>CAMZMU010000049.1:13128308-13728308 GCA_947311845.1 Poa pratensis
GCACGTACGCCGTTGCGCTCACATTTCTCGCGGGATATATAAATATCCAGCCCACCTCCCCCAGAATTATGATCATGTACTTTGTATGGTTGATATCTGCAACAACCATATCAATTGATTATCATGACTACCTTTACGTGGATCACATGCGTCATGCTACATCTAGCTATAAGTAGTACTGAGTTTCTCAATTTGAGCAAATCAATCAACTGTAAACTTCATGCCAAGCGAAAGAACGGGTTATCGACAGTAAAGTTCATGCCAATTGAAAGAAAGATCATCCTTGGTCTCGGCCCTCCTTGTTCTCTTTTCGCGGTCCTCCCTCCTTCCGGGTTTCCTTTCCCTGAAAGGCGAGTGGAGTTCTGTGGCAAGTGCGGCAACCAAATAGCTACATTCGGATGGCTTGTTTAAGACTGAAGATGTTGATCTACTTTCAGCCCACGTCCGACAAGTTTGGAACCATGGTGGTGTATCTTTTTGTTGTTCTTGTAGATTTGAACCGTCTGTGGAGAGGTTTTTGGTCACTCTGTAGTCCCTTGTTCTAGTTTTCAGTAGCTCTTTCTGTTCTCTCTTCGTTTGTAAACCTCTGTGTATTTCTCTCATCTGTTGTAGAACATGTCCCTGTCGGGCTCTTTCGAGTCGAATGCAACAAGCGGTGGGGAATCTCTCTCCTCCCACCCCTGTAGATCTCGAAAAAAAGTTTGTGAGAGCAGACATCACACTGCCCGGTTTTTGCAAGCACATCAGAAAGTTATACCCCAAATAATATTTATGCGATCGTTTACAAAATGAGATGGACTAATTGGTCTGCCACACCAAAAAAAAATTCTTGAAACGGTCATTAGGTGAGAAGCTCTCCATTTGTTCTACCTAATACACAAAATCTTTTGTGCATTAGCTGCACGAAACGGCCGTTATGTAATTGTACCAGATTGTTAGCTTTGTGTGCCATTTGTCTGAACCGTGTAGTACTACTTGCCTTTTCAACATGTCATCAACTCTGATCTGAGTTTATACTTGCTTACTGCAGATGAAGTTCCTACGTTGTGTTGATGTATTAAACATGTGGATACATATATCCTAGGCACACGAGTGGAATTACTACGTAGCTCACTGCACTATATTCAGACACGGATACATGCAGACCTGTTTCAGTGCTGCCCAAGGCAGATAGAGAGGCTCGTGGAGATGGCAGACAGTGCCGACGCATATCGGTCTTCACGCACGCAATACTTACTCATGCATGCATGCACAAATGGTTTCGCATGGACGCCAGGCTGAGCAGAGAATTATCTGAAAAGTAGAATATACCTCAACCTAGACTAAACTCAGCACAAATCAAGATGCTGCAATGACCCTGCCCGTGGTGATGGTCCGACGTGGAGGAATATAATCGCGGAGACGTGGAATTTACTGAGAGGAAACGCAAGATGTTGAATGGGTAGTTGTACCTAAAAAATGTATTGCTGCTCTGTAGTGTATCCAAATGGTGATTTGGGAATTCCTGATGCATCACAAGCCCATGCATACGTTCTAATCTTTTTCTAGAGCAGAGAGGTGAAGTGGAGTTGGAGACGTTAAGTGGAGTAGGGTGGAGTGGAGCTCTCCCAAACACACCCTAACACTGCTCTCCAAGTTTCTTTTTCTATATATTTTAGGACTTTAGCCAACTAGAGCACATCTAAATTGGACAGTGCAAGTATTCGATGTGCTCATATACGAGTGTACATCTCTCACGGGATGATATATCCAGCTTCCCTAGAATTATGATCACTTACTTGTATGGTTGTCATCTTCAACGACCATATCAAGTGTTCATCATGACTATCTTTACTCAGGTCACGTGATCGAAGTCATGCTACATCTAGCTACAAGTATGGTTGGAACTAAACAGCCAAGCCCAGTACCTCGCACCGCCACATATGGACTAGACTCCCTGTCTCCTAGACCAGGACCGCACCGTCCAAAGGAAAAAGTCCATTTTAAATCTTGAACTTATAGAGGTTAGGCGGATCAAACCCTGAAGTACAAATCCCTGTCGTATCCTAAACTATCAAATCCCGGTCTAAATTGAACCTTGGACATGTATTTTAGGAAAATAAAATAAAATTATTAATTGCTACCCTCGCTGACTACATTGACCCACATGTCACATTCGTCTTCTTCCCCAATCTCCATGGTGGACTCGTACCAAGCAGCGATGTCGCTTATCCGAGCACCAGTGGGGGCGGCACTCCCTGTTCCATGCTGCGGTGATGATATCAATCAGCTAGCTAGCTTCTTATCCTTCGATTAGTTTGCCGCACCAACGTGTATCTGGGCGAAATTTATTGCAGTGAGCTGTACCGGGGGAAGCAAAATGGGCGAGCACGGACGGCAGCAGCAACGCTGCACCCGAAGTCGCTGGTAGGCGGGCAGCCGTGAACCACCGAAACCAGCCACACGGTTTGCAACGGGTTGGTTTCACGGTTTTGCGCGGTTTGAGACCAAACCATGAACAGGCTTACTATAGACTATAGTGCCTCCTCACAGGGATTTGGGATTTCCCCATACATCCCAAGCCCATGCGTTCTATTTTTTAGAAGCAATTCAGGTGTTAAAATTGCCTCAGTAAGTCCTTTTGCTTTTATATATCAGGAGTTATGTTAGCTAGAGCACATCAAAATTTGACACACATACTCGTGGTACTCATATATAAGTGTACATCTCTCACAGGATATATATATATCCAACTCCACTAAAATTATTGCCATGTACCTGCGTGGTTGTCATATGCAACAACCATATCAAGTGGTTATTGTGGCTATATTTACTCAGATAACATGTACACCTAGCTACAAGTAGTGAGGTGGGGTCGGAAGGACATGTCTTACTTCATGGGTCATGCCACGCATAATGAGTATCTCGAATCATAATAACTGAATTAGCACAACAGTATGGAATGTGACTATCTTTACAATGCATTATCTCGGACTGAAGCAAGCTATCTCCTCCGATAGTCGGCAAGTTCTTGTACGCTCTCCGGAGAAGTGAAGTGCCTCTTTCAACTGTAGTCATCGAGTAATACTAATCTACTATTTTTTGTCCTTATTCTGGTAAACGAACCTATGCCTGCGCGGTGTGTTGGCTATTGACAAATGTTAAAACCAGTGAAAGCATGTAATACGATCTGTTCAATACCCCATTTCTTTTTAGTTTATTGGGTTAATCTTCAAACCGCAAGATTTTCCATTTTGTCTGGCTCGTCTTTCCATGACGACTATAAACAATTTGCGACATGATTATAAACAATTTTTAAAAAAAATCCATCAAATTTCCAATTAAAATTTGAATTTAGTTTACAATAAAGTAGCCACCAAGGCTTCATCATCTGATTTTAGTGTGAAGTCTAAGGTTAGGAGTAAGATTAATGTAGGATAATTTCTTGCTTCAGGAAGGCCGCCCGAGGTCCAGAAACAATCGAACGCCAGGGTCACGGCCCAGCTCAGCACGAGTCCCCTACTCCTTAGCCCTAGCCCTAGCGAGCAGCTCTCTCGTCTTCTCCAATTCGCCGCTATTCTGCTTCCACTCTCCCACACTCTCCCAAAGCAGCGGCAGCGGCAAGGCCATTCCCGGCGAGGCCCTTCTCCGGCATCACCGAGCGAGCTCCCCGTCGCTTCGAAAACTTCCCCCGTGCTCGCCCCATCGCCGACTACTGATCAACCAATTACTACGCGGTGATTCTCGTTCCCCATTTTTTTCCTCCGGGCTCCTGCCGCATCTCTGTCTGTTTCTGATCCGAGATCGTGGTTCCGTGCAGATGAATCCTGGACCCCGCTGCTGCGGCCCGTTCCTCCACTCAGGATTCCCCTCCCCCGCCTAGCTGGTGTGTAAAGCTGTCCCATTTCCCTCGTTGTATCGTCTATCTGCTGCACAAGGAACTCGCGGTTTGGATCTGATGTCTGATGAGCTCGTCTCTGTTGGTCAGTCTGTACAAGTCACTAGCACAAATGAATCTTACATTCTGAAGGTACATTTTGTTTCCTTTTTTTACATGCCATTTTGTTCCCTTGCACATCATAGCAGCATTTGTATTAATTTTGCTGCTTATTGTGAGATGGATGGTGAACTAATCATGGGAAAACTAGAGTGCTTCTAGTATTTGCATATGACTATATATAGTGGCCCATGTCAACAAAATGGTGACTCTCCGTGTAGCATAGCCTACAAGCCATGTTCGCATATGTTTCCGGCTTTGCTCATTTGCAAACTCTGATGTAAACCACAAAAGCGTTATTGATAAGTCATATTTGGGATATATATAGTATTTCAATTCAAATGGCAGACCATATTTTTATTTTACTGTAATGAACACACATTCATCTCGAGTTTGATGTTTCAAGCATGGTGTAAATGGTTATCTCTTACCACATGTGCTGAGCTCGATTCGAATTATATTGTGAGCATCACTACTTGCAGTTTTGCACAAAAGTTAAGTTTTTCTCAGTTTTATAATCATCTGTTTCCTTCTCCTTTGATGTAGATATAGGTCCATCCGCTACATATTCTCAAAGGAGATATCAAACCCTGGCAGGGGATGACCACAGTCGTACTACCCGATGACCTGGTGGTGGAGATCCTATCTTATCTGCCGCTCAAGTCCTTTTGCCGCTTCAGATGTGTCTGCAAGTCTTGGTTTTCCTTCTCGTCTGATGCACACTACCGCCAGAAGCTCCCAAGAACTCCCTCCGGTCTCTTGTACCAAAAACACAAGCATGGCACTCCCATCCATCTCGCCAGACTTCCCTCAAGTGACAGAGATATTGACACAACACTTAGCTTTGTGCCATGTTATGAGTACCCCTTAGAGCTTAAGGGGTGCAGCAATGGACTACTTATTTGTTACCCTGGAGGTCATATGATTGCAGAAGTTTCCAAGGCCATTGTGTGCAATCCTGCAACTGAAGAGTGGATGGCCCTTCCAGATACTCAACTTGGACCGTCCGTATCCTATAATTATCTCATGTTGGGTTTTGATCCACTATGGTCCCAACACTTTTATGTGTTCAACTTTCAGTGGAGCGATATCCCAAATTGTGGGTACAAAGCTAAAGTTAAGGTATTTTTCTCCGAGGATTCCACATGGTCTACTTGTCTTTGGGAAACTAACGATGCATTTTGGGGCGATTCACTCTTTGTAAATGGGGTTTTGTATGTGTGGCACTTATGGGGCATTGCCTTCTGGCACTCGATGCACCTGACATACGCTCACAGTTGCTCAATGATAAGACCATTGAACTACCAGGATTTCCAAATGGACCAGAGCAGAACTTTTACGGCCCTGACGGGTGTCTTTGCCAGTCATCTGGGGTCTTATGCTACGCACAACAAGAATTGGATGGTTGTATGATGCGAATCTGGAGTTTGGAAGGCTCTGACAGGTGGGTGGTGAAGCATCGTCTAAGTATGAATGATGTATTTGGGAGGGACATGTTGATCCATACTAATAGTCAAGGATCGTGGTTTTTCGATTATGACATCCTGGCTTTTGACTTGGAGAGGGAGGTGGTTATCGTTCTTGACCGAATCACTGAGAAGGTGCTCTCTGTTAGCATTAGCACTGGAGAAGGCTCGGAGATTCTAAAGATACCAAGTTTCTTTAGCCTATATGAAAGTCTGCTATATGTGCCATACTACCGCAAGTTTCCAACTCCAGTGCTTAAAGGGGCTCAAGACTAATGTTAGCTTGCTAGTATTTATCCTCATGAATGCCGTAATCTCTAGGCATCGTTTATGCATTAGCTGTAGCAGCCATCTGTTATGTTTGTACTGTAATTGATGCATCAGCTTTAGTAAACATTCTATGTGTGTTATGTATGTTCACCTAATTGGTACTCCTACTTATCATTTTCCTGTCAACTTTTATTTTACTGTGCTGCCTACTTTTAGAACTTCAAAGTAAATATCTCTGCCTGGTTGATGTTATGAACATCCTGGAGTAACATGAGTTTTGGACATGTCAGACAGAGTGTTCCTTTGGTGTATGTTTTTCTGTCTAGCGGCTGGAAACTCTTGTAATCTTGCTTGCGGCACTTGAGTTTCCGTGGCTTTATTTACACTGGAGTTGTTTTGTTCCTTAGTTGTTGGGGCAGTAGCATGTTTTCTTCGTAAAATTGATTAAACTGGCAAATATCTAGGTGGTTTCTGCTGTTGCTGGGTTTCGAATGTACCTGGAGGGTTCTGCGTGGAAAATTTACTCTTCATCCTGCTTAGCAGCACCATTTTGTCATCTTCCTGTACGTAACCAGGAAACTGCACCTGGAATTCTGGAAACTTCATGTAAAAACTTGCAGTCTTTATTTTTCACAAAAGGTAATTAGAAATAAAAAATGGGTTAATAATCCACATCGGTGGATAGTCAGATTGATTAGTATGCGTCTGTATCCTGGAAGTTTCAAAGCCACATGTGGAACAATGATCATAATCTTCACCTGAAGTACTCCAACTGGGATAATAATCCGCATCGGCGGTTACCGTGATGCCCAACAAGGGTCCATTTCTACCCCCTCTGACTGTAACAGTGTGACCTGCAGCCAACACGACCGCTTCTCCACAGCTCCACTCTCTCTCTCACCATCCACATCCAGCCGTGACGGCGGCGACCCTACACTGCGGATCCAGGTACTCCTCTCGTTCCTCCGGTACATTGTTGCCAGTTCTGGATCTAGTTCTTGAGAATGGGAGAGTAGATCGTCTCGCCTTGCTCGATCTGTCGGATTCCCGGGGGAGTAGCAGGAGCCGCCTCAGCGAAAATGTACCGGCTTGAAGACGCATATGCATTTATTTGTGACAACCATCAGGTTACAGAGGAGAGTTGACTCTTTAATCGGCAATATTATTTTCAGGGGCGGTCTAAGACCATCTCCAAGAGCTCCCCTATAGTTTAGGATGTCAAACTGGTTATAGGAAGAGGAAAGAGAAGGTTTAGGAAGCCAAAAAAAGTATCAGCTTTGCAAGCCTTTCTAAAACTGGATTGATAAACTAGAGTGCCAAGTTTTGAGCTCCTATTTCTATTTGTGCATATGTAGTCCGAATACTCAATAATAAATTTAAATTGAGTAAAGTAAATTCCGAAAAATAGGAAGGCAGGGGCGGCTCGGAACGGGGAAGGCGGGCGGTGAGCTCGGACAGGCTGTCGGCGCCCCAAGCGCTGGCCGCCTCCAATTCTCCGGTGCATAGGGGTGGCAGCACGCGACCGCCGGAAACACTAGAAGGTGGCGACGGGGCTGCCCTCGGTAGAAATATATGCCGCGGCTTGCGGCGGCGGCAGGGAAGCGTGGCACTTATAGTAAAAACAGTTATTAGGGGATTGGGGGCAGATAAAGGGGAGTTCTTGGAGATGCTCTAAGGATCTTTAATTTTAACGACGGTTGAGAGAAGAAAATATAGGAATATTGGACCCATGTTGAAAAAGAAGTACAAATGGAAACAGGTTAGTTACATACACCACTTATTTTTAGACTTATTTTAGATCCTGTACAACGTTAGGTCTGGAAATGTTAAACTTTATTAGTTTTGATGATGCGTGGAAATCTTTTGACTTAGAGATGACCGGTTCTTAACCAACCGAGGAATATAAAATCTGCACGTACTGAGGACTATTTCGTTCTTCTCGTATAGAATATTCTGTGATCCTAAGGCTTGATGTTATATGTTTTCTGGACCATTCATTTATTAATTCTGATGTAAACCGTAACACTTCGATGAGGCTAAATTAAAGTGTGCTTTTATTATTTTTGTTGTGCTGAAAATTTGCTACACTTTTTTTCAATTCAAATGACATTTACACACGTACCTTTTGTTTCTCAGTTTTTATTTTCTTCTCTTCTGATGCAGATAAGTTCATCTCATGGACATGCTCAAAGGAGATATGGAATCCTGGCAGGGGTGATCAAGACCGTACTACCTGATGACTTGGTGGTTGACATCCTGTCTCGGCTGCCACTTAAGTCCTTTTGCCGCTTCAAATGTGTCTGCAAGCCTTGGCTTGCCTTCTCATCTGATCCACACTACCGACAGAAGCTCCCAAGAACTCCCTCCGGTCTCTTGTATCAAAAACTGAGCTTGGCAGTGCCATTCATCTCGCCAGACTTCTCTCAAGTGACAGGGGTATTGACACAACACTTAGCTTTGTGCCATGTTATGAGTACCCCTTAGAGCTTAACGGCTGCAGCAATGGACTTGTTCTTTCTTATAGTAGAGGTAACACGGATGCAGAAATTTCAAACGCCATTGTGTGCAATCCGGGAACTGAAGAGTGGATGACACTTCCATATACTCAACCTGGACCGACCGTCACCTCTAGTTACCTCAGGCTGTGTTTTGATCCACTGTGGTCCCAACACTTTTATGTGTTCAACTTTGAGGGAGCTATTTCCCACACGGTGAGTACAAAATTGAAGTCAAGGTATTTTTCTCCGAGGATTCCACATGGTCTAGTTGTCTTTGGGAATCTGACAATGCATGTTGGCTTGGTTCACTCTTCGTAAATGGAGTGATGTATGTGGAGCAATATGTTTGATGAATTTTGTACCAAACATTCATAATATAGCTATGAGTTAACAAATTCTTGTTAATGACGTGTGGGTCCCACAATGTACAAAATATTTATGAAAGGATCTATATATGATGTTGGACTCTTTTTATAGAGTTCAATATGCACAACGCAATGGTGCAACCAGAATAATATTGACTCATGGTTTAAGAAATATGATTTTCCAAAGTATTGAAGTGTACACGTACAAATGAGCTAGCAAGTTTCTGATCGTTCTGCTCACGTGAAGCTGTCACATCCCATGCAAGCATCCATGGAATCCACGTCCAAGCGGATACGGCTGAGGTCATGGATGATGTCACGTATGCCACACCGACGTACTTCAGCGTTACGTCCGGCCGGACGGCATACGGACTGTATACGGCTGACGTCAGGAGTTACGTCTGGCATCGATAAGATAATCCCCAATCTATTTAAAACATCACGCGGTTCCAATGACCCGACTTGATCGGCAAGCCCTACCCAGCGCTGCCTATATATACTCAGCTGATCGGACGCCAGAGGGGAGGCACGCACACACGCCCGCACGGCCGTCAGGCTGCGGTGCTTCGCAAGGAAGAAAATACGGCAGAGGCCGATGATATCAGAGTACCATCCATAGCCATGCCAGCCCAAGGAAGCGAGATCGGATCGCCGCTTTCCTCCGTGAAGCCAACACAACTCAGCCAAAAACACAAACCACCACGATCGCATCTCGCCGGAGCACAGCTCTATCTCGCGGCGGAAGTCACGCTTCGCCGACATGCCGCTTCAGTTCGTCTCGGGTCTCCATGGTAAGATGTGTTAAGATCGGATTGTATCATTGTTCGTTGTGTGACGGAGAAAGAACCGTATCAACGTGCCTACACCGTGAATCCTTTTACTGTTGTGGTGCGACAGTTTCATCTATGTTGACCGTGCATCAATCTTTACCACCATGGTTCGACCGCCTCATCAACGTTGGCCATGCAGCAATCTTTACCACCATGGCTCGACCGCCTCATCAACGCCGGCCATGTGAAAATTTACAACCATGGTGTCGACCGCCTCATCAACGTCGCTCATGTGTCGATCTACAAACATGGTGTCGACCGCCTCATCAACGTCGCCCATGTGAAAATCTACAACCGTGGTGCTGACCGCTTCATCAACGTTGCCCACGTGAAAATCTACAACTGTGGTGGTGACCGTCTCATCAAAGTCGCCCCATGTGAAGTATAACAATAGCAACGACCGCCTTATCAACGTCGTTCATGCGGAGTATACGAGAATCATCACAAATTCATCGGTTGATTGTCTCATCTACATAGACGGCGTACAATCTTGCTTCCTACAAAGGAGTTTGTTTACTAAAAAGAGCAAAGACATGTTTTATCAATTGTCTAGCTCAAATCCATGGCCTAATCTCTATGAGGCGATGGTCAAAGTCATCATATTCATCTTATGTCTAATGCCGACGAGGCTAGACAAAATCATCACCACGTGACGACGAGTCTTGATCACTATGTATCAACACGTCTTAATTTTGATGAGATGGACACACCGTTGCTGGGAACCGACGAGGCAAAAGCAACACCTACACATGTCCAATTTGATGAAGTTCGGGCTATATGGCTGGGCACCGACGAGGCAAAGGCCACCCTCTTCATCTATTCAATCTCACTCTTAATTACGTGCGTCGAGATCATCTTGTGATTGTGTTTCGGCGGAACAAAGCCACTCTTCTCATGTCCATCTAACACGACGACGACTATGACGCAGCTTAATCGGAGGTTTTCTGTAGGCTTGATCCTGCAGATGTAATTAACCGGATGCTTTGCAAAAGCGCCAGGAATTCAGCGGACTACACGCAATCTCTTCAGTCAGATCTCTTTCGTTGTTGTAGAAGGCAAAATAGGCAAACTCCTATGGGAGATGTACATGTACTTTGTATTCAATACAATGATCAATAAAGATACAGAGTTCCCATATATACTGTGTGTTTGCCATCTCTTTTTGTTTTGCTTTTCGTCGAACACAATATTTAGCGCATGAGCTTCTAGCACTCGATGCACCTGACACATGCACACAGTTGCTCAATGAGAGGACCATTCAGCTGCCAGGATTTCCAAACGGACCAGGACAGGGGTTTAGTGGTTCGAATAAGAGCCTTTCCCAGTCATGTGGAGTCTTATGCTATGCACAACAAGAATTGGATGGTTGTATGATGCAAATCTGGATTTTGGAAGCCTCTGACAGGTGTGTGGTGAAGCATCGTCTAAGTATTACCAATGTACTTGGGAGAGACATACTGGTCCACGGATGGTGTTCTGATTATGACATCCTGCATTTTGATGGAGAGGGAGATAGTTATCCTTGCTGACCGAATTGTTGATGATGTTCCCTCATTTGGTCCCCGCAAAATGAACGTCCTCTCATTTAGCATCAGGACTGGAAAACTTTTAGAGATTTCGAGTGACTGTCTAGGTTACTACTACGTGCCATACTACAGCAAGTTTCCGCCTTCTGTGCCTCGGAAGGCTCAAGATGAAAGTTAGCTATTTGTATGCCTTACCAAATTAATGATGTAATCTGTAAGCGTCTCTTGTGAACTAGCGCTACTAAGATAGCTATTATGTTTGTACTGGATTAATGTTTTCTCTATGTGTTTTGTTCATGTAATTAGTACTTCTCAAGAGTAAATTCCTGTCTTGTTGATGTTATGAACGTCTGGAGTAGCATGAACTTTGCTGCAAGTACAAGGACATGTTCCACATGGTATTTGTTTAAGCTACAGGAACTCTTGTAATCTTGCCATGCTTCAGTTTTCATGGCATTTTGTTGGAGTTGTTTTGGTGCTTGGGATTGTGGCATGCTTTTTTTCTTCTTAAACATAAAGTTAAAGTGCCATAGTGGCACATGCTTGTGGGATTTAGCCGAGACAAATATGTTCTGGTATGAGTTGGATCACTCAGTTGTGTAGTAGTACTGTTTGATCCGGAAAGTCATTTTTGGCTCCTGAGCTCCGGTGCTCACTTTATTTTAAAAAGGATTAAAAATTCATATTTATAGTTTAAAAAAAATCCGAAAACTATCATGCATGTTGTCAATGGTGTCTCTGTAAATAAATAGTTGAAACTTCATGTAAAATAAAAACAACTGTGTTTGCTTTTGACACTTCCTTTTTCAACAACGTAGATGGGGCCATGCCCTGTTTTGTACTACATGATAAAGGAAAATTAGAACGAGAAAACAGGATACTAATCCACTTTGGTGAAAAATAAAATTGATCAATATGCATCTGCCATATCACAGTATCTGATGAAACAACGACAATGGCAAGGTATCTAGCAGTATGTAGCTCGAGGAAAAAAAAAGTAGATTATCAGTTTTTTTTGGAGAGACTGAGAGAGACGAGGATAATCTCCACTACTAATACTAATAAAAGAGAGAACTTGAGAGAGACGAGGATAATCTCCACCCAGAAAAGTGCACACAGACCATTCAGCACCCTTAGATCAACCCAACCTATTAAAATCTAATGGTCTCTATTTACCTGATCATCTCAAAAGCAGATCGACGGACTGGATACATCCTGTCGACCGGCAGAACATGTCCTGCCCGACTTTGTTGCGCTGTGCGTCCCCCGTTTGCGCTTCTCCTTCCCCTGAATCACGGATCAACTCCTCTTCTCAATTTCCCGATTTGTGGGCGACGCGCTACCCCAAAGTTCCTGGTGCCGCAACCGTCAAGGCCTCCGCCTCCCCTCCCCATTGATGTCGCCGCCGCCTCTGTAACGTCGCCAGGAAGGTTGCCACTTCCCCACGCGAAGCCCCCGGGACAACGCCGCCCGTTTCCCATGCGGATCACCGCCCAGGTCGTCACCGGCCGTCGCCGCGCAGGCTGCTACCTTTGCAGGCGCTCCCCGCTCCTTGCGCGCCACCACGATGCCCTTTTGCCCTGCCCGACGGCGAGGTTGCTAACGATGTTGACGCGTTGGAGTTTGCACGCCGCTTCCTCTGAGAACGCAGGTTGATCGCTGTTGACTCGAGACCAACTCTCCAGAGGCCACCAGCCATCAAAGATCTATTATACGTGATGGAGTTTAATCCCACGCGGTGCTGTGCAGATGTCATTCCTTTTTCTTTGTGATTTTGCATTTTATTTTGGTCCACGCTTTCGATCTGGATGTGCAAAAGATATTTTTCATATGTAGAATTGAAAAAGATAAATCTTGTCTTGGCGTTTGATTTAAAGCCAATCATGGTTCTCCTTGTTAAGATGTTGAGATTTGTTCCAGAAACACATCAGTTTGTAGAGTCCAGACAAACAAGAAGGGCAAAGTTCAGAAAGATATGAGCTGAGCAAATCTGGAGGCATGACTAATTATGGCCACAAATAAAGCTCTTGTCACTGACTGTGTTTGGAGATTATTGAAAGAGCACGTGCAGTGCAGCAGCAAGTTTGGGCAGGTTCAGAAAGCAAAATATGTATAACGAGCTGGAACAGCTTTGTTGCCAGCCTCTACCACTACTCTCTTATTATTACCTGATTAATTAGAGCGTATATCACCTCTAGGACTGCATAAGTGCCTCAGTTGTTCATGACCAAAGTGCTCATATAGTCATATAGTCATATGCAGGTAGTTGACGACTGCAATATTATCCAGATTCAGACGAGGATAAATTTATCCATCGTATGAACAAATTGATCTTGCAAAGTACTCATCCAGCAAGATGGCTGCGAATGGAAACGTCGAGCCGTACTGCCTCGCCATCAGCAAGCAGTATGCCACAACAGAGATACCCGCGCAGGTAATTTCGCCTTACACTACTGACTTAGCTGTTGGTTCAGTGGTTCTGTCCCCGAATTGGTCTGTACATATGTACCGTACCCTTGTGCAACCGGAAATAACTTCTAATTGAATATGCAAATAGATATACCATGTAATCTCATAAGTACAGACAGATTGGATTTCAAGTCATTGCCTGCAATTGGATGTGCCCGTGTTTAAATTACACATGCAAGAATTCATGATAGACTGTCTGATGTGCTGCTGAGTTCGGATCTTACTGTGATTTAACAGGGCAGTGTGCTCCATACTGAGATTTCATATATTCCTTTTCATTGATGGTGTTAAAGGTCATTCCTTTGTTTAGAATGAGACGATGCAGTTAGTTAACTTATATTATGTGCTTGAAGAGGCTATACTAGGCATTCCTGTAGCTCCAACACCAAAGGTCTGTCAGTGTGAAATCTGATTCTTTTATAGTGTGGTTTACATGAACTTATCTGTGTGTATTATTCAGTTCGATTTGTATATACTGTCCGGCTATCGACTTTGTGCAGAAACAAAGCACAAGATTCAGTATCTGATTTGAGGTTAGCACTGGATAAGATTGTGAGAACATGCAGTTGCGTTGGTTGATTGGTGTGGACTGATCTCAACTTTTCTCTTTCCTCCAAGCTCTTATGTTAGAGGATAAATATTCTGTGCATAGTCCTGGCAAGAGGAGCCTCATATTTTAGAAGGTCATCTAAGTGCCCATTTGTTTTGTGCCTTAGGGAAGTATTAGTGCAATATGTTGATTTTGTTCCCAACTGTGGTTCACTGTTCGAATTCAGATTCTTAATTGTTTTTCCTCACCTATATCCACAACTCCTGCATGCATGGTTTTGTTTTTCAGGGGTGAACTGAGTCCATATCTTAAGAGTTCGAGCAAATGCTTTTGATTCTGGTTGCACTGCCGAAATGCAGATGTACTGAACTGGAAGTTTCTTGGGAATATGCATCATATTAGCCTCAAACTGAAGAGAAGATGAACTGAATAGTTTAATTACAACACGGTTGTAGGTTGCACAAGCTGGGAACAAAGTTACAAAGGCATGCGTTTCATCAACAAGTGATTTCAGGTTGTATATAGTATTTGTTTATCGTTCTGTTTCATTTCTTTTGTGTAAAGAATTTAATTTTGCAATTCCAGTGGATGTCAAAGTGTCAAACAAAGAATCATGTACCACAAAGCTTTTGTGTACAAGATATATGAAAGATATTTATTTGGAGTTTAGAATTAAGGATATACAATTAGTGATTATAATGTATATTTTCGGTATTTGATAGAAGAGATGTGCGATTAAATGACTTGCAAAGGTTTGAAAACTAGCGTTGCTAATATGTTTGACTAAATTAATATTAGTCGAGACGTGCATTGCACATGCAAGCTTACTAGTTCCAGCAAGAGAAGGAAATAGGACGGACCGGTCCGTGGTGGCCCAATAACTGCTCCACGGCTCCACTCTGACCACGCAGTCACGCACACGGGAGGAGCCGCCGCTAGGAGGGAGCACCTAGTCATCGACCTATGACAACAAGCATGATGGTCGACTGAAGAATCAGCTCGCCACTGCCCCTGATGGTTAGCAGGTAAATAGTAGTTTTGGGGAATCAGACAGAGGAAATGAGAGCCAGATCGAGCAAGGCTAACCCTACTTCCCCATTCTCAAGAACCAGATACGGAAGCGAGAGAATTCACCTGCTTGGAGCGGAGGAACGGGAGCAGTACCTCGATCTGCAGTGCAGGGTCACCACCGCCGCTGCGCCGGCTGGATCGGAGTGGCGTTGGCGGCTCCGGCCGCCGTCGCGCGCTTCTCTTTCGGCTCCGGCCGCCGTCACGTCTCGCCAAACTGGGCCAGGCCCATAAACGCTAGGGGGTGTGCGGAGGTTCGTAGTTGACGACCAGGTCGTCAACTAGGATCTGCCGCCGCTAGGGACGCCACTCCAATCCAGCCGGCGCAGCGGCGGTGGTGACCCTGCACTGCAGATCGAGGTACTGCTCCCGTTCCTCCGCTCCAAGCAGGCGAATTCTCTCGCTTCCGTATCTGGTTCTTGAGAATGGGGAAGTAGGGTTAGCCCTGGCTCTCATTTCCTCTGTCTGATTCCCCAAAACTACTATTTACCTGCTAACCATCAGGGGCAGTGGCGAGCTGATTCGTCAGTCGACCATATCTTGAAAAAGAAAAGGACCGTCTGACAATCTTGAGTGTTTACTCTATATCTCGCGTTTGATGAAAGAAGGGAAATAGGTTTAGCCTTGCTCGATCTGGCCGAGACCTCGTTTACTGGTCGGAGTCGCCGGGGAGAGAAAATTGCAAAAAACCACCACAATTGGGGGTAACGTTGCAAAAGACCACCATCTTTCAGCCAATTCGCTAAAAACAACCACTATTGGGTGATAGCATTGCAAAAAGCCACCACTTTTTCGTCGGGACACGATTTAGTCGTTTTGACGCTGGTTATGACAGGGATGGCCCACTGTCAGGCTGACGTGGCACCGCGCGCCGTGAACGGCCGTTAACGGCCGCGTGTTAGGTCCGGTGCGGTCGAGCCGAACCCGTTCGCTCACCTCACTCTCACTCGCGTGCTCTCCCGGCGGCGGCGAAATCTCCGGCGAGCAGCTTCCACCGCGTCCGGCCGCCGCGCGCGCGATGGTTTCGTGGAACGACGGCGAGACCAGCACTGAGAGCGTCGAGTCCTCCGATTGGGAGGTATGTCCTCCATCTCGACTCCTCTGTGTATCTTATCTGGTTAGGGTTAGGGTTAGGGGTCTTCAAATTCGTGGATTTAGTTCGATTTGAGAGTTTTTTGCGCTTTGGTTCGTGCTTATTTGGGTGGATTTGATCTACTGCAGGGACCTGTCACCATCTACGATCCCGATTTCACCGGCCCAGTTGAAGATGAACAACGTCGGTGCGACTGCCACGGCATTTTAGAGAAATTCGTCGCCTTCGAGAGCTCTGACACTGGTCGACGGTTCCTTGGATGTTCTTGTGCGGTAAGGGCCACTACGGTTCCTTGGATCTCCTATAGTTAGAAAATCTAGTTAGAAAATCATGTTAGAAAATCTAGTTAGAAAATCTAGTTAGAAAATCACAATCTAGTGCATATGTGATCTAGAAAATCGAGCAAACCGTGCATATGTAATCTTGAAGATATAGATTTAGTTCGACCAAACTATATTTAGGTCATTTAGCTGCTGTAGCTAACTGTGATTATATTTAGGTTATAATCTAGTTATTTATCTCATTTACCTAACTGTGAGTATATTTAGGTTATAATCTAGTTATTTAGCTCATTTACCTAACTGTGAGTATATTTAGGTTATAATCTAGTTATTTAGCTCATTTACCTAACTGTGAGTATATTTACCTAACTGTGAGTATATTTACGACATTTAGCTCATTTTCTGACATACATGTTATGCATAATGAGCAGGATGGTTTTAGGTGTGGGAGAGTTGATTGGATTGACAATGAATGGCCCTTGACACTTAAGAAAGCTCTCTGGGCCCTTTGGGAGAAGTATGATGAAGAAAAGGATGGAAGAAGGAGGGAAGCTTTAGAGAACTCTTTCAAAATCCACAGTTTGGGCAAGGACAAAGAAGAGCTAGAGAAGATGGTGCACACTCTGCGGTGTGAACTGCAGCATTTGGAGAAGGACAAGCAGGTGGAAAAAGTTCTTGAAAGCTCACAGGTTTCACCAACATTAATGGCTGTTCAGGATGTTCAGCTGCTGATAGATGAGAAGGTGCTCAGGATGAAGACAGAGAAGGAGAGGGATAACTTGAAAGCTGAAAAGAAGAAGCAGGCATGTGTGATGTCAGAACTTTACAAAGCTCTGCAAGTTGAGAAAGAAAAGGTGCAAGTCGAGACAGAGAAGCTGGTAGTTGAGAAAGAAAAACTGAAGAAAATTAAGGAAGTTCTGTCTGACTGAAAATTCAGAATGTTTAGATCCTTGTATGCTTAGTCTATTTTAGACGAGAACTTGTAGCAGATTGTCTATTAAATTCAGAATGAAATCCACTATGCTATTGTATCAAATACTATGTCTATTAAATCTGTGCTGGGTGTGTTTCTGTGCTGTATGTCTATTAAATCTGTGTTGGGTGTGTGCTTGGTTGTATGTCTATAATATGCTGGCTGTGTGCTTGTTGTTATGAACCCAAGTGAACAAAATGAACCCAAATCAACCAACATGAAGCAAAATGGTTCCAAAATGAACCAAAATGAACCCAAGTTCAGCAAAATGAACCAAAATGAACGAAAATGAACCAAAATCAACCAAAATCATGCTAAATGAACCAAAATCAACCCAACTCAACCGAAATGAAGCAAAATGGTTCCAAAATGAACCAAAATCATACAACATATAATGATACACAATAACATATAATCCAAGACACAACATATAATGATACACATTAACATATAAGGTTCTTAACACAACAAGGTTCTTAACAACAACAAGGTTCTTACAACAACAAGGTTCTTAACACAACAAGGTTCTTAACCAACAAGGTTCTTAACACAACCAACAGCCCAGAATTAAGAATAACAACAAGGTTCTTGACAAAACAACAAGGTTCTTGACAATAACAACATACAGAACCAACAGCTCAGAATTCAGCCACCAATCTTCTTCTTTTCAGCTCAGAATTCACTATCAGCTCCTGCAAATTCTTCTTCTGAATTATCTGAATAAACAGGAACAATTGCCTTCCCCTTTTGCTTCCTGTCCCAATCTTCAACATTCAAAACCTCCACACAATTGTTCTGGCTTTGTTGAGTATTCAGATAATGCAAGTTCTGCTCAGCTTCTAAACCTACATCTGGATTCGAGCTTCTAATCCTAGGCAAGAACACACTGTTTTGAGAATCTGAAACCCTAGAAATCTGACAGAAATTGAGAAGAGAGAGACGGGAGGGGAAGTGCTTACGGGTTCGAGCTCAGAATTTGTCGAGAATTCGCCGCAGAGACCTCTGAATCCTGCGCCGCCGCCGCCGCCGCCGCCGGGAACAGCGACATCTTTACCGCCGGCGGGTTCGAGCTTCCGCACCCATCCCACTCCTCTGCGATGGCCATGTCCCAGTCCTCGAGCAGCCGCACCCGTCCCAGTCCATCTCTCCCCTCGCCGCCGGCGGTTGCGCCGCGGCCGCCGCCGTCGCCATCTCCGGGATCCATGGTCGCGAGTGAGGTGAGCACGCGAGTGAGAGTGAGGTGAGCGAACGGGTTCGGCTCGACCGCACCGGACCTAACACGCGGCCGTTAACGGCCGTTCACGGCGCGCGGTGCCACGTCAGCCTGACAGTGGGCCATCCCTGTCATAACCAGCGTCAAAACGACTAAATCGTGTCCCGACGAAAAAGTGGTGGCTTTTTGCAATGCTATCACCCAATAGTGGTTGTTTTACCGAATTGGCTGAAAGATGGTGGTCTTTTGCAACGTTACCCCCAATTGTGGTGGTTTTTTGCAATTTTCTCCGCCGGGGAAGTAGCAGCAACAGCCACAAAAACTACGAATGTAAAGGCAGTTTAGTTGGAGTCTGGAATGCTCTGACAAGTGGGTGGTGAAGCATCGTGTAAGTGTGACTGATGTCTTTGGGAAGGGCTTGTTGGTCAACACCAAGGATGGGAGGATTTTGGTATTTCGATTATGACATCCTGGCTGTTGACTTGGAGAGGGAACTAATCATCCTCGTCGACGTGAAAGTTGATAAGATCATCTCAGTTAGCATCAGTACTGGAAAAGGCTCACAGTTTCAAAAGCTTCCAAAAAAGTTCACTCAACTGCACCACAGTCTATTTTATGTGCCAAACTACGGCGAGGTTCCAGCTTTAGCAATGGCACAGGATGAATTATGCTATTAGTGCTCTACTTGGTAAGTAAGCACCTTTTGTGCATTAGATGCATGAAATAGCTGTTATCTTTTGTACTACTAGATTATTGGCTTTGTGTGCCATTTGTCTGAACGGTGTAGTACTTGCCTTTTCGGCAACTCTGATTGAACTTATGCCTGCTTAATTTAGAAAACTGCAGATTAACTATGACTTTGTGTTGATATTATTATGAACACGTGGATTGCCTTGTATATATATTCTGGGCACATGAGTGGAGTCACTTTCTCACTGTATATGTTTAGACATGGATACATGCAGACCTGTGAGGCATTACAATAGGAACAACTAGGGAAGATGTGTGTCTCTTCTGCAATCCATGTGTTACTTGTCCAATTGAAAACCTGTCCACAGGTTCGTAGTCTAGTGATTAACACACTCAGTTTCTTACTGCACTGCACATGGTGGATTAATTAATTGCATGTTTCTTCTCCACTTGAGATGGCCCCATTTGTTAGTTTGATCTCTGCATCATAATCTTGATGGACGCAGCTGTTAGTTATTTAGGTGCAGTACTTACTCGACCAGTGTTTGTATCCATGCACAAGTGGTTTCACGCGAACACCAGCAGCAGAAATAAGGATGTTGCGGTGCAGACCATGTGATGGCGAAAACGAATCCATGTGATCGAGGCGATGCCGTCGTGGTGCTGGTCCGATGTAGAGGAATATGACCGTGGAGACAGTCAAATTTGTTGAGAGGAACATCAGGACTGAGTATGCCAAAGTTACATGGGTGCCCTACAAGGCCACTTCTAACCGATTTGTGAATTCCGGATGCATCCCAAGCCCATCCGTTCCAAATTTTTGTAGAAGCAATTCATGAGTTAACATTTCCTTTGTATTAACACTACTCTCCAAGTTGTTTTTGGTTTCTATATTTTACGAAGACTTATCTCAACCAGCACATCTAAACTTGACGGTGCATATATTGATTGTGCTCATATAAGTGTGTACATCCCCGGCAACATATATATTCGGCTCCCCAATTATGATCATGTACTTGTATGGTTGTCATCTGCAACAACCATATCAAGTGGTCATCATGGGCTCATGGCTATCTTTACTCTACTCAACTCAGCGTGCATCTACTCTAGCTACAAGTAGTACAGTGGGCCGGGGGACATGTCTTCATGCTGAGTGTCTCAAATCACGACGATCGGGTCAGTAAACAATGCAGGATGTGACGAGTTAACTTTGCAAATTGCAATACATTGTCTTGGACTGAAACAAGATATCTCCTCCTTTACTCGGGCACCTCATATACGTTCTTCAAAGAAGCAAAGTGCCTCCTTTGATTGTGGTTGATCAAGTACTTAATTTTTGTCTCGTTTTTGTAAAAAGCCTGCGTATGTGACTGAATTGGCACAAACTAAATCAAATGGAAGCATGGGTTCATGCGTTAACACAATCTGTTCAGTACTCCTTCCTTTTCAGTATTGGAAGGATTGTGTTTCCGTGATGACTCTAAATAGTTACATAAACATCCTTAACACGATCTATTCAGTACCGCTTCCTTTTTGGGCGAAGTTGTATTAATTTGGTAATTCACAGATGTGGTATTGTTAAATTGATTTTATGGCTTTCTGTTATTGTTGCAGCCCGCGATGATTATAGATAACTTTTGAACATTTTTCTTCAAGTTTTCGATGCTTTATTAGATTTGGATATGTCAATAGACTTGTCAGTTTCTGGGTGGCCTTATAATTAAGTATTATAGTAGTATACCTCAACTTACCATGTGCTGTATCATGTGCCATCTTTCATGCATCATATTCTTACTTTTTGTGGGACGAACATATGTTGTTGAAGAACATATCATGACAATGCTGGTCTAAATCATGTAGTATATCCCTCAATGTCGATATCGATTTGATCTCATTCTTGGTGGTGGTCCAGGTAATAGTGGCGGAGAGCGATCAAATGTCACGATGGGACACGGTCAATAGCATTGACGCAAAGATTATAATGCAATTAAATGGGACAAAGTTAAGGCACAATCGTCTGATTTACAATTTTCCCAAGTCAAAAGCATAGAGGTAATTCGTACACAATAATTGTGTGCACATCGATTTAAATCGACAACTGAAATATGCAAAATCGAAACCTCATTGCTCACATTCCAGTTTTTCGTTTAATAGTACGCCATCTAAAACCTAATTAATGTATTACCCTTTATCAAAAAAAATCTAAAACCTAATTTAAATCAAAAAAATTGCCTCATGCTTCAGCTAGTATGGTCCAGGTAGCTTGACACTAGCAACACAGGTCAAGACGTTGTGGTGCGCGCGTGAAGGTTGATATGGGTGAAGCTCCTCAAGTTAGGCAACCTCATCAGTATATATGAAGTGTGATATGACCAAGCTAAGTGATGGCTCCTAAGAGACTCTAAAAATAATTGAGTAGATAGACATGATGGTTTGATTATGTCGTCTCCACGTATAATTTTGAGTATTTTAGTTTTCTTGCTGCCTAATCTTCAATCCCTGAAACCATTTTCAGCTTGGTAGCTCTGAAACTAGGTGCGAGTAGTACAACACACAACTCATAAGTTGCACTAAACCACAAAACACTCCAGCATCTCCCTGCAAGGTGACCTGAGAATTTTTTATGCATCCCAAGCCCATACATTCCAATTTTGTAGAATATTAGCAATTCTGTTTCTATACTTTCCGAGTACTTTTGACAACTATAGAACATCTAAATTTGACGGTGAAGGTGTTCGTTGTGCGCATATATAAGCTTATATCTCTGGCATGTGAACTCTCATAGAATTACGATCATGTACTTTTACGGTTGTCATTTGCAACAATCATATCAAGGGGCACATATAAGGCGTGCTAGTACCTTTACATGTACTAGCAAAGTTCCCGTGTGTGTCGACCGATATAAATACCACACAACTTAGGAAGGGGCTGGTGGCCTCCAAGGAGGAGGAGGGGCTGCAGCAACTACCAACAGGCTCTTCTTGGTCGATGGTGCCAGCTTCTTCTGCCCGACAATCTGAGCCGGCGGAGGACTACATGGCGGCTGTCTTCGAGCAGCTACGACGTGCAGCGAGGAGCACCCGTGTGCAGTGGATGATGACAGGAGCCTGCCTGACGACGTCGCAGCCGGAGGGTCAACAAACGTTAATCTAAACATTGTGAAAGACTCAGGAATTTAACTCACCGTTCTTCAAATTTGGATTCAATCCAATAGTATGGCGTTGGTATTCTTCAAGGTCAGATTTGTCATTTTATTTTCTGTAGTTGTGAACTGAATTTAAAATTTAAATTTAAGAGTGCTAATAATTCTTCAAGGTTCAGGCTGGCTCGAATAGTCCGCCGTCGTCATGGTAAAATAGAAGACATATGGTGTGTCAACATTGCGAAAAAAAATCATAATTTCAATAATCGATAAATGTGCTAATAATTCACCTAGTGCGCACCATAGTTTAAAAAAACCGGACCGGTGATCGAACCGGTGAGGCCGTCGGTTCAGGTTTTTACCGGTCGGACCGCTGGTTCACCGGTTCAATGTTCGGTTTTTTAAGTTATAAAGTTGTATATTCTTTCTTATAAATATTGCAATTATAAATAATTATGTATACAAAATATGTTAGACTTGCAATTTGACAAATACATGTATTTTTTCCTCAAGAAAAACTCGCATTTATTTTGCATGCAGGGCGAAGCTGCAAAAGCAGCACAGCCGTTAGGTATTTCTTTTCTGATTTATAAGTGCTACCGTGTAGAAGCTACTAAAACAGAGAGTGCAGATACCTTTACGTGAAGCTGTCATCGGTCAGTTGGCTAGAAGATGTTCTGCACAGCGCACGCACGCACGCTCGAGCTCCAGGGTTCGAATCCCACTTACATCAATTAATTTTTCGAGCGGAGCGGTCAGACCGGTTGGACCAGAAGCCCGGTTTAATGTAAAAGCCGCCGGTTAGACCGCGATTTAACTGGTTTATTCCGGCTCGCTCGCGTGGACGGTCCAGTGCGCTTAAAAAGCCGGCTGAGGTTCTGGTTCCGGTTTTTTCCGGTTGAACCGGCGGTCCGGTCCGGTTTTTAAAACTAGGGTGCGCACCATATACCCCATATCAAGTGGTCATCATGCCTTTACTAGTGCACACTCGGAGCCCAACGAGTTCAAGGGTGCCCCTCCTGCGATGCATGTGGCGCTGACCGACACCAACCACGCTGTCTTCGACGTCATCTTCCCGAAGGAGCCTGTAGAAGACGATCCGGAGTTAGCCGAGGGCCATTCGTGCGCGAGGACCGACGCCAAACGAAGTGCGCTCGTCGGTAGGAGTATTTTTTTTTTACAAATTTGGCCCTTTTGAGCAACTAAACACATATATGGGCTCTTTTCAAAACTATTTTCAAATCTGGTCTCTTGAGGTCGGCGCCAATGAGGATGGAGCCGAACTTGTTCAGTTCGGCGCCATCCAGAAAGTCACATAATTTTCCTAAGGATTTAGAATTTTTAAAACAGGGGGTCGGCGCCTATGAGGATGGAGCCGACATGTACAAGGTCGGCGCCATACTCGTTGGAGCCGACCTCAGAGGCCAGATTTGGAAATAGTTTTGGAGAAAGACCAGATTTGAGATTAGTTTCGCCAAAAGGCCATATTTGGCAAAAACATACTCGGTACAAGCGGAAGGTGGAGCTTGCTCTTTGAGGAGCACTGCCGGGAGATCGGCTGCCTCTACGACAGCGATCGAGAGTGAACGCCGCCACCTCTGGAATGAACGTTGAACTGATAATCTTGTTTGTACTCCCTCCGTTCACAAAAGGATGTCTCAATCTTTTCTAGATTTGTATGTACTCCTTTTGTGAACGGAGGGAGTACTAGTTTAAATTATGGTTGTTGCTTCCATGATTGAGTTCAAGGGTGCGTGAACTGTGATTGAAAGCGCTGGAAAAAATCATTTAAAATTATGCGATACATGTTTATGGGTTTTGTTCTGACAAATCAAACATCATATCGCAAAAGTGTTTAGCTCCAACCAAAGGCACACGCATTTGTTTAGCTCTCGCTGGGCCGTAAGAAATCGAACGCGATGGAGACAGCATAGCCCAGTACGAGCCTTTCTCCTCACCCCTAGCTAGAGGGCAAACCCTAGTTGCCGCGTACTGCGGGACACATTCGCTCCCGCATACCCCCTGTCGTAGATGGGCCCGGCCCATTAATACACGTGGCGGCCAGAGCGACCTGAGAGGAAGAAGACGTGAGCGCGGCCGTAGAAGGACGAGACAGAGAAGAGCGCCGGAGAGGGAGACCGACCTCGCCGTCCTGGCGAGGAATGGACCTCACCGTAGCCGGCGACGACATGGCTCGCCGCGGCGGCGCAGGTGGAGGTGAGAAAGCACCTTAACGAGGGGGGTGCAGGTGCGGTGTGGCCGGCGCCGGAGAAGAAGGTGGGTGTGGGGGGAGGGGGGTTAGAGGGAACCCGGGGCGACGGTGGACCGGCGACGGCCGCGGTTCGAGCAGGGCGGGCGCCGAGACAGCGCGGGAGCGGCGCTGGGCGCGGGTGGCGGCAGTAGGCGGTTACGGCCGTGGTGGCGGCGGGGAAAAAGAGGATGAGAAGAAGACGATGCCACGTTTATGGGCCCGACCCACTGTAGATGCGGGCGGAGCGGAAAGCGGTCCGCGCAAGTCGGAACTAGGGGCTCCCATAGGTAGAGTCTTCCTGCCAAATGCTATCCGCTTGCGCCGCTCGAAGCGCATAGGTGATGGGCCAGCCCATCTGGCTTTTTTTTCTTCTCTTTTCGATTTCATTTTTCTTTTTTTCTTTGTTTCTTTTCTGTTTTTATGATTCAAAAAATTTCAGATTAAAAAAATGTTCAAGTTAAAAAACGTGCAGATTCAAAATTTATTCAGATTAAAAAATGTTCAAACTTAAAAAATCACATTCAAAAAATGTTTAGATTCGAAAATTGTTCAAACTAAAAAACATTCAGATTCAAAAATGTTCAAACTCAAAAAACTTTCAGATATGAAAAATGTTCACATTCAAAAATGTTTGATCCAAAATTTGTTCAAACTAAAAAGGTTCAAATTTGAAAAAAAAATCAAATTTAAAAAATGTTCAGGTTTTGAAAAACGTTCAGTTTTAAAGTTTGTTCAGATTTAAAATACAGATTTCAAAGTGCTAAAAGAGAAAAATCTGTGCTTTTTTGTTTGGCCGCGGTCCATGAAGCAGTCGCTTCAGGCGGCCGGGACGAAACTCGCCGCCGCTGGGCGCGATCTCTGCAGCAATCTCAGTCCAAAATCGTCGCCGCTCTTCCACTCTGCAGTCTCTCCCAAGCAGCGGCAGGCCGCACGCAAGGCCCTTCTCCTGCGAGCGGCGCCGAGGCCATTCTCCGGCGCGGCCGCTGCTTCCTGCGACATCGAACTCCCCGTACCGCAGCCTCGCTCCTGCTTGCCGGCTCGCCAATCGCATTTCCCGTACGTGGTGCCTTCTCGTTCCTCTTCCTCTCCTCGCGGCCCTTTCCGCAACCCTGGATTCCCCTCCCCCTAGCTGGCAAGTTCTTGAGTAAACTCACGCATTCCCCTCATCCTATCGCCTTCGTTCTGCAAAAGGAAGTCGATGTATGGAGCGCATGGTCTGATATCCGACGACGAGTTCGTCTCTGTTGGTCACTAGCACTTCGGATGAATACGATGCTCTTCTTGATTTGCCCTGGCCTCTGACAAGTCACTAGCATCAAATGCATCATAGATCCTGAAGGTACATTATGTTTCCCTTTTTACAGATTACATTTTATTTCATTGGTCAGGCGTGTTATTTTTCCATTAATACTTGCTTGCTGTGTGAAATAGATGGCAAACTACTCATAGCAAGAGCATAGTAATTCTATCATTTGAATATAACTGTATGCAGCAGTATCCACGGCGACCACCCCGACCGCCGCGACCACCGCCATAGCCACCACACCGAAAGCCCATGCCTCCTCCCAGCTGGCTTCTCTGCTCTTGCGGCCCTCCTCAACCAGGTTCTCTTGGGCGGACGAGGCAGAAGAAGTGGAGACCGTGGATCTCGTGCCAGATTTGCAGGAGGCAGATCTCGATCTGGATTTCGTGCTGGATTCGCAGGGAGTGGAGGTTGAAGACGGGGAGGTCTCGCCCGTTGTCAGGTCTGCTGACCGCTACGTCCCGCCGCAGCGGCGTGGGGAAGCCGAAGGCGCCACCTTTTCCTCTCCTGCTGCGGCTAGCCCCGCCATGCCCTCTGCGCCGAGCTTTGTGGGCAGCAGGCCTCCGCGCCCACCTCCGGGCCCCCCTCCCAGGGGTCAACCGCGGCCGTTTGCTGACCGGCTGGGTGCGGATGCGGCAAGGCGCCACAGCGGGACGGCTGGGGGACAGGTCGGGCCTTCAATGGCGGAGCATGGCGGGCTGCAGAGGCAAGACGGATGGGTGCCCGTGCGTCCGCCGCATTGGTGGCGACGGGATGCGGACAGGGCTCGTGGCAACCGGTCTAGGGGTGGAGGCGCGCGGGCTGGAGACGGCCTGGCTCGGCGTGCGCTTCTCCTCAAGAAGATGAGGGGAAGATGTTTCCGTTGCTTGAGCCACCGCCACTTCGCCATCGCCTGCAGGGAGCCCCGGGTTTGCTGGCGGTGCCATCGCCCAGGCCACCTTTCTGGGAGCTGCTCCGAGCCCCCTGCCTCTCCGCCGCCGGCTGCTCCACCACGCAAGCATGCCGCCACGTCGGTGTCCCCGCTTCGTTCCTTCCGGGACATGCTCATGGCGCCGCAAGACCTGACCGCTAGGCCGAAGGAGGACGAGTTCTTCGTCACCATGCTGGACGTGTTCGACACTATGGCAGAGGAGGTCGAGCTCAGTAGTATGCGGTGCTACAAGGAAGGGGTGGACGGTGCACTCTCTGCGGAGAATGCGCGGCCCGGCTTGTTGCTGCTGATGGGGCGAAGAGAGGACAGCGGCTGCGAGACGTTTGTGCAGGAGGTGCTTGTGCAGCTCTCAACGGCTGACCACGAGATGCCCGGCGAGACCTCAGCGCGAGTCTCGCATCCAGCCCCAACATGTTCTCCTCTCGTGGCTGTTCGAGACGAGCGGTCTTCTCCGGGTACGGGCCGCACCGCGGTGCCGTTCTCACCAGGCGACGCGCCGTGCGAGAGGCGGCACGTCAACTTTGATGAAGGGTCCGAGGCTGATTGGGGGATGGGGCATGAAGTCGTCGCTGACCCGGGACCTTTGATTTCCTCGGCCTCAACCTTCACAGAATCCATCACCGCTCGTATCACCGCTCCTCTGTTGTCTGCCGCTCCACCAACGCTGGCCACACCGATCAGGCGCCGCCCCAGAAATCCCGCCCCGATGCCCTCTCGCCAAGCCACCGATCGGCGGGCTGTCACATCCATGGCAGGGTTGAGCACAGTTGAGAGGGCGTCGTGTCCTACGCAAGAAATGGGGGCTGCCGGCGGAAGACGAAGCGGAAGGGGACGCCACAGAGGAGGTGCAGCAGCAGCGTTTCATGGCCCTCTTCAAGGATCCGAAAACGGCGCTGGAGACGGAGGCGGTGAGGGCTCTGATCGGCAGAGTGGGGCCTTCAAGATCCGTGATTTCCAAGACGGCCGGGAGCCGGGCTACTCCAACGACTGCGGCGCGGGCTACCTGTGCAGCTGCGTAAGCATCTCCTGCTTGTGCTGTGATCCCTTGAGTTCCCAATGCAAGTACAACTGTTAGAGAGTAGTGCCTCGGGCTGTGGTGTCTGGCCTGTGTGTCAGCAATTTGCTACGCTGGCGGAGTGGTGGAGTTTCATGGGAGCTTCACTAACTAAAGATGAACTTTTGGTGGCCGTATTTGGAGTGTGGCATGTCTGGAAGGAAAGGTGCCGCCACGTTTTTCAGCAGATGGTGGCCACCGAGACTCAGCTCATTGACTTCTTCCAGGATGAGATCTTGCTGGTGGGATCATACTGGGCTGGGAGACATGAAGATCTGGAGTTGGAGCCGTCTGTAGAGGCGCATTCTCGCGAGTAGTTGTCCTTAGAGATTGGTAGCCTACGCTGCCATTCATGTTGTTTTCGCTCTGTGTTTTGCTAGATCCTTTCTAGTGTGTAAATGAACTATTTTCTATCTTCTCAATTGAATTGGCAGAACACCTGCCGTTATCCCTCAAAAAAGAATCTCCATACTGACATATGCTTTTTAGTTTTGCCCATTTGCTCATTCTATAAGGGGACGTACAAAAATCTGCAGTTTTAGTCGTAGTCTGGTAGGATCTCTTCTTGAGAGTTTCATGCCCACGGGCACGGCCAACCATAAGGGCCAGTGCGTGTCTTGAGAGTTGATCGATTCTTTAATCAACCATTATTTTCTCAAGGGACCGTCTAACGATCTGTAATATTAACTGCTGACGGAAGAAAAAACGAATATTGACCCCATGATGATAAAAGAAAGAAGTAAAAAATGAAAATACATACACTTATTTCAGATATTGTACACCATTAGGTATAGAAATGATAAAAAGTTTGTCTTTCGACTTACAAATGACAGTTTTTTACACAACCAATGGATATCAGATATCTTTCCAGTTTATGTACATGACCATGTCGCTGTCCTGGTATAGAATATCCGTAATCTCAAGGCCTGACCACATGTGTTTTTAGGACCGTTCATTTGCTAATTCTGATGTAAACCACAAAAGCATCCTCGGGGACCAACTTAAATGTGCATTTGCTGTTTTGTGGGGGCAAAAGTAGGGATGCAAGTGGACAGTCCAACAGGATGGGCGGACAGTCCGCTACACAACTTTTTCCTAATCGATATGCAGCTGTATACGTACGAGTCTGCAGTGGATACGGTGAAACACGTACGGGGCGGACAGAAATTTATTCCTGGCGGACGTCCGCCAACATGCCTAGGCAAAAGTTTGCCACAGTTTTTAGTTCAAATGTCATTTACTCACGTAGTTTATTGTTTCTCAGTTTTTTGATGATCTTCTTGGCACTGCCATCCATCTCACCAGATGTCCTGCAAGTGACAGGGAGATTGACACAAGACTTGACCTTGTGCCACCATGTTATAAGAACTCAAAGCTTGAGGATTGCAGCAATGATCTGCTACTGTGTTATAAGGAGGTAGTAAGCGTGAAGAAATTTCCAACGCCATCGTGTGCAATCCGGCAACTAAAGAGTGGATGGCACTTCCAGATATTGAACCCGGACTGCCTATCTGTGGAACAGAGCTCTCAGGTTGTGTTTTGATCCATTATGGTCTCAATACTTCCATGTCTTCAAATTCTAGTCGATCCCGCACTTGACTCCACATATTGGGACCTCCGCTGAAATTGTGGTATTTTTCTCCGAGGACTCCTCGTGGTCTGGTTGTCTTTGGGAAACTGAATATGGCATGTTGGTGATTCAATCTTCGTAAATGGAGTGTTTTACGTGAAGCACTTATGGGACCATAAAATTCTGGGGCTCAACGCACCAGACACAAGTGCACAATGGATCAATCATAGGATCATTCAGCCACCAGGATATACAAATATGCTAAACATGTTTAGTTGTTGTGATGGGTGTCTTTGCCAGTTATCAGGGGTCTTATGCTATGGGAAACAAGAATTGGATGGCTACACAATGCAAATTTAGAGTTTGGAAGGCCCTGACAGGTGGGTAGTGAAGCATCGTGTGAGTATGAGAGATGTATCCGGGAGAGACATGTTGCTCAGCACGGATAGTGAAGGATATTGGTACTTTTGATTTGGAGAGGGAACTAGTCATCCTCGTTGATGTGAAAGCTGACTAAATCATCTCAGTTAGCATCAGTACTGGAAAAGGCTCACAGTTTCAAAATCTTCCAGAAAAGCTCACTGAACTGCACTGCAGTCTATTCTATGTGCCACACTACGGAGAGGTTCCGGCTTTAGCGCTAAATGGCTCAGGATGAATTATGCTATTAGTCCTCTACTTTATAAGTAAGCACCTTTGTGCATTAGATGCATTAAATAGCTGTTATGTTTTGTACTAGATTATTGACTTTGTGTGCCATTTGTCTGAATGGTGTAGTACTTGCCTTTTCGGCCCTCAACTCTGATCGAACTTATGCCCGCTTAATTTAGAAAACTACAGATTAACTGCTACTTTTGTGTTGATGTTATATTGTTATTATGAACATGTTTTAAGTGACATGAATTCTGTCTGGGCACGAGTGGAGTCACTTGCTCACTGTATCTGCTTAGACGCAGACCCGTGAGGCATTTCAATAGGAACTGCTAGTGAAGCTATGACTGTTTCAATTGTGCTCACTGTAGCTCAGCATGTTCAATATACATTGTGCAGCTGTGTTTCTCTTCTGCAGTCCATGTGTTACTTGTCCAACTGATAACCTGTCCACAAGTTCGTAGTCTGGTGATTTAAACATTCTCAGTTTCTTAGTGCACTGCATGTGGTGGATTAATTAACTCTATATTTCTTTCTCCACTTGAGACGGCCCCATTTGTTAGTTTGATGTAGAATCGTCATTGTCACGGTAAACTGTTGCATCAGTTGACTAGGACTCTGCGATACTTACAGTGATCGCGCCCATGCACAAATGATTTCGCACAAATGCCGGCGTAAATAAGGATGTTATGGTGAAGATGATGTTATGGCGAAAAGGAATACATGGGATCGAGGCGATGTCGTAGTTGGGGTCTCTTGGATCCGCCGGTGCACAGTTGAGCAGCGATAATGACATAATGTGGAGCAGTGGCCAAGATCGTGGTAGTGGTGGTCCAGTGTGGAGGAACATAATCGTGGAGACGTCAAATTTGTTGAGATGAAACAAAAGAATTTGGATGGGATTGAGTACCACAATGATGCATTGCTGCCCTGAAAATCCACCTCAAACCGATTTGGGAAATCCTGATCCATCCCAAGCCCACCCGTTCCAATTTTTGTAGAAGCAATTCATAAGGTAAAATTGCCTTTGTATTGACACTACTCTCCAAGTTTTTTCTCTATATTTTAGGAAGTCTTCTCTTAACCAGAGCACATATAAAATTGACAGTGCATATATTCGTTTCATTGTGCTCATACGTGAGTACATCTTTGACACCATATATATCCAGCCCCCTAGAATAATGATCATGTACTTATATGGTTGTCATCCGCAACAACCATATGAAGTGGCCATCATTGCTATCTCTACTACTCAGCTCACGTGCATCATGCTGCATCTAGCTACGAGTAGTACAGTGAGGTTCGGGAGGACATGTCTTCATGTGAGTGTCTCAAATCACGATGATTGGGTTAGTAGAACAGTTCGGGATGTGACTAGTTATCTTTGCAAGACCTTGTCTCGAATTGAAACAAGCTATCTCCTCCTTTTATCAGGCATCTCATATACGTTTCTTCAGAGAAGTGAAGTGCCTCCTTTGAGTGTGGTTCATCGAGTACTGCAATATTTGTTCTCGTTCTTGTAACGTATGTTCCGAATATTGACACGCAGTAAATCAAATGGAAGCATGTGTTCATGCTATAACACAATATGTTAATACCCCTTCCTTTTTAGTATTGCAAGGCTCGTCTTTCCGTGACGACTCTAAATAGTTACATTTTTTTTAGATAAAAAGTGTTTATTAATATCAAAAAGATACAACATGCACCTAGCCTCTGCAACAACGCAATAACCAAAACTATTACGGATGCACACAGCCAAAAGACAATAAGAAGAAGAAATAAAAAAGGAAAGTCCCGCTACAGAGTTACAGTCTTTGCAGCAGCCGCACAACCACCACCAAAACAACACCTGATGTCCAATTCTTCAAAAGCAACGTTTTCAAGAAGAACCGTGCCAGGCACAACCAATTAAGGCCAGACCTTGGATTTTTTTTTTGAGAGCAATTACCGTAGGGGAGGCCCCTACGGTTAGGATTTTATATATACGGGGAGTGAAAAACTCCAAGTCTTACAAAAACAGAGGCCTAAGGGGGATGAAAAGTAAAATGAAAAGACATATTACAAAAACAGATGCTCTCAAAAAATTTGCTACGAAGAAAAGTTTCTAGTCCACTCTAAAAGTGACGGAATCAAGGATTCCTTGACTCTGTGTTGGTGCAGCAGCACGTCTCCTTGGAAATTGATCTTCCATCTGCTCCAAGCTGGCTGAATATCCCTGAATATCAGGTCATTGCGAATTTTCCATATATTCCACACTCCACAAGCAAAAATTTCCATGAAGCACGGTTTGTTAAACTGCAGTTTGCCCTCACTCATTCTTCTAGAAATATCAGTGGTACTGCCGTTCCAGATCAGACCAATCGCTTCCCAACATAGTTTGGCAAAAGCACAATCAAAGAACAAGTGATCTCTTGTTTCTAATGTGGCCAGGTCACATAGAACACAGTTTGGACCATCCTCCACATGCCAACTCTTCCGAATCATCAGATCTTTGGTGTTTAGTCTGTCGAGAAGAAGCAGCCAAGTGAACACCCTAAGTTTGGGGAGGCATTTGGATTTCCATATGGATTTGATTGTGTCATTCTGCGGAAACTGTGCAAATATAAACTCATAGTATTTTGCAGGTTTATAGTTCTTGTTACCCCAAGCAAACACATGGGAATCATTGACATTTGACTGAATGTCTACAGTGTCCAGAATATGGAGTAGCTGTTCACGCTCTTCAAATGCTTGCACCGACAACGGCAGAGCAAAGTGTTGGTTCGGCCTTTGAACAGACGCCATTCAAATGCTTGGATTTTCACCCTGAAGATAATCCTCGCTCTCAAAACAATGTCTCCAAAAGACCACTGTCAGGCACAACCAATTAAGTCCAGACCTTGGATTTTCACCCTGAAAGGTAGGACTTTGGACTTCACGTATGTTGTCGCCCCCACTTACATGCCGCTGCTCCAAGTCATGAAACACCAAGCCAATTCCTCATCGCCAGAAAGATTCGAACCACCATTGCCAGTCCTCAGATCTGGCCTTCCATGTCATTCTCCGCCAGCACCATGGAACGAGAAAGCATGCTCCATGATATTAACAGCCAGCAGAGGTTCGAAGCGCTCCCTCTGAAACCAAACGGTCAGAGAAAAAACACGGGTGCGCACGATCGAATACCATCCGATCCAGCAATCTCCAGGCATGAGTCGCCCAGTGGAGTTCGCCGGCGAAGCCTTCCGAAACACGACTGTCCAGCCAGATCGATGGGGACCAACATCCGGTAGATCTTCATCTGACCGCGAATAAGAACCAAGGACCACCGCCATTATTCTTCAGCCTCGCAAGCCCCGACGCCGCAAGGCCACTCCCAGCAGAAACGGAAGCAACGGAGGGGTAGACCATTGCCCACTAGGTTGTCGGCGTGACCAGAGGCCACAACCACCACCACAGCCGGCCCCGACCGGATCCAGACAACCTCAAACCGAGATCGAGGCATCTAAATCCCAGCGCCCTGAGCAGGCCAGATCCTGGACGCGTAGCGCCAGATCGGCGACCTCCGGCGGCGCCCCACCATCTCCATGCCCCCAATCCGCTGGGGAACTCAGGCGCCGGCCCGAGGCCACGCCGCCCTATGCCCGCCGCTGGCCTCCCACCGCTCCCATGAGACGCCACCGCGTAGCACCTCCTCTGCCCACCGTTGAAGCGGGAGGGAGGGTTCTTTTCCGAGGGTGGCGGCGCCTCCGGAGCCGCCTGGGAGGGAGCGGCTCGGGAGGGAGGAAGAGGGGAGGGGTGGGGGTGGGGGAGAGGAGTCGGGGACGAGTGCCGGCGGCGGGACTCGGGTGGCGGCGGGGCGAGGGGCTAGGCGGGGCTCCGTCTTTCCTAAATAGTTACATATCATCCCTAAGACAATCTTTCAAAACCCCGTCCTTTCGGGCAAATTTATATTTATGTGGTAATTCACCAAGTGTAGTATGGTTAAATCGAGTTTGTGACTTTCCATTGTTGTTGCAGCCCGCGATGGTTATAAATAATTGTTGAACATTTTCCATCAAGTTAAGATATTTCAATAAAATTGCCAGATTTGTAGTTGGTCTTTTAATTAGGTATACTAGTAGTATAACTTAACTTACCATGTGCCTCTTCCATGCATCATACTCTTGCATTTTGTGGACGAACATATTTCGTTGAATAACTTGTCCTGAGTGAGATCTACAGTGTTGGTCGAGGTCATGCAGCAGGGATAGGACCGCGCGTAGTCTCGTGCAGCTTCGATGACGTGCCACCTGTTCAACAAAAAAAAAAAAATCACAGCTACTCGGGCTGAGAAGGATTCTTCCTTCAGGAATGCCCGCCAGAGCTCCACGGCCCAAGCCCAGCACGAGCTCCTTTGCCCTAGCGAGCAGCTCTATCCGTCTCCACTCTTCCAGTGCGAGTCTCTCCCAAAGCAGTCAGCGGCAACGCCATTCCCGGCGACCACCCATCTCCGGCGGCGCGACCGCTGCTTCACCAAGCGAGTTCCCCGTCGCTTACGTAACTTCCCCCGTGCTCGCCGCATCGCCCGCCGTCTACCTGAGTCATCAACCAATAAAGACGCGGTGAGTTCTCGTTCCCCATTCCTCCCCTCCGGGCTCCTGCCTTCTCTGTTTCTCATCCGAGATCGTGGTCCCGTGCACATGAATCCTCAATCGCGCTGCGGCGACCTGTTTCGCCACCCAGGATTCCCCTCGCCCTAGCTGGTGAGTCCCTGTGTGTGTGAACTGTCCCGTCTCGCTCATCCTCAAGCAAGTAGCCTTTGATCTCATGTCTGGTGAGCTGCTCGTCTCTGCTGGCCAGTCGGCATTTGATGATAACCCCCCAGGTCACTTAAACCCCATATGTACACATAAAAGGGGCCTGTGAGCAAACATAATCGTACCTAGGGGTTATCATCAATTATCCCCTCCACATCTCACGGCGTCACTAGCACTACTGCATAATATGTTCTCAAGGCACATTTTGTTTCCTTGCACATCATGGCAACACGTGTAGTATTATTTTTGCTGGCTTATTGTGAAATGGACACTGAATTAATCATGGGAAAACTCCGTTATTTGCATATGACTATATACAGTATCCCCGTGTCAATTACATGGCGAACATCCGTGTAGCATGGGCCACGAGTAGGGATGCAAAGAGGCGCCTGATCCATCGCGCTTCGTAGTAAAAAGCAGTCAGATTAGTTGTAGAAAGTTTTAGCAATTAGTTGCAGTTTGTACTACCCCTTGATTTCGTGGGCTAATGCTGGACATCCGCTTGCATCCCTAGCCAATCGCATATGGTCCTGACTTTGCTCATTTGCAAATTCTGATGTAAACTAGAAAAGCATTGATAAGGGGAGACCTTTTTCAACAAAAACTTGCAGCCATAGTTTTTGGGGTGAAATTTGGATAGTATAGGATTTCAGCTCAAATGGCTGGCCATATTTTCACTTTACTGTATTTGAGATACATTCATCTTGAGTACGATGTTTTGAGCATGTGGTAAATTGTTATCTTTTACCTTAAGTGCCGAGCTCAGTTTGAATTATGCTTGTGCGTCCCTACTTGCAATTTTGCACAAACAAGATGACTAAAAGCCCAACTAGCGAAGATACGACTCGAGCCCAAGCGAGAGGCCCAACAAGATGAAGTAACTTCCAAGTTTAGACATAGACATAGTCGGTTTATACTTTCCTTATGTGTAAACTAGGTCGGTTACAAACTCCCGAGACCCAGCCTATTTAAAGGCTGGGAGGGGCCGATCTAGGGCAAGCCATACTCGAACCACCAAAGCTCTTGCGAGATCGTCATCTCGCCGGAGCCACCCTGTAACCACATAATCTCCAGCGATCAATAACAGACAAGCAGGAAGTAGGGTCTTTACCTCCACCCGAGGGGCCTGAACCTGGGTAAATCTTTGCCTCTGCTTGTCAGCCGACGAAACTACCAGTACTACCACGTTCTCTCCCCATAATCTCAACCCTAGGTCCTTAACCATGGGATTTGATGAGGGTACACCTCGTCAATTGGCGCCGTCTGTGGGAAAGAATAGTGCTGGACTCGCGGTTTCTTCGGTTCCATCGGAAAACGGCGACTCGCCGATCGGATCTACAAACGGCAACTCGCCGGCTGCATCGACAAACCAGAACTCGCCGACTCAGGCGGCACACGGCAACTCGCCGGCTCACTCGACAAACGGCAACACGCCAGCTTCACCCGCAAAAAGCACATCGGATCCTCTGATGGATTTCGAGCCACACTCGCCAGGATTCCAGGAGGCCTTCTCCGATCTCGAGTCAGGTTTGGGTTTAACCGTTGGTTCGTTCAATTTTTTCGTCAACAAGCTTGGTGTGCAGGACTTGACGGATCCACGCCAACTCGCGACTTTCGCACCCGAGGCTCCATCGGCTGCGACTCCTTCGACTGCGGATCTTTCCGCTGCGTCCATACCATCATCAACCCTCCAAGCTGTTCATCTGCAACAACCATGTCCACACGAGAGATGCGCGAGCTCATTGAAGAGCTCCAGGGCGAGGAGGCCGAATCAGCATACCGCACAAACGATCCCGAGCTAGATCAACCACTCGAGGATAGTTTCGACTGCGGGATCTCCCTCAGCGACTTCGACGACCTCGAAACTCATATCGACAACCACGTCGACTCCGAGATCTGCGCCAACAACAACCTCGACTCCGAGGCTCACAACAACCTCGCCGACGCCGAGATGGGCATAGGCGACGAAGACGTCGACTGCGAGATCCGTCCAGACGAACCACTCGATGAACATGCAGGCTCAGACATGAGCCTCGACGAAGATGTCGAGTCTATGACGGGACTCGAAAGTACATACATATGCCCTCGGGTCATACCCCAACAGGTCTATGTGGCCATCGCCGCAGAAACATCAGAAACTGCGGCCAGTCGCAGGCCTACAGAATTCCGTGCACAGTCACTATGCCGGACGGAGCCACAACCCTCACAATCACTGCTGAGATGGCAGCAAAAGCAGATAAAGTCATCAAGGAGTGCACAATGATGCCAGCAGACGCAACACAAGAAGAGATGTTGACCTTCCAGTACTTCAACTGGCAGGAGTCACTTCGACTGAAGCAGATAAGAGCCACACTCGAAGAACGCAAAAAGCAAGCTAGCTTGTCGAGTGTGCGCAGAAGACAGCTCTCCCTGAGCTCCACCGGGCGAGCAGACACAGGACGCAGATCAAGGTTGTCACACCTCTCGCCAGGCGAGAAGGCGGCACTCACCCGCAACTTAGGCAACTCCTTCATGACATACGACGAGGAAGGACTGCCGGTGCCCAAAACAGCAGGTGCTCTCTACACCGCTGCAGCATACCTGGAGGCAATCAAGCCCCCAGCGGATGACCCCAATGCAAAACTACACCGCCAACAGATCAAATCACTCGCCTTAGCTGCAAAGGCCATACGCCAAGTTCCAAAACTCCAGGTGGGAGTCGAGACCGTGCCCTAGTCGACGCGCCTCGGGAAGAGCATAATCACAGTGGTCGTCGCCACCACTCGAAGGAAAGAAGCGGCTCGCGAAGGCGCAGGTCCAGGAGCAGTCACGCAGATCATACAGTAGCGACTCATACTCCGATCGAGAGCCTGAGCCACATGGAGCTCTGTGCTTCACTCGACGCGTCCGCGAGACACGGATGCCCAAAGGGTTCAAACTCACATCTGAACAGCCCAAGTACACGGGTCGACAGGAACCTTCCGGGTGGCTGGAAGATTACAGGCTGGCTGTCGCATGCCAGCGAGGCACAACACCACAGCCATGCAGTACATACGACTGATGCTCGAAGGCACAGCCCGCGACTGGCTCAAGGCCCTACCTCATCAAAGTACGACTCGTGGGATCACTTCCGCGATGACTTCATCAAAAACTTCGAGCCTCTGTGTGAGCGCCCAAAAACGTTCGAGGAGCTGCGGGCCTGCGTTCAGCGTTCAGACGAAGCGTTGAGGTCATACATCAGACGATGGACTGAGATACGTAACTCAGTTGGAGTGGTTTCAGAAGATATGGCCATGGATGTTTTCGTCATGGGCCTCGCCAGGCGAGACCTCAAAGAAGCACTTGGCCGCAAAAAGCCAAAATCTGTAGCCCACCTCCTGCAATCGCGACTGAGTGGGCAGATGGAGAGGATATGGCACGCACCCACGCGGGTCCTCACCCCGTGACAAACACGAGAATAGCAGTCGAAGCCATAGAGACTCGTACAGAGACGACCGAAGGCGCAAACGTTCAAAACGTCATTACGACGACGACAGACCCGAATTCATGGCGGCTGGGTTCTCCACACCCCGCAATGATCAGGACAGAAGCGACCGACGGTCGGAAGAGCGAGACAGTCGAGACGACGGCGAGACAGTCGAGATGATCGGCGAAACAGTCGAGATGATCGACGCGATGGCCAACGCAGTGACAGCTACAAGAGGAAGGATTGGCGCAAGTCACGGGCACAATCTGAGCGATCATTCGAAGAAAAGATGGACGCTGATTGCAGATTCCACCTGTACAAGGGGGACGATGGAAAACTGCGGTCCAACCACTCGATGAGAAACTGCAGGGAGTTCGACCAGATGGCGACTGATTACGTAAATCGCAGAAAGGCAGCAGCCGCACAAGCACCTGCACCCGTGCCTCAGCCAAACAACGTGCCTGTTCTGATGGCACCACCTCCACCACCACAGCCTGCCCCAGGCGGAAATCTCGCGGGTGCCATACAGCCCGTGCCTCGGGTGGACGAACCACAGTACCCTCCGCCCCAAGGGCAGATGTACATGATACAGAAAGGTCGACCTTCCAACAGGGAGCAAAAGCTTCGCACTCGACAGGTAAACATGGCGGTCATGTCACCGCCTGCGGTGACAGAGTACTTAAAGGGATCTGATACTGCAATAAGCTTCAGCAAAGAGGACCACCCTCCGTCGGTTGTTCGACCAGGGCACTCTGCTCTGGTACTCGACGCGCAAATTGGAGGCTACGCCATGTCCAAGGTCTTCATGGATGGTGGGAGCGGCATAAACATCATCTTCGCAGATACGCTCCGCAAAATGAATAGGTCAGTCGAAAACCTGCCAAGATCCTCAAATACCTTCCACGGTATCGTTCCAGGGAAAGCAATAAGCCCAGAGGGCACCATACAACTCGACGTAACGTTCGGGGACAAGCACCACTTCAGGACAGAGTCGATTGAGTTCGAAGTGGTCGACTGGAAATCACAATACCATGCTATACTTGGACGCCCGACGTTCGCTCGATTCATGGCGGTGCCACATTACGCATACTCCAGCTGAAATGCCTGGACCAAAAGGAGTAATCACAGTCAAGGGGAACTTCCAAAAGTCTGACTCTTGCGACCGAGAATTCAGCAAAATCTCTGAGATGTTTGGCATGGAAGCAACACTCGCCGATCTAGCGGTCTCCAACGATCGAACACTTATGCCAGAACAAAAAGGTGGCAGTCGACAGAGCATTCAGTGCCACCAACGACACAAGATCGCATCAGGTGCACCCGACAGACCCGACCAAGACAGTCAATGTCTCGTCGAGTCTGCCTATCGCATAGGAAAGCGCGCTCGTCGAATTCCTCCGTGAGAACTGGGATATATTTGCATGGTGTCCAGCAGACATGCCAGGTATTCCCAGGGAATTCGCCGAGCACTCTCTCCAGCTACTTCCAGGTGCTAAACCAGTCAAGCAAACAATGCGCCGCATATCTGGCCCAAAAAGAACTGCAGTCGAAGCCGAAGTCGACAGGCTACTCGCAGCAGGATTCATCAGAGAGATCAAGAAATCACAATGGGTGGCCAACCCCGTACTTGTAGAAAAGAAGCATACAGACATCCTGCGGATGTGTGTTGATTTTACAGCACTCAATAAGTGCTGTCCAAAGGATCACTTTCCACTACCTCGAATCGACCAGATCGTCGACTCCACCGCCGGGTGCGCTCGCTTATCCTTCCTGGATGCTTACTCGGGTTACCACCAGATAAGGATGAAGGAAGAGGATGAAGAAAAAACGGCGTTCATAACCCCACTCGGGGTCTACTGCTACACCACAATGCCTTTCGGGCTCAAAACGCAGGCGCAACCTATCAGCGCATGATGCAAGATTGCCTCAAGAAGCAATTGGGCGAAACGTCCAGGTCTATGTAGATGACATCGTCATCACCACAAGAGAAGAAAGCACGCTACTCGATGACTTGCGAGAGACATTCGCAAACCTCAAACGCTTCCACATCAAGCTCAACCCGAAGAAGTGCACGTTCGGCGTGCCAGCCGGGCAACTCCTCGGGTATCTAGTCTCAGCTCGAGGAATCGAGGCGGACCCGGAGAAAATACAGGCCATCTTGACGATGCAAAGGCCTTCAAAGCTCCATGACGTGCAAAAATTGGCGGGTCGAGTAGCAGCGCTCAGTCGATTCATCAGCAAGCTAGGCGAAAAAGCACTCCCGTTCTATCGACTGATGAAGAAAGCAGATAAGTTCGAGTGGACGCCAGAAGCCGAAGCAGCCTTCACGGACCTCAAGCGAGTCCTCACAAGCCCTCCAATCCTCGTAGCACCAAAGGAACGCGAGCCACTATACCTATATGTCTCTGCAACTAACAGGGTGGTAAGCACTGTTCTAGTGGTCGAACGCAGGAGGAGGGGCACGCGCAAAGCATACAACGTCCAGTCTATTACTTGAGTGAAGTGCTCTCCACATCAAAGCAGCGGTACCCGCACTATCAGAAGCTGGCATACGCCGTGTTCATGTCCTCAAGGAAGCTGACGCATTACTTCTCCGAGCACCCGATCACTGTAATCAGCACTTCAGGGATCGGGGACATCCTCACAAACCCCAATGCACTGGGCGAGTAGCAAAATGGCTCATCGAGCTAGCACCAAGAGACATCAGTATGATTACCCGAAGGCCATCAAAGCACAAGTTTTACCCGACTTCCACACCGAGTGGATTGAAGCTCAGCTCCCAGGAGCACCAGATGTGTCCAATTCCTGGACTATGTACTTTGATGGCTCGAAGAAAAACGAAGGCGCAGGCGCAGGTGTCATCCTCATATCACCAAAAGGCGACAAGCTCCGCTACATCTGCAAATGGGATTCGAGTTCCCATCCAATAACGAAGCAGAATATGAGGCTCTGATCCATGGCATGAGGATGGCCAAAGCCCTCGGGTGCACTCGACTGATGATCTACGGCGACTCGAATCTGGTGGTGCAGCAAACAATGAAGGCTTGTGACGCAATCGCAGATAACATGATCGCCTACCGTGACTTGTACAACATCATGGAGGGCAGCTTCGAAGGCTGCGAGTTACGGCACATAGGGCGTGAAAGCAATGAAGAAGCGATAAGTTAGCCAACATTGGCGCGACCAAAGCACCAGTGCCACCTGGTGTCTTTTCGAGCGCATAGAGCACAGATCAATCAAAAAGAAGCGAGAACTCCTGCACAGCCGCACCAGCCAAGAGCAAAGCACCTAGCACAGAGGACCCACCAGTCGAGGTACTCCTCATCGAGCCAACTTGGACTCAACCTTCCTCGCATACATACTCCGCGGCGAGGTACCCGAAGACTTCACAGAGTCAAGACGCGTCACTCGACGATCTAAAGCATACACTGTCATCAACGGTGAACTTTACAAACGCAGCATATCAGGTATGTTCCAGCGTTGCATAGCATTTGAAGATGGCCAAGCCATCCTTCGTGATATTCATGCAGGTACTTGCGGGCATCACGCCAGCAGTCGATCACTCGTAGCCAAAGCCTTTCGCGCAGGCTTCTACTGGCCCACAGCACTCAAAGACGCGGAGGACATAGTCAAAAGGTGCATCGGCTGCCAAAAATTCGCCACAAAGCCGCACGCACCCGCATCGGCGTTGAAGACAATACCATTGGCCTGGCCTTTCGCCCAGTGGGGGCTCGATATGGTTGGGCCACTCAAAAAATCCTCCCATGGAGGGCATACTCACCTTCTGGTGGCGGTCGACAAGTTCACCAAGTGGATTGAAGCAGTACCCATCACAAGTTCGACTGCCACTACAGCAGTCAATTTCATAAAATCCATCATATACGCTTTGGTGTGCCAAAGCATCATCACGACAACGGTACAAACTTCACGGCTGAGGAATTCAAATCCTTCTGCAAAGAGCAAGATATCACGCTCAATTATGCATCTGTGGCGCACCCGCAATCAAACGGCCAAGTCGAAAAGGCCAATGGGCTTGTGACAAGTGGAATCAAGAAGCGCCTCCTGGTGCCACTCAAAAGGGCTGCGGGTGCTTGGGTAGAAGAGCTTCCGTCTGTGCTATGGAGCCTACGCACAACACCCAATGCCTCAACGCAATTCACTCCATTCTTCATGGTCTACGGCGCAGAGGCAATTCTGCCATCAGACGTAAGGTTCAACGCACCAAGAGTCGAAGCATACAATGAAGAAGATGCAGACGAGGCACTCGAAGACGCAGTCGACTTGCTAGAAGAGCACGTAACACGGCGCTCGCACGCACAGCTATTTATCAGCAGGACCTCCGCAACTATCACAGCCGTCGACTGCGTACCAGGTCCTTCGAGGTTGGCGACCTGGTACTTCGACTGAAGCAAAAGAAGGTGCATAAACTCGCTTCTCCATGGGAAGGACCCTTTATCATCACCGAGGTGTTGGTGGTGGAGCATATAGACTGAAGCACGCGAAGACAGGAGAACTCTCGCATAATCCTTGGAACGTTGCGCAGCTGCGCCGTTTCTATGCTTAGATTGATCAGTCGAACAATGTAATAGGCACATATGTCGGATAGCTGCAGGTTTCAGACGCGCTCTTTTCCTTACCAGGGTACCTAAGGGGACTGGAAGGTTTTTAATGAGGCGGCCTGCAGCTTAACATTCAAAAAAGGAATATAATTCATGATTCCTCATATTTCTCTGCTTACTACTCGCATAAATTGATTTCACAAAATTAGCCTCACCCGAGCACTCGGGGGCTGCGCTATCTCAAAAAGCATGTGTTTCCGCTTGTTCACAACATAATACCCCAGCCGCACTCGAATACTCGGGGGCTGGGTCATAAAAACATACATAAACACAAAAGTTGCTCAACCCACTCAATTATTCGAGGGTTGAGCCTAGAAGCTTCAAGTATTGCAAAAATTCATAACCGCACATAAATAGTCATGGACTGTGCAGCTTATGTTTGATACTCTAAAATATTTCTATCAAGTTCACTCAAAATACACGGGGGCTGGATAGTCCTAATTTTACAGCATGTTGCTTCATACACCCCGCTCAACAGGCTCGGGGGCTGCATACGTGTAAACAAATAATGTACAATAATCACAAGTGTTGCGTTTTACACTTTGGAGTTACTTCCCATACACATAACCTACTCAACAGGTTCTTCCTTGGGTTCGGTCCATTTTTCCTCCTCCTTCAGCACACGATGGATTAGGACCAGTGCGTCCACTCGTGTCTCTTGGTAGTGCTCCTCCATCGGCACAGGACCACCACCTGGTAAGGGTGCGGGTCCCATCGCAATCCTTTTCAAATCAAGGTGCGGAAGGTGCGATCGCACAAAGCAAGAGCAACGTTAGCCCGCTAATCAGTTGCTCACGCACAAACTTCTTGATCGCCTTGCCTTTTCGAAATTTCTTCAGCAAAGCCACAAGGCCCTGTGGTTGCTCATTCAAAGGAAACAAAGCTTCGTGGACTCGAAATAAAGCCAGCCTGCAAGTCTCCAGTCGAATGGCTGTGCGCCAAGCACGGTCCAGAAGCCTTACCAAAATGGCACTCTTCTCCCTGTCTGACCAGAAGGGGTGGGCGGAGTACTCAGTGCTACTCGCATGACCATCGAGTCGATCCTGAATTCGTGCCTCCTCCTTTATTGGGTCAGAACAAACACCTGCGCAAAAGCAAAGGGCTCATCATCGCCCAGTCGAGTCACCTTGCTAAGAGAGATCTCGATGATTCAAAAATGTCTTACATTCGAGTTGCAGATTTATTCTCTCCAACTCCTCAAGCAAAAAGGCTTCTCGCTCTGTAGTTGGGATGACCTCGACTGCAACTCAGCATACGCATTTTGCGTTTCCTTCAGCTCGCGAGTAACTTCGGAAAGCTTTTGATGAAGAAAGTCCATAATTTTCTGGTCATTAACGCTTCGTGACTTCGAAGAACCGCCCACAACAGGGCCAGTCGATGGTTTAGAAGCTCGGTTCTACAGTCAGAATAATTCAATGCATAAGGAAGCATAAAGAATTCAAACAAAAGGCTCGGGGGCTGCGCCTCCCGATCACTGAAGTTCATGTTTCATAATAAGACAGATACGATGTCTGATAATTTACATATAGCAAAAGCAAAGTGACGCAATTCCTAGACCTAGTCAAACAAAGGGGTCACTGGCTAAGTCGTCGACTTCTTGGAGGAAGTTTTCTTCGCCTGGACCTTGGCTGCCCTTTCTTCAACAGTTGTTACCAGCTGTTGGGCATATGTTTTGGCGGCTTCCATCCAAGTGCCGAGCCCGACGGTTTTGCCATCAGGACCCCGTGGAAACTTCTTTGTGGCTGTGTCAAAATCTGCCTCGACTCCGTGCGCGAGCAACATGAGAAAAGTAGTCTGAGCACCACTTACCATTTGCTCGCGACTGAAGTCAGCAACGGCAGTCCCTTCAGGCTTGAATAGATCAACCAGCTCTGCAAAGGAAGATGGTAGCTCCTCGCCGGGGAAGAAGCTGCCATGGAGGGCACCCAGGGCACTCGCCGCCTGCGTTAGCATCTCCCCTGCTCTGCTACTGGTGGCCTCCGAGACAGCCACACTTTCATCAAGTGAGTGCCAAGGCTCTGCTTGCCAGTAGCAGTCGGGCCATCCATCACGCCTAGCATAAGGGTAAAATAATCAGCACCATGTATCAGAAACCTCAAACATCTAAGGAGCAGAGCAAAAATTCTTACCAGTTAAGCTGGTGCTGGCGGCAGAGAGTCGACCAATCGCCGACTCCTCCTAACTTCGGCTGTTTTCAGCCTCTTCTCCAGATCAGCCACTCGACGGGTGGCGTTGTTCAAATTTTCTGCCGCTTCAGTGGCGGCCTCTACAAAAACAGATGCACATGATTAGTAGGCTGCAAGAGAAATCACCTCAACAAGTGGTGATAGCATAAAAAGATACGCACTCTTTGCAACTTCGAGTTGCTGCTGCAGGGTGGCGGCTTCAGTCTCCTTGTGCACATACTGGGCACCAGCCTTCAGCAACTCTCGCACAAACGCCTAAGTACACGACATGGGCAAATTCACAACTCAATAACTGAGTATAGGCAAAAAATTCGCATTTGATTCAAACTTTGGCAAGCACAAACTTACGTGTTCCAAGAAGGAAGAAGTCGACGCAGGGACACCTGCAGCCGCAGCTCCACTCTCAGTTGCTGCAACCTCCGGCTGGGGTGGCGTGCTGTGGCTGTAGCGGCAGGAGTCGCCGGGGTAGGCGGCTGCTCTGGTGGCAGCGTCCGTGCAGTGGACGCTGCGCTGCTCTTTTCCGCCGTAGGTGGCGGAGGCATATCCTCATCGGAGGAAACACTGTTTCACACATTATAAGTATACAAGGTGATATTATTCATAACATGACAAAGAAAGTGCACATAGTACTTACTCTTCAGTAAGGTCGCACAATCGACCAGGCGCAAGCACACCCATGCTCGGGCGCGATTTCTTCGGTGGTCGAGGGGAAGCGAGCGAATCGGAGGAATTTCGAGTGGCGCCGTCATCGACTCCATCTTGTCTTCCTCCTTTTCCTCCGAGTCAGCTGTATCCTCCTCGTCGCGTGACCGCTTTTGCTTGCCCTGCACCTCAGCATCGCCCTCATCGGCTTCTGGCGTGTGTGCGGTGGCGAGTGAAGCCATCTCATCATCAGAATCTACCTCGAGTGGCTCATTGTCTGGGACTGGGCCGCTCTCTGGCAAGGGAGGCATTGACTCAAACATTTTGTGACCCTGCACACATAAACAACAAAGGATTCAACATCACACATGCATAACATATCAACTGAGATGTAGTATCAATTGTTACCTTGGCAGAGGGTTGCTGGTCTCATAAGGAGGCACAGGCGAGTTCATCTCGCAGGGATCTTCATCGGTAAGCTTGGTAAGGCTCCTTACCAACTTCTCCGCTTCCGCATCAGATAGCTCCACTGCGCGTGAGCGGGTTGGATCAGAAGCCCCACCATATGCCCACAAAGCATGCACTCGGGCTCGGAGGGCTGCACTCGCCTCTTGGCCATAATGGCTAGCAGATGGATCCCTGTGACCTCTCGACCAGCAGTGGTCTGAAGCTTCAGCACCTTCTCCATCAGAATGTCAGCCTCTTCGGCTTCGACTCCGGTCTTCTTCACCAGGGCGTCTGCGTCAAAGGGGCAACCCGAAGGTTTGGTCGCCAATGGTCACATCCTTGATGTAGAACCACTTCTGGCGCCATCCTTGCACAGATTCCAGGAAGTTGATCTTGAAGTACTCGACATCAGGTCGAGCTTGTACTCCAAAACCACCAGGTCCCTTGGTGCTGTGCTGGCGCTTGACGTTGAAGATGCGGCGGAACAGACCAAAGTGGGGTGCGACGCCCAAGAAGCACTCGCAAAGGACGAAGTAACACGCAATGTGCAAAAGCCCATTGGGCGTGAAATCGTGCAATTGCACTCCATACACGTGCATCAGTGCACGAAGAAAGTTGTGAACAGGGAAGGAGAATCCCCTGTTCACAAAATCAACAAAGCAGACCCGCTCATTGGGGCCTGGGCGCGGGATTACCTCGGCACCGGGGAGGCGAACTTGAGAGGTGTCCTCAGGGATCAGCCCGTCGTTCCGCAGGCCAGTGAGCATCCTCTTGCTGCAGGTGGATTTGGTCCACGCGCCCTTCTCCCTCTTCAAGCCGCTGGCAGCGGCTCCCGCGGCGCTGTCCGCCGATGCAGCACTCCTGCCCCTTCGGGTGGTAGGCTTCGTCATCGCGGTGGTGGTTGCGCAAGCTTTGCTCTGAGGCAATGGCGATGCGAGAGGAGGAAGAAGAAGTAGCGGCGGCGGAGAGCAAATGGCAAGTAAAAACACTATTTACGCCGTCGTCCCTTTTTAACCTCAAAGCAAAAGAATCCGCACCGTCGATGCGAGATCGTGGGCACATAAGCAAATCTAACCGTACACGTGGCAGCCACGGAGGGCAACCGTCGCCGGCCACTCCGCCCACTACGCACGGGAATCTAGGAACTACCATCATGGCCCGGAGAAATCGTGCCTGAACGGTCAAATCCAGTCCAAACGGCTGTACAATGGGCCCACAAGACGTGTCACGTCCCATCTCTCGCAGCACAGCGCACGCCACCGCGTGTCAGGTGGCGCAGTCGCCATAAAACGTCATCCCTGACGTCATTGCAGCAAATTTGTTCCGAAAAGATGTCGGGTTCGCCCAAAGCATACTAATCACTCGATTGTCGTGTATGGTCACTCGACTGTTCTACGATCAAATACATATTACTCCCATCGGGAGCGTATCAAAAATTTCTTCGACTAAAGATGATCATGACTGGGTGATTCTGAGATTATCCTCCATTACAAGTAATAAAGCACAATCTCGGGGGCTACTCCCATCGGGAGCGCTGACGCGCACCCGATAGAATTATGGCTAAAGGTTTTCTTCGACTAACAAATGTAGAGAAAGATGGTTTTGAGATTATCCTTCATTGCAATCAATAAAGCACAATCTCGGGGGCTACTCCCATCGGGAGCGCTGTCGCGCACCCGATAAAATAGTATCAAAGTGTCAGTCGATGAATATATCGACTGCGTTCATATGCAAAATCATACTCGAAACATTCCCGAGTTGCGTCCGTCGCAAATACCTCGGATGCTGCATGCATAGTGCAAAGGTAAGACCCGCCGAACTTTCGAGCTGGGCTAAGGACCGTTCCAGCAACGTCAATCCTTATATTTTCCGTGTCAGCAGACATGATGAAAAATCCCGACGGACGCGTTGGGTAAAATTCAAAGTTATACTGCAGATCGACTCAGTAAGACCTCAGCGGCCTAGTCGAATCTGACCAGTTTGTTCCAGATTCGAGTCCGGGGACTCGAGTTTGATTGAAAGCTAGTAAGGTGTTACCCAAATGTGTAGTTAACCAGTCCCGATCCGTCGAGTGAACTGGGCCTGCTAAGCTATTATCCCTTGATCATCATAAGCAAAAACCACAGTCGATGAAATACTCGACATAGCCAACATGTGCTATTCATACAGGAATTCCAATTATAGTACTAAAATATGACGTGCACTTGCGAATGAGTCCATGCCTGATTCTTCGAGTCAGACAAGTACTCGGGGGCTACTGACAAGGATATACATCTCGGGTACCCTACTGTGAGGGTACCTGGTGCACGTGATGACTAAAAGCCCAACTAGCGAAGATACGACTCGAAGCCCAAGACGAGAGGCCCAACAAGATGAAGTAACTTCCAAGTTTAGACATAGACATAGTCGGTTTATACTTTCCTTATGTGTAAACTAGGTCGGTTACAAACTCCCGAGACCCAGCCTATTTAAAGGCTGGGAGGGGTGCCGATCTAGGAAGCCATACTCGAACCACCAAAGCTCTTGCGAGATCGTCATCTCGCCGGAGCCACCTGTAACCACATAATCTCCAGCGATCAATAACAGACAAGCAGGAAGTAGGGTCTTTACCTCCACCCGAGGGGCCTGAACCTGGGTAAATCTTTGCCTCTGCTTGTCAGCCGACGAAACTACCAGTACTACCACGTTCTCTCCCCATAATCTCAACCCTAGGTCCTTAACCATGGGATTTGATGAGGGTACACCTCGTCAATTAAGTTTGTCAGTTTTATAGCCATCTGTTTTCTTATCTTTTGATGTAGATGTAAATTCCTACATATGCTCAAAGGAGACATAGAACCCTGGCAAGTGATGACGACAAGCGTACTACCTGATGACCTCGTGGTGGAGATCTTCTCTCGGCTGCCGCTGAAGTCCTTTTGCCGCTTCAAATGTGTCTGCAAGTCTTGGCTTGCATTCTCATCTGATCCACACTACCGGCAGAAGCTGCCCAGAGCTCCCGCTGGTCTCCTGTACCAAAAAAATGAGCATGGCGCCGCCATCCATCTCGCCAGACTTCCCTTAAGTGATAGAGATATTGACACATCGCTTAGCTTTGTGCCATGTTTTGAGTATCCCTTGGAGCTTAAGGAGTGCAGCAATGGACTACTTCTTTGTTATCATGGAGGTCATAGGCATGGAAAAATTTCCAACGCCATTGTGTGCAATCCTGCAACTGAAGAGTGGATGGCACTTCCAGATACTCAACGTGGACCTTCCGTCTCCTATGATTATCTCAGGTTGGGTTTTGATCCACTATGGTCCCAACACTTTTATGTGTTCAACTTTCAGTGGATCTCTTTCCCAAATGGTGGGTACAAAGCTGAAATTAAGGTATTTTTGTCCAAGCATTCCACATGATCTAATTCTCTTTGGGAACCTGACGATGCATTTTGGGGTGGTTCACTCTTTATAAAGGGAGTGTTGTATGTGGAGCACTTATGGGCGCATAATCTTCTGGCGCTCGATGCATCTGACACATGCTCACAGTCACTCAATGGTAAAACTATTAAACTGCCAGGATTTCCAAATGGGCCAGAGATGTTTTCTTGCTGTGATGGGCGTCTTTGCCAGTCATGTGGGGTCTTATGCTATGCACAACAAGAGTTGGATGGTTCCATGATGCGAATCTGGAGTTTGGAAGGCTCTGACAGGTGGGTGGTGAAGCATCGTCTACATATGAATGATGTATTTGGGAGGGACATGTTGCTCCGTACTGATAGTGAAGGATTGTGGTATTTTGATTATGACATCCTGGCTTTTGACTTGGAGAGGGAGCTAGTTATCGTTCTTGACCGAATCACTGATAAGGTCTTCTCATTCAGCATCAGTACTGGAAAATTGTCAGAGATTTGGATTAATAGTGAAGCATTGCCAGGTTACTACTACGTGCCATACTACAGCAAGTTTCCAGCTTCGGTGCTTCAAAGGTTTCAAGATGAATTTTAGCTTCTTGTATGTGTCGCCAAATGAATGATGTAACCGTCTCTTGTGCACTCTAGCTCTATCTAACAGCTATTGTGTGTTATGTACTGGATTGTTTGCTTCTCCATGTTTTAGCATTAGCATTGGAGAAGTCTCAGAGATTCTAAATATTCCAAGTTTCTTTGACCTATATCAAAGTCTGCTATATGGCCATACTACCGCAAGTTTCCAGCTTCAGGGTTCAAGTGGCTTAAGATGGATGTTAGCTTGCAAGTATTTATCCTATGTTAGCGTGCAAATATTTATCCGCTGAATGCTGTAATTTGCGGCCATACTTTGTGCATTCGCTGTGGCAAACTTCAGTTATGTATGGACTGGATTGTTGGCTTCTTTGTGTGTTATTTTCAGCTAATTGGTACTTCTCACTTTCCAATGTCAACTTTGGTTCTTATTTTGTTGCCTACTTACAGAAAATCAGAGTAAATCCCTGTCTTGTTGACATGATGAACATCATGGGTGTAACATGAAACACATGCATCCTTTGGCGTGTGTTTTCTGTCTAGCGGCTAGAACCTCTTGTAAACTTGTTGTACTTCAGTTTCCATGGCTTTATGCTAGAGTAGTTATGTTTCTTGGCTGTTTTTTTGACCGTGCTACCGCACGGAAAGTCCCTACGGTGTAAATGTTTCTTGGTTGTTGGGGGTAGTCGCATGTTTTCTTTTTAAATAAATAAAATAGATTAAACTGACACATTTTTCAAATGTACCTCGAGTGGGTCTGCGTGGACATTTACTCTTCATCCTGCTTAGCAGCACCTTTTGTCATCTTCATGTAAAAAAATCAGGCTTTATTTTTCAGCAATGGAGCCGGGGCTATGTACATCAGTATGTAAAAATAGAGGGAAATAAAAGTAAAAGCTGGATAATAATTCACATAAGTGGGCAATCAGAATATCAGATTGATCTTTCTAAGCCACAAATGAAACAACGATCATCATCTCTTTTTTCTTTTTGAAAAGCAACGATTCTTGCCGTGCGCCGTGCTGGCCCAACAATGGTCCATTTCTAACCCCCCCCCCCTCTGACTGTCTGTAACCTGCATCCTACAGGACGGCCACAGCTACTCTCCCAATCAGTCTCCCAGCACGCACACGGGAGGAGCAGACGCTAGGGCTTGCGGCGGCGTAGCGACGGCGACCCTGCAGTGAGGATCCAGGTACTCCTCTTGTTCCTCCGGTACATTATTGATTCTGGATCTAGCTCTCGATCTGTCCCTCTGTTGGATTCGCGGGGAGCCACAGGAGCGAAAATTGCGAATGCAAATGTATATACTCGTGGCTATAGATGGTAGTGAGCAGGCCTGAAGACGCATTGTAGCTTTGTGCGAACCATCAGGGCCAGCATAGGTTGCAGGAATATTTCATCATTTGCCACACTTTAATCGGCGGTCGTCTCGTCTAACGATCTTTATTTTCAGAGACCGTCTCGTCGAACTATCTTTAATTAATGTTAACGATGGCTGACAGAAGCAAAAACAAAATTCTGTACCCATGATGAAAAAAAGAAATAAAAAATGAAACGGGTTAGTTACATACACGACTAATGGAAGTAAAAAAGCAAAATCGATACCCTTGCTGGGAGCCCCGAATCAGAAAACTTCAGAAAAAGATATGGGTGTTGATGGTAAAGATGATCAGGGCCTAGGTGAAAGTGGGTGTTGAATGCATGGTGCTGAAAGGACCGTCCGATGATATCTTGACCTGATGTTTTTTCAGCCATGGGTGCTGCGTTGTAAAAAAAATGAAGTTGTTAGTTGATTTTCTTTGAATCTGTCAGTTCTAAAGACTTTATTGTTTCTCGGTTTCTATTTTCTTCTCTTTTGATGCAGATAAGCTCATCTGATGGGAGGCGTAGAATCCCGGCAGGGGATGACCACAAGCGTACTACCTGATGATCTGGTGGTGGACATCCTGTCTCGGCTGCCGCTGAAGTCCTTCTGCCGCTTCAAATGTGTCTGCAAGACTTGGCTTGCCTTCTCATCTCATCCATACTACCGCCAGAAGCTCCCAAGAAATCCATCCGGTCTCTTGTACCAAAAACGTGAGCTTGGCACTGCCATTCATCTCGCCAGACTTCTCTCAAGTGACAGGGATATTGACACAACACTTAGCTTTGTGCCATGTTATGAGTACCCCTTAGAGCTTCATGGCTGCAGCAATGGACTTCTTCTTTCTTATAGTGGAGGTGATGCGGGTGCTGAAATTTCCAACGCCATTGTGTGCAATCCGGCAACTGAAGAGTGGATGGCACTTCCATATACTCAACCTGGACCAACCGTCACCCATAGTCACCTCATGCTCTGTTTTGATCCACTATGGTCCCAACACTTTTATGTGTTCAACTTTCAGCAGAGCCATTTGCCAAATGACGAGTACAAAAGTGAAGTCAAGGTTTTTTTTTCCGAGGATTCCACATGGTCTAGTTATCTTTGGGAAACTGATGATCCATGTTGGTGTGGTTCAATCTTCGCAAATGGAGTGATGTATATGGAGCACGATTTAGTGCATGAGCTTCTGGCACTTGATGCACCTGACACATGCACACAGGTGCTCAATGAGAGGACCTGTCAGCTGCCAGGATTTCCAAAAGGACGAGACCATGGGTTTGGCTGTTCGAATGGGCGTCTTTGCCAGTCATGTAGTGGGGTCTTATGCTACGCACAACATGAGTTGGATGGTTCTATGATGCGAATCTGGAGTCTGGAACGCTCTGACAGGTGGGTGGTGAAGCATCGTCTAAGTATTAGCAACGTACTTGGGAGGGACATGTTGCTCCGTACTGAAAATTACGGATCATGGTATTTTGATTATGACATCCTGGTTTTTGACATAGAGAGGGAGCTAGTTATCCTTGCTGACCGAATTGATTATGACATCCTGATTTTTGGTCCCCACAAAGAGAATGTCCTCTCGTTTAGCATGAGGACTGGAAAACTTTCGGAAATTTCGATTGACCGTCGAGGTTACTACTACGTGCCCTACTACGGCAAGTTTCTGGCTTAAGTGCTTCGGAGGGCCCAAGATGAATGTTAGCTTGTTGTAAGCGTAACCAAATCAATGATGTGATCTGTAAGCGTCTCTTGTGCACTAGCGCTACCAAAATAGCTGTTATGTATGTACTGGATTGTTGGTTCTCTGTGTGTTTTGTTCATCTAACTAGTATTTGCCAAGGGTAAATTCCTGTCTTGCTGATGTTATTTAAGTTGGTCGTCCTTTGAATTTTTGTTGGTCGTCCTTTGAATTAACATTTGGAGAAACATGTACTTTGATGTACAAGAACCTGACATGAGGCAGAGTTTTATTTAAGTTGGTCGTGAATTTTTTTGTACAGTTGCTAGGAAATTCTTGTAAAGTTGTAATATAGCCATGCTTCGGTTTCCACTGCGTTTCTAGATCAAGAGGGCCCCTGGAAGCGGGAGCCCCGGTTCCATTTCATCAATGAAACCAGCCACACTGCAGTTTTACAGAAATCATAACGAGTGTTTCAAGCTAAAAGACTAAGCTGAAAACTCTAAGGTAGCACAGCACCAGAAAAGTAAAGCAACTAAAAGTTTCGAGCGCGGCAGCCGCTCAGTTACATTTTTAGATAAAGTGATTTATTACTTAAAGGTGCCGCTCAGTTACATAACATCCTAAACAAGAGAGAAAGCTCCAGCAGAAAATACACATACGCTGCTCGGTGTTCAATGATCTCCAGGAGCTTGGCCCTCGTTTCTTGTGGACGGAGGACTACTCCGTTGCGTTATATTGGAGTCGTTTTGGTTCTTGGGACAGTGGCATGTTTTTTTCTCAAAAAGTAGAGTTAATCTGGCACATGTTTGTAGGATTTAGCTGAGAACATGCCTTGTTTCGATGCATGTTGGCATTGTCGGTTCCCAATGTACATGGAGAAATTGTTGAACTGAATGTGCCTGTACATCAGTATTGTAACGTTAGCTCCTTAACCGCTGATCCTATTCTCTAGCTAGCTTGGTCAAGTGCCGTTGCATGCACCTGCGCGTGCCACTGCTTCCGCACCCATGATCTCTCTCACGATCTCCCTCTCTGTATAAATGTAACCGAGGCCATGTAATCTAACAGTGCGAGAGTAATACCAATCTTCATGGTATCAGAGCATCCAGGCTCTTTCTTCCCTGTTCTTCCCAACCACGCATAAGTCAGATCTCTTTTTCCCTACAATGGCCTCTCCTGCTGAAAACTCCTCTCTCGCCCTGATCCCTCCTCCCATCTCCATTCATTCTCTCCACATCACGAACTACATCTCCTTCGAGCTCGACATGACCGGCAAGAAATTCCGTAAGTGGCGCAACACCATTCTTTTTCTTCTCTCTCGTTACAATGCTCGTGATCATGTGGAGGAGGAAACAGCGCTGCATCTCGCTGATGAAGAGTGGCGCAAGACCGACTTCACCATCTCCTTGTGGTTCATCGCCACACTCGCTGACGATCTCCAGGAGATTGTCATGGCCACGGACAACACCGCCTACGCGACCTGGCGCGCCGTCCTCGCCTTCTTCACCGCCAACAAGGAAGGGCGGAGCATGCATCTCCGCCGCGAGTTCCACGACCTCAAGCAGGGCGACATGTCGATCGGAGCCTACTGCAGCAAGATCAAGGCCATCGCCGACGCGCTCGGCGACGTCGACGACCCCATTGATGATCGGCAGCTCACCCTGCGCATGCTCGACGGCCTCAGCGAGGCCTATGCCCTCCAAGCCGCCGTCCTCCAGAGGCCTCTGGCCTCCTTCGCCGATGCCCAGGCGCGCCTTCTTCTCGCTGAGATCCAAATCCAAAGCAAGGCCAGCGCTGCTGCCGCTCAGGCCCTCGTCGCCAACGGCTCCGGATCGGGAAACGGCGGCGACCGCGGTGACCGCGGTGACCGCGGCAACGGTGGATCCGGCAATGGTGGACAGGGTGGACACCAGGGCGGTGGTGGCTCACAGGGCGGCAACAACGGCGGCCGTGGCGGAGGCTACGGCAACAACCATGGCCGTGGAGGCGGCTATGGCAGCCATGGCGGCCGCGGTGGTGGCTACGGCGGCTACGGCAACAATGGCGGCTACGGCAACAACGGCTACGGCCACAACGGCGGCGGCTACGGCTACAACAATGGGGGCTATGGAGGCTACAACAACGACCGCGGACGTGGCCGTGGTCGTGGACGCGGACGTGGTCGCGGCTACGACGGACGTGGCCACCAGCACTACAGCCAGTACCAACCGGCATACCAGCAGCCGGTCTACCGTCCGCACTACGTCCCCAACTCCACCAGCATCCTCGGCCCCAATCCAGGCAGCCATGCTCAGGTCTATGCGGCGGCCTATGGCTACCCGCCGCCAGTTCATCATCCTGTTGCCCCGTCTTCATGGGATCATGGTGCTATGATCCACGCCGCTCCGAGCTACGGTCCACCCGAGTGGGTCATGGACACTGGCGCCACCTCGCACATCGCCAGCACCTCAGGTATACTCACCACGTCTCATTCTCTTTCAAGGCTTAATTCTCGTCGTATTGTTGTCGGTAATGGATCTTCCCTGCCCATCACAGCCACCGGTCACACCCTAGTTCCTACTCCTCACAAACCGTTCCAACTCTCTGATGTTCTTGTTTCTCCCTCCATCATTAAGAACCTGATTTCTGTCCGAAAATTTACTCGCGATAATTCATGTTCTATTGATTTTGATCCGTTTGGTTTTACTGTGAAGGATCTCGCAACCAAGACTACACTTCTGAGATGCAATAGCCGCGGCGACCTCTACCCTTTTCCTGGCGATCCATCGACAACCACTGTGCTCCACACAAGCTCCGACGGCGATCTCTGGCATGGACGCCTCGGCCACCCTAGCCCTCAAACATTAGCTCGAATCTCTCATGTTTTACCATCATGTAATAAAGTAGTTCCTCCATCCTCTGTGTGTGAAGCTTGTCAATTAGGCAAACAGGCTAGATTACCGTTCTTTCCTTCCATCTCTTGTACTACTGCACCGTTTCAGATAATACACTGCGACTTGTGGACATCCCCTGTACCAAGCTTTTCTGGCTACACTTATTACCTAGCTGTTCTTGATGATTACACCCATTACTCCTGGACATTTCCTCTTAAAAACAAAAGCGACACAGCACCCACCCTTCACCGTTTTCTTTCCTTTGTTCAAACCCAATTTCATAAAACTATTCAATGTGTACAATGTGATAACGGAGGTGAATTTGTCAATACCGATTTGCGTTCTCTCTTTTCCTCTAATGGGATCTCTTTCCGTTTTTCTTGTCCCCACACATCCTCTCAAAATGGCAAGGCCGAACGCCTCATTCGCACCACTAACGACATCGTCCGCACACTCCTTGTTCAAGGCCATCTCCCTCCCAAGTTTTGGGTCGAAGCCCTCCAAACGGCCACCACACTACTCAACATTCGTCCCTCTCGCCCCATTAATTTTCTCACTCCCCATTTTCTCCTCTACGGCCTTCATCCGACGTATGATCACCTTCGTTCTTTCGGTTGCCTTTGCTTCCCTAACACGTACGCCACCTCCCCCAACAAACTCGCTCCTCGCTCAGTTCGGTGCGTTTTCATAGGATATCCTCGCGAGCACAAGGGTTACAGATGCCTAGATTTACAGAGTCGCAAAGTCATAGTATCTCGCCACGTTATTTTTGATGAAACAAAATTTCCCTACTCCCCCGCCACACCACAGACCACATACCCTAATGCCACACCCAATCCTCCACCTGACGATGAAATCCACCCCGTTATCCGCGCCATGCGATCTGTCCCCGCATCTTCATCGGGATCCAGCGCCGCATCTCCCTCGAGATCCAGCGCCGCCAGCTTCCCTTCCCCGCATTTGTCCCCGGCCGCATCTTCTTCGACTGCCGCACCCAGCCACACGCCCAGCCAACCCAGCTTCCCCACGTCATCCCCTGCCTCGTCCACTAGCTCCGACCACCCACCCAGTCCACCTCCCACCACTCCCTCACCGCCACGTCGCGCCCAGCTGCCTTTACATGCAATTCCGGTAGAGCCACCCCAGAATCCACACAGGATGTCCACTCGAGCAAAATCAGGTTTTCTCATGCCCCGTCGCCTCTTTGCCCTAACCACCGACACCACTACCATCTCTCCTCTCCCTCACAATTACAAAACTGCCCTTAATGATCCCCATTGGCGACAAGCAATGCTAGATGAGTTTAATGCCTTGTTAACGAATGACACTTGGTGTTTAGTGCCTAAACCTGCAGGTGTCAACATCGTGACGGGAAAATGGATATTTCGGCATAAGTTCCATTCTGATGGCTCTCTAGCCCGGTACAAGGCAAGGTGGGTCGTTCGAGGCTTCACTCAACAAGCTGGTGTGGATTACGGCGAAACTTTTAGTCCGGTCGTCAAGCCGGCAACAATTCGGGTCGTGCTCAGCCTTGCCACCTCCAACTCCTGGCCCATCCATCAATTGGATGTCAAAAATGCATTCTTACACGGTAATCTCCATGAAACCGTCTACTGCCAACAACCCTCGGGCTTCACTCATACCTCATTTCCATCTCATGTTTGTCAACTCAAAAAATCCCTATATGGTCTTAAGCAAGCACCTCGCACTTGGTTTGTTCGTTTCACCACATTTCTCCATACAATCGGCTTTGTTGCTTCCAAATGCGATTCTTCTCTTTTTATTCTCCACCGAGGTTCCTCCATTGCTTATTTGCTTCTCTACGTGGACGACATTATCCTCACCGCCAACACTTCCTCTCTACTCGCCAGCATCATTTCCTCCCTCAAACGAGAATTTTCTATGAGTGACCTTGGGGATTTACATCAGTTCTTGGGCGTCAATGTACATCAGAATTCTGCCGGCCTCTTTCTGTCTCAACAGCAATACGCCCTTGACATCCTTGCCCGTGCCAAGATGAGCAACTGCAATCCAATCTCCACACCAGTTGATACACGCTCCAAACTCTCCGCCTCTGCTGGGTTTCTCTTCTCTGATCCCTCGCTATATCGCAGCATTGCGGGCGCTCTCCAGTACCTTACACTCACCCGGCCTGATCTTGCCTACGCCGTGCAGCAAGTCTGCTTATTCATGCACGCCCCGCGCGACGCACACTACCAGCTGATTAAGCGCATCCTCCGCTATATCAAAGGCACAGCTCATTTCGGTCTGCAACTGTTTCGCCGCTCGTCGACAGACCTCACTGCCTATTCTGACGCCGACTGGGCTGGGTGCCCCGACACCCGCAAGTCGACCTCTGGATTTTGTGTATTCCTTGGCGATAACCTTGTGTCCTGGTCCTCCAAGCGGCAGCCAACCGTGTCCCGTAGCAGCGCCGAAGCGGAGTACCGAGCTGTGGCCAATTGTGTCGCCGAATCCTGCTGGCTGCGCCAACTTCTGACTGAGCTGCATCGCCCTCCTAGCCGAGCAACAGTGATCTTCTGCGACAATGTCAGCGCCATGTATCTGTCGTCCAACCCCGTCCAGCACCAGAGAACCAAGCACGTGGAGATTGATCTTCATTTTGTCCGTGATCGAGTTGCTCTTGGCGAGGTGAAAGTGCTTCATGTTCCGACGACAGTTCAGTTCGCTGATGTGTTCACCAAAGGTCTACCCACTTCTGTGTTTGAAGATTTTCGCTCCAGTCTTCACATCGTCCCTTATGACGTTCGGACTGCGGGGGGGTGTTGAACTGAATGTGCCTGTACATCAGTATTGTAACGTTAGCTCCTTAACCGCTGATCCTATTCTCTAGCTAGCTTGGTCAAGTGCCGTTGCATGCACCTGCGCGTGCCACTGCTTCCGCACCCATGATCTCTCTCACGATCTCCCTCTCTGTATAAATGTAACCGAGGCCATGTAATCTAACAGTGCGAGAGTAATACCAATCTTCAGAAATTGTGCTCGGATTACTCTTGATCCTGTTTAGCAACACTGTTTTATCATCTTCCTGTAATAACTAGTGCAGTTGCACCGGGAAACTTGGTGTAGAAACAATTGTATCTAGTTTCAGGCTTCCTTTTTCAGCAATGGAACTGGGGCCATGCCCTGTTTTGTAATACAAGATAAAGGAAAATTAGAATGAAAACTGGATAATAACCCACATCAACGGATAATCAAATTGATCAGTATGCATTTCCCATATCACAGAGACTTAATCAGATGAATTTGATCAATATACGGTCCATTTCTTCTTCCTTCAGAGCTCCCCACGCACACCGGAGGAGCCGACGCTAGGGCTCCCTCCGATCCAGCCCGGCCGTGGCGGCGTAGAGGCGGTGCTGATCCAGGTACTGCTTCCGCTCCTCTGTGCATTCTCGCTTCCGTATTTAGTCAACTGAGAATGGGGACGTTGGTTTAGCCTTGCTCTATCTGGCTTACCCCTCGTTTACTCGATCGGATTGCCGGGGAAGTAGCAGCAACATCCGCAAAAACTACGATTGCAAATGTCTGTAGGTTTTTCTCCTGAAGGAAAGAACCTTGTAGACTTGTAGTCTTCTATTGTATTAACCATCAGGGGCAGTGGAGAGTTGATTCTTTCCTCTTATTTAAATAAAACGGAGCATATGACGATCTTGAATGTTGACTCTAGACCTCGCGTTTATTGAAAGATGGGAAACAAAGTTTAGACCCAAAATAAAAAAAGAAAGTAAAATGGAAACTGCAAAATAAATATATTTTTAAAGTTGTGTGCTGTTTTAGGTCTACAAATAATGAACTTCATGTTCAGTTACGTGTAATACTTTCTTGACATAGTACCGGAGATATTATGGACCAACAAAATGTACATTTTTTTTTCAGGGTGGGGTCAAAGGTTGCTAAAGTTTAAGCTCAATTGGCATTTACACACGTATTTTGCTGTTTCTCAGTTTTATAACATCTTCTCTTTTCATGCAGATAAGTTCAAACGAGATAGAAAACCCCAACATGGGATGTCCACATCTGTACTACGTGATGAGCTGGTGGTGAACATCCTATCTCGACTACCCGAAGGGCGCCAACATCGAGCAGCTGGCCAGGGAGACCGTGGCGCGCCGTCTCGGCTCGCTGACCGAGGAGGCCCACCCCTCGGGGCGCCGGCGAGAGGACTTCTTGGCATTGTTAGATGTCTCGGACCGGCCCTTCTCGGACCATGAGGTGGCGGCCATCGACGACCTCGTTCTCGCCGTGAACAAGACCAATAAGAAGAAGAAGACGACGTCAGGGACCACGATGGTGCGGCAGATGCCGCCAGGGGAGGCCTAGATGATGGAGCTTCTGTTGCATGGACACTCCTCCTTGCAATTGCTGAGAGGAGGTGTTTTTTTGCGTCTGTGGGGCACAAGGAGAACAGTGCGTTCCTGCTCGAGCTTGTCTGTCATGGCGAGCACTTGTGGGTTCTTCACATGAGGCTAGGAGAGCGACTGGCGAAACCATCATCCACTTGACTTGGCGGACAGGGAAGGAGAGGAGCCAAAGGACCTTCTGCAATGTGGCAATCTCGCCTTTGGAGGTGGCGGCTTTGGTGCGGGAAGAGTTGGCGAGGCGGGCTTTCGCCCACACACAAGATCCTGGAGACTAGTTTTTGTTGTTGCGAAGGGATTTTTTTCCCTAGTTCAAAATTCTGTACATAACACTCTATTATATCTAATCGAATGACGGATACGACCGTTTTAAACTCAAAAAAAATTTGCTGCTTTAAATGTGTCTTCAAATCTTGGCTTACCTTCTCGTCTCATCCATACCACCGGCAGAAGCTCCCAAGAACTCCTGCAATACTTACTCCATCAGTGTTATGCATGAACGCCAGCAGCACAGATCATGATGTTGCAGTCCAGACCTCAACCTGAGAATTGTCTGAAAAGTAGACCATCCTAAACTGAATGTTACCGTCGTAGGTGCCCAGTCAATCGACCGAGTAATAAGGAATCACATCACGATTACGATATCAAGATTTGTTAATGCAGTTCGGCGTTCAGCGCATACATCAGCTGGACATGACTATAGGAGCTCCTCCCCACGGTACCGCAACACCTGGCTGCCCTAAGCGCCGGCACAATCCGTTGGCTCCGCAGTGTGCCTTCGCTATCAAGTCGTTATAGGTTACATCGTGTGACACCCCCCACATTATATAGGAAACCAAAACTAGGGATGAAAATAGAGCGAATACAAATGAAACTGAGTGGTGATATATTTGTTTTCATAGAATTTTGCGGAAACAAAAACGGATATAGAACCGTGAAAACAAATACAAAAACAAATATTGTAGAAACCGCGGAATAGAAAGCAGATGTTCACCGAAACTGCCGCATGAAAACTCAAGCAAACTAATAAACTTGTCAAGTTTCTTCAATTGACTGATTATGATTATAAATATAGTATGCATAATTTATCAACTTTGGCAACATTTTAAAATCTAATATCCTTCCTAACTCTAGTGCACCACTGAAATGACGAACTAGGAATGACTCGAGGGGATGATATGTTAAGTACATAAGTACTAAACATGGTCGCTTCATATATTTTCATTTTTATTCAGATCTTGGGTTGTGGGTAAATGTTCACACTAAAAATTTTAAGCCTAGATTTAGAAAGCACCGCGTAGCAAAAAAAAAAGGAAAGAGGAAAGTTTCATTTTACCGGAAACGTATCTGTTTTCGTGGTCATTCCACCGGAATATGTTGTTCCCTTTCTGTTTCCGCATAATAGTTTTGGTTTCCATTCCACAAAATTTTGTTTCTATTTTTCCGCGGAAAAGTCGGAAAGGTTTCATTCCGTTTTCATCCCTAGCCAAGACTACTAGTGTCCAACTCAAACACTAGGCTATCACGTCGTCATAAATTACATCGTATGGTACTCTCACATTATATAGGAGGCAAATACTACTAGTGTCCGACTCGAACACTACACGTATCCTATCCACACCTAATACAACTTCAAGTCGTAATGTAACCCCTTGTACAAAGATTTGACACAATCCCAACAAACTTCACCTTGGCGAATATTCTCCACCATTTTTAATTCATTAGTACGTCAAACCTTCATGTACTCCGGACTTGAGCTGTCTTCCATGAGTTCCGCTGCTATTCTGAGACTCCACGTGACTCCACCTGTAAGTTTAGTCACTTCTCCCCGACTACTGATCTACGTGAAAGTAGTTTCAACCTAAAGAACTTTCATCATTGCCTTCTAGTTACCTTGAATTATATAACTGGTGTCTCACTTTTTCCTGGATAGTCTTCTACATGTACTATATCTATAACACTCTGCCTCCTTATGTATCAACTCATCCGCGCTTTGCAATGTGCACTGAACATTACAGAATATACAGACATGTACTCTTTAAACTTCTGACATTGCAGACTTCTCAAGACTTTCTCTGATTTCCCATGGTTGACTCCTGTCTACCACCCGATACGTCAATCTCCATAGACACAACCACTAACTTGAACCTGATACTCGCAAATACTGTTTCAGCACCCCTTGCACAGATGTCCGACATCATGTCTGATTGTCTATGCCCTGATCTGTCATCGTGTCCCGTGTTTACCGCACGCATCGCCGCCAATACCGCGTCGAGCATCTGCAGTCTTTGCCAAGATCTACCGGGTCGTTAACCCACACCACCTTAGACCCCACTACATATACCACCAGTCATACCCGACCGATGTCGAGTTCCTCGCATCTCTAGAACCCTGACGTCCAGTCCGAAAAACGTGTTTCTTGCCTTCCCTCTGAATAGGCTTCAACTCTCCTCATGCTTACGTCGTAGCCTCTCCATTAGTCGACTGGAATCTTTTAGAAGACTCGATCTCCACCCTCAAAATGATTCCATGATAGATGATCAGTACACCCCGCGCCTCGTCGACCTCAAAATGTCATGTGTACACCATTTTGAGTCAACCCCACCCCATCGCATGTCGAAGCACGCAGCCCTTGGACACGAGCCATCGTGTTGGCACGCCACAAAATCCGGACAACATCAACATCACGCTCATATATCGTCGTCGCCAAACTCGGCGTCCTTTTCTGTCCGACCGACATCATGTTAATCCGTCAGACTGCCTAGTCTAAACCCAGTCGAGCCTGTTCAAGTGCAATCATGCTTCACCTTACGTTCAGTTCACCCACCATCTGCCGTGTACTTACTGACACCATGTATATGCATGATCGTCCGAGCCTTATATGCACGCCGTCAATCTGTCAACTTCCATGGCAAAATTGTGTACAATTAGCATCACAGCCAAAAGAAATTCTTCTCTCTCCGGTAGTTCCGTGGATGCACCGTGCATGTCCCCCACAACACCCATGCATCTTTTCATTATCACATTGTTTGGCCTTGCCACGTATCACCACATGTCCACATGTTGCAGATTTTCTTTTTCACTAACATATCTCTTCCATGTCTTTGCTTTGGTACTACCTGCCGCGTTGAGGCCTTCCGTTGATCGCCACGTCTGCCGGTAGTTGAGACCGGCCCGATCTGGAACTCCAAGCACAAAGCCTCTTCACGAATCTGCCTGCTGTTTCTGATCGCCACCACAAAACAAACTATACGCCACCCTGATCGATTGCTCCCGTCGCCGGCGTCCACTGTCTCTAGCAGCCGGATCTGAGATGGCCCCCGCCATCTACTTTTGCACCATTAATCCGACGAATATTTGTCGTTCCTTTCCTCTATATAAACTTCCGTGACCTTCAACCTCGTGTTGATACCAATTCTTATCGTAGTACATGCCCAGTCAATCTACGAAACAACAAGCAACCACAACAAAATGACAGATTTGTTAACGTAGTTTAGCGCTCAACGCCTATACTTACGAGTGTTGCTCTCCACGATACCGTAACACCTAGCCGTACTAGGCGCCGGCACAAGCCGCAGGCTCCCCTACCTGCGTGTCACTATAAAGCCATCATAAGTTACATCATGTGGCATCCTCATATTATATAGGAGGCTAAAACTACTACTGTCTGACTCGCAGACTGCACGTATCATATGCACACCTAATATAACTTCAAGCTCAAAGGTAACCCCTTGTACAAATATTCGACACAATCTCAGCACCGAACTTACACCACTTGGCAGCCCAGCCTCAACTAAACCCTCCATGAGGCCAAGTCGATGCAATAGTTTGAATCCGTTGGTGCATTGTTGACTTCTGTTCATATTGATGGTGATTTGGGAATTCCGGATGCATCCAAGCCCATACATAGGTTCTAATTTTCATAGAAGCAAAAATTTCCTTGGTATTAACACTGCTCTCCATGCATTTTCTTTTTATCTATATTTTAGTAGGACTTTTACGCACATCTAAAATGGATAGCGCTCGTATTGGCTGTGCTCCTACACAAGTGCACATTTCTCGCAGGATATATATCCAGGTCTCGCCTAGAATTATGATCATGCATTGTCATCTGCAACAACCATGTCAAGTAGTCGTCATGATTATCTTCTTTACTCAGGTCACATGCCTCATGTTACGTACAGAAGTAGTACACCTAAGTAAAAGTGCAGCACTCAGTTTCACAATATATGCATATCGATGATCATTTTGGGGAAGAATAAACAGTTGAGCTCACGGCAACTGAAACGAGAGTTACCGGAGTTTGTGAGAGTAAACATCGCACTGTCAGTTTTTTCTCCAAGGATAGTTTACATAATGAGATGGACAAATCGATCCGCCACATCAAATCTTTTTTTCTTGGAACAATCATTATGTGAGAAGTTGCCACTTGTTCTATCATAATCATTGTTGCCGAATTGTTGTTCCCCTGGATTTCCGGGTCGCTGATCTCCTTGATTACCACCACTGAAGCTCCCAAAAATGTTCTGCTTGACGATTGGCAAGCTGTTTTTTTTCTCGAAAAGGGGGAGCTATCCAACCTCTGCATCAGGATGAGTATTTTGTTGTTTCTCAGTTTAATATCATCTATTTTCTTCTCTTTTGATGCAGATAAGTTCAGATGCTAGGTTGGCTCAAACGAGATAGAAAACCCCAGCAGGGGATGTCCACATGTGTACTACCTGATGAGCTGGTGGTGGACATCCTGTCTCGACTACCGTTGAAGTCCATTTGCCACTTCAAATGTGTCTGCAAGTCTTGGCTTGCCTTCTTGTCCCACTCCCATCCATACTACCGCCAGAAGCTCCCAAGAACTCCCGCTGGTCTCTTGTACCGAAAACATGCTCTTGGAACAGCCATATTTTTCCGATATGCCGGTCTGCAAGCAAGGAGTGCCACGCACGAGCGGAGCGAAAACATCCATCTTGCCAGACTTCCTGTGTAGTCGATTGGGGATTTTCTGGAATCCTCTACCTCTTTCATTCAGACAAGGCAAAGTATATACAAGGTCCATGTTTACACCTTTAACCCTCTATGTTCCTATCTTTACAACTAAGGACTACCACCAACACTCCCCCTCAAGATGGGGCAAAGATGTCAATAAGCCCCATCTTGTTACAAACATCTTCGAATGATACAACACTAACACCTTTAGTCAAAATATCTGCTAGTTGGTCTCTTGATTTTACATAAGACACGCGAAGTGTTCCCCCATCCAACTTTTCTTTTATGAAGTGCCTATCAATTTCAATGTGTTTCGTTCTATCATGCTGCACGGGATTATGTATAATGCTGATGCTGGCCTGGTTATCACAATATAGTCGAAGAGGTCCTTTATCAAACAGCCCAAGTTCCACCAGCAATATTTTCACCCACAACAACTCGCATAAACCAGACGCCATGGATCTGAACTCTGCCTCCGCAGTCGATCTTGATACAACACTCTGTTTTTTGCTTCTCCAACTGACCAGATTTCTACCAACAAACACACAATAACCTGAGGTTGATTTTCTGTCATCTAGGCATCCCGCCCAGTCAGCATCCGTGTACCCCTCGACTCTCAAATGCCCATGAGAAGAGAACAGGATACCTTTCCCAGGACAGCCTTTTAAGTAACGTAGGATCCTATTTACCACATCCATGTGACCTGACCGTGGATCATGCATGTACCGACTAACTATGCTGACTGCATAGGCTATGTCTGGTCTAGTGTGTGATAAATATATTAGGCGACCAACCAATCTTTGATATTGATGCTTGTCTATAGGCTCACCACTTTCAGCCATTACTCGGTGGTTTTGCTCAATTGGTGTGGCTGCTGGTTTGCAGTTCAACATTCCCACTTCAGTAAGCAAATCTAATACATATTTCCGTTGAGAAAGATATATACCTTGTGGTGCATAGGCAACCTCAATGCCAAGGAAGTAGTGGAGGTGACCCAGATCTTTCACTTCAAAGGCTTTCGCTAATGCTTTCTTCAACCAGGCTATTTCCACCACATCATCGCCTGTAATCACAATATCATCCACATACACTGCAAGGATAGTGACCTTTCCTAGATTATGCTTAAAAAACAAAGTATGATCAGCATTACTCTGTTTGTAACCCATAGAGCATACTTCATTTCTGAATCTCCCAAACCATGCTCTAGGTGATTGTTTCAATCCATACAATGATTTTTTCAACTTACATACCTTGCCAATAGTTTGTTGGGTACGAAATCCAGGAGGAATCTCCATGTACACTTCTTCCTGTAAATCACCATGTAAAAAAGCATTTTTAACATCCATCTGAAAGAGTTTCCATCTTTTATTTGCAGCTACTGAAATTAGAGTTCTTATTGTATTCATTTTTGCCACTGGAGCAAATGTCTCATCATAGTCCACACCATAGGTTTGACTAAATCCCTTTGCCACCAATCTGGCTTTATATCTCTCCACTTTTCCCTCTGAATTTTGTTTCACGGTGAATACCCATTTACAACCAATGGCCTTTTTATTAGGAGGAAGAGTAGTAAGTACCCAAGTATTGTTCTTGTCAAGTGCTTCCATCTCCTCTATCATAGCTTTCTTCCATTCTGGGTATTGTTTCGCCTCTTGCCAATCACGTGGTATAGGAAGAGTGAAATTCAGTGCAGCTATGAATGACTTATATTGAGAACCCAATGACACATATGAGACATAATTAGAAATATCATATTGAGAAAGATTTGATGGTAATTTCCCTGCAGTGGAACGTGGCTGCTTTCTGTGAGCGATAGGAATATCTAAATCACCCAATAGTAAGGGAAGTGTACCATCATTTTGAGGAGATGACTCGTGCAAATCTGATTGTATCACACTTGGCAAGGTTCCTTGTGCTTGTACTGCAGGAGTTTCTTGAGCTTCATGATCACACCTAGTTGTAGTTGGGATAACTTCCTTCTCAGAACGATGTCTCCTACTATACACTCGAACTTCTTGTTCTTCATTTGGTTTTGGCCACTTAACAGCTTCATTTGATTCATCTTGTTGCTGACCCTGCACCTCTTCTTGCCTTGCATCAAACACACCCGCATCATCCTGAGCATCTTCTCCGGGAATAACTCCAACTATCATCTTCTGTGATGTTTCAGCATTACCTTCTTTGTTGTCATCTCCCCCTGTCCCACAATCTTCATCTCCATTTGGGCTATCATCAGTAAACAAATCAGGAAACACATCATTTAGGTCAGTAGGTTCTCCATAAAAAGGTACATTTTCCCTGAAGGTAACATCCATACTCACAAACATTCTCCTCTCCGAAGGACACCAGCATTTGTAGCCCTTCTGCTTACCAGAATACCCAACAAACACACATTTCACTGCTCTTGGATCTAATTTCCCAACAGATGGCCTGTGGTCTCTTACAAAGCATACACACCCAAATACTCTTGGAGGAACCACATATGTAGTTTCACCAGTTAGACACTCAATCGGTGTCTTGTTATTGATCACCCGAGATGGCATTCTATTCATCAAATAAGCCGCTGTCATCACAGCTTCAGCCCATAAATATTTAGGAACATTCATAGCTAACATGATACACCGGGTGATTTCTAAGAGATGTCTGTTCTTCCTTTCAGCCAACCCATTCTGCTGGGAAGTACCTGGGCAACTAGTTTGATGGATAATTCCAAAGCTTGACAAGTACTCATCAAATTGTTTATTTACATATTCTGTACCATTGTCAGTTCGAAATATTTTCACCCTTGCATCATATTGATTTCTGATTAAGTTGTGGAAATCCTTAAAGCATTCAAACACGTCACTTTTGTTTTTTAGTACATACACCCAAGTAGTCCTAGTGCAACAGTCAATAAATGTAACAAAAGATTTGTATCCATAAAGTGACCACACCCCACTAGGACCCCACACATCTGAGTGGATAGTTTGAAATGGCACCATACTTCTGTGATCAGATGAAGTATATATACTACGGGTCAGCTTCCCATACTGACATGCATCACATACTAGACTTTCTTTGCAAATTTTACTATAGAGGTGAGGATACAACTGACCCAGGGTGTTAAAGGCCAAGTGTCCTAGCCGGCGATGATGAAGAAGGAATTCCTGCAATGGTGACTGAGAAAGAACAGTAGAAGCCACAGGTGTTGTATCATCATCCAAGTAGTACAGGCCATCTCGCATAATTCCTGTCCCAAGGACTTTCCACGTCCCAAGTTCCAGAAACACACACCATGTTGGGTAAAAGATAGCAGCACAATTGAGCTCTTTTGTGATACAGCTGATGGACAGTAGATTTATTGGAAATGATGGAACATGCAAAACAGAGGATAAAGACATATCATGTCCACACACAACTGTCCCTGTCCCTATGATAGCTTGAGTAGATCCATCTGCCAACTGTACACCCTGTCCCTTCACATTAGAAGCATACTTTGAGAATTCCTTGTGAGACCCCACCATATGTCTCGATGCTCCAGAGTCAATTAGCCACGGTGCACGAGTATGATTGTCCTCATAATTGGCCAGATAAGAAGTATTACTGCAGGGACCAGATATCTTAGTGGTTGACTTATCACAGGTGCTTACTTCTCTAAATTTGCACCACTTCTCCCATTCATCAACAGTCATTTGGACCTTCACAGTATGTGATGCTTCCGTACTAACTGCACAAGCATTTTTCCTTTCCTTTTGCCTTCTCTGTAAATCCCAGCAGAAAGCTTTTAAATGACCACGTCTTCCGCAATGGTCGCAATACCACACACTGTATCTTCTAGGAGATGGAACCGCTCCCTTCGACATTTTCACAAACACTGAAGATGCACACACACAACACTCGTTCAAGCTGGATAGACGAACCACAAGTAATGTCCCAAACTAACTACGGCAGCCACAAATCGACAGTCAATTTCCTCTGCAGTCTCCTGCCTTCAGCGATTCAGCACCAAAAAGCTTTGCACCTTGCAAAATACAGCACACCACCTACTACCGCACTTGTCTCTTCTCTCCCGGCCACCACACGGACCAGCGCCAATCAGCCCCCCACGATGTGCAGCTTCACCTGCAATACCTTGTTGAGTTCCGGCCGGCCGGACTTGTCCCTGCTGTGGCACTCCAGCACGAGCACCTCTCCTCTGCTTTTCCTCTCCGCTGCAGCACACCAGCTCGGCTGCAGTTCCTCCCGACGAATCTCCCCCACGCCAGGAGCTCCACCAACTGGTGCTTCACCAGCACCACAACCAGCAAGACCACCGGTCCTCTCGTCGCCGGCCGCCGCCTCCACACCAACAATTTCTGCAGCTAGCCGGTTACCTCTGCCTCCCTCCTGCTACTACTACCAGCCAGCACAAGCCTCAGCTCATGCACATGCGCCGCTGGCCACCGATTCAACGCCTGCAGCCTCCCACCGTCGCCTCCAGCTCTGATACCATGTAGTCGATTGGGGATTTTCTGGAATCCTCTACCTCTTTCATTCAGACAAGGCAAAGTATATACAAGGTCCATGTTTACACCTTTAACCCTCTATGTTCCTATCTTTACAACTAAGGACTACCACCAACATCCTGCAAGCGACAGGGAAATTGACACAAGTCTGAACTTTGTGCCACCAAGTTATAAGTCATCAAAGTTTGTAGATTGCAGCAATGGCCTACTTCTTTGTTATCAGGAGGTAATAAGCATGAAGCAATTTCCAACGCCATTGTGTGCAATCCGGCAACTAAAGAGTGGATGGCAGTTCCAGATACTGAACCTGGACCGCCTATCTGCGATACTGTTCTCAGGTTGTCTTTTGATCCATTATGATCTCAACACTTCTATGTCTTCAAATTCCAGTCCGTCCCACACTTCAGTCCACCTATTGGGACCACCACTGAAGTTGAGGTATTTTTCTCCGAGGAATCCTTGTGGTCTGGTTGTCTTTGGGAAACTGAGCATGCGTATGTTGGTGATTCAATCTTCGTAAATGGGGTGTTGTACGTGAAACACTTATGGGACCATAAAATTCTGGCGCTCAACGCACCTGGCACAAGTGCACAATGGCTCAATCATAGGATTATTCAGCTGCCAGGGTATACAAATGGGACAGACATTTTTAACTGCTGTGATGGATGTCTTTCGCTGTCATCAGGCATCTTATGCTATGCGAAACAAGAACTGGATGGCTGCACGGTGCGAATTTGGAGTCTGGAAGGCCCTGATGAGTGGGTAGTGAAGCATCGTGTCAGTATGAACGATCTATTCGGGAGGGACATGTTGCTCAGCATTGATAGTGAAGGATATTGGTACTTTGATTATGACATCTTGGCTTTTGATTTGGAGAGGGAACTAGTCATCCTTGATGACAAGAAAGCTGATAAGATCATCTCAGTCAGCATCAGTACTGGAAAAGGCTGGCAGTTTCAAAATCTTCCAGAAAAGTTCACTGAACTGCACCTCAGTCTATTCTATGTGCCATACTATGGCGAGGTTCCGGCTTTAGTGCACTAGATGGCTCAGGATGAATTATGCTAGTATTACTGCTCTAGTACTTTGTAAGAACCGTTTGTGCATTAGCTGCCACGGAACAGCCATCATGTACTGTACTAGATTGTTGTCTCTGTGTGCCAATTGTCTGAATGGTGTAGTACTTGCCTTTTCAGCCTGTCAACTTGAACTTATGCTCGCTTAATATGGAAAGCTGCAGATTAGGTACCAGTGTTGTGTTGATAATGTTAACATGTGGATAAATATCCTGGGCCGGTTGGAATTACTTCCTCACTGCACTATATTCAGACATGGATACTTGCAGAAAACTCTCGGTGATATTCGCATCGCGAACCGGTGCGCTAGGGGCTGACCCTCTGTTTCCTCGCATCTCCTCTGCTCGCTCGACCTAAGCGGCGACCGGCGGCGCTGGAGGTAACCCGCCTCCCGCCCCCACTCCTCCTTCCCGGCGACCGGCGGCGCAGCTAGGAGCGGATCCGTCCGGCCTCCCGCCTCTTCTCCTCCCTCACGGCGCCGTCTCCTTCTCCCGCCATGTTTCCCTCCCTTCTCTCATCTTCCTTTTCTTCACTGCTGCATGTACGGACCATTGGAGGAGCTCCGGCGGCCGACGCACTTGCTGCAGCTTCCCTGGGTCAAGTACGGATTGATTGGCCCTCCATCGCCGGCGGCCGGCGGCCGGCGCACTTGCTCCGTGAGGCAATCTGTACTGTTTTGTGTGAGCGGGATGCTTGCATCGGATGGTATCGTTTGCTTGTTAGCTGAGGAGAGTTATCTTGTTAAGGTGATTTATTGGCTGTAATTTCGCCCTGCTGGACCTGATGTAGAATTCGAGCTTTTGATCTGGTTTCATGTAGCAGCATGTTGTAGTTAGCCTCTTTTGTATGAATTGCTAATGCAGTGCTGAAATTTGAAGGGCTGGTTGTTGTAAATTAATATAGTTGCAAAATGTCAGCTTTGATGATGCTAAAATTTCATTAAAATTGCATATGAGACTATGTACTTTGTTTGTTTGAGACTTCATTAAAATGGTCGTTTATGACGGATTATGCATTTGACTTTGATATAATATTGTTGTTGAAATATTGAAGAATATTATGTAGTTTTCTAGCTCTCGTCGGTACCATAATATGTGGCTGTTCTGTACATTTTGCCATGCATATAACAGTACAATGATCAATGTCTCGAAAACTGCTTTTATACCATCAAAACAACATTTGACATTCAATCTCAATATCTTGTCTGGGTCCAAATATATAAGTATAACACATCCAAACAGAAAATATTGATATTCAATCTCAATATCAATATCCTGGGTATTGGACATTCAACCTAATATAATGTCTAGGCTCTCAATGCAAACATCCAAACGGAGCATGAGGTATTTTAGTAGGAACTAGTACTAGTAAAGCTTTGACTGTTTCATTTTCGGAGTTGCTCCCTGCAGCCCAATATACGTGTTGTGCAGCTGTGTTTCTCCTGTCCTATTGAAAACCTGTCCACATGTTCGTAGTCTAGTGATTGCAGCATGTAGTTAACTGCATATGGTGGATTAACAAACTATGTTTCGGCTGGTCATATCCAAATAGCTTGATCCAGATTCATCATTGTCGGTCACGCCATCTAGATTTTTTTTTTTTGAAACAAGGCAAAGAATTGCCATTTCATTGATTAGGAAGAAGAGAGTTGCCGGGTTAATTAACAGAAAACCGGGCGAAAACCGAGCCATCTAGAATCATCATTCGCATGTACGCCACCAGCACAAATCAAGATGTTGCCGTGCGGACCTAAACCTGAAAATGGTCTGAAAAATAGACCATGCCTCACTAAACTCAATCGTTATTTACCACACAAGATGTTGTAGTGTGGACAACGGACCATGTGACTGGTGAAAACAAATCCATGGGATGAGGAGATGACGTAGGCTTGGATCCGTCGGTGCACTGTTGGCTACTGAGAACAGTGGTGGTCGCTGGGGTGACCGGAACCAGTACCTCAAAGTTGCATTGGTGCCCTAAAGGGTCTCCTTCAGGTGATTTGAGAATTCATGATGCATCCCAATCCCATACGTTCTAATTCTCATATATAGAAGAAAAAATGCCTAGCATTGACACTGCTCTCCAAGTATTTATTATTGTTTCTATATTTTAGGGGGGCTTTTTGCCAACTAGAGCACATCTAAATTGGACAGTGCAGGTATTCGCTTTGCTCATATACAAGTGTCATTCCTCTCGCAGGATATATAATCCAGATCCCTAGAATTATGACCATGTTCTTGTATGGTTGTCATCTGCAACAACAACCGTATCAAGTGGCCATCATGATTATCTGTACTCAGGTCACATGCATCATGTTACATCTAGCTAGAAGTAGTACAACTCAGTACTAGTAGTACCCAGTTTCACAATTTATGCAGACCAATCATTTTGAAGAAGATTAACACTTGAGCTCACAGCAACTGAAAGAACAGCCATCAGAGCTCACGAGAACAGACATCGCATTGCCAGGGTTTTTTTTTTCCAATGACACAGAAAGTTTTATCCCAAAGAATATTTATGCGACTGTTTACACAATGAGATGGACTAATCGTCCGCCACACCAAATCTTTTTTTCTCGGAACAATCATTAGGTGAGAAGCTCATGCCACTTGTTCTACCTAATACAGCACTCACCTTCATCTGATGATGAGAGCCACGTAAAAAACATCGCAGTCCGGCAGCATTAAAATCAAAATGGAACAAACGCTGCTCTTCATTCATCCAGATCAGGGCGTGTACATCATAAATCACAGGCTGCGGGTCGACTGGATGATGCTTGCTCTACTAAGCCACATACAACTGATACTAGGAGCCTGCATCGTCGACTATTTCGTGGTCCATATGCAAAAGTGGTATACACCTAACCTACCTCCTTATCACAGGGCCTTTGTACAGACCTCTAGCAACGACAAATCCCTCTGGAGGCTGATGGTCCTCCAGTTCCTCCAACCAGACTACCTCGGAGCTATCTACTTCGCTCGGCAAAACTGCTGGTAAAATTGTTCAAGGAAACGTTAAAACAGCTCAGAACTGGCATATAACAGAAAAAATAGATAAAACACCAATAATCAAGTATCAAGTATACCAGATGGTTCCTTCATTAAGGACTTCCGGAAGTATGAACAGTCCCTCCCCTTCTCAGCAGAATATGGTGGAGAAAGGATGTCAAAGAGTGCGCAAGGTGTGATGGCTCTGAAAGTGTGGATGTCACCACCTCTATCAGGATAAAGAATGGTTGTCTCTGGCGTAGTCATTTCCCGATCTCTTACACACCTTGCTGGTTTTGCTGCACCAGAGTCAAGCTACACTATCTTATTAGTTGGCACACAAATTATACACAGCTAACGTAATGATTTAAATTAGGAATATTTGCATGATTCATGAGCTTGTTTATGAGTAATAGTTTGCAAATTCTTTTTGAAGAGCTATCACTTATTCATGTTTTGGTGCTGATTGTTATTTTACTTGGTTTAACATGGATTAGTTAGTTCTATGGACACTCATGCATGCATCTAGATGGTCAACTTTCTCCCTTTTGCTAGCCCAAACATTCCAACAGGTCAAAACTTGTTTCCAACACCTTCAACCAAAGTTATTCCAGTGAGTCCACCATATCTACCTACTAGCTATATGCTATTCCGAGTATGTTCATCATGATATTTGTGTTATCTATACCTCTGAATGAAAATGATTATGTTATTGATTGCCATGGGAAAAGTTGGTTATATAGCTCTCACGAACTTGATGCACATTTTACTATCATTGCAATAAATAAAACATGACCCATTGTGATTAAGATTATGATGCTAGTGGCTTGATAAATGTTCGAGGTTGGGAGTTAGCCCATATGTGCTGTCACATGCAAAGCTTTCAACATGCTCCTTCATCTCATTTAGTTGATATCATGTACTTTTGTTTATGGATGCCTATCATGGTGAAATGAGTTGGAAATGAAGTAGTTTAAATGAGTTTGTATAAATGGTTAGAGAGACGCCTGGGCCGCTAATCTAAGCCATGCATTATTCATGGTGGAAATTTACTTACATACTATGGTGAATTATCTATGACACACCTTACAATAAAAAGCTATTCCAATGGTAAATAAAAAGGGTGTTGAGGTTTTTCATCTTGTTTGTTTGTCTTGTCATTTTGATATGGGCTTGTTCCATATCCTGGGACAAGAGGTACCCCAGTTGACGCTCTTGATGATACTATTATTACTTACAATGATATATAACTTGAACTTGCTTTGTTTCCTAAGTTGAGTAATCATGGTGTAGGTACTTGTATTCAAGGGGCATTAGACACCTAACCTTCACTTTGTCAAGCATACTACTCATATTTGCTCTCACATTAAACTATAATCATTCAAGATGCTATGATAGGGGAATGAGAGATTGACACCAAATATTACCACATTGTAATCATTAACTTAAGTAGAAGAGTTTGGAAGTTGGATGAAACTTATGCATGCTTTACCTCTACTCACATTTACATCTTTCCAAAGTGTACACTTATCATATTCAGATTTCCATCTACACTCTATGACCATTGTAGGATGTTCTACTTATTATTATGCATACATGTGTTCCATATTACTTGCTACCATGTTACACTTTGTGAACTATCAATGAACATCCTTGTCTTGAATATTTGATATCACTTCATAAACTATTTGCATATTGCTACTCCTTTGAAGAATGAATCATTTGACTATATGTAGCAATAGTAATCATCTTTGATATTCATTGCTAAGTATTAAATTGCAAAGTCCATGTTAGTTTTATCATCTTCATACTCGAGGACCAGCATGGATTAAGCTTGGGGATGTTGATGCATGTAAAATGCATACATGAACTTTGCACTTTAATTGCTTATATTCCAATCATATTTGCATCATATAAGGGTTATATCAATGTTTTATAATGATTTTGGGAATATTTCATAGTTTTCCCATTTATTTGGAATTAACCCTATTTTTCCAGAAAACGTCTTTTTTAGTGTTTCAGACTTTCCGGGAGCTTCGGGACTCCAAAAAGGGCAAGGCCAAAGAGCACGGTTCAGAATTTTCGAGACGAACGCAATGGGCTTAAATTGAAAACCAGAAGCCCAACAGGCTGGAAATGGGAGGGTCCCACGCGGCCTAAAATACCTGGCCGCGTGGGCCCAGCTCGTTTCCACCTCGGAGCTCCGTGGCCGTCGATCTTTGCTCCACCGACATAGTCTTGACCTAAAAACGCCTATAAAAAAGGTCCCCTGGCGTTTCGCGAAAGGAGGCGGCGGAGAAACACAGAACCACGAAACAGAGAGACAGAAGGCTGCCGCCGGAGAAGATCAGAGGGGGGAAACGCCGCCGGAATCGCCTCCAGAGGGCTCCACCCCCCTCCGGCGTGTTCATCATCAACATCTACATCAAGAACTTCTCCACCATCATCACCATGATGAAGGGGGAGTAGTCCACCCCCTGGACTAGGGTTTGTGGTGGTAACTTTTGTATCTCTCCTCTCTCTTGAGCTTCACTAATTAGTACCGTATGAGCTGCCAAACATGATTACGGTCATCTATGTAATACCTTTGTAGTGAATATTGTGGTGTGAGATGATTTGTTATGCATTTACCGTTGTGTTGGAGCTTTTGTTATTTGTCATACTTTGAAGTATGATGTATGTGGGTATGGGATGGCCGATGTGACACGGCATAGGTATTGAGTGACACAGTACCGCCCAACATCCTTTATCTGGGGGTAAAAAGAAAGAGTATGATGTGGGAGTGAGAGAAACCACGCTAGCCTTACGAGGGGTGACCTAGCAACACAAATGAGTATTTCTTTCAACTATGTGTTTTAGGACATATAGCCGTCATAAAAAGCTACCATTAAAACATGACAATTGTGTGTACTTTATCTATAACATGATGATCACCGTAGATGAGAGAGAGAGGATTAAGTGAACCCATGAACCATGTCCATTGTTCCTATAAGAAACACACACTTGAGCTTGTCCTCTTGCTACATAGAGGATTGGGCTTTCTCTCTTTGAGAGCTTTCACTTGCTACCATTTGTCTTGTCCTCTTGCAAAGAAGAGGATTGGGACACTTTTACATCCATCAAACCAACCATCTTGTTCTCTAAACTTGTTTAGTGCATAATCAACTAAAACTTGTGACACTTTAGTTGTAGTGAATAGATAACTTTTCCTTCTTGCTCCTGCGGATCGATACCTTACTTCCACATTGAGAGGTGCTACAGTGATCCCTTGCTCTTGGGGGTTATCAGTTGTCGAATACAATTAGGGAATGGGGAAAAAACAAGTTTCTGGGAAGATCATTGGACTTCTGACGAGAGCCTATCTAAAAAGTTCCCAAGACTCTTTAGCACTTCTCTGAACAAAAACTTAACTGTCAGTGAAGTGGTTAACAGAGGATGGGCTTCGCTTAGATTTAGAAGGGCACTGGTAGGAGTTTTAGAAGAACAGTGGGCGTCGATGAGAAGGCTTTTGAGAGACATAACACTAAATGAGGAGCCAGATAGGTTGATATGGACATTAACCAACTCAGGGATCTTCTCGGTTAAGTCTTTTTATAATGCCATGCAATCTCGTAGAGTGGTGCCATATAAATTCCTTTGGAAAATTAAACTACCTCTGAAAATCAAGACGTTTATTTGGTTGATACTTAATAAAAGTATTTTAACAAGAGACGTCCTGAAACACAGAGGGGGAGATTGTGAAGAAACATGCTTATTCTGTGGCAAAAATGAATCCATTAATCACTTGTTCTTTGAATGTCCTCTAGCTAGGTATATATGGAATGTGGTTGGCTGTGCGTTTGGAACAGGCTTCCAATTCACTTCAGCTGAGCACGCCGCATCATTTTGGCTTAGAAGGAAAAATAAGAAACTAAGGGGTTTATGGTCGGTAGGAATTGCAGCGATTTTGTGGGGGATTTGGAAAACCAGGAATGCTGCATGTTTTAAGAAGTGGCTAGAGGAGCCGCTGGATGTTATTTTCAGAATCTCATACTGGATACAATGGTGGGGTTTATTGTAGGTGAAACAAACCGCAAGGGATCGTCTGGCGTACTTCGCTAGACTCCTGGAGAATGTAGCGAAAGAAATATTTGGCGCTAGAAGAAGTTGGACCCCGTGGATACCCAGGTTGACAATGTGACGAAGATGGAAGAAGCGGCAAAATAAAGACGGGAGGCGTTCTGGAGAAAGGGATCGCAAATAAAGCAAGAAAACTGGCATTGGAGTTGCAGGAGTAGATAGAATTCTGGTCTTTGTAATTCCCTTCTTATTTTTCTTGCTCTCTTTTCGTTTCCTTTATCTACTCTGTCTCGTCGAGACTCTGTTTACGCTGTTCTGGTGGTTGTTATGGTTTTATTGGTGGTTGTTGCGTTGTGGATGTAAAACTCTGTAGCTATGGTTTCGTTAATGAAATCGGGGCGGAGCCCTCTTTATCTAAAAAAATTGTGGATGAACCACAAGCCAGCAATCCTAGGGAGATTAGATATTGTAGAGATACACATCGGACCAAAACACATAGCAACAGGTCCGTGGCAAAGACCGAACATGCAATTGATCACATCGTCTAGTTTTCCACAGACGCCATCACTCGGGCTAGAGATCCTCACTCGTGTCAGGCTGAAAGTGTGGATGTTACCATCTCTATCAGGATAAATAGTCGTGGTCTCTCGTGGTCAATTCCCGATCTCTTACACACTTTGCTGGTCTCGCTGCACCTGAGTCTAAGCTACATAATCTTATTAGTTGGCACACAAATTTTACGCAACGCAGCCCACGTAAAGATTCATATTAGAAACACTAGTTCAATGCCCGTGCGTTGCAACGGGTTTTTAAATATTTTATCATCCCACTTGTTGTACATACATGTATTTCACGTAACCAAAAAATATTATAAAAACATTACAATTTTCAATTTGGATAATTTGACGCCATATGCATAGAAAGCATGGAGCCAACTAATTATCTCTCTCACTTGGCACGCTTGAGAATTCTGTTACGACAATACATATGTTGATTCCGATTTCATTTGCATGGTACTTGAGCACCTTTCTCGGCTCGTGACAATCTTGTACCAATAGTGTGGAATTAACCAATTATGAAACACCAGTTTATGATAGCACAAAACTGAAAACTAAGTATCTAGACAAATCCATATATCCCAATAGATGAATGTGTTATTATTATTTATGACACAGTGAAAAATGACAAGATAAAAACAAATAAGGTGTACGAAACACGTCGTCTTAGGATACAGCCGGATGTCCCATCCTCTTGTGAAGCCCCATTGAGTCGAAGCCTCCACATTTGACTAACTCATGAGCAACCCCTGAGAGTGTTTCAAAATATATAGGAAAGATTCATGTATGAAATTGTTAGTGTGGATTAGCTAATGTTTGTGCACATCTACTACTGTTAATTTGTCTCTCAATATATATCACCTACACTGCAGTTATGCAACTACTGCCAAATAATAAATACAGAGTACAAGGTACTCTAGTTCGAGTGATCATTTGGCTATAGAACCGAGGAATAAAATTTGTACAACATGTTGTACCTATGCCTTTGACTCATGGTGGTAGTGTTCTACAAATAGTGAATTTCTCGATCAACATCCATTTTAGATGGAGCATATCAAGCTGACTCATCTTCAAAAATCTTAATCAAGACATGCACGCCCAGAACCATACCATCCAGTATACAAACTTGAGAATCAGAATTCAGTTGAATCTTGTCTTCACTTCTGAAATATGTTTGTGTGAAATAACATATAAACCAGTTGTGTGCATCTTAGTTATGCAAAGGCCGAATGTAATATATGATTAAACTCTTAATAAAATGACCTTTGTAAAAAAAATAGAGATACACAAGAAACGACACGTGCTAGATGGACAACTAAGTTATTGACCTTTCTTCATGTATTGTTTCAGAGATCGCCGGCGTTCCCTTGCAACCTTGCTCGTGTCCACATGTGCCTCGCCCGTGTGCTAGTTGCAGCCTTGCTCGTAGGTGACGTGTACCTCGCCCGCGTGGCTCTTGCTCGCGTACACCCCGTCGGCGTACTTGTTGCACCCATGTTCGTGGCCGACGTGTCACATGTGTCTCTTCGGCGTACTCGTCGCCGCCGCCACACGGTTGCCGTCATGCTCCTGGACGATGCACACCTGACCAGCATGCGCACTCCAGCCATGCTCGTGCCTCGTGGCCAACGTGCATCTCGCATGATCATCGGCGCCGTGCGCGATTGCAGCCTTAATTACCCGCCATTTCTTTCAAATGCTGGCACCATTGCAAAACTTGGTTAAGATTTGCGCCATTGCATTGCTGGCTAGGATTTGCCGTGTTCGTTTGCTTGCATGGATAGAGAAATTATAGCTGAATTGGAGAGAAATACGTACGCTGGTAACTGCACACGAAGCGATTCACCCGTGGCTTGTTTTATTTGTTAGAGAATAATGTGGGTTTATGATTTTAATTTATCGCAATTGTTGTGGGGCCACAAATCACGCGGAAAACAATAGTCAGTTTTTTTTTGCGAAAGCAATAGTTGGCTGTTAGTGCGGTGGCATCGTTTGTAAATCGTTTGATGTGACACCATGCATTTACGGATTCAGCTTTAATAGTAAAGATTGTATAACTAACAATATTTCTTTGCCTCTTTTACTCTTTGAGTTTGATTTCACATGAGGTCGAGATTTGTTAGCTAGTAGTCGCTGTGCAAAATTATATTGTTCCACATGTTCAGCCTCCTATGGCAAACTCGGACTACAAAGTCTTACATGTTGCATCAATGGCCATACGTGAAACTGCTTAAACCTCGGCACGCTGCCACTCGCTCGTCGGCTTGTCATATTGCACTGCCACCACCGGTATGTCGTCGTTGTCCGTAGGCCGCATCTCGTCTCCGTCATCGCCTCATCAAGCCGCCATCGGCAACATGCATCTAGTTTTTGTCGTTGTCTCGTCGACCTGTGTTTTTAGCTTTGAAATGCTAGAAGCTACGCGCATTTGAAATGTATCGCGCGTTAGATTTTTTGATGTGTCGAACCCTCCATAGACAATGTTCAGCCAACGAACCTTTTCCTTTGCGCTCTCCTTTTTTGTTATCCTTACAAATAAAGAACCACGCACAAAATAAGCAAGACATACTTGTAAGAAAAACTTCTTTAAACAAGCACAATTAAGCATAATGTCGTATAAATTCTAAGAAGAGCTTTGAATTTGTTATCTATCTGAAGTATCAACAATCTTATAAGAAAAGGTCAAGCCGAGATCTTCAAGTTGTTAAGCATCAAAGTGATCGTTGATTTTACAAATAGAAATATGCAGCGTTATACATGTGCATCACAGGAGTTTGAATAGCAGCACAAAGGATTTTAACACTATCCTTTCATATAAAAATGACCACATGAAGACGTTAATTTCAGTTTGAGAAACAAAGCTAAGTAGCAGTCTGGACTCTCGAGAGACACAACATTTTGTCAGATACTAAACAACGTGAGCAAGGCATTCTTGGAAAGGAATATGAAAAGGCAAATTTTTGCTTTTGTTTACTGAAAGAAGATATATTTTGTGTAGCACTTCATCAGCGGATTGATCATGTCCCATTATTCCCAGCCAGCTTTCTTAGTAAATTTATCTCACCAAGTTGTCACCATTTGATGAATCCTTAGCACGTCTGCAGTGACATGTACCATGAGAAGTACACCACATATGATGATAATATTTAAGTGAGCTGAATACAGAAATTGGCATCGACTGCTTAGAGTGATGAATCGTAAAATAGAGTTACAAAAATTCTTCTATACACAAATTTGCAGAGATAGGAATCAGGAATACAAAGAAAATGGACTTCCGGCAAAAAGAACCAATTAGAGGCATCACGCATCCAATCTGGAAGTGAACGCCGAATCAAGCAAACAATTGGACCCAAAAATACATAACCGGAAGCATGATAGTACGTACGAGGGAGAGTACCTCAGGACACAAACTATAGAACGGATTGAAGAGCAGCTCCTCTAAAATCTCTGAGCGTAAAGCCGAGAACGCGAGCTCCATACTCGTGAGAGCACCCGACTGACTCAGGGCCGCCGTCTACATCGCGGGCTGCGCCCATCAGACCTCAACCATGGTTTCCGCTCCAACAACTCTTTCCTTCCCCCTCAGTTTTCCCAGCATTCAGCAGCTTCTCGATAGGGGTCAGCCGGCGGAGCAGCGGCGAGCTGCAAGGCGCTGCAACTCGCTTTCTACAGGCTTCGACGCAGGATAGACGGTCAGGGCCGACTGCCGAGGATCTTCCACTGGCAAGGGAGATGGCTAGGACCGACTACCGAGAGCAGCAGGAAGAGGACCCATGGGAGCTTGAGCGGCATGGAGACCCTTCCTTCTAGCCAGACGGAGGGGACAGATGTTCTTCCTGTGGCGGCCGGCCGCGAATAGTCGGCGATTTCGGCGAGCAGGTTCAGCGGCGATGCGTGGATCACTGGATGAGCCTGCGTACATAGTACTGGATCGTGGGGTGATTGGATGACCATGCGTGCGTGGGTCACGGACTCGCGGGGCTTATGGTTATTTTCCTTTTTTCACGCGGGGAAAACAGATCCACTCAACGGCTAAGAGAAGGGAATAGCGATCAATTGGGAGAATATGTCGCGTCGGGAGAGCCGCGGGAGATGCGATTCGGTGGCATTTAGTGGGTAAATAAGTAGACGTGTGACACCAGCCTCCTTTAATAGTAAAGATTTGCATGATTGATAAATCACCCGTAGTACAGTAATTTGTGATGCATAGCCAGTCTGCGCACTAGTCAAAATTAGATAGCAGGAAATACGACAATTCTTTAGACTCATGGCATTTAACTATGTGGCGTTGGCTAGCATTACCATGTTCTGATCAAAGAATGCCATCCGTATCCAACCAATTCTCAGCACCTCGTTCTGCAACAATTATCCAACCAATTATCCGTCGAACTCGAGGGCCACGGCCCGGCCCAGCACGAGCTGCTGCTGCTCCTTAGCCCTAGCGAGCAGCTCTCCCGTCTCCACTCTTCCACTGCCAGTCTCTCCCAAAGCAGCGGCAAGGGCCATTCCCGGCGACCACCCATCTCCGGCGAGCCCGCTGCTTCTTGCATCACCGACCGAGCTCTTCCCCCGTGATTTCCGCATCGCCCGCCGACTACCTAAATCAACCAATAGCTACGCGGTGAGTCCTCGTTCCTCTTCCTCTCGTCCGGGCACGTGGCGCTTGATTGTGTTTTGTGCCCACTTCAGAGATGTTTCTGACCCGAGATCGTGGCTCCGTGCAGATGAATCCTGGATCTGGCTGCAGCGACCTGTTCCGACACCCAGGATTCCCCTCCCCCTAGCTAGCTGGTCAGTCCCTGTGTGTAAGTCAGCCGCGGTTTGGAGAATATGATCTGATGTTGGTCAGTTAAGCACTTCGGATGGATACGACGCTCTTCTTTATTTGCCCTGGCTTGTCTCAAGGAGTTAGCTATTGTTGTCTCCACATACCACATTACACGGCATCTGACAAGTCACTAGCACAAATGCATCGTCGATTATGAAGATTCCCATTGTTTAGATGACATTTTGCTTCCTTGCACATCATAGCAACACGTATAGTATTATCTTTCCATTTTTGCTGGCTTATCGTGAAAAGGATGGTGAACTAATCATGGGAATACTACATTACTACAGTAGTTCTGTTATTTGCATATAACTATATACAGTATCCCCATGTCAACAAATTGGTGCATCTCCCTGTAGCATAGCCCACAAGCCCTAATCGCATATGTTTATGGTTGCTGATTTGCAAATTCGGGTGTAAACCACAAAAGCATTGATAACAGGAGACCTTTTACAACAAAAAATTACAGTCATGATTTTTGGGGGTGAAATTTGGATAGTATAGGATTTCAGTTCAGATGGCAGACGTATTTCTATTTCATTGTAATTGACACACATTCATCTCGAGTACGATATTTTGAGCATGGAGTAAATGGTTATCTTTACCACAAGTGTTGAGTTCAGTTCGAATTATATTTTGAGCATCGATATTTCTTGCAGTTTTGCACACACGTTAAGTTTCTGAGTTTTAGAGTCATCTATTTTCTTCTCCTTTGATGTAGATATAAGTTCGTCTGCTGCATATTCTGAAAGGAGATATGGAACCCTGGCAGGGGATGACCACAAGCGTACTACCTGATGACCTGGTGGTGGAAATCCTGTCTCGGCTGCCTCTGAAGCCCTTTTGCAGCTTCAAATGTGTCTGCAAGTCTTGGTATGCCTTCTCATCGGATCCACACTACCGTCAGAAGCTCCCCAGAACTCCCTCTGGTATTTTGTACCAAAAAGAGGAGCATGGCACTGCCATCCACCTTGTGAGACTTCCCTCAAGTGACAGAAATATTGACACAACACTTAGCTTTGTCCCATGTCATGAATACCCCTTAGAGCTTCTTGATTGCAGCAATGGCCTACTTCTTTGTTCCCATGGTGGTACTATAAACTCTGAAGAAATCTCCGACCTCATTGTGTGCAATCCAGCAACTCAAGAATGGATAGTACTTCCAGATACTGAACCTGGACCAGCCGACTCTGATACTAGTCTCAAGTTGTGCTTTGATCCTTTATGGTCTCAACACTTCTATATCTTCAAATTTGAGTCGAGCTTGAGCCCTGCCCCAAATCACGGAACCCTTGCTGAAGTTCGGGTATTTTTCTCTGAGCATTCCACATGGTCTAGTTGCATTTGGGAAACTTTAGATGAATTTGTTCGTGGCTCACTCTTCGTAAATGGGGTATTGTATGTGGAGCACTTATGGGGGCATGTTCTCCTGGCACTTGATGCACCTGACATAAACTCAGAGTTGCTCAATGATAGGACCATTCAGCTTCCAGGATTTCCTTATGGGCCAGATCAGAAGTTTTCCAGCTGTGACGGGTGTATTTGCCAGTCATATGGGGTCTTATGCTATGCACAACAAGAATTGGATGGCTGCATGATGCGATTTTGGAGTTTGGAAGGTTCCGATAGGTGGGTGGTGAAGCATCGTGTAAGTATGGCAAACACATTCGGGAGGGAAATCTCGCTCCATACTAATAGCGAAGGATTGTGGCATTTCGATTATGAAATCCTGGCCTTTGACTTGGAGAGGGAGGTGGTTATCCTTTTTGACCTAATCACTGATAAGGTGCTCTCAGTTAGCATTAGCACTGGAGAAGGCTCCGAGATTCTAAAGATTCCAAGTTTCTTTTGCCTATATCGAAGCCGACTATATGTGCCATACTACCACAAGTTTCCAGCTTCATTGCTTTTAAGGGGCTGAAGATGGATGCTAGCTTGCAAGTATTTATTCTATGTCAGCTCGCAAATGTTTATCATATGAATGCTTCATTGCTTTTAGGGGCTGAAGATGGATGCTAGCCTGCAAGTATTTATCCTATGTTAGCTCGCATATGTTTATCGTATGAATGCTGTAATTTGTAGGCATACTTTGTGGCTGCGGCAAACTTCAGTTATGTATGTATGTGTGGACTCGATTGTTGGCTTCTTTATGTGTAATGTTCAGGTAATTAGTACTTTCATTTTCCCCTGTCAACTTTGGGTCTTATTTTGATGCCTACTTTTAGGAAACTTCAGAGTAAATTTGTGCCTACTGTTGGAGAACTTCAAAGTAAATTCCAGTCTTGTTGACATGATGAACGTCCCAGAGTAGCATGAACTTTGCTGCAAGGACGTGGCAGACGGTGTGTTCCTTTGGTTGTGTCTAGCGGCTGAGAACTTGGAAACTCTTGTAAACTTGTCGTACTTCAAAAGTTTCCATGGCTTTACACTGAAGTTGTTTTGTTTCTTGGTTGTTGGGGAAGTGGCATGTTCATGTGGTCTCGGCTGTACCTGGAGAGGGTGTGCATGGATTCGTCGATAGTTTACTCTCCCTCCAGCTTATTAGCAGAACCGTTTTGTCATCTTCCTGTAAGTAACTATGCACCTGCGCCTGGAAACCTGATTTAAAAACTTTCAGGCTTTATTTTTCAGAAATGGAGCCTCTGCAAAGCAAAGGGAATAGAAATAAAAAAAACTGGATAATCGGATTGGTCAGTATGCATCTATACTCATGGAAGTTTCAAAGCCACACATGGAACAACGATCGTAATAATCACCTAAGTTTCATCTTTTTTTGTTGTTGTTGAAAAACAAGGATAATTTGAACAAGCGATTATTATTACCGTGCACCGTGCTGGCCCAACTTCGGTCCATTTTCTATCCCCCTCTTACGGTAACCTGCAGCTTCCGCCACGACCGCGGCGCTAAAATGACGTGAGGACCAGGTGTGACATGAAACAAATCCATGGGATCAAGGTGATAACATAGATTGGGGGTTTCTTGTAGCCCGCATTACACCCATGACCGCCGACAGTATGTTGGTGGTCGTCAAGGCTGTTGAGGGGAAACACGAGAGAGTGAATACAAACTTGTATCCCAATGTTATATTGGTTCCCTATAGTGCCTCTTCACAAGGATTTGGGAATTCCCGATGCATCCCAAACCCATGCATTCCAATTTTGGTGGTGTTAAAATTGCCTCCCTAAGTCTTTTTGTTTTTATATATCAGGAGGACTTATATGTCAACTAGAGCACATCAAAATTTGATGTTGCACATACTCATGGTAGTCGTATATAAGTATACATCTCTCTCGCAGATATATATATATATCCAGCTCCACTAAAATTATTGTCATGTACTTGTGTGGTTGTCATAGGCAACAACCATATCAAGTGGTTATCATGGCTATCTTCACTCAGGTAACATGTACACTTATATGGCTACTGTAGTGCAATGGGGTCGGGAGGACATGTCTTACTTCTTGGGTCATGTCACGCATGCTGAGTGTCTCAATTGATGACGACTAAATCAGCAGAAGAGTCTGGGATGTGACGAGTTATCATTGCATACGTTTGTCTCGGACTGAAGCATGCTATCTCCTCCATTAGTCGCGTGCTCATGTACGCTCTTCGGAAGCGAAGTGCCTCTTCCAATTGTGGTTCATCGAGTAATACTAACTTTTGTCATTGTTCTCGTATGAAACGTATGTATGTACTGTCTATTGACAAATAATAAATAAGTGAAAGCATGTAACAGGATCTGCTCAATACCCCCCATTACTTGTTAGTTTAGTGGGTTAATCTTCAAACTACACAATTTTCAGTTTGTAAGGCTCGCCTTTCCATGACGATTACAAATAATTACATCATCTAGTTCGGTCCAAGTTATATTCTTATGGTATTTCACCATTTGTAGAGTAATGTTGAATTCAGTTTCTAACATTGGATTTTCGTTGCAGCCGCAGTAATTATAAACAAATTTCAAACACTTTCCATCAAATTTCCAATTGAATTTTTGATTTATTTTACAATAAAGTAGCCACCAGGCTAAGGCCTGAGGCAGCGGCGGTGGGGGAGATCGAAGCAGAGGCTAGTGGCGGCGCGGCGCAGGAGTTGCCCCTGCGTCACCTGAGGAGCGACACGAGAGCGAGAGCTCTTTTTGACTTGGATGGATACTGGATGGCACCAATACTTACTCGATCAGTGTTATGCACGCGTGCGCAAATGATTTTGCATGAACGGCAGCACCGCAGCAGCACAAATCAAGATGTTTGCAGTGCGGACCTAAATCTGAGAATGGTCTGAAAAGTAGACCATACCTCAACCCAACCTGCGCCAGTCAACTTGGCAGCCCAACCTCAACTAAACTCGCCCGATATTTACGTTAACGTGTTGCAGTGCTAATAACGGACCATGCAATGGCTGAAATGAATCCATGGGATAGAGTGAATGTCATAGACTCATGGTCTTGGATCCGTCGGTGCATTGTTGACCATCGACACCGTGGTGCAATGACGGTGGTGGCGGTGGTGGTCCGACGTTGATGAGTACCATAGGCTGATCGCGGAGATATGCAATATTTCGAGGGGAAACGCAAGATCTTGACGATAACGAGTACCTCAAAGTTACATTGGTGTTCTACATTGGCCTCTGAAGGTGATTTGGGAATTTCTGATGCATCCAAAGCCCATACATTGTAATTTGTACTACCTCCGATCAGTAAAATCTGTCGTGGGATTTCAGCTGATCACATACAACTCGTACGTATGTCTTGCGATAATTAAATCGGATCGGAGGGAGTAGAAGAAATTGCGGGCTAACACTTCTCTAAATGTTTTTCTGTTTCTGTCTGTTAGGATGACTTTTGCCAGCTAGAGCATATCTAAATTGGGCAGTGCACGCATTCATTGTGCTCAGATTTCTCACGGGATATATATCCAGCCCTCCTCCTCCTAGAATTATATGATCATGTACTTGTATGGTTGAGACCTGCAACCATATCAACTCATTATCATGACTATCTTTACTGGGGTTACGATGCGTCATGCTACATCTAGCTACAAGTAGTACAGCTGATTACAAGTAGTACTTAGTTTCACAATGTAAGAAAATCAATCATTTCAAAAAATAACATTAGACTTCATGGCAAGGGAAGAAAAGGTTATCAGAACTTGCAAGAGCAGACATCGCATTTGCCACATTTTTGCAAGGACACACAAAGATTTGTCCCAAAGTATTTACGTGATTTATTACATAAGGAGGTGGAATAGTCGGTGCGCCACACAAACTCTTTTTTCTTTAACGTTGTACGATAGAGAGCGCAAACCCTATATGCCGCCCGTTGGCGCCCCTTAACGCGAGCGCCGCCTGAAGGATTCGTCCCGCAAATCTTATTGGGCCGGCCAATCTGGCGCTTTTCCTTTTATCTTTTTCTTTTTTTGTTTCTTTTTGTTTCTTTTTTCTTTTCTGTTTCTCATTTTGTTTTCATTTTTCTTTTTCTTTTTCTTTTTCATTTCATTTCATTTCTCTTTTGTTTTATTTTTCTTATTATTTTTTTGTCATTTTTTTTTGAAAATGGTTCCAAAATTGAAAATGGTTTCAATTTTGAAAATGGTTCCAAATTTGAAAATGTTCCATTTTTTAAAATGGTTCCAATTTTGAAAATGGTTCCCTTTTTTGAAATGATTCTGATTTTGAAAATGGTTTCGATATTGAAAATGTTTCCATTTTGAAAATGTTTCTGATTTTGAAAATGGTTCCAAATTTAAAAATGGTTCCGAATTTAAAATAGTTCCAAATTAAAAATGGTTCCAAATTTAAAAATGGTTCCATTTTGAAAATGGTTCCAAATATAAAAATGGTTTCAATTTTGAAAATTATTTACTTTTGAAAATGGTACCATTTTGAAAATTGTTCGAAATTTAAAAATGTTTCTATTTTTAAAATGGTTCCAAATTTAAAAATGGTTCCAAATTTGAAAATTGTTTATTTTAAAAAATGTTTCCATTTTGAAAATGGTTCCAAATATAAAAATGGTTCCAAATTTAAAAATGGTTCCATTTTGAAAATGGTTCCAAATTTAAAATGGTTCCGAATTTCAAATGGTTCCAAATTTTAAAATGGTTTCAAATTTGAAAATTGTTCATTTTAAAAAATGATTCCATTTTGAAAATGGTTCCAAATATAAAAATGGTTCCATTTTGAAAATGGTTCCAAATTTAAAATGGTTCCAAACTTAAAAATGGTTCCAAATTTGAAAATTGTTCACCATTTTGAAAATGGTTCCAAATTTGAAAATGGTTCCAAATTTAAAATGGTTCCGAATTAAAAATGGTTCCAGATTTAAAAATGGTTCTAAAATTAAAAATTGTTCATTTTTTAAAATGGTCCCAGATTTAAAATGGTTCCATATTTAAAAATTGTTCATATTCAAAATTTGTTCAAATTGGAAATTTTGTTCATATTGAAAATTTGTTCATATTCGAATTTTGTATTTTATTCAAATCTTACATTTTTCAAAAATTAAACAATTAAAATTAAAGAAAAACAAAAGACAAAAAGACAAAAAGAAAACGTACAGAAAAATAAAGAAAGAAGCAAAAAAAAATCATAAGAGAAAGGGAAAAAACCGAATGGGCCGGCCCACTAGCGGGTGCCCTTCAGGCGCCGCCTGCGGGCGCTGTATATCAGTTCCCGATAGAGAGTATACGGTATACATTACGTATTCAGCAGGAAAAAAGGCAATGGGCCGGCCAGGCTATAGGGACGTGGCCCATGCAACTAGAAGGAGCAGATCACATCGACGAAAATAAACGTTGATGCAGCAGTTTCTAAAACTGAAAATCAAGGAGTGGCAACTGCTCTTTGCAGGGATAGTAATGGTGAATATCTGGGAGTCTCGGCAGTGGTGTTTGAGGGAATCACTGACCCAGCTTGTTTGGAAGCTTTAGCCTGCCGTGAATCATTGGCGCTGGCAGAGGATCTAAACCTGACGAAGATCTTTGTAGCTTCAGACTGTCAATCGATAGTGAAGGAGATTTTGGAGGGAAGCATGGGAAGACATGGCTCGATTATTAGGGAGATCAAAGCAAGAGCCTCTCATTTTGAAGAGTGTTGCTTCGCCTATGAGAATAGAGCCTCGAATTTTGAAGCACACAACTTAGCCAAACATATGATTTCATTTGGTGTTGGCCGCCAGTTATGGCTGGGAGCTCCCTATTCTGTAACAGTGCCTGTAAACATCCTTATTAATGAGTAAAGTTTAGCTGGTTGTCTAAAAAAATGCACTAATGCATATGCACGACGGCAAGTCGCTGTTCTTTTCCCGTGATCCCATCGCCATGCCGTCGCTGCCATTAATCGGCCCCAGTGGCGCTATGATAAAAAATTGCACTCCTATTTTCTACGTATCTGTGACGCGTGACAGGCGTGAATCGTGAATTCAGAATTCGTGATCTTTCTTTTTTCTCCTAAATTGCTCTAATATAGATTGTCAGTTCGTCTTCTCATCGATTTCAATTCCGGGCCCCCCATCGTGAGAATACGCCACACTGATTTGACCAATCTGAGGTATATAGTATTACTATTCTCTAATCAGTTTCTCTAAATTCACATACATGCTGCATAGTTTGTACCATTCGTGCCAGATGTTGCTGATGTTGTAATGTCTGCCATGGAGATTTTTTAGCAGTCTAGAGAAGTTGATTGTTATCCTAATATATCTATTGCTTATCGCATCCTATTCATTGTGCCCATGACTGTGTCATCGTTCGAAAGAAGCTTTTCAAAGTTGAAATTGTTAAAGAACTATTTTTTTTTGAAATTTATGACAGTAGGAGAAAATCCTACTGCCTCCTTATATTAATAATAGGGGGGGGGGGGAGGATTTACATATGTACAAGTGTTCAGCTGTCAAAAGAAATTACAAAGAAGCAACAAAAGTTGTAATGAATGGGTGTTTATCCTCTCCGGTCCTATGAACCAGGAGCAAAAAATCCTCTTTGAAGCGAGCAAGCCAGGAGTTAACCGTTGGTGCAATTCCCTTGAAGCAGAGATCATTTCTTTCCTTCCATATATTCCAGGCAGCAATAGACCAAAGAACTATTGTGGTCAACAATGACTCAAGATAGGTTAAATGGTTTGTCAACATTATGCATTGAGAAGAAATTATTGGACGGCATTGACATCAACCCCATCATAAGTGAATTTGCATCGAGAAATGTTAGAAGAAATTTATAAGATAATTTTGTGTAATTTTATTTGATACGTGTACTTCCTTTTGGATGCATTCATGCATTCAAGTGTTATGGTAAACATATATTTTACACGTATATTCATTATTAATTGTATGATGTCTATATTAAGGATCCCGAGTTTTAGTTTTGCCCTGTGCCCCAAAAATTTCAGGACCGGCCCTGACTGTTTTATTGTTTATTGTTTTTTGGAACGACCGGCCCTGACTGTGAGTGGGAGCGAAGGCGTTCTCTAGATAAAAAGATGTCCTCCTCCACTGAAGGATTCTTGCCGCAAGTTCAGAACTACCGACTGGGCTGAGAAGGACCAATCGAACGCGAGGGCCACGGCCCAGCCCAGGCCCAGCACGAGCGCTGCTCCTCAGCCCTAGCGAGCAGCTCTCCCGTCTCGCTCCCAAAATCGCCGGTCTTCCACTGTCGAGAACCAGCAAGGCCATTCCCGGCGAGGCCCTTCTCCGACGCTTCTTGCATCACCGAGCGAGTTCCCCTCGCTTCCGAAACTTTCCCCGTGCTTGCCGCATCGCCTGCCGACTACTTTAATCAACCAATCACGCGGTGAGTTCTCGTTCCCCTTCCTCTCCTCCGGGCTCGCGCCGCATGTTTGTGCTCAAGTGATGTTTCTGACCCGAGATCGTGGCTCCGTGCAGACGAATCCTGGATCGCACTACGGTGCTATTCCGCCACCCAGGTTTCCCTTCCCCTAGCTGGTATGTCCCATTTCCCTCATCCTATCGCCTTTATGCTACACAAGAAAAGAAAAAAAGTCGCTTCGGATGGATGGATGGATACGATGATGCTCTTCTTGATTTTTACCTGGCTTATCTCGGGAGTTAACAGTTGCTGTCTCAACATTTCACGGCGTCAGACAAGTCACTTGCACAAATGCACCAGACATTCTGAAGGGACATTTTGTTTCCATTTATATAGATGACCTTTTGTTTCCTTGCACACCTTAGCAACATCTGCAGAATTATTTTTCCATTTTTGCTGGCTTATTGTGAAGTGGATGGTGAACTAATCATGTGAAAACTACAATTGTTCCGTTATTTGCATATGACTATATACACTTATACAATATCCCCATGTCAGCAAAATGGTGAATCTCCGTATAGCATAGGCCACAAGCCATAGTGGCGTCTGTTTCCGGCTTTGCTCATTTGCAAATTTCTGATGTAAACCGCAAAAGCATTGATAAGGGGAGATCATTTTCAACAAAAAATTGCGGCCATGGTTTTTGGTGTGAAATTTGGGTTTCAGTTCAAATGGCAGCAATATCTCTACTTTACTGTAATTAACACACATTCATCTCGAGTAGGATGTTTCAAGCATGGTGTAAATGGCTATATTTTACCACAAGTGCTGAGATCAGTTTGAATTATATTGTGAGCATCAGTACTTCTTTCAGTTCTGCACATAATCATCTATTTCTTCTCCTTTGATGTAGATATAGTTCATCTGCTACATATGCTCAAAGGAGATATAGAGTGTTATAAAACGATAGCAAAGAAACGACGAAGAGCGGAAAGATCAAACCAACGGGGACACGAGATTTAACGTGGAAAACCCCTCCAACAATGGAGGAGAAAAAACCACGGGCGCCAGCTAGCAATACTTCACTATATCGGGTGAGGTTACAAACTCCCGGGATTTACACAATGCGACTTATCCCATGACGGCGGCTTACAAGATGTATTTATAGGTGGCCTGACCTAATCTAGGTCGGTAACGTGACGCTCCGCTCTCCTCGTCACAAGTTGGCCTTTATCAGTATATACGAATTTGGATCACCACAAAATAACATAGAGCCCCGGCGAGGGATGACCACGGCCGTACTACCTGATGACCTTGTGGTGGATATCCTGTCTCGGCTGCCGCTCAAGTCCTTTTACCGCTTCAAATGTGTCTGCAAGTATTGGCTTGCATTCTCATCTGATCCACACTACCGGCAGAACCTCCCTAGAACTCCCGCTGGTCTCTTGTACCAAAAAACATGAACATGACACTGCCATCCATCTCGCCAGACTTCCCTCAAGTGACAGAGATATTGACACAATACTTAGCTTTGTGCCATGTTATGAGTACCCCTTACAGCTTAAGGGATGCAGCAATGGACTGCTTCTTTGTTATCCTGGAGGTCATACGCATGCAAAAATTTCCAACGCCATTGTGTGCAATCCTGCAACTGAAGAGTGGATGGCACTTCCAGATACTCAACCCGGACTGTCTGTCTCCCATAATTATCTGAGCTTGGGTTTTGATCCACTATGGTCCCAACACTTTTATGTGTTCAACTTTCAGTGGAGCCCTTTCCCAAATGGTGGGTTCAAATTTGAAGTTAAGGTATTTTTCTCCGAGGATTCCACATGGTCTAATTGTCTTTGGGAAACTAACGATGCATTTAGGGGGGGGGGGGGGGGTTCAGTCTTTGTTAACGGAGTGTTGTATGTGGAGCACATATGGGCGCATTATCTTTTGGCGCTCGATGCACCTGACACATGCTCACAGTCACTCAATGATAGGACCATTCAGCTGCCAGGAATTCGATATGGGCCAGAGAGGTTTTCTTGCTGTGATGGGCGTCTTTGTCAGTCATGTGGGGTCTTATGCTATGCACAACAAGATTTGGATGGCTGTGTGATGCAAATCTGGGGTTTGGAAGGCTCTGACAGCCTGATAGCAAGAAAACCTGATGTCAGTGACAGGTGGGTGGTGAAGCATCGTCTATTGTCTAAGTATGAATGATGTATTTGGGAGGGACATGTTGCTCCGTACTGATAGTCAAGGATTGTCGTATTTCGATTATGACATCCTGGCTTTTGACATGGAGAGGGAGCTAGTTATCGTTCTTGACCGAATCACTGGGACGGTGCTCTCTGTTAGCATTAGCACTAGAGTGTTAGAGTATATTTGTGTTACGGAAAGATATGGTAGAGATAGGATTTGTTTCTTCTCTTGTACTCCAAGTCGGTCCCTTGTACGCTTATATATACTCGCCCATGAGGCTCAATAATACATCCATCATATTCCGCCAATCTCATAATTCTACATGGTATCAGAGCGGCACGATCTGACCTAGCCGCCGCCGCCACGCTTCCGCACCGCGCCGCCCCCGGGGAGGTCGATCTCCATGATCTCCGCCGGGGGCCGCGCCGCCCGTACCTAGGGTTCGTCCGCCGTTCGTGTTGATCGGCTGCCCTAGAGTCTTTTTTTTTCCGGTCGTTGATCCGGTTTTTCTTTCTCGCCGGTCGCTTTTATCGGCGTTTCTTTTTTGTTTTCCGATCTAAGATCGGTTTGCGTCGCCCACCGCCCGTCGTCTTCTCGCGCCTCTACTCCGTCAACGGCATCGACCTGCACCGGCCCGCTCTTCGACAGCCGGCTATCGCGGCCGACTCGCCGGCGCCGACTCCGCACCGGCCGGCTCCTTCAAGCCGGCTATTGTGGCCGACTCGCCAGCGCCGACTCCGCACCGACCGACTCGTATTCACCGACCGCGCAGCAAGGCCAGACGCGCCGTCCAAGGGACGCCTCGACGTCGCCGCCGGCTTCTCTCACTTGCAAGGTCTCCATCGCCGGTTCGTCTTCGCCGTCATCGACCGGGACTTCACCGACAACTTCGCCATCGACTCCGATCTGCGCGTCGTCGTCGCCGCCATGGCGCGTACCGCGCTGCATCGGTCTGATCAACCGAACGCGCGCCTGTCTACGCCAAGCACGTCCCCGAGCACGCGCCTACCACCGATCGAGCTACAGGCTACCGCCGCGTCACCCCTTCGGGCTGTCGCGCCGCCGCCATTGGTCCATGTTGCCGGCTGCCAACGCGCCTTCCCAGGCATATACGCGGCTGGCGACACCCGCCGTCGCCCCGACCCGCACACTGCTGCTGCGTCGCCTCTTCGGGTCGTAGCGCCGCGGCACGCGGTCCACTCCGCCGTCCCCGCGTGTCGACTTCTACGTGGTATGCGCCGCGTCGCCTCCATAAGCGCGGGAACGCCACCGTCCACGCATGGTCGTCAAGCCGCCGGGTTTCTTCCTCGCCTACTTCGAGTAAACGCCGCCTTCTACAGCTAACCATCTGGCCACCTCAGGCCGTCGCAGGTCCCGCCGACCACTCCTTGTCCAGGCGTCCAGCATGGCCACCCCAGGCCGTCGCTGCCTTCGCCGCCTTCTACGTCTTCGTCCACCACGACCACATCTCCAGCGTCATCATCCCCGTCCCCGACTACATCTACTCCGCCAACCGTGGACTGCATCGACATCTCTCCCTCTACGTCGCTCTGCGACTCGCAACCGTTCAGGAGGCCTCCTCTGCTAGTCCCTCCGACGCTGGCGTATGGTTCACGGTGGTCCCTGCCCCCGCATGCACGGTACTGGCAACACCAGTGCGTGGCTTCGTCCCCGACGTGTCCCCGGGTCTGGCAAGCCCGGGTCGGCGCCTCGTCTACATCGGCCTCGACAACGTCTTCGGCATCGACTTCCTCCTCTACGACTGCCTCGACCACGTCACCGATTTCTTCTATGCGTACTCGGCTCTGGCAAAGCCGGAGTATGCCTTCGTCCCCGACGTGCGCCTTGTTCCGACAAAACAATGGCCGCACCTCGTCCTCAACGGCTCGTACTGCGTCGTCTCCGGCATCGGCATCCTCGACGACTGCCTCGACGCGTCCCTGTCATTCTCCTCGCGTACTATGCGCATGAGGCTTCTTCTGCGTCTACCTCGACACCGGCAACCCTGACCACGACATCGACCACGGCGACCCCCTCGCACGGCTACGCCGACCAAGGCTGCACCGCTCTACGCTCTCGGCTCCTTCGACATCGGCAACAAGGGCTACCACCTCGCTTGAGCTCCTCATCAGCTTCCTCTACAGTCCAAGCTTCGCGCCGCGACACCGTCCACGACGTTCCCGCTCCTACTGCGGGGGGATGTCAGCCCACTGGATTCTACTTCGGCTTATCTCCAGTCTGACCGTCCGCGACGCTCCAGTTGTTCACGACGCTACCGCTACGACTGCGGGGGGATGTTAGAGTATATTTGTGTTACGGAAAGATATGGTAGAGATAGGATTTGTTTCTTGTCTTGTACTCCAAGTCGGTCCCTTGTACGCCTATATATACTCGCCCATGAGGCTCAATAATACATCCATCATATTCCGCCAATCTCATAATTCTACATAGAGAAGGATCGGAGATTCTAAGTATTCCAAGTTTCCTTGGCCTATATCGAAGTGTACTATATGTCCCATACTATGGCAAGGTTCCAGCTTTAGTTCTTAAAGGGGCTCAAGACTAATGTTAGCTTGTAAATATTTATGATGTAATCCTAATGAATGCTGTAATCTCTAGGCATCTGTAGCAAACTTTTGTCATGTATGCACTGGATTGGTACTGGATTGATGCATCAGGTGCAGCAAACGTTCTCTGTGCGTCATATATGTTCATCTAGCTGGTACTCGTACTAATCATTTTCCAGTCAACTTTTATTTTACTTTGCTGCCTACCATTGGGAAACTTGGAGAGGGGGGTGGTTATCGTTCTTGACCAAATCACTGAGAAGATGCTCTCTGTTAGCATTAGCACTAGAGAAGGCTCGGAGATTCTAAAGATACCAAGTTTCTTTGGCCTATATCGAACTCTCTTATATGTGCCATACTACCGCAACTTTCCAGCTTTAGTGCTTCAAGGGGCTCAAGATGGATGTTAGCTTGCAAGTATTTATCCTATGTTAGCTTTCGAACATTTATCCTACGAATGATGTAGTTTGTAGGGATACATTGTGCATTCGCTGTGGCAAACATCAGTTATGTATATGTACATACGTATGATCTGGATTGTTGGTGTCTTTGTGTGATATGTTCATGTAATTGGTACTTTCATTTCCCCTGTCAACTCTGTTCTTATTTTGCTGCCTACTTTTAGAAGAACTTCAGGGTAAATTCCTCTGCCTTGTTGATATGATAAACATCCTGGAGTAACATGAACTTGGCTGCAAGGACATGTCAGACAAGTGGTTCCTTTGGTGGTGTTTTTTTTACTGTCTAGTGGCTGGAAACTCTTGTAATCTTGCTTGCGTCTTTCTACTGGAGTGAGTTTCGAATGTACCTGGAGTGGGTCTGCTTGACGTACTGACGTGGATAATTTAGTCGTAGCAGCACCGTTTAATCAACTTCTTGTAAGTAACTATGCAACTGCAACTGGAATGTTCATGTAAAACACTTTTCAGCAATGGAGCTTTTTTACAAAACAAAGGGAAATAAAAATAAAAACTGGATAATAGTCAACATCGGTGGATAATTAATCCAAATGGGAGTTTCAAAGACATTTGTTTTTTAGAACTTCAAAGGACGACCATAATCTACAGAAGTAGTATCATCTTGTATGTTGTTGAAAAAACAACGATAATTACCATGCGCCGCCGTGCTGGCCCAACAACGGTCCACTTTTACCCTCGCGACCGCCACAGCTTCTGCACAGCTCCACTCTCTCTCACCACGCTAGGGCTCGCTCCCATCCAGTTCCAGCTGACGGCGGCGACCCTGCAGTGCGCACCCAGGTACTCATCTCGTTCCTCTTCGATACTTCTGGATCTAGTTCTTGAGAATAGGAGAGTAGGTCTAGCCTTGCTCGATCTGTCCCTCTGTCGGATTCGTAGCAGTAGCCGCATCAGCGAAAATTGCGAATGCAGATGCATTTAGCCGTGGCCACAACTGGTAGCGTGCAACCATCAGTCATATTTGTTTTTCAGGGAGCCTCTAACGATCTGTACAACATAGGTTGCATTGGTTCAGGAAACGGGTTAGTTACATACAGACTTATTTTAGATCCTGTACAACATTAGGTCTGGTCGTCTGGAAATGTTAAAATTTATTATGTTTGATGATGCGTGGAACTCATTTGACTTAGAGATGACTGGTTCTTAGACAACCGAGGAACATAAAACCTGTCCCTATGTACTGATGACTATGTCGTTGTTCTTGTATAGAATGTCTGACCGTAAGGCTCGATGACATATGTTTTGAGGGCCATTCATTAGTCAACTCTGATGCAAATCATAAAACTTTGACAAGGAGAAACCGAAATGTGCACTTGTTCCTTTTGGGGGTTAAAATTTAGCCGTGGCCACAGCTGGTAGCGAGTCGTGGCCTGAAGACGCACTGGAGAGTTTGACTCTTTAATTAGTCATATTTGTTTTTCAGGGAGCCTCTAACGATCTGTATACCATAGGTTGCAGTGGGCCAGGAAACGGGTTAATTGCATACAGAGGCTTATTTTAGATCCAGACTGGAAATGTTAAACTTTATTACGTTTGGTGATGCGTGGAACTATTTTCACGTAGAGACGACTGGTTCTTAGGCAACCGGTAAATATAAAATACGTCCTTCTTATGTACTGATGATGATGACTATGCCGTTGTTCTGGTATAGAATGTCTGACCGTAAGGCTCGATGACATATGTTTTTAGGGCCATTCATTTGCCAATTCTGATGCAATACATCTGTTCTTTTTTGGGGGCTGAAAGTTTGCTACAGTTTTGTAAAACTTAAATGGCATTTACACCTTATTGTTTCTCAGTTTCTATTCCCTTCTGTTTTGATGCAGATAAGTTCATCCGATGGATATGCTTAACGAAGATACAGAATCCTGGCAGGGGATGACCACAACCGTACTACCTGATGACCTGGTGGTGGACATCCTGTCTCGTCTGCCCCTGAAGTCCTTTTGCCGCTTCAAATGTGTCTGCAAGCCTTGGCTTGCCTTCTCATCTGATCCACACTACCGACAGAAGCTCCCAAGAACTCCCTCCGGTCTATTGTATCAAAAACCTGAGGTTGGCAGTGCCATTCATCTCGCCAGACTTCCCTCAAATGACAGGGAAATTGACACAACACTTAGCTTTGTGCCATGTCATGAGTACCCCTTAGAGCTTAACGGCTGCAGCAATGGACTAGTTCTTTCTTATAGTAAAGGTAACACGGATGCAGAAATTTCTAATGCTATTGTGTGCAATCCGGCTACTGAAGAGTGGATGGCACTTCCATATACTGAACCTGGACCGACCGTCACCTATAGTTACCTCAGGCTGTGTTTCGATCCACTATGGTCTCAGCATTTTTTTGTGTTCAACTTTGAGGGGAGCTGTTTCCCGAATGATGAGTACAAAATGGAAATTAAGGTATTTTTCTCCGAGAATTCCACATGGTCTAGTTGTCTTTGGGAAAGTGATGATCCATGTTGGTGTGGTTCACTCTTCGTAAATGGAGTGATGTATCTGGAGCACGATTTAGCGCATGAGCTTCTGGCGCTGGATGCACCTGACACATGCACACAGTTGCTCAATGAGAGGACCATTCAGCTGCCAGGATTTCCAAACGGACGAGAACATGGGTTTGGTTGTTCGGAAGGGCGTCTTTGCCAGTCATGTGGGGTCTTATGCTATGCACAACATGAATTGGATGGTTCTATGATGCGAATCTGGAGTCTGGAAGGCTCTGATAGGTGGGTGGTGAAGCATCATCTAAGTATTAGCAATGTACTTGGGAGGGACATAATGCTCCGTACTGATATTTGCGGATCGTTGTGTTTTGATTATCACATCATGGCTTTTGACCTGGAGAGGGAGGTAGTTATCCTTGCTGACCGACTTGTTGATAATGTCCTCTCATTTCGTCCCCACAAACAAAATGTCCTCTCATTCAGCACAAGTACTGGAAAACTTTCGGAGATATCGAGTAACTGTCTAGGTTACTACTATGTGCCATACTACGGCAAGTTTCCAGCTTCGGTGCTTTGAAGGGCTCGAGATCAATGTTAGCTTATTGTATGCCTTAGCAAATCAAATGATGTAATCTGTAAGCATCGTTTGTGCACTATCTCTACCAGAATAGATGCTATGTATGTACTGGATTATTGGTTTCTCTATGTGTTTTGTTCATGTAATTAGTACTCCGTACGTCTCAAGAGTAAATTCCCGTCGTGTTGTTGCTATGAACATCTGGAGTAACATGAACTTCGCTGCAAGTATAAGGAGTAAGGACATGCCACACGGACATTTGCTTAAGTTACAGGAACTCTTGTTATCTTGCCATGCTTCAGTTTCCATGGCATTTTGTTGGAGTTGTTTTTTTGCTTGGAACAGGGGCATGTTGTTCTTCCTAAAAATAAAGTATTACTGTCACAGTGGCACATGCCTGTGGGATTTAGCTGAGAACAAGCCTGTTATGGTGCGTGTTTTTCATTCGGGGTGTTCTGGTACGTGTCCGTGTTATTGTCTTTCCAGTGTCAACTACAGTGTCCACTACTCATGATCCTGTGTAGTACTCGTATTGTTGTTCTACTATGATCCCAGGGCGGACCTACGTAGAGCTGAGTGGGGGCAGTGGCCTCCACTCGGTTTTTCAAATTTCAGTGTATTTTGTTCATATTTCAAGGAAAACGTAATACAAAAATTCGAATTTATACTAGAACTGCCCCCACTCATCTAAATTGCCCCAACTGAAGTTTTTGTCTAGGTCCGCCACTGCATTACCTTTTTTTTTTTAACTGGACGGCAGGAGCTCTGCCTTTACTTTATAGATTAGGGGAAGAGCGAACAAGCAACGGTTTTACAACTCGCCAGCCTTGCTGGGACACACGTAAAAAAAAAAAAATCGCCACTGCTAATCTATAAAGGAGGGAGTAGAAAGGGTCCGTCTTGTTTCATCTTACTCGCTGGAAAGTTGAATTAAAACTGGATAATAATCCACTTAGCTGGATAATCAGATGAAACAACGACAATGATCAGCTGGATCGCGTCATTTGGATCGCTGCCCTGCGATAATAATAATCCACTTAGCTGGATAATCAGTTTTTTTTGGTTGAGGCAAAAGGATAATTCCAGCGAGAAAACGAACCAAGACGGACCCTTTCTACTCCCTCCGCCACCACGCACACGGGAGGAGCAGACGACGTTAGGGCTCCATCCGATCCAGCCCGGCCGTGGCGGCTCAGCGGCGGTGGTGATCCTGCAGTGCAGACGCTAGGGCTCCTTCCGATCCAGGTACTGCTCACGTTCCTCCGCTGCGAGCTTTGGTCCATTCTCTCTCTTCCGTATCTCGCTCAGAATGGGGAAGTAGGTTTGGTGCTCGATCTGTCCTAGCCCTCGTTTACTCGATCGGATTCGCGGGGGAAGTAGAGCAACAGCTGCAAAAACTACGAATGCGAAGGCAGTTTAGCTGTAGTCTGCTAGCGAGGGGGGAGAGGTGTGCAGGGGAGAGCTGATTCTTTAGTTGACTTTGGAGGCATCTGACGATCTTGAATGTTGACTCTAGACCTCGCATTAATGAAAGAATGGAAACGAATTTTAGACCCCCAAAAAAATGGAAACTGCAAATTACATACATTTTTATTTCAAGTTGTGTGCTGTTTTAGGTCTACAAAAGTTGAAATTTACGTTCAGTCACATGTGATGCTTTGTCGGCTTAGGAATGGAAATGTTTTGGACAGCTCAGGGATATCAAATCCATACTTCTATATACATACATAGACCGAGCTGGTATAGAATATCAGTGATTAAGGCCTGATCACACATGTTTTCAGGGCCACTCAGTTGTTGTTCAGGACAACGGGCCATTTGATGGCGAACAAAATTCATGGATCGAGGAGAGATGCCGTAGGCTTGGATCGGTCAATGCACTTGTCGCCAGGGAACAACAACTCGTACCTCAAAGTTACATTTGGTACCCTAGAGGCCATCTCGAATATGATTTGGAATTTTTTGATGTATCCCAAGCCCAGGCCCATACGTTCTAATTCGTGTTGCTGAGGAACCGGAACATGTACCTCAAAGTTACGTTGGTACCCTAGAGGCCATCTCGAATATGATTTGGAATTTTTTGATGCATCCCAAGCCCAGGCCCCATACGTTCTAATTCTTGTAGAGGCAAAACTGCCAACTATTAACACTATTCCCCAAGTTTTTTTCTTTCTATATTTTGAGGACTTTTGCAGAAATAGAACAAGTGCACATCTCTTACCAGATATATATATCCAGCTCGCCTAGAATTATGATCATGTATCGCGTGATAAGCTATCTCAACGAACCAAAAATAGAATTATGATCATGTACTTCTATGGTTGTCATCTGCAACAACCATATCAAGCGGTCTTCATGACTATCTTTACTCACGCGTCATGTTACATCTAGACCCAAAATAAAATAAATATTAAAAATGGAAACTGCAAATTACATACATTTTTTTGTTTCAATTTGTGTGCTGTTTTAGGTCTACATATGTTGAAATTAAGTTCATTTACATGTGATTCTTTGTCGGCTTAGAAATGGAAATGTTTTGGACAACTCAGGGATATCAAATCCGTCCTTCTATATACACTGACCGAGTTGTTGGTATAGAATATATGTGATCTTAAGGCCTGATCACACATGTTTTCAGGGCCACTCATTTGCTAGTTCTGGTGTAATCTACAAAAGCACCAGTGTGGACCAACAATATGTGTATTTACACGCGTATTTGCTGTTTCTCAGTTCACACGCGTATTCTGGTGTCAAAGCTCGTTGAAGTTTAAGTTAAAATGGCATTTACATAAGTATTTTGCTGTTTCTCAGTTTAATATCATCTATTGTCTTGTCTTTTGATGCAGATAAGTTCAGATGCTACGTTGGCTCAAGCGAGATAGAAAACCCCAGCAGGGGATGTCCACATCTGTACTACCTGATGAGCTGGTGGTGGACATCCTGTCTCGACTACCGTTGAAGTCCATTTGCCGCTTCAAATGTGTCTGCAAGTCTTGGCTTGCCTTCTTGTCCCACTCCCATCCATACTACCGCCAGAAGCTCCCAAGAACTCCCGCTGGTCTCTTGTACCGAAAACATGCTCTTGGAATATTTTACCGATATGCCGGTCCGCAAGCAAGGAGTGCCACGCACGAGCGGAGCGAAAACATCCATCTTGCCAGACTTCCTGCAAGCGACAGGGAAATTGACACAAGTCTGAACTTTGTGCCACCACGTTATAAGTCCTCAAAGCTTGTAGATTGCAGCAATGGCCTACTTCTTTGTTATCAGGGAGGTAATAAGCATGCAGCAATTTCCAACGCCATTGTGTGCAATCCGGCAACTAAAGAGTGGATGGCAATTCCAGATACTGAACCTGGACCGCCTATCCGCGATACTGTTCTCAGGTTGTCTTTTGATCCATTATGGTCTCAACACTTCTATGTCTTCAAATTCCAGTCCGTCCCGCACTTCAGTCCACCTATTTAGGGACCACCACTGAAGTTGAGGTATTTTTCTCCGAGGAATCCTTGTGGTCTGGTTGTCTTTGGGAAACTGAGCATGCGTATGTTGGTGATTCAATCTTCGTAAATGGGTTGTTGTACGTGAAGCACTTATGGGACCATAAAATTCTGGCGCTCAACGCACCTGACACAAGTGCTCAATGGCTCAATCATAGGATTATTCAGCTGCCAGGGTATACAAATGGGACAGACATTTTTAACTGCTGTGATGGATGTCTTTCGCTGTCATCAGGCATCTTATGCTATGCGAAACAAGAACTGGATGGCTGCACGGTGCGAATTTGGAGTCTGGAAGGCCCTGATGAGTGGGTAGTGAAGCATCGTGTCAGTATGAACGATGTATTCGGGAGGGACATGTTGCTCAGCATTGATAGTGAAGGATATTGGTACTTTGATTATGACATCTTGGCTTTTGATTTGGAGAGAGAACTAGTCATCCTTGATGACAAGAAAGCTGATAAGATCATCTCAGTCAGCATCAGTACTGGAAAAGGCTGGCAGTTTCAAAAGCTTCCAGAAAAGTTCACTGAACTGCACCTCAGTCTATTCTATGTGCCATACTATGGCGAGGTTCCGGCTTTAGTGCACTAGATGGCTCAGGATGAATTATGCTATTACTGCTCTAGTACTTTGTAAGAACCGTTTGTGCATTAGCTGCCACGGAACAGCCATCATGTACTGTACTAGATTGTTGTCTCTGTGTGCCAATTGTCTGAATGGTGTAGTACTTGCCTTTTCAGCCTGTCAACTTGAACTTATGCTCGCTTAATATGGAAAGCTGCAGATTAGGTACCAGTGTTGTGTTGATAATGTTAACATGTGGATAAATATCCTGGGGGGTTGGAATTGCTTCCTCACTGCACTATATTCAGACATGGATACTTGCAGAAAACTCTCGGTGATATTCGCATCGCGAACCGGTGCGCTAGGGGCTGACCCTCTGTTTCCTCGCATCTCCTCTGCTCGCTCGACCTAAGCGGCGACCGGCGGCGCTGGAGGTAACCCGCCTCCCGCCCCCACTCCTCCTTCCCGGCGACCGGCGGCGCAGCTAGGAGCGGATCCGTCCGGCCTCCCGCCTCTTCTCCTCCCTCACGGCGCCTCCTTCTCCCGCCATGTTTCCCTCCCTTCTCTCATCTTCCTTTTCTTCACTGCTGCATGTACGGACCATTGGAGGAGCTCCGGCGGCCGACGCACTTGCTGCAGCTTCCCTGGGTCAAGTACGGATTGATTGGCCCTCCATCGCCGGCGGCCGGCGCACTTGCTCCGTGAGGCAATCTGTACTGTTTTGTGTGTGAGCGGGATGCTTGCATCGGATGGTATCGTTTGCTTGTTAGCTGAGGAGAGTTATCTTGTTAAGGTGATTTATTGGCTGTAATTTCGCCCTGCTGGACCTGATGTAGAATTCGAGCTTTTGATCTGGTTTCATGTAGCAGCATGTTGTAGTTAGCCTCTTTTGGATGAATTGCTAATGCAGTGCTGAAATTTGAAGGGCTGGTTGTTGTAAATTAATATAGTTGCAAAATGTCAGCTTTGATGATGCTAAAATTTCATTAAAATTGCATATGAGACTATGTACTTTGTTTGTTTGAGACTTCATTAAAATGGTCGTTTATGATGGATTATGCATTTGACTTTGATATAATATTGTTGTTGAAATATTGAAGAATATTATGTAGTTTTCTAGCTCTCGTTGGTACCATAATATATGGTTGTTCTGTACATTTTGCCATGCATATAACAGTACAATGATCAATGTCTCGAAAACTGCTTTTATACCATCAAAACAACATTTGACATTCAATCTCAATATCTTGTCTGGGTCCAAATATATAAGTATAACACATCCAAACAGAAAATATTGATATTCAATCTCAATATCAATATCCTGGGTATTGAACATTCAACCTAATATAATGTCTAGGCTCTCAATGCAAACATCCAAACGGAGCATGAGGCATTTCAGTAGGAACTAGTACTAGTAAAGCTTTGACTGTTTCATTTTCGGAGTTGCTCCCTGCAGCCCAATATACGTGTTGTGCAGCTGTGTTTCTCCTGTCCTATTGAAAACCTGTCCACATGTTCGTAGTCTAGTGATTGCAGCATGTAGTTAACTGCATATGGTGGATTAACAAACTATGTTTCGGCTGGTCATATCCAAATAGCTTGATCCAGAGTCATCATTGTCGGTCACGCCATCTAGAATTTTTTTTTTTGAAACAAGGCAAAGAATTGCCATTTTCATTGATTAGGAAGAAGAGAGTTGCCGGGTTAATTAACAGAAAACCGGACGAAAACCGAGCCATCTAGAATCATCATTCGCATGTACGCCACCAGCACAAATCAAGATGTTGCCGTGCGGACCTAAACCTGAAAATGGTCTGAAAAATAGACCATGCCTCACTAAACTCAATCGTTATTTACCACACAAGATGTTGTAGTGTGGACAACGGACCATGTGACTGGTGAAAACAAATCCATGGGATGAGGAGATGACGTAGGCTTGGATCCGTCGGTGCACTGTTGGCTACTGAGAACAGTGGTGGTCGCTGGGGTGACCGGAACCAGTACCTCAAAGTTGCATTGGTGCCCTAAAGGGTCTCCTTCAGGTGATTTGAGAATTCATGATGCATCCCAATCCCATACGTTCTAATTCTCATATATAGAAGAAAAAATGCCTAGCATTGACACTGCTCTCCAAGTATTTATTATTGTTTCTGTTAGAAAGAAATCGGGAGCGATCGAGAGAGAATCGAGCGAGAGATAGAATGAGTCGAACTATCTTCTTTATTCCTTTGACAATCGAGTATTTATACAAGGTGAAGCGTCGCCTCTACAAACCGACATTGGAGGCGACGTTTCGGGAGCAACCGTCGGAGACGGTTATACATAGGGAGGATTACATAATTAATTAAGTAAACTAATTAAATCCTAACACTCCCCCTAATCCTTCCTTGTACTTGCGATTGAACATCCTTGGAATAATCTCCTCCAAAAACCCTGTGGGAAAAATGTGAGGAGTAGTGTAGGATATGTTGGTAAAACTCCTTCAAACCCTGTGGGAAAATAAGGAGAAAATGATCCAACATATAATGATTATTGCCTCTGTTAACTCAATATGAAGTATATCCATAGAATTTAGAGGGCAATAAATATGTCGTGTATACTTTCCTAAAAACCCCGGTGGGGAAAACAGAAAGTATGACATATGATCTCATGTTGATATTACCTCATTAAAAACCTTAATGAGAACCAGAAAAGTAAACTCATAAAGGGAAAAAGAGTGTAATATGATGCTTTGAACAGGAAAGTTCAGGAAGATACTCCCCCTGACTCTTGCAAATCCGAAGCCGTCGCATACCAATCCCATGAATGTATTTCTGGAATGTTGAAGTTGGTAGAGACTTCGTGAAAAGATCAGCGAGGTTATCATATGATTTAACTTGCAAGATGTTTATTTCCCCACTCTTTTGGAGTTGATGAGGATAAAACAATTTTGGGGCAATATGCTTAGTGATATTGCTCTTGATGTATCCTGTTTGCATCTGTGCAACACAAGCCGCATTATCTTCGTAGATAATGGTAGGTGATTCGATAGAACCAACCCACATGACAAATGTATGTGGTTTATCATTCCGTGAAGCCACATGTGTTAAACATGTAGCATGCATTTAGAACGATCGTGTAGGTGTAGTCACCAGAGTCTATGTGGCAGACATCAATGGAGTGACAGTTCTACCATGTAGTACACATTGTAGGATCGTGCAAGTAGCCAATACTAGTGTCTAAATTGGAGTTCAGATTTCTTCGAAACTGAAACAATATGTGAGGATATTTGGTGCCTTGGAGATATCGAAAGATATTCTTGATTCCTAACCAATTCTGTTGGTAGGTCCAATGGCACTGAGATATGGAACTTTACGTCCAACATCTCTTCTCCATCTTCCCATGGATCTTTCTCTACGTCTAGAGATCGAACAATCCCTAAGATGGATATGACTTGTCTATTAAGTTTCTCCAATTTTCTGGATATAGGCATCTTGGTGTACCAAATACTTGAGTGAAGGTGCTCGAGTTGTAGTCCCAAGCAACATTTGGGTTTATCCAAATTCTTCATCTCAAATCCGTCTTTTAGATGATCACGTGGTTCGTCGTTGTAGGAGTTATCCTTATGTATGACAAACACACATGGGTGATCATCATGTAGGAGTAATCCTTTTGTATAAGGAACTCACTACGTCGGTTGTACCAAAATGTACCGACAACAATAAGCCATGTGGCGACTTATTGATTATTACACAATACATGTTGCATTTGCGTTTCGATTCGGACAGAGATTCCATCGGGAACCATACATGTCGGAATCTAGTGATCCACATGGATATGTTGTCACTACACCTATCAACTGCATAGATAGATGATTTTGTACTGCCAATGATATATGTATCGGAACGAGATTTCACTCATGTCTGGAGAGTAGGTCTCGGATCTCTGCGGAAACCCGACCTTATGCTACAAGCCTTGCTTTCTCACCACCTGGCATTTCTCATTCCGTTTCTGGAAGAAAACACATTAAACAATCCCATAGGGAATTTGTTTGGAAGAGCGAGGCTATATCTGCTTGGATCGCATCCTTTGATGAGTTCAGTCCTAGCAAGTGTGTTCACACTCAGCCATGGCCATGGTCTTTGGATCTGAATCATCGTGAAGGTTGTTTGCAATCATACAAGAGATGTTTGTCGACAGTTGTAGGCTTTGGTTATATGAGTCTCCAGAATCGATATAGTTGGAGCAAATATCATGCACCCTTGATGACTCTTCGTGATTTCCCAATACGCGTGAGTCTGGGTGTTCCGATGTCCCAGCCAGTGTGTGCAAGCTGGAGCTGGGGTTGTGGAGGTTTCCCTTCCACTGGGTGTATACTACCCATTAGGTGTTCATCAACGCAAGGTCGACTTGCATTTACTGATTTAGAGGATTTATCCTCGATTTCCTTTGTTGCTTTGCAAAAAGCTGGATCCTGGTTAGAGGCCGTACTACTCCCCCTCTTTTTATAAAACAGGGAGTTGAGTGGTTTTTATTGGTACCTCCACTCTTTCGGGCGCATTTCTAACCGGATTGAAGGATTTTGTAACACCTTTGAGATCAGTAAATGAATTGGCAGGTTATTTGCATGTGTTGCAAATTTGTGAATCGAACGTAGAGTCATTCTTGAGTACGTGGATATGAGGAGGAACGTGAAGTCCCAATTGATTTCCTGGCATTCGATGTGGTACTTGAAATCTCCCCCTAATGCCTGGAAATAATCCTCCTTAAATATAAGCAATCAGCGTACTGGGCTATGAATACATCCCTTATGAGGGGTTCAAGGTACTAGGTTATCGACGGATATCTGTACCCCACATAGATCCCTCATATGTGGGCCCATGATGTACGCTGCGGTGGTGAGATCGGTACGCGTGAAGCGCTTCCGAACTTACGCAGATGGGAAATGCTCGGAGGATTTCCACGTATCAATTGCAGAGGGGAAGTACTGCTATATGCAGTTAGTCAGTAGCAGCGTGTAAAACTGCATGACTCCAACGTGAAGTTGGTAAATTGCAATTCATTAACATGGGTCGTGCAATGAGAAAAATCCTTTTGATCAGAGACGCCAAAAACAATTGTGTATGGACACATAGGACATTGTGCTGAACTTCGATCCTCGGAGCCATGCACTAATAGTGGAGGCATGTGAAGAGAATTCTGCAACAATATTTGTCCATTCGAATTGATTTAATTCGATTTTAGTCCAAACAATGGTTGGTTGGGACCACAAATATCACCTTGAATGTGTTCAAGGGACTGAAGTGATCCATTGGCACAATATGTGCAACTAAATCTCATGACTAGGAAAGTTTAGCTCATGCAAAACATGACCGATGGAATTGCATTATATGCAACATGTGCTACGAGTTGGATGTACGTGTAGTACAATCCAGACAACAGAGGGGTACATTTTCATATACTTGTTCCACATCCATCGGATTGGTACTCGTAGAAATCTATATATAGAATTGAAGAAGTTCCAATATGGAAATCTTTATCAGATATATAGAATGTATGCAATCTTATTTATATCAGAGTGCTGATACAATATATACGTTCTATTACGAGAACACAAATGGACATTAATAAAACGACCACTAAGGAGATAGTGGGACTAGTTTAAGTCTCCAAACACTTTGGTTGAGGCGTGCTCAACCATCATGTTCTCCGTGCCTGTAGGGTCCTGTGACTTATGGAGAGTTATGGCGTTGCAAGGTCCAGTAGGAACATCTCGCGAACAAGCAGCTCCATTGGTGTCATCTGGAGGAAGGTTGAAGTTGGCTTCAAACCTTTTCCCTTGAGGTGCTTTGCATCCCTGGGATTGCTGATACAGAATAGCCAGATGCTTTGGGGTCTTGCACTTGTTAGTGAGATGCGTGTAGCAGCCGCACTTGTCACAAAGCTTAGTTTTTTTTTCAAACTCATGCTTTGCGGTGCCTTTCCCACGGTCTGAGTTTCTAGGCTTCATGTTCCGGTTGCGCTTTCGCTTACCATTGAAGTTCGAAGGCTTGCCGTTGAAGGCAGCATCAAACTTTTGCCCGTTCGCGACATTCATATGAACTTCAGAACTTCAGGTAAAGGTTGAGAACCAACCGGGCGTTGAGAGCCATTCTTAGCGAGCAGCTCATCATGCTTTTCAGCCTGAAGTAATATATGAATAAGGTCGGAATAGACTTGGTAGTCGCGTGCACGGTACTGGTGCTGGAGGATCCTGTCAGATGGAAGTATAATAGACAAAGTTTTTTTTTCTATCTTCTCCGCATCAGTAGGTTCCTTCCCGCAAAAGCGTAGTTTGGAACTGATTTTATGAACCTCATGATTGTACTCCCCGACAGACTTGAAGTCCTGGAGTCGGAGATGTGTCCAATCATGGAGTGCTTCAGGCATGACAACTGCCTTCTGCTGTTCATACCTCGTTTTGAGGGCCTGAAACAAGGTACTGGGGAATTCTTCCTCCAAGTAATCAGACTTGAGATCTGGATGAGCATGGTGCCTTATGATGTACAAGCATCATATTTTTGCTCATCTGTCATCGGCGTGACTCCAGCCGGGAGTGAAACATCCGGAGCTTGGATTGCACGCACTAACCACGGGACGCAAGGGCGATCTTTATGTCCATGACCCATTTAGGATAGTTGTGCTGTTGAGAGCAAGTGCATAAAACTCTCAATCCATCGTGTATCATATGGGTAAACCAGAGAATATTAATTTCCATTTGGTAAATTAAAATCCATCATGGTTATGTCGTAATGAACTATGCAAAATAAATAAGTTTCAAGAAGTGGGCTTGAACTCATTAGTGTGAACCTCAAATTGTTAAGTATGACACGTTGTAGATAATCTCCAAAAGAAATTTTGGAGTAGATCTAGCAGCATTAGCGGAGTATATACTCACACTTCGAATGCCTTATGTCATAACTTAATTAAAATGTATGGGAGAGCACATTGGCAATCATAATGTCAAAAACGACAAAATGTAGGCTTAAACAGTAGTGGTAGATAAATCTACACACCACATCATGATCCCAAAACATCAATCGAAGAAATCACTTTGATTTTGCATCTTATTTGCAAGAAATTGAAAATCTCGATTACAAATAGACATGTTAATCTCGACATGTGACGAAAATGGAAATATATATATCTTAGAAAGATTCTGGAATACATTGTACTCGACAGAAAAACAATACTATAGAGGTACTGAATTTGTATTTGCAAGAAATTAATAATCTCAATTGCAAATAGACGTAATAAATCTCGACACGTGACAAACGTGGAAATATATTACATCAACTTAGCATCTGGAATACATCGTACTCGACAGAAAACAAATACATTCACTTTGAATTTTCAAAATCAATTCTCGCTCGTATTAAGCCAATATGGCTCAATTAAGATGAAATGATTATTTATTTGCAAGAAATCAAATCTCAATTGCAAAATATAAATTATTGTACCATTTGTATATGTTATAGGGATTGCAAAATGCAAACATATTGAACATAAAATCATGTATATGCACAATATGGTCCAAAGCATTTATATGCAATGTATTTGAGTAATGTATGTCGTTATAGACAGAAATGCATTGTCCAAAACATGACGAGTAATTAAACTGTACTAGTTGTTGGACCTGATCGCAAAACCGAATAATACGAGGGCTCTACAGCATACTGTAGTAAGCATGAGGGCTGAAAAGCAATATTGTACAGCCTTATCGATTAGCATAGATGTAATGCCTTGTTCTTCTTTTGAACGATGGAGATATCCCCTGTTCTTGCGTCTTTCTTCTGGATGAAATCCGCTCGAGGGTACGTGTGGGCAGTGGCTGTCCGCTACTCGTTTTTCTCCTCTTCTGTTCTTGTTTTCGATCTCGAAATCGCTCAGATGTAGAGCGTGCTGATAACGTGTTAGAAAGAAATCGGGAGCGATCGAGAGAGAATCGAGCGAGAGACAGAATGAGTCAAACTATCTTCTTTATTCCTTTGACAATCGAGTATTTATACAAGGTGAAGCGTCGCCTCTACAAACCGACATTGGAGGCGACGTTTCGGGAGCAAACGTCGGAGACGGTTATACATAGGGAGGATTACATAATTAATTAAGTAAACTAATTAAATCCTAACAGTTTCTATATTTTAGGGGGGCTTTTTGCCAACTAGAGCACATCTAAATTGGACAGTGCAGGTATTCGCTTTGCTCATATACAAGTGTAATTCCTCTCGCAGGATATATAATCCAGATCCCTAGAATTATGACCATGTTCTTGTATGGTTGTCATCTGCAACAACAACCGTATCAAGTGGTCATCATGATTATCTGTACTCAGGTCACATGCATCATGTTACATCTAGCTAGAAGTAGTACAACTCAGTACTAGTAGTACCCAGTTTCACAATTTATGCAGACCAATCATTTTGAAGAAGATTAACACTTGAGCTCACAGCAACTGAAAGAACAGCCATCAGAGCTCACGAGAACAGACATCGCATTGCCAGGGTTTTTTTTCCAATGACACAGAAAGTTTTATCCCAAAGAATATTTATGCGACTGTTTACACAATGAGATGGACTAATCGTCCGCCACACCAAATCTTTTTTTCTCGGAACAATCATTAGGTGAGAAGCTCATGCCACTTGTTCTACCTAATACAGCACTCACCTTCATCTGATGATGAGAGCCACGTAAAAAACATCGCAGTCCGGCAGCATTAAAATCAAAATGGAACAAACGCTGCTCTTCATTCATCCAGATCAGGGCGTGTACATCATAAATCACAGGCTGCGGGTCGACTGGATGATGCTTGCTCTACTAAGCCACATACAACTGATACTAGGAGCCTGCATCGTCGACTATTTCGTGGTCCATATGCAAAAGTGGTATACACCTAACCTACCTCCTTATCACAGGGCCTTTGTACAGACCTCTAGCAACGACAAATCCCTCTGGAGGCTGATGGTCCTCCAGTTCCTCCAACCAGACTACCTCGGAGCTATCTACTTCGCTCGGCAAAACTGCTGGTAAAATTGTTCAAGGAAACGTTAAAACAGCTCAGAACTGGCATATAACTGAAAAAATAGATAAAAAACCAATAATCAAGTATCAAGTATACCAGATGGTTCCTTCACTAAGGACTTCCGGAAGTATGAACAGTCCCTCCCCTTCTCAGCAGAATATGGTGGAGAAAGGACGTCAAAGAGCGCGCAAGGTGTGATGGCTCTGAAAGTGTGGATGTTACCACCTCTATCAGGATAAAGAATGGTTGTCTCTGGCGCAGTCATTTCCCGATCTCTTACACACCTTGCTGGTCTTGCTGCACCAGAGTCAAGCTACACTATCTTATTAGTTGGCACACAAATTATACACAGCTAACGTAATGATTTAAATTAGGAATATTTGCATGATAGATAGATGATCCATGAAAAGAGTAGTTTGTGATGCATAGACAGTCTTTGACCTCATCAAAATTAGGTGCCAGGAAAGGCCTTCTCTAGGATATTATGGCACAAAACATGGCACCAGTTTGAATGAAAGAAACATCAGTAGAATTGTGAGTAGAAGCAAAGGCCTTCTCTAGGATATTCAACAGTGAAAATGATCCAATTTATTGATGATAATAAGAGGAAAGAGCATGACCGAGGTTGCAGTTCTGTAGCATCCAGTTAGGGGCTACATCTATAAAGATTAAAGAAGCTTTCAACTAACTATTGCTCCTCTGCCCTTAAATACATGCGATTTGGAAATTGAGAAGGGCTCCCACATGCACCACATTTTTATCTATACCAATATAAAAGCACACCAGTAAAGTGGGACAATTTTGATCCCAGCTATCCAAAAACATTAATCCCTTTTCCTTCTCCTAATAACAATCTACCGACTGACACACCGGTTAGCCTCCTCTAATCTCTCCCGTAGTACTGACACAGTTAAACTCCCTAACAATCAGATTAGTCCCTGAAATTATAGCTGGAGAGTAGGAGACATACTATTTGCTCCTATATGCTGCTCTCAGGCTGCTCTGCCTACCAACTCGCTTTGGCGCTGAGCGTCACCTCCTTCTCACCGTCCTACCTTGTTCCCTTCCTTCCCTGTAGCACTGCCGCCGCGTGTGGACGGAGGCCGCATTGAGGCGCTCATCGCCACTCACCTGCAGGATAGCCGCATCTGCAAGCTCAACGAGACCAAAACACGCACCGTGCTTCAAAGCCATCGATACCCCCAGGCTTGATGCCGACATGGCTGCTGTGCGGGAGAGGCGAAAGCTCTGGGGTCTTTCTCACAATAGAAGCATCCAAAAGGTTCAGACATCCATGGTATTCTCTTCAATGCCATTCAATCCCGGTGTTTGCCAGATCGGTGCTTCTTCCAAGCACGATTCAGTTCTCTTTCACATGTTTTCCTCATCCCCGTGTGGATGTTAGAGGCTTAGAGCTAGATCGTTTCGGGTCTAGATTCAGCGAACCCCTAACATTTGTTTTCTGCCTGGAACCGTCGTAATTATCATTCGATTCCAATTGTGTGCATTTTTTTTTTTGCATACCAACAAGGATCTGCGAAGACACTCTAGATTATAGGTTGATCATATGTGAAGGCTGTCTGTGCTCATTTCACTCCCCAGATTATTTGTGATTATTTGAGGCAAATATTTTCTACTTGAGGGCTTTCATAATTTCAAGTACAACTTTGTGTGCTTGTAATAATATTCTTATTAATCGAAACATGCCTTGCGACATGCTCGTAATATGCTGATTGATGATATGAAATGTACGAAAAATTATCTTCTTGCATAAAAACTATTTCTACTTCTACTTTGCATAGTAATTTGAATGTCCGTTCATTTAACAAGGGAACAATGAATTTGATGAGTCATGAGTAGCCTACTAGATATCATGCACAAACACAATAAAAAATTGGATGACTACCGTACTGCCATGGCCAACTACAGTCGTGTAGAAGATTTTTGAATGGAAGAACTTACGCTTTAACGGGTCAGTTGGATCAGCTACATCGATCAAATCATATGATTCTGCCTGCACCTTGCCATATAGAAGCTTGCTCAGTACGGTCATTGATGGATGATTGTGAAGAGGGATAACTGATGACGGTGGCATGCAAAATATACCCATCTGCATAATAGATTATCAAAATCAATGCTTACAAAAGAGGAGGCTTTTCATGTATTCATTTGAAAATGCACACTTGAATTAAGATAATGCTTAGACAATAAACAAGAAATCTTACAGAGAAACTTTCACATTCATGAATGTGCAGATATTTGATTGGGGACGCGTTCTGATTAAGCCCACCACGTCCTCGTCTCCCATTCTGTTGACGCGTAGAACTATTCCAAGTACGTGCAATTTGTGCTTCGTTATCTAGGCCGAGATCTAAGGGTCTGATCTCATCTGGGAATACAAAATAGAATGAAGAATATGAGTCTGTCGATTCTGAGTGCTCTGGTTTCGTTGATTCACAGCAATTATTTACCCTAAATTAGCAATGGAACAAACTCGAAAAACAAGTACATCACAGCTCGTATCAAACATGCAGCGGCACCTAAGAAATAATATCTTGTTAAAATTACTGCCACGTCTTGACCAGTAATCAAGTTTGCTTTTTACAATTTTGCTTCAAGCAAGCAATTTAGTTGAAGTTCTCAGACCGAATGATGGAGTTTCGTTGTTGTTATTTTGTAGTGCGTGCTAGTTCATGGCAGTAAACATGGCATACATGTGGATGTGGCACCCACATCACCCAAAACCATTTGTCAAAATCACTTTAGGGTGATAATTGAATCATTTAAATAGTTTCAGGCCACAATTTCAACAGTAAGTTCAGTGTAAAAAAACTGGAACTATTCCATTCCAAAATAAACATATTTTTGCCATGTAATTGGAACAGCACCTGTAGTCCATTGTTGGCCATACCTCTTCATGAACACTAACAACTAATACAAATAAGGAACTCCAATACATGATAATGGTGCAGAAACAAATGTTTTTGAGCTTATATTGTTTGCCAGCAAATAAGTTTATCAAAGGTAACTCTTGGGGCATTTTAAAAAAATGCAAAGCATTGAACATTTTCAATAAAGAAAGATTATACTACAGCAAAACTTAAAATTGTATGTGTAATGACACGAATCGAGGAAGAACTACAACTAAAAAAAAAGAACCACCTTCAAGCAAGTTATAAGTTGCTCTTGCATCCATCATATTCACATCTTTTATGTGTTGTTGTTGGTAACGTGTATTAAAGAAACAGTAGGGACTAACATGGCAAGGTTACTGCTAAACTTTTCTATCATAGCAACAACTGACTCAGCTTACTTTAACATATGCAGTTGCTGAGAAAAAATATACTAGTATAGTAAGGATAGTGTACGATGTGTACATTTGTGCAATTTGTGAGAGTGGCGAGTGAGAAAAATGTTTGGAGGGGAAGGATTTACAAAACTCTGCAACCAGATGATATATGTACCCTGTACCATAGCAACCCTCAACAAATAACTCCTAACTATTCAAAATGGTATAAAGTTCGACTCACCTAAAAGTGCACGGACTCTCTCGAGTGCTTCTTCAGATATGGGTCCATCTGGAGAAAATGATACTTTACATGCATCAGACAGGTTCTTTATTTTTGGCATCTTGCACGGCAATGTACTGTTGAGAAGATAATGACGTCAAACTTCAGAAGGCTCTGTCCAGATTTGCAACCCACAGACTGGTTGTCAATTGATGATGGAGCACAACTTGCCAGTCTTTGCACCTACCAAAACAACAGCAGTTATATTTGTGACATTGTCAATCAATAGTCTCATCAAAGAAACACATGTGAAAGATTGAAGACATATATGGTAACAAGACACCTACAACATGATTTATCATGAACTAGTTGACAGATGAGGGAAGCGGATTCGCTTTGTTTAGAAACGTTGTAAAAAATGCAGAGCCCATATTAGTTTTAGATTATTGTACAAACATATAAGAAAAGATGAAGCAATCGCAGAGGGTTCAGTAAGAAACTAAATTTCAGTGTAAAACCTTTTTGGAAAACTAAAGTTTTAAGGTAACACCTGACGAAGAAAAATTCATCGTCACATATCCTCAGAACACATTGCTAATTATTAAGATTAAAGAATATAGGGAGGGTAACAAGATGAGTCGGAGCAGGACATATTTGCTTTTCCATAGAATGATGTGATGCTTCCCCTTGGAGGGCATATACAAACACCTCATAGTCATGATTCTTTAACAACATTTTCACCCAGGAAATTCGAACAGATAGTTATGTGAAATGGTAACAAAGTGCCTCAGTCAATAGCACATGCACAATATCACATGTAATCGAGTATTCTTCAATACAGTTTAGTTCCTCACTATGATTATTTTGGAGGCTACGTTCCAATAGTCTATTAGTCTTTGCCTCTTCAAATACTACTCGCAACTTTTAATGCACAAACATAGGCACTACTAAATGAGAACTTTACAGTACAAGTTTAGTTTCTTCTTGAATGTTATTTCAATTCCGCGATTATTTTATGATGTAATCATAGATAATCCAAAATTCATTAAGCAGTGCAAGCAGATTTTGATGTCCAAAAATGCGTAGCAAGCAATACAGCACAATACACCTGATCCGCAGCATAGAGTACCATACACACATGGCATGACATCCGAAACTCTACCAAAGCCAGGTAAGTCCATGGGTTAACTGCCGCAGCATACTATAGTACTCGAATGGATGGTTATCTATTGGCGAAACACGGTCATTCAAAGAAAAAATACAAATCTATTTGCTCTATGACGCCATGTTAACTTCCCTAAATGTGCTTAGAGTTAGCCATTTAGTGATACATTAGGAGGTTACGATCAGATAGTCTTTGCCTCTTCAAATACTACTCGCAACTTTGAATGCACAAACATAATAAGTAGTACCAAATGAAAACTGTACAATACAGTTTAGTTTGCTTGTGGATATCATTTCAATTGCACTATTGTTTATGGTGTATTCATAGTCATACAGAACTCAACAAGCAGTACAAGCAAATTTTGATGTCCAAAAATGGGTATCAAGCAATACAGCACCACACACATGATCCGCAGCATACAGTAGCATACACACATGATATCTAAAATTCCACCAAAACCAGGCGAATCCACGGGCTAACTGCTATAGCATACTAGTATGTTAGAATGGATGGTGATCTAGCCTGACGGATTTGGAAAGGGGAAATCACCAGTACAGGGCCCAATCAGATCTCGAGGTCTAGGGTTCGTACCTCTGGTTCTGTAGAGGGGAATCAGCAAACTCGTAGAAGTTGCGTTGCTGCCGGTGATTTCGCTATTGCTGGTTCGGGATGTTGGTCGCCGGCCGCGCTAGCTGCAGAGACGAGGGAGAGGGAGAGGGTGGTCAGAGCTCAGAGATTGCGAGAGAGGAGCATGAGACTACCGCAGAGAGGAGAGGGCGCATCCGACCTGCCCGCCGAAGCTCCCCGTCGGCCACGCGCCACCACCGCCGGCGCCCCCGCCGTCCGTCGGCAGGAGGGTGGAGGAGAAAGGACGATAGGGTTACTGGCGAGAGAGAGATGCCGAAATGAAATGGTGGAGCGACAGAAACTCTTCGGGGACACGTGCGACCGCAGTATTCTCGGACCGTCGAAAGCTACGCAACGCTGGCCGTCCGATCCCCGCCTCCTGTGTGTATCCTGTCCGTCCGTTCGCTTCGCTAGCCGCCGGCCCTTTTCATTCCGGCAAGTTTTTTTTTTTTTTGCGAGTACAGGGGCTGAATGAAAATCCAGCACTTACAACAAGGTCCACATAAAGAAAGGAATTACAGTCCAAACCCTGAAGAAGCTCGACTTCGTCTTCAACCACGGCGCCGTCGGTGGCGCGCCGCCGCTCATGCTCTTCTTGCCTTGGATCAAGAGCACCCCCGAGCGGACGGGAAGTCGCCGATCGTCGGCCGCAGAGGACCTACACCATCGGTTGTCGCCGTCGTCGATCTGGACCTCACCAGCCTCCTGCACGAGAAACGTCGACGCCAGATCCGCCGTCCCGCGGCTTCCGGCGAAGGGGAGACCATGCACAGCAGCGCCGCAGGGCTGCGAGCACGGGTGCGGTAGGAGAGCGACGCCCGAGCTCCATGGAGCTCCGCCGCCGCAGAGGAAGACTCCCACCTGCAAAAGGACCACCAGAACCACCTCCTCCTCCAAGGCGCCTCCGGCAGCAACGCAACGCACCCCTACACTACCTATGTACACGGATCCGGTGATTCCCCGTCCTCCCGCCGTCGGAGCGACGCCGGAGGGCGGGGAATCGACCGGATCGACGGCGAGGAGGTGGAGCGCGCCGCTGATCCCAAAAGTCGCTCTCCTTTACTGTAGACGGAGGAGAGAGACGCTCCAAGGTGCGTTCTGTTTCATTTAGTTGATTCGGTGTAGGTGGTTTCCGGTTGGAAGAGGGTCGACGGCCAGCGGTGGTCGCCGTCCTTGCTAGTGGCGGCGCCGGCCGGTCGTTGTCGGGTACCACATCGTACACTCGCTAGGGAAGGTTGTTCAAAGATTAGTTAATTTCATGATAAATTGTAAATATGTGTGTAATTATTGTAGCTTCTACTCGAACCCTGGACCTGACCGAGCTAACTACATGTGTGTAATGGAGTAGTTAGATCGGTCAGTTTCTTTCCACTCGAACCCTAGACCTCGAGATCTGATTACATCTAACTTGAGTAGTTGAGTGGATAAACCATTTGAAAGTTGAAACTGCGCCGTTTTCTTTTTCTAGGATCACCGAATCACTGTCACGCATGGACGAGAAAACTGTCAAAAATGTGATAAAGAAAGAAGTCCAGAGTGGAGTGACCAGTTACTGGAGAACTAGATGCATGCACGGTGCGAATTTGGAGTCTGAAAGGCCCCGACGAGTGGGTAGTGAAGCATCGGAGTGGTATGAGCGATGTGTTTGGGAGGGACATGTTGCTCAGTGTTGCTAGTGAAGGATACTGGCGCTCGATTATGACAATCTGGCTTTTGACTTGGAGATCGAGGGAACTAAACTGATAAGATTGTTTCAGTCGGTATCAACATTGGGAAAGGCTCGTGGTTACAAAAAATCGAGAAGAGTCTACTGAACTACACCTCGGTCTATTCTATATATGTGCCATACTACGGCGAGGTTCTGACTTTAGTGCGACCACTTATAATGCTCTATTTTGTAAGCACCTTTTGTGCATTAGCTGTCACGGAACATCTGTTATGTAATGTACTAGATTGTTGGCTTTGCATGCCATTTGTGCAAATGGTGTAGTAGTACTTGCCTTTTTAGACCTGTCGACTCTGGTCAAAATTTTGCTCGGATAATATGGAAATTGCAAATTTAGTTCATATGTTGTGTTGATGCTATTGCCTATTAACATCTGGATAAATATCCTTCCCGCACACGTGTGGGAAGAATTATTTGCTCATTACACTATATTCAGACATGGATACGTGCAAACATGAGAGGGAAACATTTCAATAAGAACGGCTAATGGAGCTGTTATTGTTTCGGTGTTCCTCACTTCCATCTCAGTATGTTCTCCTCTCCACTCTCAACATGCCCATATGTTGCTAGTCTAGTGATTGCGGCATGTAATTATTAGGCTCAGTTTCTTATTGCGCTGCATACGGTGGATCAATCAACTCTTATGTTTAGCTGGTCGGATCCCAGTAACTAACTTGATGTAGAATCATCACTGTCATGGCATCGATCTTAGAGAGCTCTTGCGCATATCAGTCGGCTACAACTCTACATCTTATTTTCCAAGCAAGGGGCCGCGCAATATTTGCTCGATCAGTCTGATGCAAATGATTTCGCATGGACGCCAGCTCCACAGATGAAGATGCTGCAGAGCGGACCGAATACTTTTTTTAACGGGATAAGACCCCGAAGAAACTGGAAGTGCATATTACTTCAGTAGTGAGTTTACAATTATAAAAAGGACCTCAAAGATAACAAAAAATACACATAGGTCCTCAATTCCTCACAATCTGCACACATGCCCTAGAAAAGATAAGCAGAAACGCAACCAGGGCCTTTTTCTTCACCACACCTTGCCATCGACCCATAGGCATGGTCGCCAACGACACTCCCATGGATGCTACCATTTGGGGGTAAAGTCTGCGTCGACCCCACACCGAGATCCAAGATCCTACAGTGAAGGAGGAAGAAACCTAGGCTGAACATGCAATTGGGCGTGGAGCGACTCTCTTGATAGCTTCAGCAGAACTTGGCCTCGTGCGGACCTACACCTGAAAATGGTACAAATAGTAGACCTTAGATCAACTACAGTCACTCGTTATTCACGTCTAAGAGGTTGAACTGTCGAGAATGGACTACCTGATGCCGCATGCTTGGATCCGTGAGTGCATTGTTGACTGAAAATGGCGGTGGTCGGTGTGAAACGGGAATGACTACCCCAAAGTTACATTGGTGCCCTAGTGTGTTTGTAGAAGGTGATCATTTGGCAATTCCTGATACATCCCAAGCCCATACATTCCAACTTTTGTAGAACCAAAAGTTATCTAACATTAACACTACTCTCCAAGTGTTTCATGTGTTTCTATTTTAGGAGGACTATTGCTAAGTAGAGCACATCTAAATTGGACAATTGGACTGTGTCGTGCTCATATACAAGTGTACACATGTCGCGGCATATATATATATATCAAGTTTGCTTAGAATCATGATCGAGCAATTCTATGGTTGTAATCTGCAACAACCATATCAAGTGGAGATCATAACTATCTTTACTCAGGTCACATGTATCATGTTACATCTAGCTTACAAGTAGTACACCTGAGTACAAGTAATTCGAGAGTGGATTTTTGGAACCCGGTTTACATGGAGCCCTTTTTTGAAAAAATTGAAAATTACATTTTTTTTGAGTTTCATAAAATCGTGGAAAACCCGCAGATGTAGATAGTATCGAGATATATAAGGGTGAAAAAAATTACCTTAAAATTAGTTGTATTTTTTGCTGTACAAAAAAGACAAATCGGGAAAATTTCAGAATTCTGAAACTGTGTATTGTGTACCGCACAGATACACCGATTTGTCTTTTTATGCAGCCAAAAAATACAACAAATTTAGAGTTTATAATTTTCAGGATTGTAGATCTTGAAAATATTTTTTTTACCTGTAAGACTGCAGGGCAACAGCCCCACAGTATTTTGTTAAAATTTAACCAACATCAACAATATTATAGCATTTATGTACAAATAGAAAGTAAATATTTACAAGAGATTGTCAATCCATATTGACAGCTGTGAGTTGTGCTTCTCCTTCACTCTGTAAACATGCAGAGTGATATCCTAAACAAACGCTCTCTTCCAAATAGATCTTGATAATAACTACATACTAGATTTTTTTGATTTTGTAAATTTAAAAATGTCGATTTCGAATTTGTGAACAAACGGGAACCATGTAGTCCAGGCTCCATTTTAAGTTTTCGCAAGTAATACTCACTTTCACAATTTAGGCGAATCGAAGGCTTTGAATAAGAATAACAGTTGAGCTCACGACAAGTGAAAGAAGGGTCTATCAAAGTTTGTCATCGCATTGCCATCTTCTTTTGCAACGACACATAAATTTTTATCCCAAAGAATATTTAAGCGACTGTTTACACAATGAGATGTACTGATTGGTCTGCCACACGAAATCTTTTTCTCTCTTGGAAAAATCATTAGGTGATAAGCTCATGCCACTTGTTCTACTCTAATAGCATGACAATAACTCTCCTTCATCTGATGAGGAGAAGGTGAGGACGATAAGGTTACTGGAGAGAGATGCCAAAATGGTGGAGCGATAAAAACTCTTCGGATGACACGTGCGATCGCAGTATTCCCGGACCATCGAAAGCTACCCAACGCTGGCCGTCCGATCGATCACACAGAAACTCTTCGGATGACAAATGTGTCTTGTCTATCTGTTTGCTTCACTGGCCGCCGCCGGCCCTTTCTCATTTCAGCACGTTGCGATTCGGTGGAGGTATTTGCGGTGGGAGGAGCCAGGGTTGACGGCCGGCTGCGGTCGCCGTCCTTGCCGCTCCGGTATGCGTGTGGCGGCGTTGAGAGATGTTTAGTTATCGGGTCGTTGTCGGGTACATCGTACACTCGCCATGGGAGAGCTTGGTGGAAGATTAGTTAATTTCATCATTAATTGTAAAACATGTGTATAGTGATTGCAGCTTCTAGTTAGCATGGTCAGTTTCTTTCCACTTGATTTAGGGTTAACCATATGCTTTGGCTGCTCAAATCTAACTTGAGTAGTTGAGTCGATAAACCATTTGAAAGTTGAAACTGCGCCAAAAAGTACAAAATAAACCTTGAACTTATAGTCAAAAGATAAATGGAACCCTGAATTTTGAATCCCGGTAATTGGCACTCTAAACTTGTCAATCCCGGTCTATTTTAAACCCTGTACAGGTTTTTCACGCTAGAAAAAATACTCAGAATTACTACTCTCACTGACAGCACGGGCCCACTTGTCATATGTATCTTCAATCTTTTTCCCGCCCTTTTTCTCTTGTGACCGTTTCTCCGCTATCAACCCCGGCGGCTCGGCCACATACGCGTTCCTACCAGGCTTAAGAAATTGATCAAATCGAATTAGGTACGTACTTAGCTAGCCTCTTGGAAAATCAATCGAGGCATAGCGCTGTGGTGATGGACGCCATGGGCCAGGCCTGTTCGATCGTCGGACAGTGCGCTGCAGCTTCAGAGAGACCTGCTTCACCTTTCCACCCGCAAGGCCGCAACCACAGGGGCGCTATATGTGGTGAGAGCACATGTCAATTATGTTGGAAATCTGCCTTATATCTCTTGATTCAGTAATCACGAATCTGTCCATTTTATTCTTTTGATGGAGTTGTATCAGCAGTTGAAGAACCTGAGCTGTTGGTTGGCCTGCAAAATAAGGTTAACTTGGTGCTCTGGATCCTCGTGTTGTTCTTGCCTTTGCCTTTTTTTTTAAATTGTTCTTGCCTTTGCCTTGGTAAGATGCAAATTTGATCCGTTGTTCCTTTGCCTTCTGAAAAGAGACAATGAAACAATCAATAATAAAACAATCACACCTCAATAAAAAATTTCTTGGAGCAACTAATGTTGCTGCTCATGTCGTCAGGAGAAGCGTGACTAGCATCAGCGCATGTCGGCCAGGCGGGATCCAACCCGAGCAGAGTTTCCACTTGCGAGCCTACACGGAAGGAATCATCAGCGGCCCCTTGACGAGCAGCGCCGTGGTGGACGCCGTCCGTGCGGGCAATCGGACTTCGCCGGCGGCTCAGCAGCGACACGTCACGCGCATCGCTGGCCAACGCCAGGCTGCTCGCCGAGTGCCAGGCCGCTGCCTCGCCGCTTCGTTGACCACCGTGAAGGACCGACCTAGCTCCAGCCCGCTGGAAGAGACCATCGATTGGGAAAAACAAGCACCGCCGATGGAGATCTAGGAAGAGGATGAAGATGACATGTGGGGCCGAATTGTCAGTGAGAGAAGAAGGTCATCCCGGTCGGGATTGAAATATTTTCAGTGTGCCAAACATGTCTAGGGTCTAAAATAGACCGGGATTGATAAGTTCAGAGTGTCAATTACTGGGATTCAAAGTTTAGGGTCCATTTATCTTTGGTCTACAAATTCAAGGTTTGTTTTGTACTTTTTCCTTTTCTTTTTCTAGGATCACTGATTCATTGTCAGGCATGGGCGAGAAAACTTCTAACAAATGCGATAAAGAATGAAATCCAGAGTAGACTGGTCAGTTAAATTAGTGAAGAACTATATGGCTGCACGGTGAGAATTTGGAGTCTGGAAGGCCTCGACGCGTGGGTAGCAAAGCATCGTATCAGTTTGGGAGAGACATGTTGCTCAGTGTTGATAGTGAAGGATATTAGCGCTCGATTACGACACGCTTTTGATTTGGAGATCGAGGGAACTATTCATCCTTGAGGACAAGAAAACTGATAAGATTGTTTCAGTCAATATCACTACCTGGAAAGGCTCGCGGTTTAAAAAAATCGATAAGAATCTACTGAACTGCACCTCGGTCTATGCTATGTGCCACAGTACGGCGAGGTTCCAACTTTAGTGCGCTAGGTGGTAATGCTCTATTTTGTAAGCACCTTTGTGCATTAGCTGCCACGGAACAACTCTTATGTAATGTACTACAGATTGTTGGCTTTGCATGACAAAAATTATGCTAAATAATATGGAAATTGCAAATTTAGTACCGTGTGGGAAGAATTATTTGCTCATTACACTATATTCAGACATGGATACATGCATACATGAGAGTGAAACATTTCAATACGAACGGCTAGTGGAGCTGTTATTGTTTCGGTGTTGCTCACTTCAGCTCATCAGCATGTTCTCCTCTCCACTCTTAACATGCCTATATGTTGCTAGTCTAGTGATTGCAGCAAGTAATTAACAGATTCAGCTTCTTAGAATACGGTGGATTAATAACCTCTTATGTTTGGCGGTGGGATCCCAGTAATTAACTTAATCTAGAATCATCATTAATGTCATGGCATCGATGTTTTTCTAAGGAAGGTAGAGAGCTCTAGCGCATATCGGTCGGCTTGAACTCTGCATCTTGCATGTTCTTCAAGCAAGCCGTCGCACAATAGTTGCTCGATCAATGTTATGCAAATAATTTTGCATGGACGCTAGCAGCACAGATAAAGTTGTTGTAGTACGGACCTTATCCTTTTTTTAACGGGATAAGACCCCGAAGGACGTGGAAGTGCATATTACTTTAGTAGAAAGTTTACAATTACATAAAAAAGACCTCAAAGATAACGGAAAGTACAAAAAGGTCCTCACAATTTGCACACATGCCCTAGAAAAGATAAGCAGAAACGCAATCAGGGCCTTCTTCTTCACCACACCTTGCCATCGACCTCAACGTATGGGCGCCAACAACACTCCCAGGGACGCTACCACTTGGGCTGAAGCCCGCGTCGACCCACGTCGAGATCAAAGATCCTATAGTGAAGGTGGAAGAAACCATAGCTGCACACGCAACCGAGCCAGCGGCCATTGATAGCTTTGGCAGAACTTGGCCTCGTACGGACCTATACCTGAGAATGGTATGAATACTAGACCAGAGATCAACTAAACTCACTCGTTATTCACATCTAAGAGGTTGCGCTCCCGACAACGGACTACATGATGCCGTAGGCTTGGATCGGTCTGTGTACTTTTGCCTAACAACGGCGGTGGTAGGTGCAAAATGGGAACGGGTACCTCAAAGTTACATTGGTGCCCTATAGTGTCTCTAGAAGGTGATTTGGGAATTCTCGATGCATCCCAAGCCCATACATTCCAACTTTTGTAGAAACAAAAGTTCTCTAACATTATCACTGATATCCAAGTTTTTTGTTTCTATATTTTAGGAGGACTTTTGCTAAGTAGAGCACATATAAATTGGACAATTGGACAGTGTCGTGCTCATATATATACAAGTGTACACATGTCACGGCATATATATATCAAGTTCCCCTAGAATCATGATTGTGTAATTGTATGGTCGTCATCTGCAACAACCATATCAAGTGGTGATCAAGACTATCTTTACTCAGGTCACATGCATCATGTTACATCTAGCTTACAAGTAGTGTACACCTGAGTACAAGTAGTACTCGATTTCACAATTTATGCAAATCGAAAGTTTTGAAGAAGAATTACAATTGAGTTCACGACAATTGAAAGAAGGGTCTATAAAAGTTTGACATCACACAGCCTTTTTTTTTTCCATGGGCACATAAAGTTTTACCCCAAAGAATATTTATGCGACTGTTTACACAATGAGATGTACTGTTTGGTCGGCCACACGAAATCATTTTCTCTTGGAAAAATCATTAGGTGAGAAACCCATGCCACTTGTTCTATCTTATAGAACATGACAATAACTCTCCTTCATCCGATAGAGCTAGGAAACTACATCGCCAATCAGCAGCATTGCAATCAAAATGAAAACAAATCACGCTCTTCATTCATCCAGATCAGGTTGTGCACAGGGACGGAGCCAGTCCTCAGAATTGGAGGGGGCATCAATATGTTGGAGGGGGCAAAATGGCTAAGAACTGCAATTTATAAGCATGATCATCAATGAGTTTATGAAGAAAATCAGTTTGTTGGGGGTGGCCTAGCCCCTGCTCGTCCCCCCTTCCTCCGTCCCTGATTGTGCAAATCATAAATCACTGGCCGCGGGTTGACTGGATGATGCTTGCTCTAATAAGCCACATATATACAATGGATAATTGGACCCAACATTGCATCGTCGACCGATTTGTGATCCATATGCAAAAGTGGTATACACCTGACTACCTCCTTATCAGGGGGTCTTTATACATACCTCTAGCAACATGGCCCATCATCTTGGAGAATTGTAGTCCTCGACACTGCTGCTGCATTGCCACGACATGGTGTCATGGTATCACACCTTGTAACCATGGGTCGTAGTGGAGCAACTGAGGCGAGAACTAGGTGGACCCAGGAGAGCCAGAGACGAGGTTGGAGAAACTTGATAACCGGGGCAACATGACAATCACATTGGGAAATTTGTTTTGGTCACTACGTTATTGGTTCAGTCAGCAGCTTAGTTGTAACATTTAAAAAAATTATTAGCAAAAGGGAGGTGATTTAGCCCGTTTAAAGACATTCAGGTTATCAGGTATAGTTTATGTATAGTTTAGTTGTCTGACTTGTGTTCTTGCACCACTTCAAACTTGAGTTGGACTTCTTCCGTAAAAAAAAAATCCACGGAGACGAGTTTTCATTTCCCGCAATTTTGTTTGTTCCAGACACGCAAAGGGCCGCTCAAGGGAACGGCCTACCCAACAGTTGCTTCTGCCTTAACCATACCAAGCAGCCTCAGTGCAAACCGGCGCCGCCGTCTTCACCGGAGACCCATCAGCCTAAAGGCTCATTTGATTCATAGGAATTTCAAAGGATTAGTGTAGGATTGAAATCCTATGGATTTTTTCCTTCAAAACCGTTTGATTCATAGGATCATATCTCATAAGAAAAATTCCTATACAAATCTTGTAATACAAACTTCATAGGAAAATAACATGAGCACCAATCTAATGGAAAATTTTCTTCACAAATCAAAGGAATTTTCTCTTCCCACAGGATTCAACTAGACATGCCATATCAATACTCTGAGTTTCATATTGCTACACTTTCCTACACCATGAATCAAAAGGAGCCTTAAATATTTTAGTACGAAGTAGTAATGCCTTGGCGGTTTCAGCGCTGCTCATTGCAGCTCAGCGGGCAGACGCAGATAGCAAGTGCCATGCAACGTCACCTCTGTAATCCACGAAAACCTGTCTAACATGTGTGTAGTGATGGTTAGTCTCTTTCCACTGCATGTTGGGTTAGCAGTATGTTTTGTCTGGTCAGATACTCAGATGTAACTGCTCCGTTTATTTTCTCTCGGATCATTGATTCATTGCCACGCACGGGCGAGAGAAAAATGTGATAAAGAAAGAAAGAAATGCAGAGTGGAGTATCCAGTTACTGAAGAAGTCGCCCGGGCGACGACAGACACAGAGGCATACATCAAGGCCGGGGTCGACGGCTTGCCTGCTACTCTGAAAGTTAAGATGCAGAATCCCGTCAACTGAATCTCTTGGTGGTTTATAGGTGCTGCAGTAACTCGTTGAAACTCTGAATTAGTCTTAAACAATTCAGCAGGGTGAATGCAGACGAGTCAAACTTAGCACCCGATGAACACACGTTGGTTTGTCGAAGCCTATGGATGCATGAATGCAGCTGGTGATGGGCGATGGCGCCAAACATCGTGACGACCATCCGGGCAACGGGACAACGTCGGCCGCCGACATGTCACCGGAGCAGCGTAGCTGCCATCGGATGGAAATCGCGCGGCCGATGGCGGCTCGGATCATGGTTATGGGATATACCAAAACGAGCAGTACGCGTGCCGCATGACATGCAAATCTAGGACTAGTTGACACCGACGGTACTACACCATATGCAGCCCATACAGTCTGAATTATTATCTGAATATGATTGTACTTATTTTAGTGGTGCAGTATGGACACGAATTAAGAGATGCCACATTAGTTTACGTACGAGTAGTACTATATAATACGTACGTGATCTCCTCAAAGCAACAACTGAAACCAAATACAGAGCTTTGTGAAGGAAGTGACCATGTCCAGGACTGGGGCTCTGCATCTGGCTTCGGGCCTTGGAGGGAAGATCAGCAAGGAGGAGGTCAAGTCGGCCGTGGAACAGTATGAGAAGTACCATGATCTTCACGGAGGTGAAGCCAAATCGAGGGCATCCAACTATGCTGACGTGGTATATAGCTAGCTAGTCTTGTTGATATCTATACTTTCTTCAGCAAGAGAACAGCTCGTTTAAACAGGTTTTATTTTCCAAAAAACAAGATTAAACAAGTTTTGTAATGTTGAAGTCCCATTGCCATTCGTCGATTCATGCAGGCCAACAAGTAATACGATCTTGTCACTAGTTTCTACGAGTACGGATGGGGCGAATCGTTCCATTTCGCCAACAGGTTATGTAACACAATGGCCGTTTCTCTTTTTGTTTTCACTAACCAAAGTAGTACGTGAGCAATGCACTGGTTCAGGTTTATTTTTACTCAATCTCGCCTTCGGTGTTATCTTTTCAGATGGCAAGGAGAAACCCTACGTGAGAGCATCAAACGGTATGAGCACTTCATAGCCTTGAACCTTGGCCTCAAGGAGGGGATGCAGGTGTTGGACGTGGGATGTGGTATCGGAGGGCCTCTCAGAGAGATTGCAAGATTCAGGTTTGTAAATGTGTCTACCGATGAGCAAAACATTTTGTGCCGGTGATCACACAGCTTGCGTTTATTTGTGGTTTCTCGATCTGTGTGTAGCTCCGCGTCAGTGACAGGGTTGAACAACAACGAGTACCAGATCACAAGGGGCCAGGTGGATCTCCCATACATACCCATCCGTATCATATTCCCCAGCTTCAAATCAAACATGAACTTTCTTGCATGCGTTTCTTAAAGATAAGAATCTGCATTGCGTGACACTGCAGGAGCTCATCAGTTCAGCCGGCCTGAGTGAACGATGCAGTTTTGTCAAGGTACACACGGCCGGTGACACAGAGACAGACTTGTGCCAGTGAATTAACTGACGAAAGAGCAACCTGCACGAAGATGTCTTGATAATTTGCACAATCTAATCTAATCTAATCTAATCACAGGGGGACTTCATGAACATGCCATTCCCAGACGACACCTTCGATGCGGCCTACGCGATCGAGGCCACATGCCACGCCCCTGACGCTGTACGTTCACGCATCTCATCTATCTCCTGACGGAAACTGTCTGAACTTCGTTTCATCTCTGTGACGAATCCATGCACGTACGTCAGGTCGGGTGCTACAGAGAGATCCACCGCGTGCTCCGGCCCGGGCAGCGGCTGGCCTTCTACGAGTGGTGCATGACCGACCAGTTCGACCCCGGCAACCCCCGGCATGCCGACGCCAAGGCCGAGATCGAGCTCGGCAACGGCCTCACCGACATCCGCACCACCACGCAGTGCGTCCAGGCCGTCAAAGACGCCGGATTCGAGGTTTCATCAGTCACCGCTCATCATCAGCTAGCTACATTCAGAATTCAGAACCTGAAGATGTTATTTGTGTCGTGTGTATTTGAAGGTGATCTGGGCCAGGGACGTCGCGGAGGACTCTACGGTGCCGTGGTACCAGCCTCTGGACCCCGATGCCGCCGGCATCAGCTGGTCCTCGATGACGAGCGCGGCGGGGTTCCGGCTCAGCCGCGTCGGGCGCCTGCTCACCCGCGCCATGGTGAAGGCCATGGAGCGGCTCGGCGTCGCGCCGGAGGGGAGCGTCAGGGTGTCCGGGTTGATGGAGACCGCTGGCGAGGGCCTCGTCAAGGGCGGCAGGGCAGGGATCTTCACGCCCATGTTCTTCGTCTTGGCCCAGAAGAAGCCAGACGCCTGAGGCATCGCATGCTCGACGCCGGAGATGCTCACGCATTTCTCCCAAGTCTGAGCTAGTTGACTGCTTACGTCGCCGACGAATGGTGTGCTCTTTCTCTGTACGACTGATACAGTGACATGATAGTGTAGACACGCGATCTGTTCACTCGTCGCAGAAACAATAATAAACGCGATCTGTTCACTCCCGTACGTGTGATAAGAAGGAAAAAACAAGGTTTAACACCAATTGGTTCATCCCAGAGTCATCATCACCTTCACAACATCTCAGGTACCGTACCGAGCTGCTCACATCTACCTTCATAACATCTGAGGTAGGCGCTAATGTGGCTGGGGGTGTGCATTTTAACTGAAGACGGAACTACCGAACCAAAATAATCGAGACCAAAACCGAATAGGCCAAAACCGAAAAGTGCGTACTAAATTCGGTCTGAAATAGAGAAAACCAAAATTAGTTCGAAGTTTGGTTTTATAATACAAACGTAACCGAAATATCGAACAAGCTAAAAAATCAACTCCCGCTCACGTGTCATCACCTTCACAGCATTTGAGGTACCAATTGGCGTGTTAATGTGGGCGCTCAACAAATGAAAAAGACTTTTCTGAAGAATTTCACCCCCAATAATGCTAAAATTACAGTCTTTTTTTACGTACTAAGTACCTCCCCCCCCCCCCCCCCCCCCCCCCCCCCCCCCGGTCAACCCCTGAACTTTGAAGGGTTTACTAGGACCAATTAATACAGTAGAATCATGAGTCTAGTAAAAAAACCAAGTTTTGATAGGTTATCAACATTCACCGGTCGTCGAAGCATTCATTTCGTATCGAACGATATGGCTCTAGATAGATGAGGTGCGACACCCGACCAAGAGGATGCAACCACACAACTAGACCTAAGAGAAACCTGAGATGACAACTGGGACTATCTAATGCTTGTCTATTAAACGATATGGCTAGTCATTATATAACCAAAATTTGGAGGTTAAGTTGAGCTAACAAACTCTAGGAAGTAAGAGAATCAAGAAATATCTCTATGAGACTTAACGCTAAAACTAACTAACAATAATGAAGAAATCAATAAAGATAGATATGCGAGCTTCACTTGCCCTGGCCCCTTTCCATAGTGGTTGTCGCCACATAACATAACCACTCCAGTTGAATGGGTATTTGCCGCGGTCAATAATCAGAGTTTCACACATTTCGATTTGAAATTGTAGTTATGACTTTGCACTTTAATATACTTTTAATATTATAATTAATTAAAAATCAACCATGTGTTTCCAAAATATAAGGCATGCTTGCATTTTCGATGCCTCCGGTGCATGATTGTGACTTATAACATGCCTACAAAATTAATAAAGGGACATACCGCATACAAGTATGTTGCAAAACAATACAATCATATTATTATAATAGTATAGGACTTAAAATTTGGAATGGAGAGATATATATTGTTGCAGTAAAATATGGGCACCTATTCATGTTTTTGTTACTAAAGCGGTAATGTTTATGAGTACATCTTGTGATGAAATAAACTTGTATTTTGTGCGGTAATTTATTTGGTCTTTGTAGATATAATTCTTCCTGGCAAGACAAGTTAATAATATACACGCTTTGGATATATTCATACTTAGTTTTTGGATATCATGTTAGAATGTTCTAAAATATACAATATTAAATATAGATGAGTATCTTGAAAAATGTTTATAGATTAGATTAGTATCTACATTAGGTGGGAGGATATTTAACACACTTGTTAGAACCCTGATTTTGTAAGCTGGATCAATTCTTTTCTTCTTATAAGGAACAACAAGAGCTCTAGAGCCCTTATATTCTTGTAATTGCTTTATCTCCATTTATTATCGTTGTATTAGCTTTTCTGTTTTAATATTTTTGCCAAACATAGTCATTGTTTAAACTTACTGGAATACAAAAACCACAAAATTGCAATGTGCTTCAGATAAGGAATACAACGTAAAATGATGCAACCAACATAGCCTCTAGAGCCAACATATGGGGCACTAATAACACATACACCCTTTCGTAAATGGATCAAAATTGTCCATGGATTATTTTGTCTTTGTTTGTGGTTGATGGAATGTGCTACATTTTAGTTATTTATAATCTACTGTTAAGAATTAGCAATAAAAGTAGGAAGAAAATGTGTCAAAGGAACACATAAATTCGCAAAACGTCGATTGCGCCAATGTAGTTATGATAATCCACCTATCGTGTTGTGATGGCTGAAAAATTCCGAACATGTTTTGGACAGAAAACATATTCAAATATAGAGTGCTTTATTTGTTTGTTTCATTTTTCTGAAATCTACCTATCCACTTGTGATGTGCTGCTGTGTAATTAATTAGTTAGAGGAAAATGTTTATTAGGGATAACATAACATCAAGCACTACTGAAAGTATGTACCAAATGACTTTCTCAGTGATGGACTATCTGAAGCAACTCCGTTCAGAATGCACTAGGTCTGGTGATATATGGACTATGAAGATCCAACGTGTGCTGAGACTCGAGCATCAGCTGACATTTTGCGAGTTGTGTATGACTGATATGTTTGACCATACCAATAGCTGACACGTGGATGCCAAGGCCAAGATCGAGCTTGGCAACGGCCTCACCAAAATCCGCACCATGCTTGAGTGCCCATTCTCTTCTTCGTGTTAGGTTGTCCAGCTTGATGAAGACTATTGACTATGGCCTCAACAACGGCGGTAGGTTAAGCATGCCAATGGTTAGGTAATTCAAAAACTAGATGTACAAGAATGTTAAAACATAAAAAATGTCCAGTTCATCCATAGGGCACGTGATGATCTTGATTTTGGTGTTGTAGGGAAAGATCTTCATGCATATGCTCTTCTTCTTCCTAGGAAGAAATCAGGCATGTCGCATATGGAGAAGATCCGAAGAAGTATGTGTATTGCTTTATTCCCCTGCACTGAAGCTAATCTTTCATTGATGTGCAGACTGGTCCAAAGAATATATTGATGCAAACTTGTAACATAAAAAGTATTGAAAATCATATTGATGCATGAAACTAAAATACAATTCGAAAACATGTGAGGATACAAGCCAGTGGCGGAGAAGGGTCGAGTGCTACTAGGCCGGCTGTAGCACCGGTCAAGCCCAGTAACCCAAGAGATCATACATTATGTGTACGGTCCAAACTGAGTACCCTATCAAGCCTAGCATTAGGTAGTCCATGTCCTTGGTTTGGCCCATTTGTTATGCTCGTCCCACAACCACATGCCCTATCGATCAATCACACGTGTATGGTCGGTTGGTAATTCCGCTGAATCCCAGAATTCTAGCCAATGGAAACAAGCCCGCGACAGTTCTTGTTACTCTACTCCTCAACTCCGTCTCCCCAGACCTGGCGATCCCACATTTTGACGTAGCACCCAGTTAGCCGCCGTGGCAGACACCCTGAAAGTAATCCTCGTCACGACAACGTTCCAGCTAGCAGTGACAGAAAAGTTCCATGATCTGCTCCACCCGGCCTCACCTAGTCTTCCCTAACCATTGATCGACTGCTAAGGTGTGATTTCCAACCCCTAAATTCTTAATTGGTATGCAACAATACAACTAGTGAACTCATGTTTGATACTTTGATATAACAATTGATAGGATGGACAAATTTTATGCAAAAAAGATGCCTCCAGTAATAGTTTAGCAACACAAAAAGGACACATTTAACTTAATATGGATGATGCTATTGTTGATCTGGCGGGAATTGAAACTAGTTTATCATTTCGACAGGAGATTTGCTATTTATGTTAGTGTTACTCTAAATCTTATTGTCTATTATAAATTTTGTTTTAACTTAGTAGATTTTTTGCATGCAATTAGTGAGCAGCCCCTTTCTCGTTTCCGGCTCTGCCACTAGATACGACAAGTAAGAATCACAATTCATATGTATGCAATGTTCATTGCTTCATTACAGAGGGTATTTTTACATGGCCAGGGACACACTGCAAGGTCTGGCATCTGCTTGTGTAAGATTATACTTTAGAAATTCATTGTTAAGTATTTTCAAATGTTCCAAACAAAATGTTTCAAAATCAACATCAATTTCTACCAACCATGTCCCAAAAACTAAAAAAACAAATCCCTAAATTATCTTATCGAGGTCGGAGCTCAAAATTGATGTATCCCTCTATGCTTCTTCTTTCCCACATTACACCAACCTTTATCTTCTCCACATGACATTGGGTCAACAATGCTGTTTCCTCTTACCCGCTATGAGTTCCCGCATGATTCACATGGTCTGTACGACTCAAAATTCCATTCACCCCCCACAGAGATTTTCATAACCTGTTACGTACTTTGCATTATCATATATTTTAAGATACTTTTATATATTAGAATAAATTATAAAATCAACCGACGATTTCCAAAATGTATGACGTGCTTGAGTTTCACTATCTTCAATGCGAATATTTGACTTCTTTAATGCATACAAAATTCATGAAGGAACATACGCCCATACAAGTATTTCGCAAGACCATACAACCATTTCATTCTTCTACGCCCGATCCTTATACTTTGGCATATACCATTATCCAAGACTTTACTAAATTCATTGCACATATACTTATATGACTTATAATTTTGAATGGATAGAGTACCACGCAACAAAATATGAACACATGTGCGATGAAAAATCATGCATTTTTATGTGTTAATTATAGTTTGTCTCTATAGATGTCATTTAGTGAATATTCCTCACAAGATATATTTTCACACTTTAGATATATTCATACTTATATATCACCGCTGAAGGTCCTACAATACACATTTTTGCAAATACCTTAAGGTAGGGTTTTCAATGTGTATCTTAAAAATGTTTCTAGATTGACATCTACATTAGTTGAGAGGCTAATTAAGGGCCACATGTTGAAACAATGGCTTTCAGCATGCCCCTTGTTTGTCGAAAAGTTATGTCCACCATGCCCCACCAAACAAACACTCGTGCACACCCACATTAATGTACTTTCGCCTCCTCGTACTCTCGAAGTCACCCTCTAGGTTTACCGGTGATGCGTCCATTTCATATAGAATTTACCCATTTTTTCATATATTTACATTGGAGTTTTGGCATTATTCTATATTGGTTTCTACCTTTTATGTTAATTTCAACTCAAACTCATTTTCCAATGGTCCTTCCACAAACGTAGTTTTTTTTTAGGATTTTACTTGTTTTCTGTTGTCTTTGTGTCTATGTATGTGTAGGTGGAATTTATGAACAAACCACGATGAAAGGAAAAAAGAGAAAAGAATCCGAAGAAGTTACAAGACACCAAACACAAGTAAAGTGGCTTGGAAGATGGTCATTTTTTCATGAGCTTCAAATTAAGAATAAATATCACTTCAGTGTGAGGCTCGTCCTCGTGATTCCAACGAGCCAATGATCACCCAAAGCGGAGTTCGTATGAAGAAATGACGGCCAAAACACTGCAAGACATCAGAAGATTTAACGACCACGGGTACTGTCGCACGCCACTGTACCGGCGACCGTACCGCGGGTTCTGGGAGACAGAATCATCCGAACTTCTGCGATTCTTCACCGATTTCGACCCCGTTCAAACCCTAACCTTCCTAAACTCATTAGGTCGGTTTGGGGGGGAGGGGTCAAGAGGGAGTCATCTAGAGCCCTTGGATCAAGTGGAGGCAACCTATATAAGGAGGGGAAAACCTAGCCCTAAAAGGAATCCACTACTGCCGCCTCCTCCCAGAGGGCTATTGCTCCAACTCCGTTTCCATCTCCACCATAGCAAAGCCCTGCAGCCAAGCACCTCAAGGTCATTCTCAACCTTGGAGGAAGTCACCACGCCAACGCCGCCATCACCACCATCACCGCCGTGATCTTCCTTCCCTGTCATGGCTTCCTTGATGGGTTGTAACATGTATTGAACCATCTCTTTAATGTTATGAATATTTAAGTTGTGACATGGTGTGGTGATAAAGTTGTTATATGCATGTTATTTGTTTAGGCGTTTGTCTACTTGTGTTTCTATTCAAAGTGTTTGGAGATATCCAATCTACAAGCATAGTTGGAGACATCCAACTACCTAGGCCACACACACGTAGTTAGATGTTTTGTGCGAATCAATTGACCTTTCAAGTGACAACAATTGGTATCTCTTGAGGAGTGCATCATATAAAGAATCACGGTTGTCCATAGAACTTGATGCCTTTGGTCCGGTCTCATGACGCTTTCAGAAATATTCTGTTGTTGCTAAGAGGCATTCTTGCAACAAGGTGGACATTTGAGTTGTCTTTGCCAATGGCATATTGGTAAGCAATGGCATGTGAGGGCCGCCCAAGTGTACGGTAATGTACACCATAGCACTAGCAGTAAAGCCACATCAGCCTATCTTAGTGTTCGTAGCATTAATCCCCTCTCATATTCACAACCGTTTTACTTTCAGTTTTAGTTTACTTTTGTTCTTTACTTGTTTATTCGTGTTCTAGTTTTAGTATTTATAAACACCTTTTATAAACCTGTTTTCCATAGCAACTTATATAGTAGACTATTTCTAGACTACGGTTTGGGTGTGAACATAGCTGCACGTGTAATTACACTATAATACACTGTGACAACGTAGTTGCGGGTCTGGTAGTACCAACCAATAGTGCTCCCTGTGGGTTCGATACTTGGAAATACTTTCCACGAAGATATGCTATAACCACCCTCAAATAGCAGGTATTAACGAACCTAAGCTCTTGTAGGTATCAACCGATGCATTTTCCAAATATTTTTGTCACCATTGATTACCTTCTTATTTGTTTTTGTTATCCTAAGAAATTGGCTAGACACAACCTTTTTTTCAAAAAAAAATCTTAAACAGAGGGCAATCAACATGATGAAATAGTTAAATGGCACGTGTTTGAGATTGCTCTAGGTGAGGAATATAACGTACTAACGGATGCACACAAGCTAACCTCTTCATCCTAGAAATGAAGTGTTGTCTAGCAAGGGGTGCCACCGTGGGATTGCCACACCAACACTGACACCCTTTAGTAAGTGGACCATTATCGTCCCCTAGATTTGTTTTTTCTTAGTTTGTTTGTGGTTGCTGTACTATGTCGTGCCTGGTTTTTTCCCATTTAATATGCTTTTGCCACTCCAAATTTTGTCATTTTGCTTTTGCCCCTTTTTTTCGTTGACGTGAAAAACACAAAGGCAAAACAACAACCAAATGAGTAAAAGCAAAATAGATTTTACAATTTTCGTTTTGTTTTTTCCCACAAAAGGCAAAACCAAAACATGAAAAATTTAGAGTGGCAAAAGCAGAATGGGCAAAAACCAGTGTGTTAAAAACAAAATTTTCCCAGCCCCCATTTGTCGAGCTGGCTCGGAATAAATCAAACATGTCGCAACTAAGAACATGTCAAAATGTATGCATGCTTGTTTATTATTAGTAGTATCGTTGTGATTTTCTAAAATCTACCGGTCTATTTGTGATGTAGTATGATCTAACGAAGCGGCCAAAGTAAATTTTAATGTGATTGTATAACATCAATAGCCACTCAAAGTGTCAAATTATGAACAAAGCTAGTTCTGTACGACCAGCTCCCCTGACTCGAATTGCACTACTCGAAACATTCCTTTCTCTCATTTGCTAGAGAGGGTTAGGGATTGTAGAGTGGCAGCGCTAGTTGAGGCGAACTGGTGTCGAATGAGCCGGTGCCAACATTTGTTGGTGCTGAAGTAGAGTCAATTAGGTGGTTTTTGTGTTACTTAATCAGGAGATGTGGCATATATAATAGGCCTATGAACAAGACGCCGACAGGGTTGCCTTGCCCAAGGAAGCTCTGTTCTTCTCCTTGGGCGAAGAAGCCTATAGCCTAACGGAGCAATGACAGTGATGGTGACTAACCGCCGCCCTGTCACCTGCCTCTGATTCTCAAACTGTAGCAAGTGAGGATGAGAAGGATTTGTTGCTCCATGTTGCCGGTCTGATTTGGGCTTAACCAACTCATAGACCCCTTTACCGCATCATACAGGCTAGGTGGAACACATCACCGATCTAGGGCCCGAGTCAACACGACATGGCAACCTAGGAACGGGTCCTACTCGAAAGAATTTGCTAATTAATTCATAAAAGGGGTAAATTTTTGTCACAAACAAATTCGAGAACTAGATAAATGAGGGGAGGAATCGAGAGAGGGTGGCATGAGGTAGGTGAAAGAGACACGCGGAAGGGAGATGCGAGAATTTGGATTGGGTTCAAGTGTGTGGGCTCAACCATATGCCTCAAGTAGCTGAAAGCTTGGTCCAGATTATACACACTAAAACACGTCTAAATATATTCGAATTTGGACAAATCCAAGTCAAATATTTTGGAACGGAGAGAGTAGATCATTGTAAGGCTAAAAGAATTAGGCAACGTAACGTGAGCGCGCACATGGACATGTGAGCGCAGACACGAAACAACTACTCCCTATACGACCAATGATTTGTCACGCTCATGTTCTTCGTCATGGCTCAAGAAGCCTGTGTCAGCTGAGGGCATCGATCGCATGATGGACTGTTTACGCCTTATTATTCCGGAAGTTTATTGCTTGAATTTGTGGATTAGCACAATCTGTGTCATCGTAAAACTGGCCAATAGCAGGGCAAGCTATACCCGTATCAATCCGCGTGACCAGCGATCCTAGCCGACCGATTATTTTCAACCATAATGACGGAGTACTTAGGGACAACCACAATCCGTGCCATCGTAAAACCGGCCAATAGCAGCGCACAAAATACACACACTAATCCGTGTCACCACTAATCCTAGCCGTCCGATTATTTTCAGCCGCAACGCCAGTGCCAATCAATCTGGCGCAGATCAAGGCATGCAATCCTAAGGCGGTTCGTGTGCCCGTGATTCACAAATACCCTGCCCTCTCGATCCGCCTATAAGTACCCTTGCCCTCCTTTACTCGTACGTACACAAGAACAAGTTTCGATTTGCTAGTCAGTCTGAGTATTCGCAAGGGTGTGCAAAGGTAGCAACTGCGAGAGGTAAGCCCTCTCTAGTTTCCTAAATCTCGATTGTTGTGTAGCCTTCTTACTCCTATTTCTGGATTAATGCTGGCGGCGGTTTCTTATATATCTGGTTTCTTGTTGGTCGTCACTAGTCAGCCTAAATTGTTTAGCACATGTTGTTCCTTGTTTTTTTTTTCTGGATATGGATCGTCAATGATCATAAGATATATATGAACTGGCTAGATCATTATGTGATCCTTTTGTTGTGTTTTTTTGTGATACTGGTGGTTTCGTTTCGCGTGGGTTATATGAACCGGAACACTACAAGGACAAAGGTGGAGCAGTAATATGAATGGAGGATGCGATGCCAATCAGTGGCGGACAGATGCCAAATTGCAAATTAATCGACTTGGTGTTAGGTTTAGGGGCAAGCAATAGACAAAGGAAGTAAACGCTTGTGCCTATAATCTTTTTTTCTTGAACTAGAATTTTCTTCTATAACGCATAGCAATATTACAATCCTATTCAGACATTTATGTATCTCATGCATGCAAATATAATAAGATATATTGATAATAAAAGTTACAAATTTATCCTTTCGAGCCACAAAATTTATCTCGAGTGAGTAGTGATATTTGTTTTACAAGTCTTACTAGGACTTGAATGCCTTGAAATTACGTTCGTCAAAAACATTTACTTTGTGTAGTTGTGTGCATGCATGATATACTATTTTGTTTGCAGGATGGCTCGTACTAAGTGCACAGCTCGTAAGTCCACCGGAGGAAAGGCTCCTACGAAGCAACTTAGGGCTTTCTATGTAAGAGATTGCGCATTCTTTATCTTTACTTGCTTGGTCAATATTCTTGAAAATCAGTTTGTTTCACAATAACTTGACTACTGCTTTCATATGCTAGGCTGCAGCTCGTAAGACTGCTCCGAGCACTGGTGGAGTGAAGAAGCCTCGCCGATACCGTCCCGGGACTGTTGCTCTTCGGTATGGGCAATATTATCTTGATGTTAATGGTGGATATTAGTTAATGTTTGGGCGTGTATTAGTTTTATAAGGTGTGTATCTTTTTCTCATTTTCTCACAGTGAAATTCGCAAGTATCAGAAGGGGGGCGAGCTACTCATAAGAAAGCTACCTTTCCAGAGACTTGTTAGGGAGATAGCCCAAGTTTCCAAGGTATGATTTCGTATATATCATGTTGTTTTCTAGATACACATTCAAATCCAACAGAATCCTTTAAGAAAATATCCATCTGAGAAAGATAAGGATGTATATAGATAAGCTTTAAGGTAGAACATTTGAGATAATAAACAAAATATTTGTGCTTACACCTATTAACTTTGGCTTATCCGCTACATCTACAGAGTGATCTGCGTTTCCAGAGCCATGCAGTGCTTGCTTTGCAGGAGGCCGCTGAAGCATACCTGGTGGGGCTGTTTGAGGACACCAATCTATGTGCCGTTCATGCCAAGCGTGTGACCATCATGTCCAAAGACGTGTATCTGGCTAGGAGGATCCGCGGCGAGAAGCTGTAATCACTCTTCACAGATGGATCAACTCCAACTGGGTCCATGACAGACGAAGGTGGAGAACGACTTTATTTGCCTCGGACGTTAAACTTCTATTAGTATATTGATATCTGTAGTTTGGTTATAAAACAGTGGCGTATACATCTACGTACTTGTGCCAAAACTTATTATATATCTGAAGTGTGTTTTGCTGTTATCTATATATGCTGATGTATTATGCCCACGGCTATATGTACACACTTATTGTTTACAGTACTAAGACGTTAGAACACCTGCTGTCCCTTCTCTGAACTTCTTGTCGATCAGTATAACAAGGACATATATCTGCAATTTAATCAAGTCTCTATCTCTGATGAAAAACTAGATGTACTTTCTCGATCTCTACTGGTCTCTGATGAGGAGACTGAAGTGATCATGTCGAGGACAGGGTCACAGCATCTAGCGTCGGACCTGTTAGGAAAGATCAGCAAAATAAGGAGCAAGATTTTTTTTCTTTTGACCAGTGCGTACGGCCAGATCGAGCAATCAGTCACGACTAGTGTTTTCTACTTTTTCTTGTATCTATCAAATCATGAAGGGCCGTGGTATTTCGATTATTCAATCCAGGCTTTTGACTCGGAGAGAGATAGTTATACATTGTTGACAATTAAAATTACAGATAATATAATACCATTCAGCATCTGTACTGGAAAAGCCTCACATATTCTGAACAATCCAAGGTTCGGTGAACTGTATTGACATTCTACGGGCCATACTACTGCATGTTTCCAGGCTTCCAGCTTTAATTAGTGGTTGAAGGGGCTCAAGATGAAGTTTTGGCTCAGTATATTGTGCGATGGATGTATACTTTGTAATCCTCTTTACTAGATTGTTGGCTCTGTGTGCATTTGTCTGAAGATTTTTTTTTGGTTCTAGATCTTGTCTGAACGTTACTGTAGTTGCCTTTGAACTCTCATCGAACTTTTATGCTTGACATGGTGCAGATTGAGTACCAATGTTGCGCTGATGTTATTAACGGCATGTAGAGATCGTCGTGAATAAATGTTCTATATATTCAGACATGTATACAGTCAGACTTCAGGCTTGCGAGGACATTTCAGTAGGAACTAGGAACGTAAAAAAAAGGAAGTAGGAAGTAGTAATCTTGTGAAGGTTTTGAAGGCCAATGAAGCTGCTCATTGCAGCTCATCGACTCAAGGTGCCATGCCACGTCTCTTCTAGCCGTCCGTGGTCCATCTACCCCTTGTCCAAAGGAAAACCTAACATGTTCTTCGGTTTCTTTCCACTGCATGTTGGATTGGTCTGGTCGAACTACAAATAGAAATTCCCCGTTTATCTGCTCTAGGATCATTGCCTAGCATGAATATACACGGAACATAAGTATGCGCCACACAAGTATATGTCAACAAAGAAAGAAATAGACGCAGATAGACTGGCAGGGAGCCCGGGACAACAAAAGACACAGATGCATCGAGGCCAGGACCGAGATATCTCCAAGCTCTGAAAGTTGCAGGATTTAGCTGGGCGCGTGAAGATTAAGATGCAGAATCCCGTCGACCGAGGATGAACGTAATACAGTAATAGCCCTGTGATTTTGTTATGTAGCCCAAGCAAAGACCGTCGGATGCGTCGCGCTAAGAGGTGAGTCGGACGAATAGTTGGGATCAGACGTACGGTATGATATAATACTACCTCCGATCCATATTAGTGGGCACAACTTTGTCTAGATACACATGTATCTAGTCTAAATATTTAACTAGATACATATGAATTTAGACAAAACTATGCCCACTAATATGGATCGGAGGGAGTAACTTGAAACGATCACATCTCAAGGAAATTAACTGAACCGACCGATACAACGATTTAATAAGCACATATAACCTTAAGACAGGAGTACTAATATCATCGATTCTATATGAATCAGTACATTATAAGGATTACAGAGTTTGATGAAGTCTTGACTCTTGACACTTTCTTCCGACTGGCTTAATAAAAGTAAAACATAACTAAAACGACTGGCCTTCGCACGCAAATTATTCCACATGTCCTGATCAACTTATCATTGGAGCGAGGTCTTGCTGATGAACCTCTTTTTTGCCCTCAGCTGGAAAACAAACAAACACGTAGTCAGGATCATCAAAGTATGTAAGCATGCACGACGATCCTAACTGAAAACTAGCTAGTAACAACTAAGCATTGCATTGCATCCGTGGACGCACCTCGTTGCTGTGACCACACTTCTTCTTGCGGCAGTTTGTAGAGCGAGGGGGCAGGCGAGCGTAGCACTTGCGGCAGATCATCTTCCTCTCCTTGTACTTGAGCGCGAGCTGCAGCAGGTTGGGCTCCTTGATGATGTGGTTGCCCCTGCTCATCCCGCCGCGGAGGCGGAGCACCAGGTGCAGCGTCGACTCCTTCTGGATGTTGTAGTCGGCTAGCGTGCGGCCGTCCTCCAGCTGCTTCCCGGCGAAGATGAGCCGCTGCTGGTCCGGCGGGATGCCTGATGAAAACACGTTCGATCGAGTTAGCATCAACCATCAAGTCGATGGATAGATAGTTAGAAGGTGATGATGGGATGATGTGAAAGATCGATACGCAGGCAACGCACCTTCCTTGTCTTGGATCTTGGCCTTGACGTTGTCGATGGTGTTGCTGCTTTCGACCTCCAGGGTGATCGTCTTCCCGGTGAGCGTCTTCACAAAGATCTGCATCTTGGCCGGCGGTTTGGTGGTTCCTGTCTGGGGGTGCACGGACTATATATAGCAACCGGGCCAAGGGCGGTGAGACGAAACGCGACCGCCAAGAAAAAAGGATACGTGCTCGATTATGACTGTAGTCTGTAGATGAAGGTACCGTACGTAATCACCACGGATACATCCTCGGCCCAGATCGGGTCACCTCATGTAGCATGCAAATATCCCGGATTTTCTCCATCTTTCCATCGAGAATTACGATTCGTACGTCCGTCTTTTCCATTGAGCTAGCGCCTTCCATGAAAAGAACAACTAGCTCTTGCTTTTGGCGGGTGAAAAAGATGATTTGTTGCCAACTCCCGTATCCGGGTGACTGAATCCATGATTGCCTTCCTTCAAATAATCGACATTACCCATCTGTGGCAAAACTTTAAAAGAACAGAAACTTTCTTTTTCGAATGAAATAAGAAAAGGAAAAACTATGGTTCGAAGTAAGATCGCATCATTAAATCGTACAGTACATTTACAAGTTGATACTACTGGGTAGGCGGGCAATACATCATCCAGTCAGAACTGTTATTACTGGGTTGAGCCGGCCAACGAGGTTGCATTAGCAGATGCATGTGATCCTTGAATAACATAGATGGCACTCTCGAACATCGACATTTTGAGTCTGTCCCAGTCACATACATGGATCATCGTAGTACGTGAACTGTCAGATTATGGATGTTCCAAGTGCCTCGGCAAAGACTTATTTGCACTTCACAAACGCTTTGTCGAGTACCTGGCTTGACATACGGCCATCGGTTCACCGGTAAACTGAAATTTGCCAACTGTCAGATCACGACAAATACTTTGCCGAGTGTGGGTAATGCTGTATCACACGAGCGCGACATGTCTCATGGGGTTGCTGAGTGCCATAGGACATCTCTAGGCGATCTCCTAAAACTTAGTCATTTATATGGACTCTTATGTGGCTTTATTTATAAAGCGGGGCGAAAGCTTGTTTCAAGAAATTATATGGACCCTTATCCTTAACTCCTTATAATTTAAGGAGTTAAAGGGTGGCGGTTTCTAACCGAACCCCTATATTTAACGCCTTAAATTTGTTTGGCCCAAATCTTTTAGGCTTTTCACATATATTTCAAACATTTGCACGGTATTTCGTCAATCATTCAAATAATTCAAACTGAACATACGCCACAAATAAACAATAGACGCACATAGACAGAGTTCATTCATTCAAATTAAACATGCATAAAGTTCATTCAAAACAACTAGTCTTGTCACCAACCACGACAACATAGCGATTACATCAACAACAACTCAAGCACCACCCATTCGGCCACCCGGTGCGAAGATGAAGAGCTTGTCCTTGTTGCGTTGCTTGTAGAGGTCTTGGACCGTGACCGCCCCACCCGGTGGTGCAAGGTTGATTTCATCAACACATTCGGCCCATCGGTTGCATTGATGTTTGATCACGCCCCCAATGATGTGAAAGAGAGGAATAGGTGCGGCGTGATGGAATGGACACGATGGTGTAATAGAATGATGTCACCCGAATCCAAAAGTTTTCCTTTAATGTATCCTTGCCAGCCAAGCTTTTGAGTGATATCTTGCGATAAGCACGACACAAAGCAATGTCCTCCTCTTCGCAATACGCGAGCCCCCTTGATCTCTTGTTGGTCACCATCTCCTCTATGGTGTCGTCCATATTCTCAAAGCTTGGCTCATGGTCTTGATCACCTTCACGGGGTCACCCATCTCTTCTAAAACTTGCTTGTTAGTCATGAATTGGACAACGTCCGTCTCCTCCTGCTTGCCCACTTGGGTGACCAAATTCTTTAATTTAGACATGAAACTAGACAAACAACCCACGTCGAGATCCAAGATCCTATAGTGAAGGAGGAAGAAACTCGGGCTGAACACGCGATTAAGCCTGGAGCGGCTCCCTTGGCCATTGATAGCTTCGGCAGAACTTGGCCTCGTGCGGACCTACACCCGAAAATGGTACGAATAGTAGACCTTAGATCAACTACACTCACTCGTTATTCACGCCTAAGAGTTTGAACTGCCGACAACAGAATACCTGATGCCACAGGCTTAGAACTGTTGACTGAAAACGGCGGTGGTTGGTGCAAAATGGGAATGACTACCCAAAAGTTATATTGGTGCCCTAGCTTGTCTGTAGAAGGTGATTTGGGAATTCTTGATACATCCCAAGCCCATACATTCCGACTTTCGTAGAACCAAAAGTTATCTAACATTAACACTGCTCTCCAAGTGTTTTTTGCGTTTCTATATTTTAGGGGGACTTTTGCTAAGTAGAGCACATCTAAATTGGACAATTGGAATGTGTCGTGCTCATATACAAGTGTACACATGTCGTGACATATATATATCAAGTTCGCTTAGAATCATGATCGAGCAATTGTATGGTTGTCATCTGCAACAACCATATCAAGTGGTGATCATGACTATCTTTACTCAGGTCACATGCATCATGTTACATCTAGCTTACAAGTAGTACAACTGAGTACAGGTAATACGAGAGTCGATTTTTGGAACCGGGCTACATGGAGCCCTTCTTTCAAAAAATTAAAATGACATTTTTAGTTTCAAAAAAATCACCAAAAAATTCATGGATGTAGATTGTGTCGAGATCTACAAGGGTGCAAAATTTTACCTTTAAATTAGTTGTATTTTGGGCTGTACAAAAAAGACAAATCGGGAAAATTTCAAATTTTTGAAATTGTGTAGTGTTTACCAACCAGATCCACCGATTTGTCTTTTTTTTGTGCACCCAAAAATATAACGAATTTGGAGTTTAAACTTTCAGGATTGTAGATCTCGACAATATCTACATCCGGGATTTTTTTTCTTGATTTTTGGAAATTTAAAAATGTCGATTTCGAATTTTTGAAAAAGGGCACCATGTAGCCCGGGCTCCATTTTAAGTTTTCGCAAGTAATACTCATTTACACAATTTGTGCAAATCGAACGTTTTGAAGAAGAATAACAATTGAGCTCACGACAAGTGAGAGAATGTTCTATCAAAGTTTGACATCACATTGCCATCTTTTTTTGCAAGGACACATAAAGTTTTATCCCAAAAAAAAGTTTTATCCCAAAGAATATTTATGCGACTATTTACGCAATGAGATGTGTTGATTGGTCTGTCACACATAATCTTTATATCTATTGGAAAAATCATTAGGTGATAAGTTCATGCCACTTGTTCTACCCTAATACCATGACAATGACTCTCCTTCACCGGTAAACTGAAGTTTGCCGACTGTCAGATCACGACAAACACTTTGCCGAGTGTGGGTAAATGTTTTTTTTTGAATTTTCAGTGTGGGTAAATGTTGTATCACACGAGCGCGACATGTCCCATGGGGTTGCTGAGTGCCTTAGGACATCTCTAGCCGATCTCCTAAAACTTAATCCTTTATACAGACTCTTATGTGGCTTTATTTATAAAGCAGGGCGAAAACCCGTTTCAAGAAAATTATATGGACTCCTTAACTCCTTATAATTGGCGGTTTCTAACCGAACCCCTATATTTAGCTCCTTAAATTTGTTTGGCCCAAATCTTTTAGGCTTTTCACATATATTTCAACCATTTGCACGGTATTTCGTCAATCATTCGAATAATTCGAATTAAACGTACGCCACAAATTAACAATAGACGTACATAGACAGAGTTCATTCATTCAAATTAAACATGCATAAAGTTCATTCAAACCAACTAGTCTTGTCACCAACCACGACAACATAGCGATTACATCAACAACAACTCAAGCACCACCCATTCGGCCACCCCCATAGATTGCCTTGTAGCAATGCTCGAAGATGAAGAGCTTGTTCTTGTTGCATTGCTTGTAGAGGTCTTGGACCGTGATCGCCCCACCCGGTGGTGTAAGGTTGATTTCATCAAGACATTCGGCCCATCGGTTACAATTATGTCTGATCACTCCCCAATGATGTGAAAGAGAGACATAGGTGCTGCTTGATCGAACAGACACGATGGTGTAACAGAATGATGCACTACTAGGAAAACCAGGGTTTACCCGAGTTCGAATCCACCAGGGTTTACCCGGTCAGCAATTCACAGATTCCTCAAATTCCAAAAGAAAAAAAGTTATTTCAAACAGACGATTTTTCGCAGCAAAATCAAAAAAATTCAAAAAATTCAAAAATTCCAAAATTCCAAAAAAGACACATAAATGTATAACAAAGAAGATTGTTGACTTTTCTTGACTTTTTTTTAATTTTTTTGGATTTTTTAGATTTTTTGAATTTTTTTGGATTTTTTGGATTTTTTGAAATTTTTTAAGTTTTTTGAATTTTTTTTGGATATTTTGAAACTTTTGAATCTCCTTTTGAAAGTTTAGAAGTTTTTGAAAAAACTGAAATTTAAAAACACACGTTTATAACATATACATAACATATACACATACAAGACTTAAGAGGATACATATGATATATATATCAATAAGAACTTGAGTAGCACAAGGGTAGGTGAAGTGGGTAGAACTTAGAAGTTAAGCGTGATAGGGTTGGAGCAATTTGAGGATGGGTGACCTAGCGGGAAGGCATCAGTTCAAAAAATCTGAAAATAATTCCAATAATTAGGATTTTTCATATTATTTCATATTTTGATTTTTCTGATTTTTTTTGAAACTTTTTATTTATTTTTTGCAGTTTTTGAATTTTTTGAATTTTTTCAGAATTCTGTGGCGCACCAGGCAGATGCGCCACAGAAATGTGGATTTCTGTGGCGCACCATGCCAGGTGCGCCACAGAAAGTGGATTTCTGTGGCGCACGCCCATGGTGCGCCACAGAAAAAAAAAATTAGTGGCGACGATTCTGTGGCGCACCCAGCAATTCTGGGGTGCGCCACAGAATCTCAATTTGGTGCGCCACTGATAACCCTTTTCCTAGTAGTGACATTCGGCCCATCGGTTACAATTATGTCTGATCACGCCCCAATGATGTGAAAGAGAGACATAGGTGCTGCTTGATCGAACAGACACGATGGTGTAACAGAATGATATGTCACCTGAGTCCAAAAGTTTTCCTTTAATGTATCCTTGCCAACCGGGCTTTTGAGTGATACCTTGCGATAAGCACGACACAAAGCAATGTCCTCCACTTCGCAATACGCGAGCACCCTTGATCTCTTGTTGGTCACCATCTTCTCCATGGTATCGTCCATATTCTCCAAAGCTTGGCTCATGGTCTTGATCACCTTCACGGGGTCATCCATTTCTTCTAAAACTTGCTTGTTAGTCATGAATCGAACAACATCCGTCTCCTCTTGCTTCACCACTTGGGTGACTAAATTCTCTAATTTAGACTTGAAACTAGACAAACTACAACAATTCATCACCGAAGATGGCCACAATCTATCACAAAAAGAAATAGAATAAGATTTATTTTACCTTGGCCTTCATCGAGCACTTGGCCACCGTGGCCCTTGGCGGCGGCGACGAGGGATAAACCTGCTAGACCAGGAGGCGTAGGGGTGGCCGGAGGCCGGGTATACTTTTTTCTCTTTCTTTTGCTTTTTGAGCCATCAGTGGCGATGTTGCCTTCTTTTGCTTCGCCTCCCCCTCGTCGCGAGTGGCATCATGGCCTCTGTCACCGCCTTCTTCAATGTCCCCTCGTTGGCTAGGGTTTAGTGTGCTGCCGTTAGCGGTCCGCACCTTCTTCTCCGCCACCTCACAGGCGAGCTCCACCTCGGCGAGCGGCATCTTTGCCTTGTCGCTTGGCCTCGACCAGAGCTAGGGTTGGGTCGATTTCGCCGCCTGGGTCGATTTCGGCGGCGGCGTGCCGGTAGAGATGGCCAGTGGGGTTGCGGGGGGCCTTCGGTTCCATTCCAGGGGTGGCATCGGTAAGATTGGCGCTGGAGGCGGGAAGAGGTGGCGGCTCGGGAGGGAGAGGACGAGGCCGAATTTTTTTGCCCAGAGGTGGGAGGTTGAGTATAATTGAGAGACCTCGACCGAGATTTTAGGACGCCGCTTATAATTTTTCTCCTCGAAACGTTATAGGGGATCGGCTAGGTGCAGTTTATAGGAGCAAGCCGATTTTTTCTCCTCTAACCGTTTTTGAGGGATCGGGTAGATATGACCTTATTGGAAGCACTCATTTATGGAACGCCTCATCTTCGCCACATGCCGAGTGCCTCATGTTTGCCGAGAGTTGGCCACAGGAAGGGGGACGAGCAGGGGCTAAGCCACCCCCAACCAGCTGATTTCCTTTATAAACTCCCTTAAACTCATGCTTATAATTAGCAGTTCTAAGCCATTTCACCCCCTCCAACTTGACTATGCCCCCTCCAATACTAAATGCTGGCTCCGTCCCTGGTTAGCCACCTATCACTCAACAAAATACTCTCTAAAAAAAGCACTCGGCTAATGCCAGTCTCCGTCGAGTGTCTGGTGATAAGCACTCGGCAAATGGTTTGATGCCTCGACATATGTCCTGATAACCGTAGTGTTCGTAGTCTGCAATACCTTACAAATTAATAGCATGTTTATCATCACGTTTTTGGAAATGAAGAAATTTTTATCAGTTTCATTAACCCAAACATCACTAAATATATTAAATCTAATCACATGTCACATACTAGACATATCTACTTGATTTATTTAGGACCAGATACTAGTGGAAACAATGAGATGAGCATCACATATACGTGGTGGAACGGGAAGGCCAACACTGCATCGTTGATAGCACAGTTACCATTGTCGTCCATGGTGGCGAAGAGGACCTAGTTGTTGATAACCCATGTTGAAGTGCAATGACTCGACTGGGAGTCATTGCTGAATATTTTATTATATTTCCATTTAATTCCTATTGTTTAAATCGTTAAAAAGGGACACTTTAGTAAAGAAACCACAAAAAAATATTATGTGAATAATACCCATATGTTCTTTTACACACAATATACCACATAAAAGTTGTTTTGTACTAGTTCCCAAATGTGCCTTCATTACTGACCGATCCTTATTAAGCACCCGTCGGTAACGTGTGGCGCTGTTTCGTAATATAAATCTCTAGGTTGTATATGACTTCTGATTGAGATGATACGAAAATAAATTTGGTCATCTCAACGAGGCACACAACTTTGATGTGATAAAGTTTTTATTTGAGATCATCTTTAGGCCGTTTGTATTTATTTAAGTTTATAAAAAAGGGATGTAAATTATAACTATATGTTTGTTACACACATTTTGTTGTGTAGGTGTTTTAATTTTTTTTCAACATGTTTTACTATTTTCTACCATTTAAATGATTTTATGCACACATATTAAAGTAAGTCAATTTGACCTATATGTATGTGAAAATAACATTCATATAAATCATAAAAAATTAGATTCATTAACCTATGTACAATGGTAGCAAAGATCCATAAGGAATATGACAATTTCAAATGTTTGTTATGAATTTGTGTCACTTGTAGTTACAACTTACATGTCGTTTTGAATAAATTAAAACTATATGTGGAGGTTATGCCGAACGGGTATACCTGCCACGGTGGATAAAACCTGGCCCACCAAGGAGGCCCATCAGATAAAGCCGGAGGGCTTAATGGAGAAGGCCTCATGGGCTTAGGCGCAAGGATAAGCCTGGGCTGGCTTAGTGAAGTCCAAGACGAAGGCCAGACTGTTCGCCTTAGGGAGCAAGTTAGGGTTTGTTACCGTGTTAGTCTAGGACTCATGATCTAGGTCGGTTAAGGCTTTCCTTGTAGGGGAAGGCTTGGCGCCTTTATAAGCCAGCCTTCCAGCAGCCTTAGGGCACGCATACAACCTCATTGTAACCTGTACACATATTCTCCTTGAGTGAATTATAGCAGCACGTAGGATCTCGCCACCGTCGTGAGATCCGAAGCTGGGTAAGATCGTGTGTGCAATCCCGTCACTGGAACCCTCTACGTTCTTCCCCACCTCCTCTACGGTACGTATGAATCCATATAGTAGTTCCGCGTTACCAATACCTCGACAGTTGGCGCCCACCGTGGGGCCCAAGGCGTCGGGAGTTTTGTTTCAGGCGGGAGCATTGGGCGAGATCGGCAAGACTATGGCGGTTGGTCGCGCCCGCATCATCAACAACTTTGGGTGCATCGAAGACGACGGATCCTACGTCCCAGCAAACGACGCACTTGTCAGCTTCGTCGTCCCCTTCGGCACCATCAACATCTTCATGGGTTTTACGGCTGAGGCGTATGGATTCCCCAGGGGATCCGCCGCCTTTTGGCCCACCCACCACCCCATCGATTATGCAATCGAGCAACAACACAGATCGGATCAGGCCTTTGTCTATCGCGATCTGAGTGACTCTGATACCCAAAGCGATTCTGACTCCAGCTCTTATGAGCTTATGGAGCCCGCCTCTCGCTTTGTCGGTGTCATTGACACATCTGGCCCTAAGCCGGCCGAATCTGACCCTGAGTCAATATTACCTGCCTTACAGACAGGAGCAGACTCAGAAGCCGGATCTGATGGCACCGCTCCAATGGCGGAAGATTCAGATCTCGATGAACATAAGGAGGAAGACTTTGCAGCACAGGTTGCCGCGCGAGGCTATGGCTCATCCGATCCAAACGAAGTCTTAATGACTTTCCCGGCACAGATAGCTGTGGAGGATGGCGCTGCCGCGGCTAAGCCAGACGAGGCTGAAGTTTCCTCTAGCATCAAACACATTGGTGACAAGGCGGAAAAGCCAGAGGATATTGGACCCAAAGGGCCTCCCCGGCTACGCCTATTGAAGAAGACCTGGAACGGTCAAAGGAGGAACACATGCGCGCATTGGAGCTTCTCAAAACACCTTTGGGACCAAATCCAACCGCGGCTGAACTTGAGGAAAGACGGAAAGCGCTCCTGGCTGAGACTGAAGTCAACATCAAGTATAAGTTGTCCCTCCTGAACAAGGAAAAAGAGTTAATCCTAGTTGGAAAGGCTCTAGAAGAGGAAGAGTATCAGCGTGAGCGCGATGTTGAGAAATTCCGCAAAGTACGAAGTATACGTGACCCTCTTCTGCATCGGGATCTGCAGGGAAACTTCGAGAAGCCTTCTGCCCAAAAGTCTTTAAAGCCTTGGCAGAAATACTCTTTCAGAGTTAACCCTGATGGAGTCATATTCTTCTCCACCCCGGCCAAAAATAGAGGCGGCCAGGGAAATCATGGGAGACGAAACAGTCCCAATTGAAGAGCGCCACCATTATTCTAAGATGCTCATCGAAAAGGCGGTAGAGCAGCAGGCTAAGGCGGACTCAAACTCAAAACTGGCGGACGACACGCGTCTTTGCAAGACGGCCGTTGCCGGCGGTGGAGATCCAGAGGAACCAGCTGGTTCCAGTAGCCATGGCAATAAGGGTAAGGAACCCAGGAAGGACAAAGTTCCTGACAAGCACAGGGATGAGTCAAAGACTGGGTCCAACCGCCATAGTGACAAAGGCAAGGACGACCACCGGCAAAAGGATAACACACGCCATAAGAAGAATGATCCGCCTCGCCGTGAAAGAGATCAAGACAAGGGGAAGGACGCACGGCGTGGGAGCGACCGGCTTAACATGCCACCTCCGCCCGCAGCACGGGCAAGAGACGAAGGAAACAGGGGCAACAGAGATCCGCCTCAAAGGCGATCTCGCTCCCGCTCCCCTCATCGCCAAAGCCGTCAGGAGGAGCCAAGGCGTAGCCAATCCAACAAAGGGCCAGCCAGGGAAAACACTCATATCTCAGACGCCCGCATCCGTCTCGATGAGATTAAAGCGGCCAAGAGAGGAGTCTTACCTGGGCCCTGTGTGCTTTGGACCGGCGATTCGCAAGGTGCAACTCCCATCCTCGCTAGGCAATGTCAAGAAAATTGTGACAAGTACAATGGCATTGACAAACCGGACATATGGCTGCCTGATTATATCCACGCCGTTGGTATTAATGACGGTGATTACAACGCAGCTGTACGTTTTCTTCCACTCATGTTGGAGGGAACGGCCCGGTTATGGATCGACACTTTGCCAGAAAAGAGTATCCACAATTGGCAAGACATGCAGAAAACATTCATGCAACACTTCTCATGCACATACAAACGTCCAAAGGCTTACTCAGATCTACTAAAGTGCGCTCAAGTGGAGGGGGAGTCAAGCAGAGCTTTCATAGCTCGATGGACAGAGACAAAGAATGCATGTGAAGACGTTTCTGAGATCCAGGCCATACATGCTTTTATGAACAGCCTGAAGAAAGGCAACATGATGAGATATATGTTAGCCAGCCAAAACATCAAACACCTCGGCGAGCTCTTAGACAGCGCGAACAATTACGCTGCAGCAGAAGACGACGCTCGAGCTGACGACGGCGATCTGCGCATGGACATAGCTGTTAACCCGGAAAAGCGAAACAACAATCAAAGCCGGAAAAAGAAGGAAGCCAACGATGCGCCAGGACCATCAAAGGAGGTAGCCTTTGCCAATAAGAAGGGTGGCCAGAGCGGGGCTAGCAGATGACAGTCAGGGTCAAGACCCATTAAAATCACCTATGACGACATCAAAGATGAACCTTGTGCCCATCATAGCAAGCTTGGCAAATGCACCCATACCAACAGGCAGTGCCGCCTTAACGATGATATCAAGAAGGATCCGACGCTGGCTTCAAGGCAAAGCAGTTCAAGCGCAAGAACCGTAAAGACAAAAAGAGCAGAAGGACAACGAGGAAAGTGCTTCGGAGCCGGAAGATCAGGAGCCAAAGCACAAGAGGAGCAACAAGTTTCCAAGGGTCGAAACAAGCCTTGTTACTTTCCTTGCCACTCCTTCGGCCAAAAAGGAAAAGGCAGCCTGGAGGGAACTCAATGCCACTATGCCAGCGGTTCCCCAGTATCTCAACTGGTCCGAGCATCCCATTACATGGGACCGCAACGATCATCCTGATCATATTCCACAGAACCCAGGGAATTACGCGCTCGTTGTAAACCCAATTGTGCAGCAATGCAGGCTTTCTAAGGTGCTTATGGATGGAGGGAGTAGCATCAACATCCTCTATCTTGAAACCTTAAAGCGCATGCGCCTTTCTGAGACACAGCTAAAACATAGCACAGTCAAGTTTCACGGCATAGTGCCAGGCAGGCAGGCCAGTTCTATGGGAACAATCGTCTTAGACGTCACCTTTGGTGACGAAACAAACTATAGGACTGAGGAAGTTGCCTTTGAGGTGGTGGAATTCAAAAGTGCGTATCACGCAATCTTTGGCCGCCCAGCCTTTGCCAAATTCATGGCACGCCCGTGTTACATCTACAGCAAGCTCAAAATACCTGGACCAAACGGCGTCATCACGGTCAATGGCGACTTCAAGAAGGCGAAGGAATGCGAAGCAGGAAACGCCGTCTTAGCAGAAGCAGTCATCAGCAAGGAAGAGCTGGAGCAGTACAAGAAAGAAGTTAACACCAAGAAATGCCGGATGGTAAGAAGCCTCCTTGCGCCTCGGATGTCACTTTCAAGGCCAGCTCAAACTCGAAGAAGATCGTGCTGGACAACGCCGATGCAAGCAAGACGACGAACATAGGCGCGGACCTCAGTGACGCATAGGAAGGCGCGCTCGTCAAGTTCCTCCGTGAGCAACGGGATATTTTTGCATGGTCACCATCAGACATGCCAGGAGTACCCCGGGAACTTGCCGAGCACAGCCTTAATGTCGCCAAAGGTGCCAAGCCAGTAAAACAAGGTCTTCGTCGCTTCGGTCCAGAGAAGAAGAAAGCAATAGGAAAAGAGGTAGCTCGGCTTAGTGCCGCTAATTTCATTAGAGAGGTTATCCACACAGATTGGCTAGCAAATCCTGTATTAGTACCTAAGAAGGACGTGAAAGACTTGCGCATGTGCATAGATTTCACCGGCTTAAACAAAGCCTGTCCTAAAGACCCCTTCGCATTGCCGCGAATTGATCAGGTCGTAGATGCTGTATCAGGTTCTGAATTACTATGCTTTTTGGACGCTTACTCTGGCTACCACCAAATTAAGATGAAGGAGTCTGACCAAATTAAGACTTCCTTCATCACACCTTTCGGAACGTTTTGCTACATAACTATGCCTTTCGGGCTTAAAAACGCTGGCTCAACGTACCAACGGTGCATACAACGTTGCCTACACGATCAAATAGGCCGCAATGTTCACGCTTATGTCGATGACATTGCCGTTATGTCGCGAAAACGCGGCGATCTCATCGTTGACCTTCAAGAAACCTTTGATAACTTAAGAAAATATAACATGAAGCTAAATCCGGGAAAATGCTTTTTTGGCGTCCCAGCAGGAAAACTTTTAGGCTTCATTGTTTCAGAAAGAGGTCTTGAGGTTAACCCAGAAAAGATTCGAGCTATCATGGACATCAAAAAGCCTACTTGTCTTAAAGATGTTCAAAGGCTCACAGGATCTGCAGCAGCTGTAAGCCGATTTATTAGTAGGCTTGGGGATAAAGCTTTACCCCTATACAGGTTGTTGAAGAAAACTAAGACGTTCGTCTGGACTGAAGAGGCAGATGCAGCCTTAGCACAGTTAAAAGACGCCTTAGTTTCAGCACCAATATTAGCGTCTCCTCTACCACAAGAGCCGATGCTACTTTACATGGCGGCTACCAACCTAGTTATTAGTGCAGTGGTTGTTGTTGAACGAAAGGAAGAAGGAAAGGAGCTACCGGAACAAAGGCCGGTATATTATATCAGCGAAGTCTTCTCCGAATCCAAACAACGATACCCTCACTATCAGAAGCTGGCTTATGGAGTTTTCTTCGCAGCCAGAAAATTACGCCATTATTTCCAAGAGCACCCAATCACGGTAGTCAGTAAGGCGCCATTGGGTGACATTATAAACAACACTGATGCCACTGGACGTGTGGCTAAGTGGGGAATTGAATTGGCAGCCTTCGATATCCAGTACAAGCCACGTACAGCCATCAAATCCCAGTCTTTAGCTGATTTCATCGCAGACTGGACGGAAGCAATGGATGAACTTCCCCTCCCTGACGAAGAATATTGGGTTATGCACTTTGACGGCTCCAAAATGTTGCAGGGATCGGGAGCTGGCGTGGTACTGAAGAACCCTAAAGGAGACAAGATGTGCTATGTCTTGCAGATACACTTCAATGCCACTAATAATGTTGCAGAATACGAGGCTCTGTTGCATGGATTGCACGTCGCAAAGGATTTGGGCATTAGCCGTCTTTTGTGTATGGCGATTCAGACCTCGTTGTTCAACAGTTAGAAGGGGCATGGGACGCGAAAGCCCTACAATGGCTGAATACCGACGCACGGTAGACGAGTTTGGTCGGTGTTTTATCGGCTTAGAAGTCAAGCATATCAAAAGGGAGGAAAATGAAGCAGCGGATGCCTTAGCCAGAATGGGCTCGAAAAGATCGAAGGTGCCCTCCGATATATTTTTGGAGCACCTATACGTGCCGTCTATTAAAGGCGGAGATGAGGATGACCCCATGGCTTCGCAGTCTGTTTCCGTCATGCTGGTACACCAGATTGGACACAGCCCTACATAAATTTCCTCCTTAACAAGGAAGAGCCAGAGGATGAAGTCTTAAGGCGGCAAGTTGTGCGCAGAGCTAAGGCATACACAATAATAAATGGAGAGCTATACAAGCGGAGTACCACAGGTGTATATCAACGATGCGTTTCGCCGGAAGAAGGACAGGAGATACTAGAAGAGATCCATGGTGGATGTTGTGGTCATCATGCCTCTGCCCGAGCAATTGTCGCCAAAGCTTTTAGACATGGATTCTACTGGCTCACAGCAAAGCAAGACGCAGAAGAACTCGTCAAGAAATGCGTTGGATGCCAAAAGTATGCAAGACAGCCAAAGATGCCAGCCCAGGAGTTGCGCACCATTCCAATCACGTGGCCATTTGCGGTCTGGGGACTGGACATGGTAGGTCCATTCAGGACTGCGCGAGGCGGCGTCAAACATCTCTTAGTTGCGGTGGATAAATACACCAAGTGGGTTGAAGCTAAGCCCATAAAAAAGCTTGATGGGGCAACAGCCAAGAAGTTCGTCATTGAGGTTATAACGAGATTTGGCGTCCCCACAGTATCATTACGGACAATGGGACAAACTTCGCCGTAGGAGAATTGGCAAAGTACTGTGGTGAAGTTGGTATTCGTTGGACTTAGCATCTGTGGCTCATCCACAATCGAATGGCCAAGTTGAGCGAACCAACAGTATAATTCTACAGGGAATAAAGCCAAGATTAGAGGTGCCTTTGCATAGAGCAGCTGGAGCATGGGTAGAAGAATTACCTGCTGTTTATGGAGCATACGCACAACTCCAAGCAGCGCAACAGGCTATACCCCTTTCTTTCTCATATATGGCGCTGAAGCGGTACTCCCAACAGATGTCCTGCACGACACACCTCGTGTAACAGCCTACGTCGAAGCAGACGCAGAAGAAGCCCGACAGGACGGCTTAGACCTTCTCGAAGAAGAGCGTGAGATAGCGCTTCAGCGCTCCGCCATTTATCAGCAGAACATGCGGCGTTATCACAGTCGTAAGGTAAGACGGAGATCGTTTCGGAAGGCGATTTGGTGCTTCGCCTTGTTCAGCAAAAGAGCACAAACTATCTCCCATATGGGAAGGACCCTTCGTTATCAGCAAAGCGCTTAAGAACGGGGCATATTATCTTGTGGACCTCCGTGATATCAAGAAGAAGAAGAAAAGAGGCCGCAAAAGGAAAAGGAACGAAGAAGCAGTGCTCAAAGAGACGAAACGTCCTTGGAACATTGAGCAGCTACGTCCTTTTTACACTTAGCAATTCTATTGTAATCACACCATATATGATTATGAAATAAAAGTCTTTGGTTCCCTCAATTATTTTTATGCATGAGTTCTCGCCGTCTTTTATTTCCATTTGATCATATATTTCGATAAAAATATCAATGTTAACCCGAATTGGCTCCGTGCTTGTGGTTACTCACATGATGCTTTTGCCTTAAGGCCTTACAAAAATTAAAATTGCATCCGTCTAAGAGTATTTATCTGATCGCGTATATGCTGGCTTGTCTTAGTAGATGCTTTACGCACCAAAAGCCGGCGCCGTTTCTGTGTTTAAACAGTTTGGTTACTAACCCTGTTGCCAGCGAAGTGTTCCGTGCCTTAGGTTCTGCCAGCATACGAAAAGGCTAAAGCATATAAGCCAGAAACTTAAAGACGGATAAGGAGCATAGTTTGCAAGCCTTTCAAAATAAGTGCATGCGTCGCAAAACAAACATGTTCAACAGATAAAAGGCTCCTGCCATTACAAACATAATTAACAAGTCTTTTGTGCCATTTTCATGACACGCTTAATGCAAAGTTTTTCCTGCATCTTATGCAGGGGACTGAGGAGGCGAAGACGCAGGGGACTTGGATGGATCCAGCGTAGCTTCAGACTCGCCTTCTTCTTCTTCTTCTTCTTCTTCTTCTTCGTCTTCTGACTCGTCGCCATTACCAGTTGTGGTGGCTCGGCTTCGTCATCAGACACGTCGTCAGGACGGGGAGGCACAGGCTCTTGGAGAAGAAGATAGACAAGTCTACCATCTCAGCAACGGCTGAGGCAAAGCCAGAGACAGAGGCATAGACCTTTTCTTTGACGAGCTCGTTGCCGTCTCTGTCCTTGGCTGGGAAACACTTGATAACGCGCCACATGTTGACCTCGGGGTAGTGGCCGCGAACAAGTCCTAGAGCAAGTTTTGCTCCGCCTCTAGCTGCTGAGCGAAGACGCTCATCACCTCTGGGACGCAGTTCTGAAGATGTGGCAGCAGGTTGCTGGTGTTTGTCACTTGGGGCAGTTGTTTTGGGAAGATGTTGGCGACAACGTCTCTTCCCGCAGTGTACAGCCCTGACACAATTTCGCCGCACTCCAAGATCAGCTCCAGACGCGTCTCAGAGGTAAGCCTTTCCCCAAACCCAGCTGGAACTGTGGAGAGGGAACGGAATAAGTATAAGGCGTAATGAACTGTTGAAATAAAGGCGAGAAGTGAAAGAAAGGAGAGAAGCTTACTTAGCAGTTTCTCGTCAATGGCGGTGCTCTCGTCAGCTCGGCGTTCAAGTCGACCTTGTAAGCTCTGGATTAAGAGCCCATCCTTTTCAGCCTGTCGCTGCAGTTTCAGAAGTTCTTTCTTCAGTTTGTCTTGCTCTGCAGTGGCGCTGTCTTGGATGGCTTTAAGATTGGCCTCGGCCGTCTTTCGGTTCTCCTCCAGCTGCTTAAACAAGGCGGCATTTTCCCGCCTCACAACTTCTATATCGCCAGTCTCGCTGACGATCTGTTTCGCTTTCGCCACAACAGCTGTGCAAACGCACATTGCATGTGTTGAGCATGTTATGCCTTAACGAATTAAACTCACAGCGCATGTGAAAGAACACCATTTACCTTCGTTCGCCTTATTTTCGGCGACGGCTTGCTTGAGCACCTGCCTTTGGTTGCTCAGTGAGTACCATAGATCGCATGTAAGCTGCTCGCTGCTCTGCTAGGCAAGGGCAGTAGTCAGTAACAAAGGTAAAGATAATAAGATATAGCTACAAGGTGCTTGGGGACTGAGTCTTTATCCACATGAAAGAAAGGCCATTACGTCGGCTTAGTCAAAGCTCAACGTAACGCCCGGGGACTAGTATGTACATAAAGACGGAATATTTACCTGCATCATGGCCTTCAAGGCTTTGTAGCTCTTCTTCATTGTGACGTACAGCTCGTCACAATTGTCTTCCAGATTCAAGATGGTCAATGTCTGACCAACTGGCCTTAGCTTCGGAGGCGGCTCGTTGCGCTCCTTCTCATCGGCAAGCATGGCGGCGATGTTGGGTAAGATATACCCCTCGTCGTCAAAGAGCTCTTGCTTCACCATGTTGCGGATAGCCTCCCGAGTAATGGGCTCGTTTGGCTCTTCTGACTGAATTACTGCCGCCTTCCCAGCAGCGGCAGCCCTGGCCAACTTTTCAGTTTCCGTCTTCTCAGGTAAGACGGGCGGGTCTAGATCCGTATGTGATCTTCAGATGGCCTGGGGCTGTCTCTTGCTGAATGGAGGGGGTGGGGGGAGCGACAGCCGGAGAAGGGTCAGCTTTCTTTGCTTGGAAGAATATACTTTCTTCTCTTGAGAGGCGCAGTTGGCTTGATCCTGCGAATCATATACAAAATAAGAGAACATTTATGGACACTGTTCGCCTTACTACAGAAATTGAGATTCGGCTTACTTCTGCACTGGAGCGTTGAAGGCCGCATCCTCATCGTCTTCAATGTTGAGCACTTCGGCATCAACAGGAATGGCTTTGTCACGCTTCCGCTTTTCTGCTGCTGAAGTTGCTGCAGAAGCCCTGAAGCCTTTCGTTTCCGAGTCTTTGGGGGCTCGGGTGCCGCTTCAGGCACGTAAAACAAAGGAGCCAGCAGATTATCTGGCAAAAGGGCGAGCTGAAAACAAAAGTGGTGTTAGTAAGGCAAACATCGTGGAAGTATAGTAACACAAAGAGTGACGGTAAATGCCTTACCGTGGGAGCCGGGTTAGCGGCTGTGTACATAGGACGCTGCTCGAGCTGGATCCTTTCCTTGGCAATCCTCTTGAAGCGATACATAAGGGCATCGTGCGTGAGGTCGCTCTCACTAACACGGAGAGGATCCGTCTTCTGGTCCGTGTAGTGGCATAAGAGGCCCTTGCGATCCTTCAAAGGCTGGATTCGCCTTGACAACCAACATAAGATGGTGTCTGTGCCCGTGAGTTTGGGCACAGCAGTCTTTGTCAAGTATTCAATCCGCCTTTGCATGCGACGGAGGTTGTCAGGGAGGACCTTCATGGTTTCTCGCCCCAAGAAAGGCGGGGCTCCGCAGGCAAAGGAGAAAAGCGAGGAAGTCCTATGTCTTTGCCTGCGGGCGCCATGTCTTTGCAGTAGAAAAAGGAGCTGTTCCAGCCTTTAATAGAGTCTATTTTTGGCGCCTTAGGATACCAGTCTCTACCTCTACGAAGGTTGATGCTAACTGTTCCTAAGGAAAGCAATTCTTCCTTCTCTGTTTGGCGTTTGCAAGTAAAGCAGTACTTGAAGAAGTCTAAGCTAGGTTCTATGCCTAAATATCCTTCGAATAAGGCCATAAAACCAGCTATGTACAAGATGCTATTGGGGCCTACGCTATGAGGCTGAAGGCCATAGTAATCTAAGACGGATTGGAAGAAAGGATGCGGTGGTAGAGACAAACCGCGGAGGAGATGTGAGACGAGGAGCACTCGTTCATCGCCGGCGGGATCTGGAGTGGGGTGGCCGTACGCCGACCGCCAGTGGCAGTTCTCCTTTGATGGGAGAATGCCCTCCTTTTGCAACTGCAGGAGGTCTGCTTCGGTGATGGTGGAGGCAGCCCAGTTGCGGGACGATGCCTCCTCTCCTCCTCCTCTGCCTCCGCCGCGTCGCCCTCGTCGGAGGGCTGGGCGTTTTTCTCCGCTTCGGTGGAGATGGTCGCGGGGCTCGTTGCTGCGCGAGAAGTGGATGCATCCACGGGGCCCGATCCCCTCGCGCCAAATCTTGTCCCGCCGTCGCCGACGACGTCGCCGCCGCTGCCGCTTCCGCGGTCGCATCGGAGCTTTCCATGGATGGATGTGCAAGTGGTGGTGGTGGAGCTCGCCGGAGTTTGGATGGGGACGGGCGCGAGGAGGAAGATGAACAGGGAAATGGATCGGATGGAGTAATGGAGAAAATGCGTTCCCTTATATGGGGGGGTGCGCCGTGATTAGTACGGTGGAACAACGCCCGCGCGATTTTCGCCACACGTCCCGCAACGGTCAGATAGTGGGTATCTTCTCCCTGACGCCTCGGAGATCGTGTGCGGAAAAATAGCAGTGATGGTGTCACAACGTCTCTTTGCTTGTCCAAACTGTCGTGGACTGGCTTTGACTACGATGACATCATGACAAGACTCGACACTGACAGAATCTTTCTGACAGATTGTTCAAAGTACAGGAGAGTTCGGCTTAATCCTTAAGGCAGACTGAACGTCTCATTTTTGAATGCTCCAAGCTCTTCTGTCCGCCTTTCAAGTAAAGGCGAAAGCCTGTGTCTTCCAAAGACGGAGAACGAAGAAGTTAAACCTTTCCGGGGACTACTGTGGAGGTTATGCCGAACGGGTATACCTGCCACGGTGGATAAAACCTGGCCCACCAAGGAGGCCCATCAGATAAAGCCGGTGGGCTTAATGGAGAAGGCCTCATGGGCTTAGGCGCAAGAATAAGCCCTGGGCTGGCTTAGTGAAGTCCAACACGAAGGCCAGACTATGTTCGCCTTAGGGAGCAAGTTAGGGTTTGTTGCCGTGTTAGTCTAGGACTCATGATCTACGTCGGTTAAGGTTTTCCTTGTTGGGGAAGGCTTGGCGCCTTTATAAGCCAGCCTTCCAGCAGCCCTAGAGGCACGCATACAACCTCATTGTAAGCTGTACATATATTCTCCTTGATTGAATTATAGCAGCACGTAGGATCTCGCCACCGTCGTGAGATCTGAAGCTGGGTAAGATCGTGTGTGCAATCCCGTCACTGGAACCCTCTACGTTCTTCCCCACCTCCTCTACGGTACGTATGAATCCATATAGTAGTTCCGCGTTACCAATACTTCGACACTATATGTATGCCAAAGTTCCGTTTATTGTTTAACCGTCCAATCTGGCCCAAAACGCACCTCCCGCGACTCGACCATATAAACACAACACCTAACCCTAACGCCCACTAATCAACGGGCGGACGCAGCGTCCCTGCAGCCCGGGCGCTTGCCCGGGCTTCGCTGCCCTCGCTTTGTATGTGAGACTGTGAGAGCATATCTAGCGATGAAATCGGGAGATGCTGTACGTCGCCTTCAGGCGACGCTTTCGCGTCCCGTCGCCTGAAGGGAGCTACTTCGTGGGCCGAATTACAGCGGCCCAATAAAAAAGGTACAATTTTCTTTTTTCCTTTTTTTCCTCAGTTTTCAAATCTGAACAAAATATAAATTTGAAAATCATAAAATCTGAACAAAAATCAAATATGAACAGTTTCGAATCTATTTTTTTTCAAATTTTAACAAATTTCAAATTTGAACAAATTTCAAGTCGTAACAATTTTTAATTTGAACAGATTTCAAGTCGGAACAATTTTTGAAATCTGAACAATTTCAATTAGGAACAATTTTTGAAATATGAACAATTTCCAAATTTGAACAAATTTTAAATTGGAACAATTTTAAATTTGAACAAATTTTGAATCAGAACAAATTTTATATTTGAACAATACTCAAAATTTTGAATCAGAACAAATTTCGAATTTGAATTTTCTTGAATCGGAACAATTTTTAAAATCAGAACAATTTTCGAATTTTAACAAAATTTGAATCGGAACAAAATTTGAATTGGAACAAATTTCGAATCGAAACAAATTTCAAAATCGGAACAAATTTCAAATTTTAACAAATTTCAAATCATAACAATTTTGAATCGGAACAAATTTCGAATTTGAACAAAATATGAATCGGAACAATTTTTAAATCAGAACAAATTTCAAAATCGGAACAATTTTAAAATTGAACAAATTTCAAATCGGAACAATTTTAAATTTAAATAAATTTTGAATTTAAACAAAATTCAAATCTGAACAAATTTTAATTTGAATTTTTTGAATTTTATATTTTTGAAATAAAAACGAAAAAAAGGAAAACAGAAGAAAAAACGGAAACAGAAAACGAAAAAAAGGAAGAAGAAGCAGTGGGCGAAGCAGTCCTGCTGTCGTCTATCTCTCTCGCCATCTAAAATGGGCCCAGCACAACAAGTTGATCCTTCAGGCGACGGAAGCCAAACGCGTCGCGAACGGGCGATGTATAGGATTCGCCGATGAAATCCCTACTCAGCTGGGGCAAAACGTTTGGCTTGGTGGGCCTTGAGGCGATGGGCTTGGGCAGTTTTCAGTTGGGCACACATAATACGGTGATCGGTAGCTGCAAAGTCTGTGTTTCTGCATTAAAACTATTTTGAACACAATATTTGCTCCATATTTTCTACATTTGTCTGAGAAAAGTTTTAGTTGCACTACGGCGCACCCAGGCTTCGAAAAATTCCTGGGTCCGCCACTGCACTGATCCATTTCACTTCTTGCCAAGGTGTTTGTCTCTGGATTCCCTCGACGCCGTCCTGATCCACTCCACTCCACTCCTCCCACTATCTCCACCTCTCTTGCCCGATTCTCTCTCTTTCCTCCATTTGGCAACCGCACCCATCCCTTTACCTCGAGCTTAGCCCTTGTTCCCGCATGCTGTTCTCACTGATGGACACTACAATCATAGAAACAGGTACCTTGGTGTAGAAAATTTCACGTTTGCATCACATCAACTTGAGCAACACAAAGTTATAAAAAACATATGGAGATAGTCATGTTTGTGGCTAGCTAGAAGCACATTGCCGGTGTGATTCCGCATGACGATCCCCGCCGCAGCCTAACCGTTTTCATTCATATGCGCGACGTCGACGCACGTTTATACTGACAGTGCGTATGGCCAGATGGAGCAATCAGTGACTAGTGTTTTCTACTTTTGCTTGTATCGATCTAATCGTGGACTGTGGTATTTCGATTATGACATCCAGGATTTGACTTGGAGAGAGAGGTTATCCATTGTTGACAATTAAAACTATTGATAGTATAATACTCCATGATTCAACATTTGTACTGGAAAAGGCGCCTCATAGATTCTGAAGACTCCCAAGGTTCGGTGAACTGTACTGACTTGTATTCTAGCTATATGAGGTTTCCAGGTTTTAATTAGTAGTTGAATGGGCTCAAGATGAAGTTTTGCATGCGTGTATTATGCTGTGGATGCCATTTCACTAGATTGATGGATCTGTGTGACATTTTATCTAAGTGATACTGTATTTGGCTATTTGCCTTTTCTGCCTGTCAACTCGTATTGAACTTTATGAATGATGATATGGGAAAGATGCAGATAGAGTACCACTGTTGCGTTGATGTTATTAACATGCAGAGAGACGTGAATACATGTTCTGGCCACACGAGTGGAATCACTTGCTCACTGCATTCAGCCATGTGTATACGTTCAGACTTCAGACTCGTGAGCTGTTAAGGTTTTGAAGCTGCAATATATTCAGAAGATGTATACGTTCAGACTACAAACTCGTGAGCTGTGAACGTTTTCAAGCTCATTGCAGCTAAGCGACTCAAGGTCTTCTCTAGGATCAGACATGTATACGTTCAGACTTCAGACTACATGTTGATTGGTCTGGTCGAACTAGGTTGAGGTTGTAAACAACCTGAAACTCCCCGTTTATCTTCTCTAGGATCATTGTCCGCATACATGGGACTGGGAGACAAGTAGGGTTGTAAAAGCGGGGTCCGCAACGGCCCGCTTAACGGTCCAGCTAGTTAAAATTGAACTAACTCAGTCTGATCCGTTGGAGCTGATTTACTACCTAGCTGTCACGAAGTGGGCCGGATTCGGGCGCCGCAGCACAACCCTAGAGACAAGTATGCTAACAAAGAAAGAAGAGACTGGCAGGGACTGACATCGATGGCCTGCCTGCAATATCTCCAAGCTCTGAATGTTGCAGGATTTTGCTTCGTGCGTGAAGATTAAGATGCAGAATCCCGTCGACTGATGATGAATGTAATAATACAGTAATAGCCAGGTGATTATATAGCGCAAACAAAGACCGTCGGTCGTCGGCACTAAGAGGCTAGTCCGACAAATAGTTGGGAACGGACGAGCACTTTCCCAAGATAATAATAACTTGAATGAGGAATTTTTTGACGGATCCAACGATTTAAGCACTTAACCTTAAGACAGGACTACTAGCATTAACTCTATATGAACTACTACCTTATAAGGATTACAAAGCTTGATATATGAAGTTCTGAAACTTCAGACTGGTACATGGCTTAATATAAGTAAAACGTAACTAATACTATTGGCCCCCGCACACAAATTATCCGCATCGACTTATCAGTTGAGCGTGGTCTTGCTTAGGAACTTCTTCTTTGCCCTTATCTGGCAAACAAACAAACAGATAGACAAACAAGCAGTCAGATCATCAGAGTTGAGAAAACCAGAGATTCAATCATATGCATGCACGATCCTAGCTGAAAACTACTAATGCACGCACCTCGCCGGTGCTGCCGCACTTCTTCTTGCGGCAGTTTGTAGCGCGAGAGGGCAGGCGGGCGTAGCACTTGCGGCAGACCATCTTCTTCTCATTGTACTTGAGCGCGAGCTGCAGCAGGCTGGGCTCTTTGATGATGTAGACGCCCCTGCTCCCGCCGCGGAGGCGGAGCACCAGGTGCAGCGTCGACTCCTTCTGGATGTTGTAGTCGGCGAGCGTGCGGCCGTCCTCCAGCTGCTTCCCAGCGAAGATGAGCCGCTGCTGGTCCGGCGGGATGCCTAAGTAAAACAAGCCACGATCGAGTTAGCATCAACTCTAGATACTAGATGGAAGAAGATGCCATGATGATGATGCAACATGGATACGCAAACGCAACGAACCTTCCTTGTCTTGGATCTTGGCCTTGACGTTGTCGATGGTGTCGCTGCTCTCAACCTCAAGCGTGATCGTCTTCCCGGTGAGCGTCTTCACGAAGATCTGCATCTTGGCCGGCGGTTAGGTGTCTCTCTCGTCGATCGTGGGTTGTGGTGGTGCCTGCTTTGGGGGTGCACGGACTATGTATAGCAACTGAGCCAAGGCGGTGAGACGAAGCGCGTCCGCCACGAAATAAGGATACGCGCTCGAATATGGCTGCAGATTAAGGTAGCGTACCGTACGTAATCACCACGGATACATCAGCGGCCCAGATCGGGTCACCTCATGCAGCATGCAAATATCCCGGATTTGGTTCGTACTCTCCGTCTTTTCCATTGAGCAAACGCCTTGCATGAAAAGAACAAGTAGCACTTGCCGCAACTAGGCACCTCTCCTATAGAATAATTTTTTTCTAATGAATTGTTTTTGACTATTTTTGTAAACACCTCACTAAACACCTTACATTGTACATGGCCACATTTTTAGTTTGTCAAGTCACATACATGGATCATCATAGTACTTGAACTATCGGATTCTGGCTGTTCCAAGTGCCTCAACAAAGCCTTATTTGCAGACGAAGGCTTAGTCGAATGCCCCGCTCGACATACGGCCATCGGCTCACCGGCAAATTGAAGTTTGCCGAGGGCTTTCTGTCAGCACACGACAAATACTTTGCAGAGTGTCAAATGGAGGTTCTCGCCAAAAAATCAATGTGACGGAGACGGCATGGACACGTGTCATGTGTGTTCACCAGGTGTAACAAACTTAGGCTTAGTTTGGCAACGAAATATTTTTGAAATCAAAGTATTCAAAAACACACAAAATTTCTATGCTTAGCAAAGCAATACTTCGGTATTGGAAAAAGAGGTCCAACCCTCTTTCTTATATACTTCAAAAACAGTGTAGTTTTCTATATATTGAAGTATATAAAACTACAGTTTTGCTTAAAGCCAAACACCTCAAAATGTTTAATACTTTAGTATTTCTGGAAACCGAAATATTATTGGAGTACTCCAAAAATACGAAGATCCCAAACATGGCCTTTCCAGTGGGCAAATCCCGTAGCACATGAGGGCGACACACGTCCCATGGGTTCGCCGAGTGCCTTATTGGAAGCGCCCGTTTGTTGAACGCTTCATCTTTGCTACATGCAGAGTGCCTCATGTTTTCCAAGAGTTGGCCACCTATCACTCGACAAATACTCTCTCTCAAAAAAAACTCGGCATATAACAGTCTCCGTCGAGTGTCTGATGATAAGCACTCGGCAAGTGGTTTCATAACTCGACATATGTGTTGATTCCTGTAGTGTTCGTAGGCTGCAATACCCTACACATTATTAGCATTTTTGGATATCCTGGAGAGTATATCATGTTTTTGGAATATAAAGCAATTTTTGGATCAATTTCATTAACCCAAACAACATTAAATATATTAAATCTAATCACATGTCACATACCAGACATATCTAACCGATTTATTTATGGACCAAATACTAGTGTAAACAAAGAGATGAACATCACATATTCACATACGTGTTGGACGGGAAGGCCAAAACTGCATCGTTGATAGAACCGTTACCATTGTCGGCCATGGTGGTGAAGAGGACCTAGTTTTTGATAACCCATGTTGATCTGCAATGACTGCGAGTCATTGTTGAACGACCCCTATTAGGCAACCATCGTTAATAAGTGGATCAGTAATTACTTGTGTTGGTTCATTAAATTGCCGTACTAGGTTTCTTATGGCTGAGACATTTCAAAAAGCAAGTTGACGGCCTTGATGATACACACAAATTATGTTACTGAGTTTTCCATTTGAGATAATATTTACGATGTTTTCATTTGTATCCTATTATTTAAATCGTCAAAAGGGGACAATTTTGTGTAGAAACCACAAGAAATTATGTGAATGATACCACATATGTTTTATCCACACGTTGTTTTGTAGTAGTTCCAAAATGTGCCTTCATTACTGACAGACCCTTATTAAACACCTGTCGGTGAAGCGTGGCGATGTTTCGTAATATGACTCTCTAGGTTGATATGACTTTGGATTGAGATGATACAAAAAATAAAAGTTGACCCTCTCAACGAGGCACACAACTCTGTTGTGATGAAATTTTTATTTAAGATCATCTTTAGGCCATTTGTATTTATTTTCTTCTATTTAAATTTCTAAAAATGGGATTTCAATGAAGAAACCATAAAAAATATTATGTAAATCATAACTATATATGTTTGTTACAAACATTTAATCACATATATGTTGTTGTGTAGGAGTACTAATTTTTTCAACATGTTTTACCATTTTCTACCATTTAAATGATTTTATGTGCACTTATTAAAAGTAATTCAAATTGACCTACATGTATGTGAAAATAACATTCATATAATTCAACAAAATTTCGATTCATTAACCTATGTACAATTGTAGCAAGGATCCATAAGGAATATGACAAATTCAAATGTTTGTTATGAATTTGTGTCACTTGTAGTTACATGTCGTTTTAAATAAATTAAAATTATATGTATGCCGAAGTTCAGTCTGTTGGCCAATAGTCAAATCTGGCCCAAATTTTGGCCCAAAACGCACCTCCTGCGACTTAACTATATAAACACAACACCTAACCCTAACACCCACCGATCCACTTCCCCTCCTGCCCAAGGTGTCTGCCTCTCGATTCACTCGATCCCGTCGCGATTCACTCCAGTCCTCCCACTATCTTCACCTCTCTTCCCTGATTCTTTCTCTCTTTTCCCCATTTGGCAACCACGCCCATACGTTTACCTCGACCTTAGCCCTTGTTCCCCGCATGTTGTTCTCACTGATGGACAAAGTCATAAAAACGGGTACCTTGGTGTAGAAAATTTCACGTTCGCATCACATCCACCTCAGCAACACAAAGTTATTAAAAACACCATATAGTCATAATTTATAAACAATGGCTCGACGTTGGAGTCTTGGAGTCGTGCCATCGACATGATTTGTGAGGGAAGGGACAAGATCACATGACAGGGGAGCCGTACGATATCGAGGGAGATCGAGATGAGAATATGAAATGCCACGTGAGGGGAGACTGCCGGAAGGATGCTACTAGGCAGTAGCGACGCTGACGAAGACGAGTCTCGGCAGCGTGGCGCAGCGGGGTCTCGACGACGGACGCGTGATGATGGACGCGCACATAGTGGTGGAGCTATCTAACGTCGTGGTGGCGTCGATGGCAGGCCTGACAAGGCTAATGCTTTGGTCCCTGTCTTGAAGGTGAATATGGGTTAGAGAAAGAGGCGGCGGCGAATTCTGTAGCGTGTGCATCGGTGCCGCTGAGGGTCTGCTGGACCGGTTGTGCCCATTCCTCGCTAACGGGCGACTTGGTGTGGCCTGCGGTCTTTTGATGATGTGTGTTAATGCATTGTCTGGGTATACAGCCAGTGGCGGAGCCAGGATTCGAGCAAGACCCGGGCCAAAATCTTGGCTCAAAAAAGATTAAAAAACTATAGTAATGGCATAGAAATTTTGTATGATTGCAAAGATGAACACATGTTTTCAAGTCCAATTCTTAATATTCCATGAAAGTACATAAAGATGACAAAAATCTAAAAAAAATGTAGTACTTGCGTACACAAGATGGTACGAAATCAATGATTTACTTAATCCGAGCCTCCTCCCATGACCTCATCGGTGGACGGTGGTAGAAGAAGAACCAATCCGAGCCAGGAGGCGGCGGCAGGCAAGAGCGACGACAGGGGACGGCGCCGTGTGGAGGAGATGCGGGCAACCCCGGCGCGGCAAGCAAGCCTTCCAGTGTCGGCGGCAGGGGGCGGCCGGGCGCCGGGGCGGAGCTGGCCCACTGGCGACGATTGACGGCGCACTAGGAGAGAGACGAGCGAGCAATGAACGAAAGAGTCACTGGACACCGTGCTGGGCGAGCGGGAGAGTTGGGCCAGCCCAGGGCCAAATATTTTTTACCTAGATGGTAAGCAAGAAGTTTGGATGCGAGGCCATGGCCCAGGTTGCCTGGGGCCCAGCTCCGCCCCTGTATACAGCCTTGTTCCTGGCCACCCCCTTCATCAGTGTTGTAGGTGTAGCGAGCTGTCGCAAGGTTGGTGGCTTCGTTTTGGGTTGACTTTTGTATTTCTCTTGTAAGGTTTTGTTGAATAATCTAATTAAAATGGCTGTGTGCATCTTCTGGATGCAGAGGCTCGGGGTACACCCTCCATTTCGAAAAAAAAAAGTTAAAGCCAAAAGCAACCGTGTGTACCCTGGCCTCGCGAGGTGCGACGTTTTGGTCTACAGAAAATATTACTCCCTTCTATCGGAAATGATTAACATAGATTTATCTAAATACGGATGTATTTAGACGTATTTTAGTGTGTTGATAAATTTGTATTTTGACAAATGGGTGCCAACCATTTCCGATTGGAGTAGGTTTAGGTACTTACTTCAGTGGCCCAAGTGTAAGTGGAAAAAGAATTGGAGAAAATCAGTTGCAATTCAAGTTCCGAAGTGCCTTGGTTAATGACAAGTTCCCGATGTCACGAAAAAAAAAAGACCCAGATTCCAAACCCACATTTTTCAGTGAACCTCGTGTCGCACCCTGCGTTTTCCTGCCTTTCCGTCGCTGACGTCCCGGTCCCACTTCTGGTGGCCCCCGTGCGTCAGGGACTCAATGGCAGGATCCGCATGGGTAGCACGTGACCTCGGGTCGAAGCGTCTAGAACATCACGGCGTCGGGGCCCGGGGTTTCAAAATTTTGGGAGCGAGCCGGAGGGGAAAGGAGGGAAGGGTTTCCACTCCGCTCCGCCCCGGCGAGCGATTCGATCCGCGCCTCTTCTCCGACGAGTGGAGGAGGCTGCCTGCGCCGCCGGCGATTCGGCTCGTCGCTGGTTCGGCGACCGTGTTCCTACCCGCTCCGCCCCGCCCCGGCGAGGGGCTCCGTCCACGCGAGTTTTGGGGGCTGCCTGCGCCGCCGCTGCGGTTCGTCTCGTCGCCCGGTACGCGCGTATCCACCCACGGCTGCAGCAGCACCGCAGGCCGGATGTGCCCTGACCTCTGCTCGCTCGCTTGCCCTCGCAGGCCGCGAAGAAGGGGAAGGCCGCGCCGCCGTCCTCGAAGCCCGCCAAGTCCGGCGGCGGAAGCAGAAGGAGAAGGTCCAATCTCGACCCCTGTCCCTTTCCCTTTCGATTCCTTCCCGCTAGGTGCACCTCACCGGGCGATTCATCTATCCGCCCGCAGCCCCTGACCCCCGCTCGATTCCCCTCGCAGACCTTGAAGAAGTAGAAGGCCGCGCCGCCGTCCTCCACGCCCGCCAAGTCCGGCAGCGAAAGGTCGGAAGCAGCAGACGAAGGTCGAAATCTCGATCCCTGCCGCTTTCCCTGTTCGATTCGGCTCTACTTGCTGGCTTTCTCACGAGTCTATTTTGCCTGCAGAAGTGGAGCAAGGGGAAGCAGAAGCAGAACGTGAACAACGCGGTGCTGTTCGACCAGGCCACCTACGCCAAGCTCATCACCGAGGCGCCTCAGCCCTCAGGGTAACGCCCACCATCGTTAGCTACATGTCATAGATTTCCCCATAGACGGTTGTGCTACGACTTCCCGTAAACATATGGTGCTTGTCTGCTTGATATAAATTGTTTAAGTGTGGTGTGCCAACTGAGAATTACTAGACGTTCTATTGTTTAATGTAACCTGCAGTCACCTACAGTGGACATTGCCAACAGTCGCCCATCCTTTATGCATAAGTATAAGAAATTTTATTGAGAAAGTAATTGTTATAACCACAATGCAGGAAGCATTGCCTGCAATAGACACGGCAATGTTCGTCGGGTTGAAGGATCGTGTCTCTGCAGCGTTCAGTGGCTGGAAAAAGTGGGATGACCTGGATCCTTCAAGGGACCCTTTGATAGACAATGTTCGTGCTGTCCCTGAGGTAAATTTCTTATAGAGGCAAACACTCGTACATTCAAATTGCAGAGTTAGCATAGTTATTTACAACAATAGCATAGATAGCGGGCTGCAGTGGTGGTAACCAGATGTTGCCAGCACCCGTGGATTTGACAAACTTGGCTAGCTTCGCTGATGAATTGAGCTGTCTCTTGGTGAAGCTGATCGAGCAACCCGTGAATGTAGCAGTCGGATGCTTGATGTCTTCGTATATGCTCCAGGTTGTGCCGAGGGCCTTACTTGCAGTTAGCTTTTAGGATAGCAGTTGCACAGTCCGACACAATAGTACTGGGGACAGGGCCATGTTTTGTTGTCCTGAGTCAAGGAAGGATTATCTTGAGGTAAAAACAACAGCGGGGCCTTGCCTTTTAAAAGGTTATCATCCTTCTGACAGCAGTTCATATAGTTTAGAAAAGTCTCTGGAGTTTGGCAAGGAGATACCGACACTACTGTTGCTAGGAGCACCAATTTTTTCCGGTAGTGAATGAATCTTCAATCACGAAGCTAGGCGACTCGTCTGAATTGGTGGGCTTGCTGTTTGAAAAGAAAATTCTAAATATCAATGTCACTAGGATGATGATTGGTTATTGCGGAGAGGAGTATAATTTGGTTTGGTTTTGAGAATGAGTGAAGTGTGAGCTTGAATCCATTTTAGTTTTCCTTGTTGACGTCAATTGATTTCAACTCACATCCAAACAGCCAAAATAAACAAGCAACCACGGCTGCCTCTTGCGATTCAGTCCATCGTCTAGCTTATTCTATTTGCTGTTAATTTGTTAAAAATAAGAAGAGAAAGGTTGCTTTACTTTTTCCTTTCTTTCAATCCATCCTACCTCAAGTGTTGTGATGATTGCAAGCATCCTTAATTTGCCGAGGTCAAGTGAATTGCTTGTCTGATCTTAAAACGCTGAGAAAACTTGCTGACATGTAGATGCAAACGATTGATATTTTTTTTGCATTGCTGTCCGAGTGCTGCGTGGTTTGAGGCAAAACTCCTCATGTTTTGTAAGGCTGCTAGAAATTAGTTATGTTATTGTAGGGCGGCTGGAAATTAGTGCTGAAAATGCAAAAAGTAATAGCATACCCCTGCGTGTTTGTGCAGTTGCACTCATGGACGGGCACAAAATGATATCTACATATGTACCGAGTGTCTAGTTTCTGCTTGCAATACTTAGTCCCTTCGAGGAGAATCTTGATCCGTTAATTTGTTATTACTGGATAGAAAACTTTATTGTTTACAGTAGTGATTGCACAGCTTCCTTCCCATTGCCAGGGATTGCATCACACCGTAGATGCCAACTGCGCCAGAGATCCATCAGATTTATATCTCTTTGCTCTTTGCTACAATTGGCCAGCAAAATCAGGAGCCAATCAGACCGTATATAGGTGAAAACTTTTTCATCCGGCAGATTCCAAACTTTCCTCATCTCCTGATGCAGAGCCCGGGCATAAGTGCACTTCACCGTCGCATGGTAGCTACCTTGATTGCCGATACCACAGATCTTGCACTTGGCCTCCTACTGCAGTGTTCTCCTGTATTTGTTAGTCATTGTAGCAAGCTTATCACGGGTAGTTATCCAACCAAAATTTCGAACTTTGTTAGGGACAAGAGCTGCGCAAATATGGTTCCAAATTTGGTCTATTGTCATTGTTACGAGAGCTAGACCCAGAATGCCACCTAGTAACATGTTTGATGTTATAGCCAGCTCTGTCGCGCTTTTAGCAGAGAAGACGCCAGAACGGTCGTAATGCTAGGCAATGAAGTCGCATGGGGGCTGGGCAGGGGTTTTGATGCTAGAAATTACTTTAAATCCGTAATTTTGAATTGTTAGTGAGCAGTGACATAGCTAATATGTTTGTCCATGTAACATGCCTCTGACTTATTTTGCTGCTGTTCTAGTGGATAGCTCATTGCTAGAAAGTACATTTAATGCGTAAATTCAGCTTTTTCTTTAATAGTTTGTGACATAGCTAATATGTTTGTAACATGTTTCTGATTTATTTTGCTGCTGTTCCAGCGAGTCCGATCTGAGAATGCCTTGATGCTCCAGTTGTTTGCCCTTGGTGTCGCCCTGACCTTGTTTCCGTACATGGGGCCGGATGGATTACTGAAAGATCCCACTTTTTCAGCTGACTATCGTCTCTGGGTAAGCAGGGTGTTCCCACTGTGGTGGATTATTGTGTGCATGGGTGTGCCGTGCAGTATCTGGGGAAGATGGCAGATTGAGGTGCAATTCGCTCGCATGACAACGCACTTGGGGATGCTCGGTAAGCTGGTTTTTTTTATTACGATTTATTTTTAGAAAAGAATTAACCTCTCCATATATAAATAAATGTGGTTATAGATTTTGTCCTAAATCAAAATTTACTAAGTTTGACCAACTTTATAGAAAAATAGCAATATTTATAGTATCAAATTAATATCACTAGATGCATCTTGAAACATTTCACCATTTAATGGCATAGGTACAAAATTTGATAAAGTTGGTCAAAATTAAAGAAGTTTGGCTTAAAACAAACATAGAAGTATACTTATTTGTGGACGGAGGGATTATGTCATGAAGGGCCTAAAAAGAAAATTAACACGATCTATTTCTCGTAGGCATTTCTGTTCTTGTGATAATGTTTTCACAATGGATGTTGGCGCTCAATGCCTTTGGTATGCCGGTGGTTCTTCTGGCAGTCTCAACATTGTTCTTCTTTGTTTTTTGGATCCGGGTATGTCTCTACCCCTAGTCACGTTTTTTAGTTTGCCGATGGTTATATATCTTACAAGTGTCACTTCGTAATGCAGTGCTGCAAGGTTGGGGACCTCTGATCGATGTGACCGTGACTGTTCTTCCTGTGGACTCCAGAATTGGATAGGCCGCAAAAACAATGGGAACCATCATCATGTGTTCATACTCCATTCATTTTCTGCTCTTCTGTTTCACCAGCTATTGGTTCTGTAGTGTTCTCTCCATTCGCTACTGGTCAGTTTGGTGCAGACATGCTTGTTGACAGCCCACGACTTGCTGTTAATGAAATATACGTGTACTTACACAACACAAAGGTTTCACTGTAAAAAGTATATCTGAGGGTCTACATAACGCAAGTCACAATTCTTGTTCCTCTTGAAGTCTTGAGCTTGTGCCTTGTAGGTTCTAGTTTTGACTGGCCTATCTACAGAACACGTGATCACATCTTCCCAACTTTTGAAGCTCATGCACATAGAAAAATTTGGGTTTGATATGCTTTGTGAGATTACTCTTCATATATCTTGACTGCACTTGTGTAACACATCTTCATAGATAATGGTGGGTATGTACATTATTCTATCCACACGTCTGTTGAACATCTGATGAATCATCCGTCGAAGCTACACAAACTTTTGTGAGGCTTCATATTGTGTTATGATCTCCGGTTGGTTTGTTGAAATCGATACAACACTTTGATAAGATGATTTCCAGAAAATTATAGTTTCGTATCCAGTGTGTGACTTGGAAGTGTGCGGGTTCGACAGGTACCATGCATCACCATAGCCTACCAATGATAGGTCTTGATTCGTCCTATAAAACAACCGAAATTCTTTGGTCCCATGTAAGTATCAGAAGACGTCTTTGATGCCTTTCCAATTTTATTGGTAGACTCAGAACTGTATGTAGAAACAAATTAACGGCAAATGCAATGTCCGAACCTGTACATGTACAATTCCTGAGATATATGACTGCTCCAACAACACTCAAGTAGGGGAATTCCACTACCAGAATTCCGCACCCCCCTCCCCTCCCCTCTTGCTTAGGCTTGACTGGTCTGTAAAGACCTACCAATTATTTGGGCGCGAAAAGTGCTTTTGATTCCTGAGATCTAGTGCTCCCTCTGTTTAAAAAAAACTAAATCATATTTACGAGTTTAAAAAATTCTGAGAAAAAAATCCAAATGTAGCCAATGGTGTATCCCACAAACATGCAAAATGTCAATTTGAAATACTGTATATTATGGGCTACACAAAAATAATAAATCTGAAAAAAAAACTTATAGTGTTGAAGATATGCATATTTAGATCTCACTTTTGTCGTTTTTGTGTAGCTCGAAATACAACGTATTTGAAATTGATATTTTACACAATGGTGGTACCATTGGCTACACCCTGAGTTTTTTCAGATCTTTTTGAAACTCAGAAATATGTATTTCGAAGTTTTTCAATTGAATGGAGCACTATATCTCGGGAGCCAAAATTTTCCACTAACCCTTAAAAATACTACACCTTATCTCTCGAACACCTTCCGAGTGTAAGGCATACTGGTGCGCTATAATTCTAGCGATGGAATGTTTAAATTGCAGGCCTGGACAATAACCGTGTTTTACCCAATGCAGTGCTGCACCGTGGTCCGTGGGAGACTTATGATCGCTTTGGCCTACTGCATGAAGTTGTTTGTACTCACATGGCCACATGGTTGACTATCACACGCAGGGGTTGATATTGTTCATGAATATGTTTACTCTCGAAATAAGGTTTCGTCTCGCTTTATAAATAAAGCAACGACCATATATCCGACGTACAACTCGACACCACCATATACATGCAAGGCAAGATACAAAGGTGCTAAAAACAACTACGACACCCCAAGTGAGAAGACGAAGACGTGTTCAACTAACGATGGAATCCAGAAATGGTGCCTTCAAGAAGGGAACTACACCAGAGTCTGCCACCGCCTGATCCAAAGGATAAGGATTATCATCCGGAGCAACACGAAGGACGAAGGACCACGACGACGCCTTCAGGAAGGAGACGACGCCCACGCCGGTCGGCCTGGCCAGAACCAGACAGGGTCTTCACCCCGACAAACACCCTCCACCTCCAAAATGTTGGAGCGGCCACGCTATCGTACCACCTCCATCTAACGCTGTGGCAAGTCTGCACCCGAGCCATGAGCTCTGCCCACGAGCACCATGTCTCCCACCACTAGGGCTGCTGCCCTGGCATCCGCGATCCCGAAATCGTGGCATGAAAACTAACACACCGTGGGACCAGCGAAGCAGGAGGGGTAGGTCAGCGCTCGGGTCCAGGGAGCAAGAGGGCGGCAGAGATGTAATCACACCCCACACGCCGGCAGACAGATTTAGGCCTGACAGGCCCGGATCCGGCCACCAGCTACACCGCGGCCCAATGGAGGAGTCCATCCTCCTGCGTGCAAAACTGGCTGCCGACCAGATGCAACAGGAGCACACCAGGCCTAGACAGGCCAAGCCGAACCCAGATTGGGCATGTAAAGCCCCCCGAAGCCACGCTGCAACATAAGGGCCGACACCCTCTTACGAGTACCGCTCGCACCACCACCACTGCGACATCTTTCAGGCACGACACCGTGTACTGTCGTCACCCCCCGAGTTGAAATGCACCTCCCGCATGCGAGATGACACCGGAGCTGCCTACAACCGTCACTGGAGCCTAATTCGCCAACCACCGTTGACCACCACACGGTTGCGCCACCATAGACCACGCCGAGAGCGACGATCCAGCTGGCCCCCCACCAACCCCCATGCCGTTTGTCGGAGTCACATCAGATCCGCGTGAGGCTGACCAGGCCCCAACACCGCACGCGACCGGCAGAGCACTTCCAGGGACAGCTGCGGCGCCAAGCGCAGACTGCTGTCCCGCGCACATGCTGCCACGCTGCTGCACCCCGCGGAAGCACAAAGCCTCTATTTTGACGGGTCGTCCCGCGTCAAACATGGAGCTCGACCGAAGGGGAAAGGAGACTCCGCCGCCAGCAACGTTGGCCAGTCTTCGCCAGGCGACGACTGCAGGCGGCGGCGAGGGAGAAGGGAAGGAGAGGGGTGGAGGTTTGGCGGCTGCTAGGGTTTCCCTCGGTCGCTCGCAAGAGCGACGCGAGGGAGGAAGGGTTACTCGTTAATACGTTTACTTTAGAGCATCTCCAATAGGCATGCAAAAAGCCGGCACGTTAATTTCTTTTTACAGCGCCAAAATAGGGTTTAGCGCGCAGGGGCGGTTCATTGCTTTTCCAGACGTGGGAAAATTTAGCGTGCCCAATGTGTGCTCGCCACAAACACTTTTTTGCACACATATGACTCAAAAGAAGATCAAACTGGAGATAGAAATTAAACTAAAAATAAATGTACATATAGTTCATACTTAAATTTAACAGCAGGTCGCTGACATACTGAAATACATAGTACGTTAATGAACCCTAATCTACTCCTTGTTGGAGGTGGTGTTGTCGCTCAAAGCCCATAGATCGTCCTACCTGGAATCTTCGTCGTCCAGGTGGTGTTGCCGTAGAGTTGTGCCTCGGCCGTGGCCTTGCGTGCCCGCTTGTCGGCCCTCCTCTCGGCCTACTCGGCTCTGCTCGTCGCCCAAAATTCGTTATCGGTGGCGACGTCCCGCGGGAAGCGGGCGCCACGCCGCCATGGCGTACTTGTCCGCCTCGGCGATTCTTCAGTTGACGGTGGAGGCGGCGATCCTCGGCGGTGATGAGACGTGGAGGAGGGGCGAGATACCGCATCTGCTGCGCATTGGAGATGTCGTGGAATTTCATTTGCCAACGCGGGCGGCCTCGTGCGCCATCTCGAAGGTCTCGAGCGATAGCCGAGTGACGCCGGAGCGGATCTCCGCGGAGAACGTGCCGGCGTGGCGGGCGCGGACGCCGCGGTAGTCAGAGGTGTTCCAGCGACGCGGAGGCATGCCGGCGGAGGCGAGCGGCGGAGCGATGGTGTCGGGAAAAGGGGGCGTTAGCTTGAGCGCGGGAGGGAGAAAAGCGGTTGAGCGACCCGTGTCTATCCAGCGAGCGCTAAAATAGCAGTTTTTCGCACGCCTAATTTCCGGCGACTGTTGGATTACCCCACGGCGCGCTAAAATAGCAGGTTTTCGCGCCCCTAATTTCCAGTGACGATTGGAGATACTCTTAGCAATAGAAGGTTTTACTCCCAAATTTTAGCCGAGGGACTACATATAACACAAATTATAACAAGTGTGAATAAAAAGACAATTACAAGGCCATATGGCACCAGGGTGAAATCTGGGCCGCCCGTTTCAGCCATCCGACGGCCCAGATCCGCCGTTGACCGCGGACAAAAATTGACCGGTCCACGGCGAATCTGGGCCATCGGATGGCCGAAACGGACGGCCCAGATTTCACGCTGGCGCCATGTGGCCTTGTAAAAACCCGCTTTTTGTGAATTGTGTTTTTCCGCTTGAGCTGTTACCCTGTTGGTCTCTACATCTCCTTCTGTTAGCATGTAGCCGAATCCCACCGGAATGAGAGCTACGAACAGAAGCAGTACCACCGCAGAGGGGTCCTGCAGTTCAGGCAACAAGTTGAAGTGTCGTCCTACGAAGACGAAAACCACCATCCCGATTGTCACCGCGGCGGTAAGACACTGTAAAGGACAGGACATCAAATCTGTAAGAACCAAACTACAGTTTGGACGAAGCAGTTTACATGATGTACGAGTGTCAAAGTGGGGGAGAGGGAGGAGCTTGATACCCTGACGAAGATCTTGAAGAGCCTCCAGCCGGCGGGGTCGGGCTGGGTCGGCGGTGGTTGCTGTCGGCCGTCGATGCCTTCTTCCAGGAGGTTCTCGTCATGGTCTCGGGAGGCTATGGGGACGCAGTAGTGAGGAGTGATGAGGACTTGGCGCCCCATCGATGGATCCGAACAGGGTGGCGAGAGCAGGTGGACCGAACGCCGTGAGATCTAAAGCGCGGCGCCGGAAAATCGATCCAAGGAGTACTCGGAGTTCCGATTTTCTGAAAGATCTTTTTAGATGATTTTCTGAGGATCGTACGGAAACCTATTTGGTGTCGCACTGTCGCGGCCTAGTTCCTGGGCCTGGACAGTATAATAGGCCTGCGCACGTGTTTCGTAGGCTCGTTAAAAATAGTAGAAGCTGAAAGGCACGGGCCAAACGGGAGCTCCTGTGCATCGCCTGTTGGCATCCGTCGCTTGAAGGGAGCCTCTTCATGGGCCGGATTTCGAGCGGCCCAATACAAAAAGGTGCTGTTTTCTGTTTTATTTTTTTATTTTTCTTCTGTTTTCAAATCTGAACGAATTATAAACTTGAACAAAATCGGAATAATTTTCAAAATCTGAACAAATTTTTAAACCTAATTTTTTTCAAAATCTGAACAAATTTCAAATCTGAACAATTTTTAAAAACTGAACAAATTTGAAATATGAACAAATTTGAAAATCTGAATAAATTTCGAAATCTGAATGAATTTTTTAAATCTTAACAAATTTGAAATATGAACATATTTCGAAATCCGATCAAAATTTTGAAATCTTAACAATTTTCGAAATTTGAACAAATTTCGAAAAATCCGAACAATTTCAAAATCTGTAAAATTATTTTTCGAAAATCTTAAAAAATCCGTAAAATAAAACAAAAAGGAAAAGAAAGCAGAAAAAAAAGAAACAAACAAAAACAGAGAAGAAAATAGAGAATAAAATGGAAAAACGAAAAAAGCCCTTAAACGGTCCGGCCCGCTAGCGGAATCCCTTCAGGCGACGGGAAAATATTGCATCGCCGCGGGGTGATGTATAGGAATTGCCGGGCCGAACACAATCCTACACATCGCCCAACGGCGACGCGAGATGAAATGTCGCCTGAAGATTCCGCTGGTGGGCCAACCCATTTGGCGTTTTTATTTTCTTTTTTCCACTTTTCTTGTCTGTTTTCTTTTCTTTTTGTTTCGTTTTGTTTCGAAATAAGTTTCAGATTTTTGAAAAATGTTTACAGATTTTTTTAAATGTTAAGATTTACAAAAAATTTAGATTTAAATTTTGTTCAGATTCGAAAATTTCAACTTTGAAAATTGTTCATATTTAAAAACACTCAGATTTTGAAGAAAAATAGATTTTCCAAAAAAATCATAATTGTAATTTGTTGAGATTAAAATTTATATTCAGCTTTTAGAAAACACGAAAACAAATAACAATACATTTTTATATTGGGCCGCTCCAAATGCGGCCCATGAAGAACTGCTTCGGGCGACAGACTAGAATATTGTCGCCTTCAGGCGACGTACATGATCTCCCCAATAACAATGTTTAACAAAAAAAAAAGATACTCAAATTTATTGTCGCCGTCCCTATACAAAGTTTTACAACTGTAGCACATGTTTCGCGTCAATTATTTCGGATCCGAGGGAGTAACAAAAATAGAAAGAAAAAATAACAAAGAGAAAATGAGAAAATAAAATAAATAGAATAGATAACAAAGCAACATAAAGAAACGATACATTAAAAATGAAGCAAACATATAAAAAAGGAACGAAAACCAAATTTGGCTGCCCAAATGAAGCAAACCCATGATTTTTTAGACATTGTGGGCATTTGTTGAACCCGTGAACAATAGTCAGCACATGGAAATTTATTGAACATTTTATAAATATGTGTAAACATGTTTTGCAAATGATACTTTTTTAAGCATGAAAATTTATTAGTTATTTTAACATTAATTTTAACACAATTAGCAATGAGATTACATATAATTAATTTAGTAATTATAATTTTTGAGATTAAAAAAATTAAATAAGCAACAGATTTTAGTGGGTCGGAGCAAATCCGGCCTAGTAGATGGCCCCTTGCAGGCGATTCCCTGCACGTGTTACTAGGAGCGATACATAGGAGGTCCCTTATTTCCACAAAGCCATCGGTAAACTGAGACTTGGAGCCGCCATTCCATGGCAACTCGGGGGCTCGTGCCGACGTGGTCGGCAACTCGAGGGGGCGAGGTTTCTCGCTGTCTTCATCGGCGGCGGTAGCAACCTGGCAGCTACAGAGCGGCTGGTGGGTCGGGAGCGCATGGACGTATTCCTTCCGTTACAAATTAATTGACTTCTATATATCTACATTTGGATGAACCTAAACATGTTACATGTACATATACATTCAAATGTAGACATATGGAAGTCAATTAATTTAGAACTGAGCGAGTAGTTCGGCCGGTGGGGAGTTGCGCTACGACGAGTCGGCGACTACGAGGTGACGGTGCTGTGGCGGAGAGGTAGCTGTGGTGGTGTTGCTGCAGGGAGAACTAGCTGAGACGGTGTTGCATCCTGGGAGACCTGTGATGTGTGATCAGTATGGTTATGATTCAGAGTGTGATACATGGAGTTGTTTGGATCGGCTTGTTGACAGCCCACTGCTCACTGTTCATGAAGACTTCACTTACACCAACAAAAGATTTTATTCTACAAATATTACTATTACAGAGGGTCTACATAACGCTAAATCAAAAGTGTTGTTCCCCTTGAACTGTTACGCTGTTGGTCTCTACATCTCCTTGTGTTATCATGTAACCGGATCCCACCTGAATGAGAGCTATGAACACAATCATAGCCACCGCAGATGGGTCCTGCAGTTCAGGCAACAAGTTGAAGTGTCGCCCCACGAAGGCGAAAATCACCATCCCGATGCCCACCGTGGTGGTAAGACACTGTTAAAAAGAGACATAAAAAATTTCGTGGTACGACACTGTTAAAAAAGGCATAATAAATCCATAAGCAGCAAACTACAGTTTCGACGAAGCAATATGGTTGACTGACTGAAAAAGAACTCATCATGTACGAGTGGTGAAGAACATCAAAGAGGGGGAGAGAAAGGGGCTTGATTTGGTACCCTATAGAAGATTTTGAAGGACCTCCAAGCGGCGGGGTTGGGCTGGGTCGGCGGTGGTTGCTGTCGGCCGTCGATGCCTTCTTCCAGGAGGTTCTCGTCATGGTCACGGGAGGCAATGGGGATGCAGCACCGAGGAGTGATGAGGACGAGGCGCCCCATCGATGGATCGAACACGCCGGCAGGCCGGAGAGAGCAGGTGCACCGATCCCCGTGAAATCTGAAGCGCGGCGGCGGAAAATCGATCCCAGGACTAATCGGGAACTCTGCTTTCCGAGCGGTACGCTAAGACTTTGCAAGGCCGTGTTTTTCCTTTAGATCGGGTTTTGGCGATTTCCTACTCCACGCGCTACGCGGAGTTAGCAAAGCTCTGCGCACCACGTGGGCTCGCCCCATGTTCGGCCGCTGATAGAATATTGAGAGAATTCCTCCTATGACACTGCCTTAAAACTCCATTCCTTATTTGACACTCCCAAATTTTTTCTTCCTTACGTGACCTCATCTCGCAATTTCTTTCCTTTGGTGACACTCTAGTACATTTTCTTCACTAACGGTGTTAAAGGGAGGCGTGCAAAGACCTTTTTACCCCTGGCGTGCAAAATTTTGTTCACTGGTCTGGATTCAAAAATTTAAAAATTTGGACAGAACCTCCCCTCTTTTTGGACGCCATATCTCAGACAATTCACATATATGTATACAAAATGCATCAGAAAAACTAACAGATGGGTGCATATATACAAAATGCATCATAAACCCTAAACAACTAACAGATGGGTGCATGTTCCCGCATACATCAGGACAAGTTCAATGTATCACGTAATGTTAAATCCACAAATACATCACATGATCAGCACAAAAGAATGGACCCCTCGTGGCCATTATATGAGAATCACAGGCTGAGCCTTCTTCTACTTCTAGTGCTCATTGACGGACTTGAAGGCTGCCATTTTTTGCTTCGTGTGCCCATTGCTGGGCTGTCGAGTAGCACCATAGGGATCTTGTCAGCACACTTTTTATTTTTACTCTTGCTTGTTACCTTCACAGGAACATTTGTTTCTTCTTTTACAATAGCCCCTAAACATGCGTGGTGTACTCTTCTCCGTGGTATACTCAAATCCATATTTGATTACATGCTGAGAAAGAGCCAACTTAAACTCCTCCATATTGGGATATGTGGAACCTTCGGTCATAGGAGGGTCTTCTTTGTCATACTCTACATTTGGCGCATGATTTGCCTCATAATGCTCCTCCTCCTCCTCCTCCTCCTCCTCTATTTCAGTCTCATCCTCTTCACTCTCATCACCGCTCTCATCTCCACTCCCATGATCAGCAGCATAGTCTGTGTCCTTCTCTTTATCCGAAAAAAGAACCACACTCAAAGGCACATACATATTCTCTTCATCGATACCAACATGTTCATTCTCCGGTGCTGGATTGCGAAGATAACTATCATCATCTTGTTCAATGTTGTTGGGTTGGACATGCACATCCTCATAATACTCGGTGATAGGCTCATATGGTTCAGATCCATCACAATATGCAATAAACAGCTCCACCATCTTTGTCTTAGTGTGTTTCTCAAACATATTCATCAAATCTTGGTCTGATTTTATTTCAGAGAATATTTTCAGAGCACTGTCATAGTACTGAACATGTGCAACTTCCGAATAACGTGGTGGGTACTCCAATGCAATTGATTCAACCAGATTTTTCTAGTTTGCCAAGTCAGAATCAATAGCCTTCTCAAACCTATAACACTTGATCTCCTTTCTAGCTTTTTTTGGCTGCCCATCATTCTAATTTTCAGCAAATAAGATGACTTTGGATCCATCCTGTACACAGATCAGGAACCTACGCATGAGTATTGCTACTCTCATAGTATTGATCTCCTCAATCTACTGCTACTACAGATTCAAGGAAGAAACACTCACCCTGCCTTGGAGAAGCACCCTGTGGCCGCACCGTGGTCAAAGCCCTCATCCGCGCCGCGCGTTGGAGAAGAGCCCGCAGCCACGCCATGGTCTGCGCCGACGGCCGCGCCATGACCTTGGTCTCCCGACGCAGCGCCGCCTTGGTCTTCCGGCGTGCCGCCTGGGTCGCCGTCCGCCGCCTTCCTCGCTCCGACCTGGGCCACCACCCCCGCAGCCACACCAGCGGCCGCGCCCGCGGCCGCGCCGTGACCTCCCCCAGACGCACCGTGACCTCCAAACGCAGCCCCGCCTTTTCCTTCTGGCATGCCACCTGGGTTGCCATCCGCCGTACCGCCTAGGTCGCCGTCCGCCGCCGTCTTCGCTCCGACCTGGTCCATGACCCCCGCAGCCGTGCCTGGGCCGCCACCCGGAGGCAAGGCGCAAACCATGGCCTCCACCGCAGCGGGCCAGCAGTCCGCCGCCGCCATGGGCCAGCAATCCGCCGCCGCCGCTGCTGCTACAGAGAGGCTCGGGTGGGGATACAAAGAGGCTCGCTCGGGACGGTTTGGTCCGTCCTTGTGTTGACTCGATGCGACGAGGGCATTTTTGTCCGCCCAGATTTATTTTGACGGAACAGTGCAACGGAGCAAACGTTGGTGTCACCAAAGGAAAGAAATTGCGAGATGAGGTCATGTAAGGAAGAAAAATTTGGGAGTGTCAAATAAGGAACGAAGTTTTAAGGCAGTGTCATAGGAGGAATATTCTCCTTTCCGAGGGAACTCCCTGGCTCGGTCGTTTTTTTTCAGTCGACTGTTTCCTGATTCGCTGCTAGTGGCAACACAAGTTTAGTGTGGTGTACGTTTTATATGCATCGTGCACTGTTCGAACTACTTTAAAATAAAATAAAGTAATGTGTACACAACAATTATTCGCGTACACGAGTAGGTTCCATTCCTGTACTCAGTTTTGAGTTTCGTCGACTATAACTTCTCAATTTTAAATCGATGTTTACAACATTTTTAGCCAAATTTTATCAAATTTGTCGCACTCGGTTGACCGTTTGAAATATCCTTTGACCAGGAGGTTAATCTCAACGTTTCGCTCAACTTTTGGGTTGTTATTTTTTCGCTTCGATGATAATATACGAGATAATATTGTATCGTAGGTTTGACCAACCTCTGTCGCCACCACTCACCACGGTTAACTCCGCCGTTGTCGTTGCCCCGCCGCCGCCGCCGCACCGTTGTCCTGCTCGCGGCTCTTCATGGTGCTGCCACGTAGATGGTTCTATGTTCAAACTCTGAACATGTTCGAAATCTGGATATTTTAAATATTTTTCAAAATTAGAACCATTTTAATAAACGAACATTTTCAAAATATGAAAATATTGAAATCTGAACCAATTTAAAAAATAAACAATTTTAAAATATGAATCATTCTAAAAAAATCTGGACCCTTTTGAAATCTGAACCATTTTCAAAATATGATCCATTTTCAAATATGAACATTTTCAAAATCTGAACCATTTTCAGATGTGAAATTTTTCAAAGAGTTTTCAAAAATAAGAACATATATTTTAAATTGAACTTTTTTCAATTAGAACAGTGACCTCATGTGAACGGTTTTTAAAAGTGGCCAGAAAATGGCACTGAATGGGAACTATTTTGGAACTTTTATAAAGTGAACAGAAAATGGCGGTGAAGGGAAACTAGTTTTGAAAGATTTTAAAAGTGAACAGAAAAGTGAACGAAATCTATTTTGAATGATTTTAAAAGTAAACAAAAAATGTCTGTAAACGGAAATTATTTTTGAACGAAATTTTAAAAGTGAACAAAATAGGCATTTGAACAGAAATTATTTTTGAACAATTTTAGATAGTGATCATAAACTAATTTAGAACGATTATAAAAGTGTATAGAAAACGGAAATTATTTTTGAACAAATTTTAAAAGTGAACAGAAAAGGCTTGTGAACAGAAGCTAATTTTGAACAATTTTAAAGAAGTGAATATAAACAATTTTGGTACGAATTCAAAACATGAACAGAAAATGGCGGTGAACGGAAACTATTTTGGAAACGGTTTCATAAAGTGAACAGAAAATGGCGGTGAAAAGAAACTAGTTTTGAACGATTTTGAAAGTGAACAAAAAAAGGTCGGTGAACGAAATCTATTTTCGAACGATTTTAAAAAGTGAACAGAAAAAGTCTGTGAACGGAAATTATTATTGAACGAATTTTTAAAAGTAAACAAAATAGGTATTTGAACGGAAATTATTTTTGAACGAATTTAAAAGTGTATAGAAAATGTCGGTGAACGGAAATTAGTTTTGACAGATTTTTAAAAAGTGAACATAAAAGGTTGTGAACAGATGCTATTTTTGAACAATTTTAAAGAAGTGAACATAAACAATTTTGGTACGACTTTAAAAAGTGAACAGAAAATGGCGGTGAAAAGAAACTAGTTTTGAACGATTTTAAAAGTGAACAAAAAAGGTCGGTAAATGAAATCTATTTTCAAACGATTTTAAAAAGTGAACAGAAAAAGTTTGTGAATGGAAATTATTGTTGAACGAATTTTTAGAAGTGAACAAAATAGTTATTTGAACGGAAATTATTTTTGAACAATTTTCAAAATTTGTAAACAAATTATAACGATTTTCAAAGTGTACAAAGAATGTCGGTGGACGGAAATTATTTTTGAACGATTTTTAAAAAGTGAACAGAAAATGCTTGTTAACAGAAGCTATTTTTGAACAATTTTAAAGAAGTGAACATAAACAATTTTGGTACGACTTTATAAAGTGAACAGAAAATAGAGGTGAACGGAAACTATTTTTGAACGATTTTAAAAGTGAAAAAGAAGGTTGATGAACGGGAACTATTTTTGAGCGATTTTAAAATATTGAACGAAAAAAGGGCCGGTGAACAGAAACTAATCTTGAACGATTTTAAAAGTAAAATGGGTCGGTGAACATAACCTATTTTTGAATGATTTTAAAAAGTGAACAAAAACTATTTTTAACGATTTTAAAAAGTGAACAAAAAATGTTGGTGAATGGCAACTAGTTTTGAACAATTTTAAAAGTGAACAGAAAATGTAAAATTGTGTTTTGGTACGTGAACATTGGTTTTTGATATTAAATAGAAAAAGAAACTTAAAATAAAAAGGTAAATTGGAAAAAAAGAACACTAAAAAGAACCACAAAATAAGAAATAAAAAAGAGAAAAAGAAACAGATACGAGAGAGAAAAATTGAAAGGAAAAAAAGAAGTACAAAAATGGAAGGCAAATTAAAATGAAAACAATAAATAAAAGAATGGAAAAATAAAGCAAAAAAATAGGAATAAAAAACGAGGAATTTTGAATAGAAAACAAAAAATAAAAGAAAACAGGAGAAGTCAGACCTACGGAATGAAAGAGAGAAACTTTTAGCATCACGTACGTGAAGAATGAAGGAGGGAAGCCGTCGGGAGCAAATGGCCAGGCCAAGAACGAGACGCGAGGGGTATGCGGAGCGTTATACACTCCGCGGTACGTGATAAATAGGATTCACCCGATTAGCTACACGGATGACAGGAACATATCGGCGTTGCGGGCTTTTTTCTATGCTGGACAACAAAACAAGCCTGGCCACGTGTCTCATTGATAGGCCTGTCAAAACTAGAACGTACAAGGCACGGGCCAAAAACAATGTTTAACAAAAACAAAGACAACAAAAAATGACAGAAGTTGGTGAGTGCACTGAAAAATGACAGCTTCGACAGAGCCCGGGAAGGAATCATTTACAGAGATATCAGAGTCTTCATGCGACTGCATTTCAGTACCTCCATAATCTCATATGTCCCTCGTGAATGTAATAGCGTAGCCCATGAACTAGCAGCTTATGGTGCTCGTAGGCAGGTCGACAGGCAGGTTTGGACTGATGCCTTGCCGGATGATCTTCCTGTATCGGTGGCCAGCACTATTGCTGTGCCCAGTATCTGTTGAAATCTAGTGTTTCGTTTCAAAAAAAAAAAAAAAAAGACAACAAAAATAGATAGAAAAGAAAAATTAACAAAGATAAAATGAAGAAAAATCGAATAAATAACAAAGCGAGATAAAGAAGCGATACATTACAAAAGAAAATGAACCAACCATTAAAAACGAGAACCAAATTTGGCAGCCCAAGTGGACAGATAGACTATGAGGCGCCATAGCGAAAATCTAAATTGGAGCCCAGCTAAATGTTGCCTTTTTAAAAAAAAATCGAAATCAACATTTTAAGTTTCTAACAATGAGAAAAAAAAATCTAGGAGGTAGATTTTGTCGAGATCTATAATTGTGTAAATTTTTAAATCCAAATTCGTCATTGAAGTCTTTAGCGATGGACATGGGGCCATCACCACCTTCGTGTGTGTCTTGCCAGCTTCCCGCCTCTGTAAATTGTAGATTTTTGGTTGCTTCTGTCACTTCCTCATCTTTAAGTGACAAGGTCGATGAGACAAGCGTGTTGGCGCCTAACTCTGATGCCATGTTTGGCAAAGAGCTATGCGACTTGCTCGTCGATCAGGAGGCGAATTGCCCTGGTTATGGCAAGGATGTTGCTTGCGTCTAGGCGGGAACGGCTTCGGATGGTGTATTCATGACGGTGGAGAAATCTCTCAAAAAGAGGGCAAGAAAGAAGCTTGGAGTCACAAGGAAAGATTCCGTTGTTGCTTGATTGTTGGGCCCTTTTCAGTTTGTAATTTCCTTGCTTCATGGTTGTAGTAGGTTGGGTGTTTTTTTTGTTGACGGTCGGGTGTTTGTTTGCTTGGGTTGTTCGATTATGGTTGTGGGGTTTGTCGTACCGGTTTTCCGTTAATTAACCGGGCAAATCTCTTATTCTTAACTAATAGATTGGGGAAAAAATTCCCCGTTTCAAAAAAACAAGGGCAGCACATCTGGATTTCGTTTGTGCATGTTTCGGCAAAAAATCGAGTTTTTTTGTTATCATGCAATAACACAAATCGCTTAGCACATAGACACATAGTAGGTTCGACACAAATACTGTGGTAATTATAAATCGTCGTGTACCAACTACAAAGGCGAAAAAAATGCCGTCCAAATATGTTAAAATGGGATCTAGTTTCGAATATCCTGTTGAGACAAAGCCGGCGGTGAAGGGGACCAGTCAATAGGATTCGTGATTTTGGAGATATAACATGCTGTAACTGTATGTCGTTTCACAAAAAAGCTTGACAGTGTCATCATTTTATTTGTTTGCGTGTGTGCATCCATCCGTCCCACAAAATTATTGGGGCTTACCGTCCAACAATGTTATACTAAGCATACAGGTACCCGGTCTGTTTTTGAAAAGGGGATACCCCAGTCTCCTCATTAATTGATATACACATAGCCATATTTATTTTAAAGTTTATCATCTAATTTATTGCATGACGGAGCAGAAAATGCCGATACAAAAATTAGCCATCTAAAAGCATATGACACGTACATCCGAATCAGAAAAAACCTAAAACATCTTATCTTTCTAAATACTAAGCTCTCTAGAATTTGTGCCCTCTCCTTCTCCCACATGTCCACATTATGTTAAACCCCACTTAGCTCACTTTATTTATTTATAGTTCATAGTTTTAAATTCAGTTTGAAAAAAAGCTACCTAGAATTGGGGCCCTCTCCTTCTTCCACATGTCTACATCATGGTAGACCCCACTTAGCTCACTTTATCTATTTATAGTTCATAGTTTTAAATTCAGCTTGAAAAAATTCTATTGGATATATACATATGTTTGTACTTATCTGCTATATTTTTGGTGAACTAAAAGGGGATTCCCATCTATAAAAAAGAAAATTGTGGCTGTAAAAAAAAGGAAAAATAGCTCAGTTTCCCCTCAAAATTACTCTTTTTGTGTAGACCAAAATACAAAAAAATTTCTAGAGTGCGTACAATACGTCCACGTAGTTGTACTTTTATTTCAAAAAATTGAAACCTAAACATGTCGTTTCGATTTTTTTAAATAGAGATGCAGTGAGTTCGGAGCTACTGGCGCTACCCGACATCAACTCTCTCTCTTATATCTGCTACCAGCATCCACCATAGCGTCGCGCACCCTGTACCACGCGACACCATTTCTCTCCCTCCGCCTCTCTCGTGCCATATTCTACCGGAAACAGACGTCCCTATGCAAAGTTTGCCCGTCTCTCCACACACACCTCTGGCTCCATCAAGCACCTGGGATTACGGGGCACCTCCATTCGTGATGTCGCGACTCAAGTCCATTTTTAACTTGCACGCCACGTGCGCTCCCCTCTGGTGGCCACCCAACGCCAGTGAGTGAGCTGAAAGACTTCCTACAACCCTCACAGTAGTTGCACGTGAACACCCATGTCGGCTCTCGCATCGGCCGCTGTTGTCACCGTTGCTGTTAGTAGTGCAAAACTCAGTGGTGGTGACAGTTGCGGTTGAAACCGTGAACGACAAATCGATGGTGAATGGGGTGGAAGGATGAGTTATACGCGTCGTTGTTGGATGCCACCTTTTACTGATGAAAGATGATGTGGGTATTTATCCGTGAACTTTTTTCTGCGGTATATTTGCTTATATCTCACTTGTATTCAGAGAACGAGCCAAATTATGTAAGAAAATGCATGTGTGTATTTTGTAGAAAAAGGACATATGTTGGCCTATATTTAGTTGCAATCATTAGAGTGTAGAAAAGTCGGGTACAATAATAAAATAGAATGTGGTGTGGCGGACAGGACAAACTATATGTTAAGAGAAGGGCATTCCTACAATTAGATATATAATTGTTGGTGGTATTCATTCCAGTTTATTTTTGTTTATATTTTATTTTATGCAATATGGATCCAATGCACATATTAATATGGATGTAAACAGTTTAAGATCTCCGTTTGCTCTATATTTTGGTGAATTATTTAGTATTTATTGGTGGAATGTTCCTATATTTTTATATAGTATCGATCATATTCGATGCAATTTATTTAAATATGTCAGGACATAATTACGCCAACTATTATTAATTTTAATATAATTTATGTCAGAAAAGTCTACTTGATTTCATTATATTAAAATCAATGACTGATCTCAGTTTGCTCTATATTTTGGTGAATTATTTAGTATTTATAGGTGGAATGTTCCTCTGTTTTTATATAGTATCGATCGTATTCGATGCAATTTATTTAAATATGTCAGGACATAATTACGCCAACTATTATTAATTTTGGGATAATTTATGTCAGAAAAGTCTACTTGATTTCATTATATTAATATCAATGACCTTTATTGTAGGATCTCGATGACTAATCAAATCTTGGCTAATCTATCTCTTCGAGTTTGCAATGTTCATCATATCGTACGGTGTCTGCAGATTGTCGAAATTTGATCAATTTATGTTTTGTTCAAATCATTATAGAACCATGTACACAATTTAACTTTCATGACATATCATAATTGTCATTGTATCCTGATCGTCTAACTGAGTGTAACCTTTTTTTAAGCGGGGTCATGCTCTTTCTATTGAGTGGTGTACAGCTAACCTTACTACAACTAAATAATTGTGTCCCTTCTCTACTCCTCTATGTTTATGTAAGGATGTCTGAGTAATCGTGTTGTAAAAGAGTGAGCCAGCGGTACTATTTTCTCTATCATTGGTACTATTTCTTAATATGTCTTGCTAAAAAATTGTTTGTTCATCTATCGTTATTCGTATTAGGACAAACGCGGCAACGCGCGCCTTTTCCTTCTAGTATTTTAGGAAAGAAGATAGTAGTAGTTTAGTTGCATCACAGAATTGTCTTCAGAGGTTATATGTTGCCCAGTAAATCATGGACAAAAAACAATCTCCTAGAGGTTCGTCCATGCAATGTCTTCTTTGTAAAGTTTGCAAAGTGGGTGCTAGGAAAGTTTCCTAGGTTTTCTAACCCTTTAAAACAAGTAATAATGCTTATACAAGAAAATCGAAGGACTAGATTCTCTACGTGGAGTTTGTTTAAATCAAAGATGCCCCAGTTTCGTCGTTGCACTAATAGGCTACATTTAGTCGTTTATGCTCAATTTGTTGCAAACTTGCTCCCAAGTTGTTCCAATGTTTATACGAGAAGATAACAAAATACATATTGGTTGCAGAATAAAGTAAAATGTTAATAATAAACCAACAGGGTTGGTAAGTTGGGCTCTATGCAGAGTAATAAAACCTAGATTACAACTGTGTCACTTTTTGAAGTGGCCGTCCCGTGTAGTTGCGAATGCATAAACGATAGTGTTTGCAATAAAAGAAGACAACTCGACTCTTCATAAATGAGAAAAAAAATTCATTATAGTCTTGTTATATAAAGCCAAGATACATATTAAGAGATAGTCTTCCCCTTGAAGTTGTTGATATGCTCTAGGTGTAGGTTGCCTTATCTTCTCGTGTTACCATGTACATAAATACCGTCGGAGCGAAAGAGAAAACCGGACCCAGTATCAGAGTAGAAGCGTACTGAAAGTCAGGATCCTTATATAAATACCGCATCACGAAAAGCCAAACCAACATTGCGAAGCTCCCTGTGGCCGTAAAAGTCTGCAAAAGCATATCAGAATTGTAATCACTAGAGCTCAAACTTGAAACAAATGCAGATCTTGACGACACTTGACTAACTCGAGAGCAAAGATAGTTCCAAACATTATGATGAGATAACATTGCATCAGTATGCCTCCAATTTTTCGTTCCTTAAAGAATACGACTAAGTCTTCCCCGGGCTGGCGCCATACCCACAACTACATGTGGGAGATCTGGCCACCCGGTCTGTTTAAGCTACTCAAGAAGTGGAGGTGTGATTCAACAAACCAATGACCTGTGTGTCACGGGACGAAATCATGTCTTGATCTGTTGTATTTGGTCACATCATCTTATATCTCTTGAAAATTTCCTACCGTTTCTCTTAAAAAACTAATGTTTTTCTTCAGAGAGTAATCATCTTAATTATCCAATTGCGAGATAGGTACGAGCGGCAAAGGACGAAGAAGCTTTATTACCCTGACGAAGAACCTCCCGAGCCTCGGGCGGGCGGCGTCTGCTGCTTGTCGCTGTTCGTCGACGCCTTCCTCCATCCCGAGCAACTGATCCCCCTCGTCCCCATTATTCTTTATCCTTTTTTGAAATTGTTACAACTATAATGTGTATATTATGAATTTATTACCCGTTGCAAGTTGCAACGCACGTACAATTTACCGCCACAAGTTTTCTCCAGTTACAATTTGCAACCGCCACTTGCTCATCAATTATTGTGCATAGCCATGTTCATTGCATTACCGTTCTACCTAACAATCATGACGAAGGGCCTTTCTTCGCAGTTATTCAATGAATTTCGGTCCAGTAAATGTGTCCATCCATTTCGACGCACAAACTGAGAGAGGGGGGGGGGGGGGATGTTAATATATGTATTCTTGTACACGTATCTCATGTATAGCTATACCGAGGCCACCTGCCAATCCCCAAGATTTGATTCGGTACTGATTCTGTTGAGATCATACTTGATCTCCAAGCCTCGTACCCTATATAATGCTAATGAGAGATCGCCCTGATCGTGTGGCGTTTCCCCAAAACGTGTTCCGTTCTCTCTTATCAACCAATTGATATTACGTCTTCCTAAATCAAACTTCCTAATAAGTCAACTTGTCCTAAATTTGTTCATGCCTTTCCATTGTTTTCCCACTCCATATATTTTTCTCCATGACTTCAGGGTTGAAGCCAAAAGCACAATGCAAATGAAAAAGGAGACATTATTCTTTATCTTTTTTGTTTACTATTATAATGTGTATATTATGAATTTATGACCCGTTGCAGCGCAGGCACCATTTACCCGCCACAAGCCTTGTGCCGTTATAATTTCCAACCGCCAGTTGCACAGCAAGTTGATAAATGTTGGAATTTTTCTAAATTATGAATGGGGAAAGGTCCATCATATAAGTGTATTCTTAATCGCCTGCACCGATCGAGGAAGACGTGATTTCAAAGAAGCCGGCATTACGACCCGCGAGCAAAGCATGTCGACTTGTAGCTAGGTTGGAGTCAGCACAAAGCAAGGCTTTTGATCCAAAATAACAGTATAGTAATAATAATCACGAAGTCATGCCTCCACACTTCACGGAAGGACAGTAGAGGAGCACTAGGAGGAACAGTTTCGCTGCTTACTCCTCAGTGTAAGTTCAATATCCTTGAAAAAAAAGTATATATACAGTGTTCTGCATAGTGCGAACTCTACCGGCCGGATAGCATTACGTAGACACTTCACCATGGATCCGCGCCACAAGAAGCTCCGCATCACTGCGCCGTATTTCTGCACAGCGATGCTCTTCCTGCTCCCCTCGCGCTCCTCGTCGGCGTGATCCTTGTTGTATACCCGAACGAGTTCGCCCTTCAGTCACACATGTCCGGCCACATCTGCCAAAACAACCCCGGTGGTGGCACGGAGCACGTCGTCGTTCGGGTGGTCCCGGATTTCCGGCTGCTCATCGGCGTGCTTATGCTCCCAGGCATGTACGAGCGGCGGAACCTGCTACGCACGGTGTACGCGCTGCAGCAGTCGAACCTGACGTCGACGACGCGCATCGACGTCCGGTTCTTCTTCTGCCGGCTGGCCTCCGAGGAGGAGCGCGTGCTGGTGGCGCTGGAGGCGATGCGGTATGGCGACGTGGTGGAGCTGGACTGCCCGGAGGAGAACATGGACAAAGGCAAGACCTACTCCTACTTCTCCAGCATCACGGCGCTCTTCGGCGACTCCGCCTACGACTTCGTGATGAAGTCCGACGACGACACCTTCTTCCGCCTGCCGCAGCTGGCGGAGTCGCTCCGCCGCGCCCCCAGGACGGACCTCTACTACGGGCGCAAGATACCGTGCGACCACAAACGCCCCACGAATGAGTACATGTCCGGCATGGGGTACGTGCTCTCGTGGGATCTCGTGGAGTGGATCGTGGCGACGGCGGACCAGATCAGGAACCGGACGACCGGGCCGGAGGACAGAACGGTGCGCCGGTGGTTCGGCTTTGCCGGGAAAGCCAAGAACTGGGTGGACGTGAAGCCGGCCATGTATGATTTCCCGGAGATGTGGTACCCATGCGCGCACGAGCTAGTGCCGGACACCATCGCTGTGCACAGGCTCAAGACCAACGAGAGGTGGTACAGAACGCTCAAGTACTTCAACTTCACCGCCAGGCTCGAGCCGTCCAAGTTCTACCGCAACCATTGATCGAGCTAGGTGCAAATCTTGTCTACATAACATATTTGTATTTTGTTATTATTATATTGACTTTATTTTGGTTGAGGGGTCTGTGAAGTTGATCACTTAATTCTTTCCTAGAGAGAAGACCGTAGAATGTAACGATGCAAGCGGGATGTGCCAATCCGTCAAACCCGTGTCCCGGATGCAAATCCCATTTATCCCGTGTACTTGTACTATACTCCCTCCGTTTAGGTGTCTTAGTCCTTTTATGAAAATATATTTGTTCAGAACTATAAGGTCCGAATTAGGTATTAATTGCCCATTTTAATGTTGCATGCACAAATTACTCGCACCTAATTGGCTGTTAAGGGCATGTACAATGCTCTTATGTCAGCCTTCCCTTAACAGTGCCACGTAGGATTTTGGCTGACGTGGATTGGAAAGAGAATAAAGAAAGGCATGAGCCTTCCCTTGCGCAAGGGATCATCCCTTGTTAAGGAAGAGAAGGCATACTTTTGCATTGTACGATTTTCTCTCACCATTTATTGCTTATCGTTTACCCCTATTTTTTTGTACTCATTTAAAGCGTAAGAGTTAGCCTAAGCGACAAGCCATTGTACTATATTTTTTCTTGCCTTCTCTTGCTGATATGGAAGACATAAGAGAAGGCTGCCTTCTCTAGCACCGTACATGTCCTAATGGGGACATACAAATAGCTGCAATTATTAGCCTGCATGCCTGAGATAATAGCCCAATGCATGCTCAAGGAAAGTGGATCTTCCTATTTTTTCGCATCCACTCGTTGCCTGCCTTAGTCGCGCAGCTAAATGATAGAGTCCTAACACACCTAAACGGAGGGAGTATCCTGTTTGTATCGGCCGGATAAATGGCTGTGTCTTCCCCGGCCGAACCTGTGCATGCATGATACGAGCAACTTCATTCGTGGGCTGTTTGCAGTAGCAATTTAATTGCCAGGACCCATGGGACCCTCCTGTCTCACATCATAATTTCCCACTTATCCCGTCAAGACCGACAGGCAAGATTAGGCTGGAGGCCCATTTCCGGGCCGCTTGCATCGTTAGTAGAACTAGCATGGTGGCTCTCGCAATGGCTCTCGCAATTGCGAATTGCGAGGGTATCATCTCAATGTGTCAAAAATATTAGTTAATTGTATTTATATTGCACAAAAATACTACAAAATAGTAGACTAAAGTTTGTTTTTAGGTGATGTCATACTTTTTTTTATAGAAAATATGCAACTACGTTACAACTTACTATGAGATGCTATAAAATCTGAAATTACACTTACTCCCATGTGATTTCAGTCTTCCTCTTTTCACCTTGTCACTCACCGTGTCATTATTACAGAACGACACATCAGAAACATGTCAAAAGTCTAATCGGAAACAGAGAAATGATAAGTGTCCCATGCCCCGCTGCCGATGTGAAGAGTTAAATGGCAACGGAGTTGTTCCACCGTTGCCCGTAACATGGGCAACGGTTAATATATTAGATCGTTATCAATATGTTTCACATTAGACACTGAGTTTTACTAATCATCGTTTCTAATAAGGGCCATGGGAAAAACAAACACGGTGAAGGGGCTGCGCCGTCGATGGAGCCCAGCTCCATGCGACTAGACGGCTGTCCGTTCTTCACCGTATTTCTGTTCGCCCTGCTGTACAAAAGTTCATCTGGCTTCGGTGCGCGTGGATGGAGCTCTGCTACTAGGTCTTCACGGCCACCGGATGATCAACGAATATGTAGTTTTACCTAGGTCACGTACCTAATCCCCTAGATATGATTGGGTACTGATTCTATTGAGATCATACTTGATCTCCAAGCCTTGTACCCTATATAATAATAATGAGAGATTGCCCTGATTGTGTGGCGTTTCCCTAAAACGTGTTTGTTCTCTCTTATCAACCAATTTATATTACATTTTTGTAAATCAAACTTCCTAATTCAACTTTTCCGAAATTTGTTCATGCCTTTCCATTGTTTTCCCACTCCATATATTTTCCTCGATGGCTTGAGGGTTGAAGCCAAAAGCACAATGCAAATGAAAAATGGAGAAAATACAATATTCTTTATATTATTTGCAATTGTTACAATTATAATGTGTATATTATGAATTTATTACCCGTTGCATTTATGACCTGTTGCAACGCACAGACAATTTACCGCCACATGCCTTCTCCAGTTATTATTTCCAACCACCACTTGCACAACAAGTTGATACATGTTAGAATATTTCTAATGAGCGAATGTGAAAATTTGGAACCCTGGAGCGAACGCAGTCGTTCGATTTTTTAAGCGATGTCGGATTGCAACTGGCAGAATTTCATGTCGCGATGTGGAAACTCTTCGTTGGTATGCTCGTGCAAATGTTCTCTTGTTAGAAGTGCCCAAATTGTTTACACAAGACACAATTAGTGCTTATTTTGAACATGCTTATGCATTTAACTTGTACAGTTCTCCAATATAAAATGTAAGAAATTGTAAAACAAAAGTTATACTGTAAGAAATAAATTTATATTGGTCTTAATGATGTGGGGATATTTTCTTGCTTTAAGCATTCATACATCACCACCTTATCATCATTGTATGAAGATGAAAATAATAAGGAAGATTGAGGGATCCCGTAATGAGATCGAAGACACCTCCATGTCTCATGGCGTGAAATCTTGTAAAAGCTCTCCTCTGGAAAGCGGAGGTGCCGAAAATGAGAAGAACCCAAAGAGACTAATGTCATCCAAGATTGCAATCCTTCTCAAAGGTTTGATGCACCACTAGGCCTACCGCCTGTCCCCCCATCACCGCATAGCCTTCAGCTAAGAGAGATCATATGCAATTGAAGAAGCTGGAACAAAATCTCAAGAAAATAATGGTGACCAAATCATAGGATTGATGGGCTCCATGTGTCAATGAATATCCTATGCTAAAACTGTTGCAGAACTGGCAATGTCGCAGCAATTAAGGATGTTCGCTATCTTGCGGACAATTTTGCCCACTCGGTGTTGTACTTTGTTGAAACACAAACAACGAATACCAGAGGGAGAAACTGGCACACTCTTTTGGTTTTGGTAAATGTTTTACTCTAAGTAGTAATGGCAGAAGTGATGCTCTTGCTATGTACTGGAACAATAATTTAGCGACTTAATTCACTTTTACAATATCATATTGATATGAAGGTGCTCAACCCTGGGATAGATCCGGGGAGACACTGGTAAATAGCGACTCTATGGACATACCACAAGGGACACAAGTAAAATATCACTTGGACGACACACTAGAAATAGGTGCATGTTTCCCGACCCACATCGTCAATGGTGTTTCAAAATAAGAGTGCTCCGTCTTTAGTTGTTTTAGACAAAGTTAAAAATGAGGCTCGCCTGTGGGTCCTCGCGGGTACCAAATGTTTGGGCAACTTGATACCGCGAGAGTAGTTGGGTTGTAATTCTCGGTCACAAACTTGCTTTCTTGCAATCTCCCCCTTAATTAATATACGGGGCAAAGCTTTTGCCCCTCGTTTCTAATAAAAAAACATCGTCAATGGTAAAAACTAGATGATCCATTGCTATGGAGACGGAGATTTGAAGCTAAATGTATCTAGTCAAGATATAGATTCTGTCTCTTGTCACATTTTTCGGTGATACGGTTGTTCTTTGCTGTTTTTTTTATTCCGGTATAATTCTGTCTCTTGTCACATTTTTCAATATAGTGCTGCATGGTGGAAGATCTGTGATCGGTACAGCATATAGTTTCCTGTGAATGGAGTTGTTTTTATTCACTTGTTTGACGATCACTGGTTGGGTTGGGAAGGTGATTTTCTCCTGAATACACATATACTAAATTTGTACACTTCTCCATATCTTATTTTTAGCATGTGACAGTATTACAAGTAGGATTATCTCTTTGTTTGCATATTTTAACAACATATCTGGTAAAATTCGTAAACATTAGTATATTGGGTATATTGCCGTTCCACCAAGCCAAAGGTCACTGTATTTGCATGTTCCCACGTGAACGAGAGTTGACATCCTCTCGCACTAAATTCTACTCACTCCATTCAGAATATAGAATGTTTTAGATGTTTCAATATGGACTGAAATGAGTGAGTCTAACACAATAAATCGTGTCATGATACATCCGAATAAGAAAAAAAAACTAACACATGTTATTATATTTCAGAATGGAGGTAGTGCTTATGAACCAATTTATATTCCGTTTTGCTAAATCAAACGTCCTAAGCCAACTTTTCCTAAATTTGTTCCTGCCTAATGGTAGTACATAGGCCAATCTATAGCTGTACCTAGGCCACCTACTGAATCCCCTAGATTTCATTCGGTACTTATTCTGTTGAGATCATAGTTGATCTCCAAGCCTTGTACCTTATATAATACTAATGAGAGATCGACCCGATTGTGTGGAGTTCCCCCAAAACGTGTTTGTTCTCTCTTATCAACCAACTTATATTAAGTTTTACTAAATCAAACTTTCTAAGTCAACTTTTCCTAAATATGTTCATGCCTTTCCATTGTTTTCCCACTCCATATATTTTCCTCCATGGCTTGAGGGTTGAAGCCAAAAGCCCAAAAGCACAATGCAAATGAAAAAAAAGGAGAAGATACATTATTCTTTATCTTTATGTGGTAATTGTTACGATTGCAATGTGTATATTACGAATTCATGACCTGTTGCAACGCAGGGACAATTAATTTACCGCCACGAGCCTTCTCCGGTTATAATTTCCAATCCCTAGTTCCCTACTTGCACAGCAAGTTGATGTTAGAATTTTTCTAAATTGTGAATGGGGAAGGTCGATCATATAAGTGTAGGAGAAGCTACCAATACGTACGACCCGCGAGCCATCCGTGTGGACTTTGAGCTAGGTTTGAGGCAGCACAAAGCAAGGCTTTTTGTCCAAAGAAGGAGTAATAAAGAGCGAGTCATATATAATATACGTCCACACTTGACGCATGGAGAGCAGGCGAGCACTAGCAGAAACGGTTTCGCTGTGTACTCCTCTGTATATATAGTGTACGTTCTGCACTCCTTCCACACGCTGTCGTTATCTTCTACTCCCATGGATCCGCGCCACAGGAAGCTCCGCATCCCTGCGCCGTATTTCTGCACAGCCATGCTCTTCTTGCTCCCCCTCGCGCTCCTCGTCGGCGTGATCCTCGTCGTATACCCGAACGAGTTCGCCCTGCAGTCGCACATGTCCGGCCACATCTGCCAAGCCAACGCCGGTGGTACGGCGGAGCACGTCGTCGTGCGAGTGGTCCCGGATTTCCGGCTGCTCATCGGCGTCCTGACGCTCCCGGGCCTGTACGAGCTGCGGAACCTGCTACGCACGGTCTACGCGCTGCAGCAGTCGAACCTGACGTCGACGACGCGCATCGACGTCCGTTTCTTCTTCTGCCGGCTGGCCTCGGAGGAGGAGCGCGTGCTGGTGGCGCTGGAGGCGATGCGGTACGGCGACGTGGTGGAGCTGGACTGCCCGGATGAGAACATGGACAAAGGCAAGACCTATGCCTACTTCTCGAGCATCACGGCGCTCTTCGGCGACTCCGCCTACGACTTCGTGATGAAGTCCGACGACGACACCTTCTTCCGGCTGCCGCAGCTGGCGGAGTCGCTCCGCCGCGCCCCCAGGACGGACCTCTACTACGGGCGCAAGGTACCGTGCGACCACAAACGCCCCACGAACGAGTACATGTCCGGCATGGGATACGTCATCTCGTGGGATCTCGTGGAGTGGATCGTGGCGGCGGCGGACCAGATCAGGAACCGGACGGCCGGGCCGGAGGACAGAACAGTCCGCCGGTGGTTCGGCCTCGCCGGGAAGGCCAAGAACTGGGTGGACGTCAAGCGGGGCTTGTATGATTTCCCGGAGAAAGGGTACCCTTGCGCGCACGAGCTAGTGCCGGACACCATCGCTGTGCACAGGCTCAAGACCAACGACCGGTGGTACACAACGCTCAAGTACTTCAACTTCACCGCCGGGCTCCAGCCGTCCAAGTTCTACCGCAACCATTGATCGAGCTGGGTTGAAATGTTGTCTTTTTTTTCCACGCGATCCCCACGGATCGATTTCCATTACTTCAACATAACGGAAATACAGCCAGCCCAGCGTTTCGACTTAGAGGGTGTTTGGTTAGGCTTTTTTCTTAACTTTTGGCTTTAGCTTACAAGTCACAAAAACACCTTAACGTTAATCAAACTAATCAGTTTTTGGACCTAGCGCTCTGGCGACAGCCGAGGCGACTAGGGTTTCTGCCTCCGTCCCCGGATCCGTTCCAGAGCGGAGTTCTGCCGCAAATAGGAATCGAGACCACCCTTCTCGGGTGGGTTTAAGGTGTGCTCGTGGGATCTGAAGGGTTCCCAGATCATCTCGTTTTCTCACGAAGGTATAGGGTTTTGCTTTGCGTCTCCTGATGGCGGCGGCTTCGGCAAATTCTGGTAATTGGCCGGGAGGATCTGACGAGAAACAATCTGAGGGCATTGATGATCTGCTGCAGCGCCTTGGAATCGAGGAAGAGGAGTTTGATGACATCGTCTTTGAGGAAGTAGAAGGGGCACCGAAGGAAGGCCTCAAGTGGCTGGCTCTGGCTAGGGTTCATACCACCAACTTTTTCAGTCCTTCAACTTTTGAACAGCATATGAAGGTTGCATGGAGCCCAGCTCGGGATGTGACTTTCCAGCATATTGAAGGTAATCTGTTTACAATCCAATGTTTTTGCTTGGGTGATTGGCTCAAAGTAGAGAAGGGCAGACCATGGTTGTTCAGGCAATCAATCGTTTGCATTGAAGAGTATGATGGCCTAGCTGATGTGGACATAATGGATCTGAATTACTTCTCAACTTGGATACAAATCCATAAGATTCCCGTTGGGTATCGAAATAATGCACTGTTAACAAACCTTGTGGAGAAGAAGATGGGCAAGGTAGTTGAGGTCCAAACGGATGTTCAGGGTGCTGGGAATTTCGTTCGAGTAAGAGTTAAGTTGGATGTTAGAAAGGTGCTTGAGCGCTGGGTCTCCATGATCAGAAACGGCAAGAGGGAAGTCTTTCTAGTCAAATATGAAAAGATGCCGCGATTTTGTGCAGCATGTGGTTTCATTGGGCACTCTCATTTGGAGTGTGGCTCGGGTGAACATGAGGAAGAGCAGTTGAAGTGGGGGGACTGGCTGAAAGCGGTTTGGGAAACATGGCATAGGAGAGGGAATGCGGGTGCTCGCGGCAGAGGTCGTGGCCCTCGCGGTGGAAGATATACTGAGAATGTCTCTCGAGGAGGAGGAAGGGATAGTAGTGGCCGGGGAGACCCTAATCAAACAAGTTGGAGGTATAATGCCCTTGCATATGTGGAGGGACGTACGGTTACTGATGAGATGAAGGACACGGCTACTAGTCCTCTGAAGAATTCATATATCAACATGGAAGATAAGAATGTATCCAACCCGAGTTCTAAAAGGAACCTGATTGGGGACCTTGAGTGTAATCCACACGGTGGGAAGGGAGGATCAGAATTTGGTGGCCTGAGCCCTTTGGTCACGGAAACATCTGAAGTTAATCCGGAGGGAACACATAAAATGATAACTGAGAAAGACAGGAACAAGAGATCGAAGACTGGAGCAGACTCCTCTTCACTAGGATCGGCAGGCTCTCGCGAGGAGCCTGTCCGGTCGCAATGAGGATTTTAGTATGGAATTACCGTGGTCTGGGTAACGCCGCGGCAATTCGAGCGTTGATGGATGTCCTGAGGCGCCATAAACCTGATGTGATCTTCCTCTCGGAAACACATCTTGATCGTTACCCTGCCGAGTGTCTGCGTCGGCAAATGGGAATGGATTTTATTATAGTTCAAGCAAGTGATGGTAGGAAAGGTGGGATTTTGTTGGTCTGGAGAAAAGAAGTTAAGGTTTATCAGATTTTTGCTTGCCCAAGTTATATAGATGTGCGAATTGTTGAGGAGGCTAATAAGGAGTGGAGATTTACGGGCATGTATGGAGAATTTAAATGGGAGGAGAAATATAAAACTTGGGAGAAGATTCGCTCAATTCATCAGAATAATTCTCTTCCTTGGTTGATCATGGGAGATCTGAATGAAATACTATTTGAGTCGGAAAAGGAAGGTGGCAGGATTCGGCCGGCGAGATATATGAAGGCGTTCTGGGACACCTTGCACTAGTACAGAACGACACATCGGATACCCCTCTATGGAAACGGCAGGCGTTAGGCGACGGAGAATCGCACTTTCCACGCGGCCAGTGCGTACAAACCTGACCTGGGCCGCGGCTGGCCCGTCAACATAGGTAACGGAGAAAGTATTAACTCCGTTACCCATAGTATTGGCAACGGTCTTAATTCTGTCTCCGTTTCCGATATGTGCCTCTATAGCAACGGAGACTTTTGGGTGTCCGTTTCCAATGTGGACACGTTCCATCTTCTTGGAATTCGAAGCGAGGCGAGTAAATGCCATGGCGTAGTGGCACCGCCCACTACTCCTTGAAAACCCCAATCCTTGCTAGCTCAAGATGCCACCGAATCTGCTCTCTCTCTCTCTCGCTCGCTCGCTCCCTCCTACTGATTAGCGAAGATGCCTCGCAGCAACGACACACAGGAGCACACTGAGTCGCCGCGGGACAGTCCCCCCGTCAGCGGCGAGTCCGTTGAAGGACCGACGCCGGAGACGAGCGACGACGAATACGCCAACTTCCATGATCCCACCTTGATGCTGGGCCCGCCGAAGGTTGATTCTGATGACGAGTCAACCGAAGAGGAGAAGGAGGAGGAGGAGGAGGACGACGAGGAGGACGAGGCGGAGGCGCCGGTCCCGAAGAAGGGAGCCCCGGCGACGGAGAAGAAAGCCGCCGCCACCGCCTCCGATATGCCGCCGCCGCCGCCACCACCTCCAATGGCCCCCAATAAGCGAGGCCGTGAGAAGGACGAGGATTGCGTGGAAGCAGGGCGCAAGAAAAACAAGAAGTAGCTAGTAGTAGTTCTATAAGTTCTCCAACTGTAATTTACTTTATTATTATTAATATGTACTGCGTATGTAATGTAGTAATCACTAATATTAATATAAGTATCCTATAAGTGGTTTTCTCCATATAGTAGAGATTAGGAAAATATTATTTCAGAGAGTAGAAGAAATTCCACAGAGTGGGCGCGTAGGTCCCACACCTCAGTGGAAGAAACACAAAGGAAACGGTCCTTCTAAAGAACCGTTTCCTATGTTTTACCGATATATATGGGCGTACAGAGCAAAACCTAACACTCGTTTCCTCACTCTGTCCCAGTATGCTAGATCTGTTCGTGGCGGCGCCTCCTGGCGTTGCGGCCATCGCCGGCGCCGTGGCGGCGCCGTCTCCGCCCAGACGACGGCTATCACGGCGAGGTCTTCGCCATCTCCCCCGACACGGCGAGGTCGTCGCCATCTCCCCGACACGGCGAGGTCTTCACCATCTCGCCCAACACGGCGAGGTCGTCGCTCTGTCCGCTTCCTCTGCCTCCACCACTTCCGGATCTGCTAGATCGATCCAACGGCGACGTGAAGAAGGTATCAGATCCACATCCGGTAGTTCTATCTAGATCATTTCTTGATGTAGTTAACTTGCCTATTGTGCACTTGCAACTAGTTGTAGTTTAGCTAACTTGTTGAAAGTAGTTCAGTTCACATCCGGTAGTTCTATCTAGATCATTTCTTGATGTAGTTAACTTGCCTATTGTGCACTTGCAACTAGTTGTAGTTTAGCTAACTTGTTGAAAATAGTTCAGTTCACATCCGGTAGTTCTATCTAGATCATTTCTTGATGTAGTTAACTTGCCTATTGTGCACTTGCAACTAGTTGTAGTTTAGCTAACTTGTTGAAAGTAGTTCAGTTCACATCTGGTAGTTCTATCTAGATCATTTCTTGATGTAGTTAACTTGCCTATTGTGCACTTGCAACTAGTTGTAGTTTAGCTAACTAGTCCATGTGAAAACAGGAGTCTATTTCGGTGACACTGCATAAAAAAGTCGGAGACACAGAACAAACAACGAACATTACTCAAGAGAGTAGTGTTTGTTGACTTTCCCATAATGGCCTCCAATTATATACACAGGTCAGTACACACTATATACTACTGTATACTTCATATTATTGCGTTAAATTGTTTGTTCTATCTAGTAGTGTCAGAACTAACATAAATCCTTATTTACATTTAGGGATATTAAGCTGTTCCCTTTCAAACTCCACCATACATATCCACCGTCGCTATTGTGACGTTTTGGTACACTGCATAAAATACTTTTTTAAGTAAGAGTGTTTTATACAGTGTCGCCGAAATGTCACATCGGTGACGTATTAGATTAGATTTCGGTGACACTGCATAAAAAATCCAGAGCCGGTGGTGGCCTCCATGGAAATGATGATCGTTGTCAGGCATCCTATGAAACTGCTGACATCGCAATATCTTGTTGACAAGCCGTGTGTTGGCTGCTCCGGTTCATCAATAAGAGCCACCTCAAGACATAGGTAAGATATCGTTTCAGTTTGCTTAAATTCATAGTGTATTTGTTTTACCATATGCATTTAACAATTGTAACTCTATTTACTAATGTATAGGGTCCAAAGATTCAACATCCTTCTCTCAAGAAGTTGAGATAAGAAGAGATAGCTAGAGTGACACCTGCGAGGATTGTGGAAAAAGATGTAGGGAAGAAATCATATATTCTTTCCGTCCTTTGACATGATAGGCTTAGTATAGATGAAATCTGTTATCGTTTTACCTCTTATGTTTGTCACATCTTGTGATGCAATTGTAAAGGTGAAATTGTGATGGAAATGTAAAGTTACATTGTGATATGAATGAAATCTGTTTCCGTTTTAGTATTTGAGCTTGTGCTGTGAGATTTTAAGTATCTAGTGGCATTTGTAAACGTGGCATCCTGTAACCGAAATATGAGAAATGCTCAGTGCAAACGGGTGGATGGCAAACTCCGTATCTGATGAAGGAAAACTAAGGAAACGGAGGTCTGCGCACAACCGTTGCCAAATGGAGACCTCATCCAAAACGGTTTTTGGCCTCCGTTACCGATGAAGGCCTTCACATCAGTGACAGAGGCGGGGACACGGACCCTTTCTCCGTTGCCGAAGGGGTTTTTGGCCTGTTTCCGATGTGTCGTTCTGTACTAGTGTTGGATGATTGTCAGTTGGTTGATGTCGGATTTGTGGGAGATAACTTTACATGGCATAGAGGTGCGATGAGAGAAAGATTGGATAGAGGGCTGGCTAACTTGGCTTGGAATCAGATGCATACTAGTGCGGCTGTCCTTCATCTTGAGTATAACCATTCGGATCATCGGCCTCTGTTGCTAGATACTGAATATTATCTACCACCTCCACATGCTCCGGGGCGGAACCAACGCAAATTTGAAGCGAAGTGATTTAAAGAAGAGGGGTTTAAAGATGTTGTTGAGGAGAAGTGGAACACGCCTTTGCCGGATACTATTCCTGTGCTTGACCGGCTGAAAGCCATGCACGATGGGCTGCATGCATGGGATAAAACAATTCTTCAAAATCCCAGGAAACGGTTGAGAAAGGCCCAACATGAACTGGAAATTCTTATGAGAGGTCCATTAAATCCTAATGAAGATCAAAAGAAGTTTGAATTGGCTCGGTTGATTGAAAATCTGCTAGAACAGGAGGAGATAAAGTGGTGTCAGCGCTCTCGCGCAAACTGGATTCAAAATGGTGATAAAAATACAAGCTTCTTCCATAATTATGCGTCGACTAGAAGGAATATAAATATGATCAAAAAGTTGAAAAGTCCGTCGGGTGATTTCGTGGAAGGTACGGATCAAGTTAAACCTCTCATCTTTGATTATTTCACTAACCTTTTCCATTCGGACAACATGATTGTTGATCCGGCGTTTCTAGATAAAGTGACTCCGAGAGTTACTACTGATATGAATGAGAGGCTCTTAGCTCCCTATTCTGCCGAGGATGTGAAGAGGGCAGTACACAGCATTGGTGATTTGAAAGCACCAGGACCGGATGGTCTTCATGCCTTGTTTTATAAAAGATTTTGGCATTTAGTAGGTAATGAGATCACAGGTGCGGTTCTAAAAGCAATAAATGACAAGAAAATTCCTGATGGTTGGAATGAGACAGTGGTTGTGCTAATTCCGAAAGTTGATACCCCGGAAGAGGTAACTCAATTTAGGCCAATTTCTCTTTGCAATGTGGTTTATAAGATTATCTCTAAAATGTTGGCAGCTAGACTAAAGAATTTGCTACCAGAGATTATTGCTCCTACTCAAAGTGCCTTTGTTCCGGGAAGGCTCATTACTGATAATGTTTTAGTGGCCTATGAGTGTATCCACAAGATTAAAAATAAGAGAAAGGGAAAACCTGGACTTTGTGCGGTTAAGTTGGATATGCACAAAGCGTATGACAGTGTTGAATGGAATTTTTTTAAACAGATGATGTTGAGATTGGGGTTTGATAGCCAGTGGATTGATCTAATTATGGAGTGTGTTTCGTCGGTGTCCTATTCTATTAGAGTCAACTCGGAATTAACAGAGGAATTCAAACCCACCAGAGGTATTAGACTGGGGGACCCGCTATCACCCTACCTGTTTCTTTTATGTGCAGAAGGTTTATCAAGTTGCTTGTTACACGCGGAGGAGATTGGTGGCATTGAAGGGATCAAGGTGTGCAGAAATGCACCATCAGTATCACACCTATTATTTGCTGATGACTCGTTGATTCTCTTGAAAGCGGATTTGAATAATGCAATCTCGTTGAAACAAGTTCTAGATACCTATTGTGCTAATTCGGGACAGTTGGTGAGTGTGGCTAAATCTAGCATTTTCTTTAGTCCTAATACCAATGTTGATGTCAAAGTGGATATTTGCAATGTCTTAAATATTAATACCGAAGCGCTCTCGGATAAATACTTGGGGCTTCCGGCGCTGGTTGGAGCTGATCGTAGCGATTGCTTTATGCATTTTGTGGAAAGGGTAATTCAAAGGATAAAAGGATGGATGTAGAAATTATTGTCTATTGGTGGGAAGGAAATTCTCCTCAAAGCTGTGGCTCAAGCCATCCCTGTTTATGCAATGTCAGTTTTCTTACTCCCCAAAAAGATCTGTAAAATGATTACAGATGTTATTGCTCAGTATTGGTGGGGTGACAATGCCCAAGGTAAAAAGATGCACTGGTATGCCTGGTGGAAACTATGTTTCCCGAAAAAGGAAGGAGGAATGGGTTTCCGTGATTTACATTCATTTAATCTTGCTATGCTAGCAAAACAAGTTTGGAGGTTGATTGATAAGCCTAATTCCCTGTGTTCTCAGATTCTGCGTGCTAAATATTATCCTGATGGTGATATTCTCAAAGCTGGGCCAAAAGCTGGTTCTTCGTTTACATGGCAAAGTTTAGTTGCTGGGATTCAGACATTCAAGCGCGGGTATATCTGGCGTGTGGGTGATGGAGAGACAATTGAGATTTGGAAGGATCCTTGGATTCCTTCTAGCCCAGATCGTCGGATCATAACACCCCGTGGTAATTGTATTCTGAGAAGAGTCTTGGATTTAATCGATCCAACAACTGGTAGTTGCGATTCCGAGTTGATCACGTCTATTTTCCACCCGCTGGATGTCCAGAGAATTCTTCAAATTCCACTCAGTCAAAATGTTTTTGATGATTTCATATCATGGCACTATACAAACTCGGGAGCCTTTTCAGTCCGGTCTGCTTATCATGTGGAGTGGAAGCACCAGTTCAATGGGGTAACATGTCGCTCCCTAATTTCTGGAACTTCCCTTAATAACCCGACTTGGAAGATCCTTTGGAAGCTTAATACGCCGGCGAAAGTTAAGATTTTTTGCTGGAGGGTGTTACATGGTGTCTTACCGCTGAAAGCTATTTTATTGAACAGGCATATTGGAACGGACAATATTTGTCCAATCTGTAACAATGGGGCGGAAGACATGTCACATATGATATTCACTTGCCCACGAGCTGCTAGCATTTGGAAGGGTGTCGGACTGGAGGAGCTTGTTCTAGCACATATGATACCGGATCATTCGGGTTCTCAAGTCATGGAGGCTCTGCTGAAGTCCCAGAAAGATACGCTCCCTGGCTACGATCGTATAAACGTCCAAGAAATTGTAGCAGTTGCCGCTTGGTATATATGGTGGTTACGGCGTCGACAAACTCATGGTGAGCAAATTCCTACTGAGTCGCATTGCCTAAATTCTATCAAAGCCATTACAGCCGATGCGTCTAAAGGAAATCCACATATAGCCGGCCAGAAGGTTCTGTGGGAAAAACCATTGTCCAATTCAGTTAAACTGAATGTAGATGCTGCATTTGATTTGGCTAGTAAATCGGGTGCGACAGGAGCAATCATTAGAGATAAATATGGTGGATTCATTGCTGCCTCGTCGACATTCATACCGCATGTGCCAACGGCATTTTCTGTCGAAGCCTTGGCTATGCAGCATGGCCTGATGATGGCGAGTGCCCTTGGATATTCAGACTTGGAGGCTGAATCAGATGCCCTGGAAGTGATAAACCTTTGTTCTGGAACGGATCGAATCTGGAACGATGCTACAGCAATTTATGCGGACATTTTGATCCATGCAGGGCATATTGGAAGGGTCAAGTTTTTACATTGCCGAAGAGAAGCTAATACGGTGGCCCATGAGATAGCTAGGAACTGCTTTATTTCGTCTAATTCTTGTAATTGGGTCGATGAACCCCCTAGTTTTATTCTCCAACCCTTGCTGAATGATGTAACTATGATTTGAACTCGAGGCAGCAAGTTTTTTGACGCACTCTTTTCCTTACCAGGGTACCTAAGGGGACTGGAAGGTTTTTAATGAGGCGGCTTGCTGACCTAATATATGGAGGTTGAAAATTCAAAAAAAAGGTGTTTTTGGCTTTTGGCTTATGTGTTATATCATAGTAAAACATAAGCCAAAAACCAAAAGCCAAAAGCGCCTATTTAGGTGATTTTTGGGCTTATAAGACAAAACCAAAAACCAAATAAAAAGCCTAACCAAACACCCTCTGAACATACCACCAGGCCCGCCTACAACAGCCATGTACTGTCAACATCTAGCCAACGTTTTGCACAATAGACCACAAACCACCAGCGAAGTTTTCCACTTCCGATACTGTAGGGGGCAAACTACCTCAACCCCCAATGGTAACTCCAAAACACATGCATGGGCAGATCAACCTACAGAGATGTTAGTATCAAAAACCACCAAGACGAACCACCAGTTTTTGATTTTGATTTTGTGCTAGCAAACACGACTGTGTATTGCGACGGGGTGAAAAAAGTCAATTATTGGTCAAAAACGTCGGCACAATCCATATTTTGCCGACCAGTATAACCCTAGGCTTTGTCTTACTCATTAATTATTTTTTAACAACGATCGTGCTTCGCTACGGGTTAGTTTTTATTAAATATTTTTATGCTGTGTTGAATATCACTACTGGAAATAAATTTTTACGGTGACACAACTACCATTAGGGTCATTTTTTTTTGGTCGTGCTACCGCCATGACTGGTATTTTTTGACGGTTGTTGTCCCACCGTTTAAAAAGTGCTATTTATGTGTCCACATCAAGAAAGACCCACTCCATGCATAATGTCATATATGTTAACATGGATGCGGTTGGTAAGCAGTGCAAGACCAACTTGACCGATCTGTCTATGTTTGCGTAAGTAGACCATTTTATTGGTGAGGATAGGGCATGCCACAAGTTGTTCAATCCCTATTGGAGAAAGAAGTGGTTTCATTTCTCATATTTGTCTCCTTAATCTAATTGAATGGTAAAGATATTTTATGAAACTTGCACTCAACAAGATTTTGTAAGTTCTTGAAAACTTGAAAAACACCGGACTTTTTCTTAATAAGATAGATACATACAGTTTTAATAAACTCATCAATGAAGCTTACACTTAAATCTGCTTCGCTAACATATATACTCCATTCTTCTTTATCCACTACTAAGTTCCTGACTTTCTTCTTAGACAACAATAAATGACCAAAAGGGTTATGGTTCCATCAAAATTTTAGCCTGACCAGCCGGTTGTATGTTCAACTGCTGGTAATAAAAAATTGTTCACAACTCTTTGTTATTAAAAAAAGATAACTTTACTGGCGCATATTAAGCAAAACAAACTTTTTTGTCCTAACAAATTTACAAGTAAATTGAGCTCAAGTTCTTATTTGTTAATAATAACAAGATGCTTGTTACGAGGAACATGGCTTCTGGCAGTCGAGACAACTTTAGCCTTATTTATATTCGTCAATTCTCTTTGGCCACCTACGAACCTTTTTTATATCAATGATATGGAGACCTCATGGGCATGAGCACAATAATAAGGGTGCGGGCAAGCTAAGGAAAGAGTAGGCATGATCGCCAATAAACTACCGAGTGGAGCAGATAGAGTAAAATTACTTATAGGAGAAATACACAATGTGAATGATTAGAACATATACGGAGCATATCATGAGTGACACACATTTGTAAAAGGGTAGTAGCCTATGATCTGAAGGACTAGTAGCTTCATCTTATTCATGCACACATATCAGACGCAGTGAAATTCATCAAGACTATAGGTGTGGCCGGTGATCTGTGTGAGGGAAAAGCTTTGGTACAATGTAGCCCATAAATATGTATTCGGGCAAACAACTAGAATTTTACGGATCACGAGGGATTAGCACATAAAATCGACAAGTTAGACCATAGACAATGAGAATTCTCAATCGACCGGAGAGGAGCATGACTTTAATGTTTATAAATCTGGTATATAAGCGTGTCATCGTAGAAACACCTACTTAACATTTGTGGCAACATATTCGGGAAGACTTTGAAGCAGATAACAATAAAATTCAAATGACATATATAATTACTACAACTTCAAACCTACTTATAGCCTAATAAGTGTGGAATTAAACATATTTGTGTAGGTAACATTACACAATGCAAATAGCTTTTTATGCAAAGTGTTTGAAGCTAGTTTGCTTAATGCGGATACTTTCCAGAATTGTTAGAGAGCACAAGTACGAAAAACATTGAGGATAATACAAACCCAATATAGAAATCCCAAAAAATATATTTATTAGAAGCACACACCATTGTGTAGGACGAGGGGAATTTTGAAGCGGAAGCAATTGCTTCCGCTATTGAATCACTGAGAAGCTACTCTTGGCACCTATAAAATAAGCACTATCACTAGTCTAATGAATATCATAAATATATATAATAACCCATTTGTGTGAACATATTATCCCAAGTAAAATCATAAGAATCAATATCATGTGTTTTCCCAATCTTTAGTTCAAATATTTAAATATATTTGGATAAATCATTACAACATTAAAAAGAAGTGCAAAGGAGCTTCTTACTCCATTCCGTGCCATAATAATTTTTGTTTGGCTCTATCTTTTTGGGTAAATCTAGGAAAGAAATATTGGTGTATTGTAAATAAACAAGTCTTTTGGGTAACAAATTTTTGACTAGATATATTAATTCGGTGATCATTATAGTTGCCGAGAAGTATGTATGTACATAAGAGGCCACACAAAAATATTTATCTAAAAAATTGTATACCATTCATAAATGCATGCAAGTATTTTATGAGGATAATGACTAACGTACGTCGACATCCATATATTGTACGATAAAGTTAGTTTTTTATTTATATATAGAGGCACCCTTAAATATTATTGAAAATTTATTGCTGCCAAAAACAAAATGAAAAGTAACTGATTTCAAGCATTGAGACAAGATATCATTACAATAATTTGAACGAATAGAACATTAAGAAAAGGTGCATATGAGACAACCGGTTATCACCTTTTCACGGGCAATAACTACTCAATACCACCATTAGTACTTTTTGACTCGGTCCCATTGAATTCTCCACCTACAAGAAATAGAAGAGAAGCAAAGCATTGAAATGTATTCAGGAAATATGTATACATATAAAATAAATCAAAACCTTTCTATAACTTATTTACACAATATTATATGGTTATATTATTATGTTCAATGTATATGAAAACACACGTGACGTAAATTAACCCAAACAACACATGAAGATGATAGAGCAAATTATCGTACATAAGGTGTACAATATCTAAAATTTAAAACAAAAGTTCATATATGTGTCAAAATGTCCACCTTCCATCTTGAATAAGAGCATGTATTATTGGTCAAAAAACATCTTAATTGACCAACCCATTACTAGGCGAGCCAATCAATCCGTTGACAAACTGCGTACCGCGAGAATTTTTCTAAGATGACTTTGTAACATCGATAAGAGTAATAATGAATAAAAAGTTGAGTTGCTGACCTGAATGAATAATGTTGTTACCTTGGTCCAGTTTTACATCATTTAGAATGGCCTTACCAGCTGCATTAAAAAGCATGAAATATATGAGACATAAATGAAATGTACTCAATATATACACTTGAGTAGAAATATATACATGATGTGATGATGAACTATGTATTAAAAAAGATGAAGGAAATTAGAAAAATGATGATACATGCATCGTAGATGCATATGAAACATGTACATAGGCTAGTACGTAAACATGAATTAGCAGTTTCTATGGTGAAGGTGGATTTCAAATCCGAAAAGTCAAATCCAACATATATAAACTGAACCAATAGGTGGCCCTCTGAGATCTCAAGGATGGCATGTTCAGAGGTAGCCAAGCGAAGATCTATGGGGTATGCGGCTCGTCCATTGGCAACATGCTACAGCGACAAGTATTCATAACTTGAGGTGGGAAACACATGTGGTCCGAGGTAGATTATAAAGTTTGGTGTTTGTTCTTTTTATGAGCTTGGCTACTAGGGCCTATCTTCTACCTCACCGATGGCGGCAACCAGCACTGTTCATGGTTGATGGAGAGGCTATGTTTGGAACCTAGAGGGGCTTCTCCATATATTTTGTTCTTTGAGTTCTATTTTGCATTATATGGAAATTTCTTCCTCCAGATATTTCCAAAAAGTTGATCTTGAAATAACACAAGTATGCCTTCGACAAAGAAAATCTACATCTTTTATACAATAATAAAAAACAACCAAAACTTCTAAATTAAGATCAAATTGCATATACTCACACTATATCCAAGTTAAAGTCATAATAACTACAATAGTGTGGTAGCTAGATTGAACACAAAATGAGTTGAAATAATTTTTGCATGGGCTTGGATGTGCAACCGCGTGTTTGTATTGTGTCAGCGAATATGGTCTACCACTATGAGAACTTTGATGGGAATTAGTAGTCACAAAATATCATAAAGAACTCTCCTATTCTTTAATAATGAGTACGGAGAATTAATATGCAAGATATGAAATGAACACCTGCTCCATGACATTGCTTGATAGAAAATAAAAATATTCAATATATTAGATGATATGGTGTAATCATGAATTGTCTATTTAATTAGTCCATTGAGTTGTATAGAACCCCTTAAAATATAAACCAATATAGTTCTAAGAATGTAGCTCATCAATAATTTAGTCCCCTATAATCACTCTCAATCCAAAAAAACTTCCAAACTCCGCAAACACCTGAAGGATTGTTCCAGAGGACCCCCTAGTTATATGGCTCCGAATCGTACAAGTTTTTTCGAGCTCTTAAATTTACCTCCCTTCTCGCCTCCATAAAGGTGGTCTCAAAACTGACTCGCAATATTTTTACCACCTCCCGTGATATCAAACCACCCTCCTAAAACATCATAAAATTGGGCCGCCGCCCTTCCCGCGGCCAGTTCCATTACCTTCTCGCAGGTCCCGGCAAGGTCCCCGCATCGGCACCCGGATTGTGTATGTCGTGCTCCCCCTGCCTAGGTGTTTACGTGTGCGGGAGACTTCGGCGTCGAGATTACGCCATTTCCGTCCCACGTGGGTCCCCAAGGAGTCGAACTCGTGCCATGCCCCTTTCACCGATTGATCAATTTTTTCATCATTAACTCAGGATATCCTGATACGTCTCAAACGTATCTATAATTTTTGATGTTCCATGCTGTTATTATATCAATTGCTACATGTTTTGGTTACACTTTATATCATTTTTATGCATTTTCTGGGACTAACCTATTAACAAGATGCCACAGTGCCAGTTCCCTGTTTTCTGCTGTTTTTGGTTTCAGAAAATCTATTAAGGAAATATTCTCGGAATTGGACGAAACAAAAGACATCGTCAATAATATCACGAGGAGATCACGGAGTCCAAAGGGGAGTCGGAGCAGACCCACCAGGGGGCCACGCCACACTAGGGCGCGGCCCAGGGTGGGCCCGCGCCCCCCTATGGCGTGGTGGCCCCCCTCGGCCACCGACGCCGCCTCTTCGCCTATATATTCTCCGCGACGCGAAAACCCTATTACGGTCGATCATATTCCACGAAAAGTTCCGTCGCGGCCGTCATCGTCAATCTCAGATCGGAGGAGTTCTGAAGCTCTTCCCGGCACCCTGCCGGAGGGGAGATCATCACCGGAGGGCTCTACATCACCATGCCTGCCTCCGGAGTGATGCGTGAGTAGTCCACCCCTGGACTACGGGTCCATAGCAGTAGCTAGATGGTTGTCTCTCTACCTTGTGCCTCCATGTTTAGATCTTGTGAGCTGCCTAACATGATCAAGATCATCTTATTGTAATGCTAGATGTTGTGTTTGCTGGGATCCGATGAATATTGATACCATGTTTATTCAAGTTGTTTATCTATGTGCTCTTGATCTTGCATGCTCTCCGTTGCTAGTAGATGCTTTGGCCAAGTAGATGCTTGTGACTCCAAGAGGGGGTATTTATGCTCGATAGTGGGTTCAGTCTCTAGATATCTGGATCAGTGACAGAAAGGTCTAAGATGGTAGATGTGCTGTTGCTACTAGGGATAAAACATTGGTGCAGTGTCCAAGGGCACTTGTATTGATTACATTACACACTTTACTTCATGCAATAATCTGTTGTTAGCAACTTAATACTGAATAGGATGCGGATGCTGCCTTGAAGGTGGATTATTTAGGCATAGATGCGGTTGGAATAACGGTCTATGTACTTTGTTGTAATGCCCAACTAGATTTCATAGTAGACATCTTGGCATGTATTGCATTGTTATGCCCTCTCTATTTGTCAATTGCCCAGCTGTAATTTGTTTACCCAACATGCTAGTTATCTGTTCTGAGAGAGACACCACTAGTGAACTGTGGACCCTGGTCCAATTTCCTCATACTGTTTACACAACCTGCTGCAATCATCTGTTTCCTGTTACTTGCTGTTTTCCTGCTGTTTTCCACACCATACGTTTAACTCTTTGTTTCTGCAAGACCGGAGAGATTGACAACCTCTCTGTTTCGTGTTGGGCAAAGTTCTGGTTTGTGTCTGTGCAGATTCCACGTTGGTGCAAGCTCCCTAGCGCCAGGGGGAGTCAACATCAACAACCTTCCGATAGATCGTCAAGTCCTACTGGATTGATAACCTTGGGTAGATTTTCAAGGGAAAACTTCTGCTGTCTACATCATAACCTTCCTCTTGGGGTTCACCAACACGTAGCCATCAAGCTGTTTTCTGGCGCCGTTGCCGGGGACTTGGAGGCTATTGGAAAGGGGAGTCTCTCAGTTCCAATCTCTTTACTTTGTTTTTTGTCTTGTTTTATTTTTGTTTTGCTTGCTGTTAAAAATCAAAAACCCAAAAAAAATTAAATTCCTGCATCTAGTTTATTTCGGTTTGCTCATCATGTCTGGTTCTTCTTATTTTGTTTCATCTCCTGAGGTTGAGGTTCGAACTTTTAAGCAACAAGGGGGAGAAAGTTTAAAAGATGCTTGGTACAGAATTAGTAATGCTCATCATAGGTGTGCTAAAAAACATTCCACTACAATCCTTCTTAGGAACTTTTATGTTGGCATTACCAATTGGTATAGATATGTTTTGGACACTTTGACAGGGGGTAACTTCCTAGGAACACCTGCTCTAGAGGCTAGCTACATCCTTGAAAGTCTAGTAGGAATACCACCTGTTAATGAAATTAAAATTGAAGTCTCTCTTGAGGATGTTATGAAAAAGCTTGAGGTTGTAGAGAATCTTCCAAGTATTGATGTTAAGCTTGAAAAACTACTTGAGAACACTGAAAATTTTGATAAATCCTTGGAAGATCTTAATAAAAGAATTGTTGCTCTAGAAACTTGCTTTAAAAATCATGATCAAAACTCTAGGATTGAGGAGATAGAGGAAGTCATTGACACCATGAGTAATACTTTTTCCTCTTTCAAAACTAAGAAGCAAGGGTATATTCTAGATAAAGGAAAGAAATTCATGTATGCCTAAACCAAAACTTTCAACTTCTGATGTGCTGGATAATGGATTTTATGAATTTACTAATAAAGCTTGCAGTGGGCCTCTCAAGTTTTCTTCTCAAGAACTAGCTAAAATGAAAACCCCTCTTGTTGTGAATTATGATTTATCTGAAGCTTTTGGGAACCTTGATGTTTCTGGTCTTGACAATACTTGATGCATCTCTTCATGCCTAGCTCAAAGGCATTAAAGAAAAGCACTTCTGGGAGATAACCCATGTTTTTATTTGCTGTTTTATTTTTGTTTTCTTGAGTCAAGGATGCTTGTTTACCTCTGTAGCAACTCCTTTGTATCTTTTATTTGCTGTTTTGTTGTGCCAAGGAGAGTTACTAATGCAAAGTTGGTTTTTATTTTCGGGACTGCATTGGGACAGATTGCTGTTCGTCACCGTTTAATTCAGTAGAAAATCAGAAAAAATCGAAAAATGCTGAAACTTTTTGTGCATGTTCCTGATGATGTTACGCAACTTTCATTATTTCAAAAGTTTTTCATCTGAGCATCGTAAGTGCCTCGAAAAAATTCGTCATTACAGACTGTTCTGGTTTGACAGATTCTGTCTTTTATTTTGCATTCTCTCTTTTACAAGTTTTTAAGTGGTTTCTTTTCGTGTAAAAGTGCCCACTTGAGCCTAGTAACAGTGGCTAATGTTTAAAATAGTTGGCTTGTGAGTTTTGTCTTTGCTAGAACTTTGAAGTATTATCTTTTAGTGCACTAACCTGCTAATGAGAAAAGCTGTTAAGTTTTGGTGTGAAGGAAGTTTTCAAGTGTTGATAGAGGAGAATGATATTACATGATCAAGAAGAGTGAAGAGCTTAAGCTTGGGGAGGCTTACCTCCCCAGCATATTTCAAGAAGACTCAAGCATCTAAGCTTGGGGATGCCCAAGGCATCCCCTTCTTCATCTACAAATTATCAGGTCATCTCTAATGGTGCTATATTTTTATTGCTTCATACTAGTGTACTCTTCCTTGGAGCGTCAGTGTGTTTTTGTTTTCAGTTTGTTTTGTTTTGTTTGCTGTGCTATACTTGTTGGATCCTAGTATTCATGTTTGGGAGAGAGACACGCTCCACTTTTTCATTAGAATACTCTTGTGCTTCACTTATACTTGTTGAGTATTCCTGTCTAGTTGCTGTTATTGCTGTTAGCTCTCAGTTTTTCATGTATCTCTTGTTAGAGCTTTCAGTTTCTTTTGAAGAAAGTACTCTCTTGCTTCACTTATATCTGTTTGGAGAGTTGTCAAATAAGTTGATTGGTGTTTGGTTGGACCAGAAAAATGCTATGCATGTGGTAGTGGTATAAAATGCTTACATGAATCTTTTTAGATCGTTGTCTTGAGTAATTTGATGCTTGCCAATTGTTTTGAGCTGTCAAGTAATTAATGTTTAAGCTTGTGCATCATGTAAGTAATGGCTATTAATGAAGAACTACTATAAGGATTTTCTGCTATAATAATCTGTTGCATAATTGGAAGTCCATAGTAGTCTAGATAATTTTTGGATGAAGGCTATGTGTTAACAAGGAAGACAGTGGGAGTCTATGGTTCGTCAAACCTTGTGTTTTATGTACACTCTTGCTATTCCAGTTGATAATGATGTTTGCTTATAATAACCTTGCTAGCCTAAACTCTGTACTAAGAGGGAATGCTTCTTGTACATCCAAAACCTTGAGCCAAATCCATGCCACCTGTGTCCACCATACCTACCTATTATGTGGTGTTTTCACCATTCCAAGTAAATTTCTTCATGTGCTATCTACTAACTACTCAAAACTGTTACATTTCCTTTTTGTGTCACTACTTGAAAAGCTCATAAGGACGTAGTAGTGAGATTTGTCATCTTCCATGCTAATTAATTTACAAGGATTGGCAGCTTCATCTGCTTCTCCACCTTTTATTTTGCATTAAAGAGCTGGTTAGTCCACCCTATAAATAAATAAATAGACACTCCTCCATGGTGAATGTTGGTGGGCACCCGAGGATTCGGTTAGCCATGGTTTGTGGAAAGTAAATGGTTGGGAGGAGTGTCACCAATAAGTGCTTGTTACAAGTGCAGTCCTAAAAACTCTCGGAACCGCTCTAAAAGTTAGTTAGCCATGGAAGATGACAAGTACCTGCTATTTGATTTGTTGACACCTGTATACACCATTACCTTACAAAACAATATTTTATGCTCTCTATATGCCTTCGGGAACTACAGCTCTAGCACATGATGTTAATCCCTGCTTCCCTCTGCGAAGGGCCATTCTTTTACTTTTATGTTGAGTCAGTTTTCCCACTTCTTTCTGTCTACTTAAGCAAACATCATTGTCAACTCCAGTATAACAGTTTTTACATAACTTTGTGTTTGGTTGATCATATTCTTTGCATTGACATTATCTATATGATATACATGTTGAAAGTTGAAGCAAAAGCTGAAGCTATTATCTTCCTTTGTGTTGATACAAACACTTTCATGTTGAGAATTATTGCTGCTGTGACTAACTATTATGTTAGACTATTATATCTCTAAATGTTTTATAGTATTATTCATGAAAGTTTGCACTTGTGTGATCACTTATGTTTACTCTTTATTTACTTGCTTGCAAACTATAGACCATTGGCTTGGATCACTTCATTCAGATCATGTGCATTACATTGTTATTTGATCAAAGATTGTGTTGGTAGCATGTCACTTCAAAAATTATCTGTTTTTATCGTTTACCTACTCGAGGACGAGCAGGAACTAAGCTTGGGGATGCTTGATACGTCTCAAACGTATCTATAATTTTTGATGTTCCATGCTGTTATTATATCAATTGCTACATGTTTTGGTTACACTTTATATCATTTTTATGCATTTTCTGGGACTAACCTATTAACAAGATGCCACAGTGCCAGTTCCCTGTTTTCTGCTGTTTTTGGTTTCAGAAAATCTATTAAGGAAATATTCTCGGAATTGGACGAAACAAAAGACATCGTCAATAATATCACGAGGAGATCACGGAGTCCAAAGGGGAGTCGGAGCAGACCCACCAGGGGGCCACGCCACACTAGGGCGCGGCCCAGGGTGGGCCCGCGCCCCCCTATGGCGTGGTGGCCCCCCTCGGCCACCGACGCCGCCTCTTCGCCTATATATTCTCCGCGACGCGAAAACCCTATTACGGTCGATCATATTCCACGAAAAGTTCCGTCGCGGCCGTCATCGTCAATCTCAGATCGGAGGAGTTCTGAAGCTCTTCCCGGCACCCTGCCGGAGGGGAGATCATCACCGGAGGGCTCTACATCACCATGCCTGCCTCCGGAGTGATGCGTGAGTAGTCCACCCCTGGACTACGGGTCCATAGCAGTAGCTAGATGGTTGTCTCTCTACCTTGTGCCTCCATGTTTAGATCTTGTGAGCTGCCTAACATGATCAAGATCATCTTATTGTAATGCTAGATGTTGTGTTTGCTGGGATCCGATGAATATTGATACCATGTTTATTCAAGTTGTTTATCTATGTGCTCTTGATCTTGCATGCTCTCCGTTGCTAGTAGATGCTTTGGCCAAGTAGATGCTTGTGACTCCAAGAGGGGGTATTTATGCTCGATAGTGGGTTCAGTCTCTAGATATCTGGATCAGTGACAGAAAGGTCTAAGATGGTAGATGTGCTGTTGCTACTAGGGATAAAACATTGGTGCAGTGTCCAAGGGCACTTGTATTGATTACATTACACACTTTACTTCATGCAATAATCTGTTGTTAGCAACTTAATACTGAATAGGATGCGGATGCTGCCTTGAAGGTGGATTATTTAGGCATAGATGCGGTTGGAATAACGGTCTATGTACTTTGTTGTAATGCCCAACTAGATTTCATAGTAGACATCTTGGCATGTATTGCATTGTTATGCCCTCTCTATTTGTCAATTGCCCAGCTGTAATTTGTTTACCCAACATGCTAGTTATCTGTTCTGAGAGAGACACCACTAGTGAACTGTGGACCCTGGTCCAATTTCCTCATACTGTTTACACAACCTGCTGCAATCATCTGTTTCCTGTTACTTGCTGTTTTCCTGCTGTTTTCCACACCATACGTTTAACTCTTTGTTTCTGCAAGACCGGAGAGATTGACAACCTCTCTGTTTCGTGTTGGGCAAAGTTCTGGTTTGTGTCTGTGCAGATTCCACGTTGGTGCAAGCTCCCTAGCGCCAGGGGGAGTCAACATCAACAACCTTCCGATAGATCGTCAAGTCCTACTGGATTGATAACCTTGGGTAGATTATTCAAGGGAAAACTTCTGCTGTCTACATCATAACCTTCCTCTTGGGGTTCACCAACACGTAGCCATCATATCCCTCCCAAGACGATGAACAATTTAGGGAATTGGGTGAAAAAGAGCAGCCTCCCACCCACCCACCCAAGAAAACTTCTCTCTCCACTACCAAAAAAGAATTTGTGAGTCATTTTAGGGCCTTTAGCGGAGATGCTCTAAGGCAACAACATACTCCTTTTGTTAATCTATTGGTATTTGGTTTGTGTGACACAAAATCAGGACAGATGTTAATTACTTTGAATATGAAAATAATGATCATTTTTTGCAATAGAAAGTTCGTGTTATTGGAGTAGCAAAGGTCAAGGTCATGTCTTGGTGAATAAAAATAAGCTCTACATTGTTAGACATATGGTGTATGATTTTAACCTTCTATAAACCTATGGCCATTGCTCATTGACACGTACTGGTTATGGGCACAACGGTTGATAAAAAACACGTGTATCGATCACCTGAATGGTAAGTATTTTGTTGGGCATTCATTTTTCCTTTGAATATTGCTAGTACGTCTTTGTGTTGCCCCCTTTCTTCCACATGCAGTTATGTTCATGAAATTAATGCAAGACATAGATGAAGTGCACCCAGGACAATGAAATATTTAACCACTTGTTAAATTAGACCTAGGAGGCTAATTAACATGACTTCGAACATAAACATTAAAGGATTTGGCTTGCCATTATGCAGTAATGTTGATTGACCATTGACATGCTACGAGTAGACACACTAAGTAGATACAGTATATTAACGACATGTATTGAAACAGTTATCAGTAGAGCCAGTTTCCTCCAGAGAATTGACTATGAAAACATAACAAAATTAAAAAAAAATACAACTGCTAGATTCACTGTGCCAGATAGAAAAGCTATGTATGTAGACACATCCTAGGAACTTGGCAAAGTAGCTCTGACTGACTATTCTAGTTAATTGAAGATGAGATGAGCTTCCTATAATTTTCTGTCACCCTTGGATTGTTTCTGCATTAGATATGCAGTGATAACAAAAGGCTACTAATTTTCAAGAAAATAATTTTCCCACTACCATGTATTTGTCTCTCCTAACAATAAGCTAGCCACATATATAAAAGTATATTGTGTGCATGAAACCTTATACTTGCTAACGAGCATATTCATTGATCGACATGAGAAATATTCATCAGCACTAAGCACATATATGACGACGGACATGAAATTTAGAACTTGCTAATCAACATTCCTGGACATAACAAAGATTCATCAGCTAGCTAGTAAGCATATACTCCCTCCGTTCCACAATATATGACGTTTTAGCATGTGCGCATGTTCACATATATGTAGATGTATGTAGACATGTTTTAGTGTGCATGTTCACTCATTGTAGCATGCATTTAGACAATATATGTGAGAGCTAAAACGTCTTATATTATGGAACAGAGGAAGTATATATGATCTACATGAAACTTGCTAATAACATTGATGATGGACATGGAATAAAAATCGTTAAGCTCTACTAGCTAGCTGTATTGAAATTATGCATGCTGCGAAAGAAATTATATATACCTGCTGTGTAGAAGGAGGAGTACGGGTAAACAAAGGAGCCGTGCTGCAGGTCCGTTTCAAACACTAGCTGGTGCTGCCCGGACTCTAGGTTGATGATGTACACGCCCGGCTCCGCCTGCAAGAAAACGGAGTTTGCCTCCTCGGAGAACCCAACCACCCGCGGTCCTATCACCATCGGGGCGTCTAGGTCATTCTCATAATCAGAGTCAGAGTTCCCTCTGTGCCCTATCTGAAAATGCAAAACCCCATCGTCGTCACCATGCTCATACTCGCCATCGCCAGGCGCATGGAACGGAAGGAGCTCCTCCAGCCTAACTAGGGCACGGTGGGCCCAGGCGTCATCCTCCCACGAGAAAAACTGGACGGACCGTCCATCACGCCGGCCAAACACAGGCGCGCGTCCATGGTCGGCGCCATAACAAAGTCCATGTCGCGTATTACCTCGGGTGTCTCTGTGAGTAGCAGCGCCTGCGTCTCCATGTGAAATTCTAGCACCCGGATCTCCGCCTCGGTCATCCAGTACACGGCAGCGCTCGGTTTCCAGTCGAAGTAGCTTCCGACGGAAATTGTGGCCGCCGGGCGATCGCCCCAGCTTCCGGTCTCGGAGCTGTACATGTACACGAAGGTGTGCACAGGTGCCATGGGAGCGTGCCAGCCACCAGGAGGCACGTCCTCGCTGTACGCGAAGACAACGCGGAACGGCGACGAATGGCAGTCGCCATGCATGGTTGGCGTGGTCGGCGTCGCAGACCAGCGCCGCGCCGCAGCTCTGCCCAGGGAGAAAGCCGGGCGGCGATGAGGGGATGAGGTGCTCCTCGCCGGTAAGAGGGTCCCAGACGATGAGGAGCTCGCCGTCGTTGTCGTGGATGAGCAGGCGGCCGTGGGTGCAGCCGTATGCGTGGAAATGAGGCGGAGGGGCGGGCAGACTCACACTCACCGCGCTGGAGTTGGTGGAAGGGGTGAACATATGCGAGTACAGAGGGATGACTATTCCAGGTACAAATAAAATTTTGTATTATGTGAAGATAAAAAATGATTTCCCTGCTAATTAGAGCCGCATTATTGTGATTGTTTTCTAGCCCAAAACAAAATGTATTTTCCAACAAACCTTTACACGTTCGTAGAATTCATCTCTATGTATCTCTGCTAAAAATTCAGAATGCTCTTGAAAGTTTTTAAATCGGATTTTTCTTATTTGTTTTTGAACTATTCAGGCTCTCTATAGCCTAGGAGGAATATGTTTTATCTTCTGCTAAGTGACATGAAACTGATGTCGGTACCGTCGCGAGCGTCTTGCGGATGTCAGAGTGCACGGTCGTTGGTGAGTCAACCAGTTTTTGTGTGCAGTCTTACCGTCAGATGCGGTCAATGCCGCCGTCCTTGTCGTGTAGCGTCTTGCAGTAGTACTATTAGGGCACATGTCCATCCTTGTGGACGATGCAGCAGCGGCGGCGTTGTGTTGACGAGGTTATCGATGAAGACCATTTTGATTCACACCTTGTGGATAACGTGTCGGCGATATAGCAGCAGTTGTGTGGAGACGTCACTCGGTGCGACGATGGTGTAGATTAGTGTCCGTCAGAGAAGTCCTGCTGTTCTAGCGCGTTTTAGTATAGAGAAAATTCAGTTTTCACTTTTTTGTGGATTGGTCACTTGGATTTCTTTAAGGGTCTTCCCAAATCATTGGGCAAAGAAATCATGTTGTTGGTGGTGGACAGTTTCACTAAATATTCTCATTTCATCGACCAGCTCTACAACTTTTGGTGGCATATCTTCCAAAACCGAGTTGTGTACCATCCGGTTCGCGACCCCTACTACAACAAATCAAATCCAAAAAATATCCAAAAAACAAAAGTAAAGAGAAAATGAATTAGTTAATTCAATGAGAGAGAAAAGGGGCCCAAGACTTTGTTTCATTGCCCAAGCGAATCCTATTCAATCCTTTACTCACGCGATGAATATCCACACCGACCTGTGTGTGATTGACATGGCTTCTCGCTCATAGTTCGACGAAGATTTTAGCTCATAGCCCGACGCAGTCGTACAGCTTGACGATGTTTGATGTTTGGCTCGGTGTAGTCTGTGATGTTGGTGTAGATTGGTGCGTTGGTTGTCCAGGGACTCGCGGCAGACGGCGGGTAGACCAGATGATTAGCGTGTTAGGCTTGATCAGCCGCTTTGATTCGAGACCCTGCTGAACGTGCCTAAACGAGATTCAAATCCTAGATTTGACAAGATGGTTAGGAGGGTGGTTGTACCTCCAACCCACCTGAGTTCAAATTCTAGATTTGACATTGTTGTTTCTCATTTAGACGGAATATTCTTCAGTGGGAGGCGACGTTCCCGTCGACAGCGAGGCGCCTGTGGTGCTTCGTCAATCTCAAGACCGACCGCCGGCTCAGTCTTTCGGAGGTGCTCATAGGGGTAGGATGTGTGTGTGTGCGTTCATAGGGTGAGTGTGTACACGTGTATGTAATCGTCTGCGTTTTCGCAAAAAAAAAGAGTCCTAACCTGATGATATCGTACATGCACGTGCACATGTGCCCATAGCGCATAGACTGTATGTTCTCTGGTTATATGGTCGCTTTTGCTGTGTGACTGTAGAAAAGATAAGGTTTTTAATGATAAAAACTCGTCTCTAATGCAGGTTATCTAAAGGAGTACATCTACGCTTGTTCGTGGTCATCGTTGCAACGTGTGGATCATCGCGACCTGTTTACGGAGGTGTGTACAAGATTGGAGGGTACAGTGAGAGACTTTTTATCCCAACATGAATGACATCATAATTTGCGGATCAGACCTCCACCACCATAGGCGTTTTTATAATTTCTCATCATGATATTTAATTCGCCTTTTTGTTATTATGGTACTGCTGGATTTGTGTCAGCTGTTTGTCTCCTATCTATGCAGAGGCTAGGTGCAATGCATAAAACTTTTTAATTAATAAAACTCCCTTAATAAGACTGTATGTTATCGTGGTCTTGCTCCTGGTTTGGCCTTTTTTGCCTACGCGTGGCGGCACGTAGATGCAAAATGTTTTACTTGTTTCACATATTGTTTTGATGCGTACTAAAATGAGTAAACATATACAATAAAATATGTCTACATACATGTGGATACATGTGAATGTGAAAAAAGTCTAAAACATCTTATATTGTAGAATGGAGGGAGTAAACGACAAGCGGGGCAGCCGTTCCTGTACGGCGTCGCCTGATCGCGTGCCGCTGTCTAGTGCGGGGCTGCTGACTGTCGTAGCTTCTCGTTGAGGAAGATCTTGTTCGCCGATTATGCACGCTGTGAGCATTTTTTTTATTTAGAAATGGGGAAGCCCCGGCCTCTGCATCGAGTGATGAACACAGCCATTTATTAATTTTAATGTAGCATCTATCACATGGAACTCCGTGTAAAGAGGATCGCGAGAATTTAGGGATTCATTTTGTGCCTAAATTGGATTTAGTGAAATCGGAAAACTGGATTTTGAATTTTAATCTAATCTAATCTAATGGACCGATCAAGACCGGGTGCCACGCGCCTCGAGAAGAAGAGATTGATCTCTCCCAGGGTGGCGCAATGCAGAAGTTTTGGAAAACTTAGCATCAACGTCATGACAGTAAACGCTTAAATACCATGTGAACATTATAGAAACCAAATATTTCATTGTTGTATTGATTCGATCCTCGCGGGGATATATATAGTGGTACAAGGAGAGATAGAATGGAAATACAAAGAGGTGTAGAAATGTTAGTCTATTTCCAACTCATATCGTATAACTATTCTAACACATGGAACTTTCATGCATCTTGTGTGTGCGACCGTAAGTCGCCCTTCCCAAAGTACAGGGACCAAAATGAGCTAGGTTGACAATTGTGGTAACGCGGATGCATTTAACTCATAGAAAAACAAAAGATGTATATGTAACACCTAACATTTGCATCGCTGAGATATTAAGTTCAAGGTACGAAATATCCAAGGATACATACATAGCAGAAACCAAGAAAAGATAAGGTACAAACATGAACAGATCAGAAATCAAGCACCGAGACAATTAACACTCCACGGCTCCACGCATATAACACGAAAAAGAATCGGACAGATGCACGAAACGCACACAACACAAAACCAATAGAGGATAGCGAATTAGTGTAGCATGGCCATGAAGGCGGCGACGGCCAACGCCGCAAAGGCGGAGTACCCCGCGCTGACGATGCCGGCACCGTTGGCGTTCGGCGCGGGCGCGGTCGACGTGGCCCCTCCGTCCGTGGTCGTCGCAGACGCGGCGGGCGGCGTCGAGGTATCGACGTCGGCGCGCGGGGATGCCGCTGCCGGCGCCGGCGCAGAGGCGGACGCCGCTGGAGCCGGGGAAGGGGCGGGAGAGGAGCGTGCCTTCTGCGTCTTGAGCACGCGGACGTCGAGCTTCTGTCCAGCGGCGCAGTGGCCGGGCACGCCGCAGATGAAGAAGCGGTGGCCGTGGCTCTTGATGGTGATCTTGTCGTCGCCGGAGCTGTAAGTGGCGATGGGCGTCGAGTTGGTGCAGCTGTGGTAATCCGCCTTCTTCACCTCCAGCACGTTGTGGATGCCCTGCGGGTACTTGAACTCTGCGTGAATGCACAACAAGCAGATCAAATTGCCGCCATGAGTCCATGATCACTAGAAATTGTTTGCTTTTACATCATCATTTTGATCAGACCGAATGGATGAGATGATCACGCAAAGTGCTTCAGATGAACCAAAACGTGCCGTACAAGGTAGGTAGATAGATCTACAAAAGGAATGAGCATGTGTAGAACACTTTCTTTTGGCACCAAAGCTAGCTACGAAGCTGGTGAGCAAAGACATCTTCTGATTTACTCATGATTCAATGTGTCAAAGTGCTTCACTTTACAACCTATGAGGAGTCCACAACACTGTCCTGGCAGATGCAGCTACTCATTTGACAGTAGCTTGCCAATATTGTAAATCATTTCCTATAGAGTTTCAGATTAATTACTGCTTAGAAAATAACCACACTCCACAGGTTAACTACTGAAATGCAGGTGGCACGCTTGGACATCAGGCACATCACATCTCACCACAATGCAATGCTGAAAGCATGAAACCATTTCTTACTAGTTTTCTTGATAAAAGTTCAGGCAGTGCACTGGAAGATCTAGCAACAATGAGAAGAATAAATGGGGCAGGCACAATTACTATGATCTATCGCACAGTATTGGTTCAGGGTTCACAGGCTCAGGTGGTCCATGAATATTAACTTTTTTTTGTTTGAAGAAGCAACGGAGGGTGATCTGCCCAACTGAACTTTGTATTTCTTCTTCAGAGGTGTGGAAGTACAGAACAGTAATACAGTTGCAGAGGGTGTGATCTGAATTTATGGATCATGTCAATACTGTGCACAGGCAGTACGACAACTCTGTGGACGCCTTTACGAGTTAAGACCGACCACGTAAAACATGCTGATATGTACTTCAGCGTGGAGTGAAATCAAAGAAAGTACAGAGATCTGTAAAGTGATATATTTTCTACTGAAATCTCGTTTTCCAAAGCATTGTTAAAGTGCAGAGATGGACGGTGACTCGCATCATCGCATCAGTAAAAGAGAGGGGAGAACAGATACAAAGAATTGCAGTTTACGTGCATAGCCAAAAAGAGAAAACTCACAATATTTTCTGTTGGATTTTTTACATGAAGGATGTGTTCACTTTCAGCAAGAAACTGTATGTCTTCATAGCTACAACTGAAAATTACTTAAAATGTCTGAAATGGGGAACTTACCAATGATGTCTCCGACTTTGAAGGTGTTCTTCGTAGCCCAGTCGGCGTAGTCGGGATTGCCGAGGATGGTCCACCCGGAGGCGCCGCCGACCTTGTAGACGGCCGCCGACGAGGTGGCCGCCATGCCGGCCAGCGCCAGCACCACAGCGATCACCGCAGTACTGCCCCCCATGCCCTGCATCTCTCTCAGCCCCTCTTCTTCTGCGACAGCCGGCAAAGCGAGGGGAGAGATACCAAGAGCAGAATACACGGAACGAATGTTTGTAGCAAGCACTCACTTGCGCTTTGCGTTGCTTCCCCAAATGTGGCGCCGGCGAGGAGCATATTTATAATGTCCCTCATTTCTTGCACTGACCATTTTGCCCCTGTCATAGTATCTTCTATATGTCGAAATTTGTCTCTTCTAATTACCTGGTAAATTGCACCTTTGACAGCCTAATTTAGGCATATATTATTTCGTCGAGATGAATGTGATTGGTTGGGTCCGAGCTTTCGCTGTTTTTTCGTTGGTCGATCTCCTAGCTTGTTCCTTCAGTAAAGCAAACTCGATCAAAAGCTGGCTGTCAATCCAAGACTTTATCATGAGGGTGTTCGATCGTTAATTAACTCGGTCTCTAAGTGCTGCCGTGCATGAGTAAGTGGACATGCTGGTACGTACGGGCTGTTAAGTCCTCTTGAGATTTCTTTCGTTCTATGGAAGCAACAGCAAGCATGCATGCATGCATATACGCAAAGTGCTCTGTGGTGGTGTGGCCACGTCTCTTTTTTCCTTCGTTGGGGTATCTTGTCTATGCATTTTTAGCAACGAAAAAAATAGCACGCTATTTTCTGGTTAATAGCACGATATAGCGTATTTGAAGAGGCTACGTTATATTTAGCCTAAATTTGACGCTACGACGCTATTTTCGTCTTATACGCTTGAAACCACATTAAACGTGGTAACGTTATAGCTACGCTAACAAAAAGTCTGGAAATAACGTTAGGTGATGATGATGGCGGGCAATCTGGTGGTTTTTCTAGTTATTCTGAAGATGGTGTCAATGATTCTGATTAAAGTTTAAAATATTTGTCTTTTAGTTTATTACTTTTTCATGGTTTTAAGCCTCATATTTGTATTCGTGCCATGGATTTGGCTTTGACATTTGAATATGGTTACCTGGTTATGCATGTATTGTTTCTAGAAAAAAAATTAGTGATGAAACCCTTAATATTTGGGCTATTTCTTACAACTTTTTCATCACGCTATTTTATATGTAACTTCGCTATATCACGCTATATCTTGTATAGCTTCTGGAGTAGGGCCACGCTATATTTGATAGCACGCTATTTTTTTCCTTGATTTTTAGTAATACTAGGTAAATTGTCCTTGGGTCGGTATCCGTGGTACCGTTGAGTATGTTTTTTTCAGCCGTTGATTATGACAGATTTATATTAGCCGTTGATTAAACACGATGCAGTCTAGTGTTCCAAACCAATTGCTGGTGTTTTTGTTTTTTCAGAGGCAGAGCATCGACATTCATCTAGGTCTACTCCGACTTGACTAGGGCAGCCTGCCATTGCCGCCACGCTCATCTCCTTCACTCACCGGGTCCGCGGCGAATGGGAAGCACCACGGCCACCTCCCTCGCCAGGCACGGTACGAGAAATTTCGCCTCACCGCCCTCATTTTTGCCCCTCTATATCTTGAGCCTCTTGGCACACCTGTTTCTGACTACGTCGACCTTGGTAACCAGGAGTCGGACACCATCGACGTCGATGGTGGAGACAAGGCCGATGAGCCTGCCGACAAGCAACCCGAGAAGGAGAAGGAGAAGGAGAAGGAGAAGGAGAAGGAGAAGGAGAGGAAGATGAAGAGAGGCGCACTGGTGGACGAAGAGGTCCTCGTCTTCACCGGCATGACCGAGGCCGTGAGGGATGTGGCTGCCGCCATTAGGGACAGCACACATGTCGACGTGCACCCTGGCCTCTACAACGCTGTCATGGACACTGAAGGGTTTTGTCCGAGGCCACGATGGTGGCTCTTAGTCACCTTCTGGACAACAAGGCTCAAGGTTTGGGCTATGTTCAAATGGCTGAGGATCACCAAAAGCTCTGGCTGAGGACCTTCCTGAAGAAGCACTACTACGTGTAGTGATGGGTCTGCTGGTAGTGGTGGTGCAAGCATGCTTGATGATGATGATCACGATGATACGTGATGTATATTTTGGGTAGATAGGACAACAAAATTTCTTATGCCCTATATATTTTGGGTACTTGAGGTGGTACATATGCTGACCCCTCACTCGATGAACTTGCGGTGATAGTATTACACCCTCTTCTGATGTAGTGCTAGGTTGACACCATAGGATGCAGCAAAAAACAGTAATGCTGCTTTAGGGTTAAGGGCATATGATGATCAATGCATGCTTTGCTTACTTTGCTTTCGTACTTGCATGGTCTAAACTTGTTCTTCACTATTGTAGTGGTATGTGATCTATAGAGACAGGAAGGAGGGAGTCTACGACACCTGGCACGCTACCAAGGCTCAAGTTGAAGGTTACCCCACGCTAGCTGCAAAAGGTTTGCTACTAGGGAGCTGACAAAGAAGACTTACTCCATAAAAATCCTCACGGAGATCATTCCTGCGATCACGACTATTGAAGAGCGCAAAACACCCGTCATCACTGTGGCAGTGGCCCAAGCTCAAGCACATATCAAGTCTGACTGCCTCAAAGACTTCATCATCATCATGCAGTTTGTTGTCATTGCCTATCTGTTATTCGCCTAATGAACATATGATCCTATGTGACTGGTAAGCTCACCACTATGGGACGCAAGATGACCACAACAACCTGTAAATGAGCAACTAAATGATGGGGAGTTTAAGGCTTAAACGACAACATTACCAACCAAACAGCAGGAACAAAAAAATTGACCCAAGGAAACGGGCCTCACTCCCTCTTTGTGTGCAACCAAACAGGCTGCAGAACGTGGTTCTGACCTCGTTTTTCCTGGGCGAACCCTGTGGAGCCATGGAGCCAAAATGACCAAAATGCACCAGGTAACCAAACACGCCCTTAACCATGACTCTGCAGGTTTTCGTTTGTGTACTTGTTGGTTCAATTCCAACATGCATGCGCAATGGCCTGTACTAAGATGAGACCTCCTATAATATGATTATTATCCTAGACCACATACTGCTGAACATGGTTTTGATTTCCGGTCGGGAAATCCGGTTACCGGTCGGTAACCGGATATCCCGAGCACCCTCGGGAAATAGTCATGCCGGATGAAAAATCCCGAAATTTTGAATTTCAATGAAAACTTTCGGCAAATGGTTAAATGTGAAAGAAAAAATTGAATTTTTGAATTTTGGATTTCAAATTCGTCCGATAACCGGTTGGGATTTTCCGGTAACCGCGGTAACCGGAAATCCCGACCACCCTCTGCGAATTTTTGTCTACCGGTAACCAAAACCTTGCTGCTGAACCCACGCTAATTGCGCTTCCACCAATCAAGGACCCCGATTTCGCACGCGCCCGCTGATCCAGCATCAAATCTAACACTAACAAACCCCAGCATAACTAAGAAAAGAAAGCTGGAACGAAGGGTCAAACAAGGAAAGAAAACGCAGATGTGGGAAGAAGGAAGGATAGGGAGCATTACGCGGTGCGACTCTTGGGTGAACTCGAAGGAGGGGTCCTTGAGCACGCGTGTATCCGCGCGAACGCAGCCTTGGTGTCGCCGTTCGCCTCCGCTATTGCCCCCGACTCAGAGCAGCAAAGAAGGGCAAGAGGAGAACGACCAGCAGCGGGACGGGAGTGACCGCACTTCACTACCGGAAATTTTTACTTTGCCGTGTACAAAAAAACACGGCAAAGCCTTTGTCGTGTCTACCCGCACGGCAAAACTCGGGTCGGCAAAGAGCTTTGCCGTGTGCTTTGCACATTTACCACGGCGAACAATTTGCCGTGTGCCAAAATCAGCGCTCGATGGTGGGACAAGTTTGTTCGGCTTAGCCGAGAGCCAACACTCAACGCACGGCAAAGCCCACTGCCACTTAACGCCGGAGACAGACGTCGACGGCAAGTTCTGACATGTAGGACCCACGAGATCTTTCCCGTGTGCTGTCGCTGCAACATGGCAAAGAAAAAGAATGTCATAAAAAAAAAATCCCCGTCCCTCGCTGGGACGGCGCCGTTGGGTCCACCTCGCCGCCGACGCAAGCAGAATGACGTCCAGGCCGGTGGAGCAGGCCCTGGAGCGCCGCGAACCATCCTCGCCGTGACCGTACAGGGTCCTCGCCGTGGCCGCAACCTCGTCGCGGCCGTAGAGGTCCCCGTCGTGGCCGCATCCTCGCCGTGACTGGTCGTCGGAGACAGCGGAGAGGAAGAAGAGGAGGCCTGCGCGGCCGAAGAACTCGGCGACGAAGACAGTGGCGTCGCCCTGCGCGTCGGCGGCGGAGCGGGCCCACGGTCTCAAGCACGGAGGCACCGCCGCGGAAGGAGCCTCGATGGCCTTGGACGATGGAGGAGAGCGGCGATGGAGGATGGCGGCGTGGGTGCGAGACGAGAACGAAGGACCCTGCGGAGGAGCACGACCTCCGGCGGCTCGCGACGGATGTGGCGGCGCGACGTAGTTGGGTGGCATGGCGGCGTCGGGAAGAGCTTGGCGTCGGGAGTTGCTCGTCCATGGCGGCGTCGGGTGGAAAATGAGGAGGAGACGATCCACGATCGAATAAGGAAATAGGTACAGCTAGCCTACATCACATCACGTGCAGATCACATCACGTGCAGAACCAGCCAGCGCTCAACCAATCACAAAGAAATACAGAGATCACACGGATTGTGTGCTTGTTTACATATGCTGGGAACCGTTAGATCGTGCAGGCAATCATCCAACGGCTCATAGGCGCGATCCGTCTGAAATTCTCCTAGCCAATCAGAACGCATAGTTTCTTTGCCGTGTGCCAGCACACGGCAAAGATTTTTTCGGTTTTTTCTTTTTTATTTCTTATTTTCTTTGATTATGTTGCGGTGACTATTGTATAGGATAATTCTTGTGTACATTAAACTATATCAAATATGGGCACTTTATTTTCTTTGAGGTTTTCTTTTTTGAGATTTTCTTCACTTTCTTTATTTATTTATTTGAAAAGATGGTCAAATTGGCCATCGTGGCTATTCATCGAAAGGGGTAGAATTTTTCACCATTTGTATTTTTGCCATTTTGCACCATTGAAAAGATGGTCAAATTGTATTGGTGCCATTGTGCACCATATTCTTTATACTTGCTTCACAAAAATGTCATTTTTGACACTTAAAAAAATAAAAAAAATGATATTTATCAAAATAATTTGAAAAAACTCAGTTCTGCAACATTATTTGCCATACCAAGGTACACCTATGTGTCAAATATGGGCACATTATCACAAACTATGACACATGAATGATCATATCTAGGTCATTTGAACCAAAACTCATACATGTTTATAGATGATTGATCTTTTTGTGAAGAATTTTTCGGAAATTTTTTAAAAACTCAAGTTTATCATTTTTTTATCAACTACTACACAGAAGAGGACTCCATGCCAAAGGATTTCATTTTTTGAGTATTTTTTCACTTTATTTGATTTTTTTGAAAAAATGGTCAAAATTGCCACTATGGCTATTCGTCGAAAGGGGTCGAATTTTTCAAAACTATCGACGGTTTTGTGATATAACCACTACTTGTGTATCTTAAAATGATTTTTGTAAAATTTCCAGAGCAAAATATCACACACTTGTAGCTCAAATTTGAATTACTTTCAAAAAATCGGCATAAAGTCGTTTAAATAGGCGAAATTAGGTAGAAACTGAAAAATTACTATATTTCTGTATTATCAATCAAATATGGTCTACTTTGTGTGGATATTGGATGGGTGACATTTTGCGTCATATTTGTTGTACTTGCTTCACAAAAAAAGTTATTTTTGACATTTAAAAAATAAAAAATGATATTTATAAAAATAATTTGAAAAAACTCAGTTCTGCAACATTGTTTTTCATACCAAGGTACACCTATGTGTCAAATATGGGCACATTATCAGAAACTATGCCGAAATGATCATATCTAGGTCATTTGAACCGAAACTCATACATGTTTATAGATGATTGATCTTTTTGTGAATAAGTTTTTTGGAAACTTTGTAAAAACTCAAGTTTATCATTTTTTTTCTATCAACTACTACACATAAGAGGACTCCATGCCAAAGGATTTTATTTTTTGAGTATTTTTCACTTTATTTGATTTTTTGAAAAAAATGGTTAAAATGGCCACCATGGCTATTCGTCGAAAGGGGTCGAATTTTTCAAAACTATCGACGGTTTTGTGATATAAACATGGCTACCATGGCTGTTCGTCACCCACTCCATCATCTTCCTTTGCTCCTCCCTCTGCTCCTCGAGCTGCCGCTGCTGCTGCCGGATCTGCTCACGGAGCTGCTCCACTTCGGCGAAATCCTGAATCCGCTAGAAAAACCCTAACGTTTTCGTCTACCCTCATGAACGGCGTCGAAAGGGGTAGACTAGTGGACTTTTATTTACTTGGTTGTGTTAGCCTAGGCCATAGGAGCATAGAAAACCAAAGTGGGCGCTCCGGCGGTCTTTTTTCAACGAAACCTAGTCTCGGGGCCCCGATGATCTACCCCTAGCTATCTCCGTACGATGCTTCCCGACGGACTTTTATATTTATTTTGTTTAGTGTAGCCCATAGCAACATGGGAAACCAAGGTTAGGGCCATTTTACCCAAAAAAGGGAAAACAAAAAAGCAATAAGGGAAAATTGCAATATGCCGTGTACATTTTGAAGGGCACACGGCATAGCTTTCTTTGCCGTTTGCATCTGCTCCGAGTGCACGGCAAAGTTATTTGCCGCCCATTATTGTCAAGCGCGGGAAATAGGCCGCGTACATTTTAATTTCAGCCGACTGAAAAAAAAACATATATGCCGTGTTTGTTAGTAAAGGCACACATCATAGTCTTCTTCCCGCCAAAATTGGTGGAGCGTGGGATATTGGGTAAATTGGCAAAAACGGAAAATCCCACGGGCCCCACAGTTTGCCGTGCACCTCCAACCGGTGGCACGGCAGAGAAATCTTTGCCGAGTGCGTTAACGACGCCGTGTGTCTGTGGATGGATATGCCGTGTACTTGTTCTTTGCCGTGCGTCGCGATGGGTCTATGCCGTGCGTCCTTTCTTTGCTGTGTGTGGCAGAGGACTTTGCCGTGATGGTTTCTTTGCCGTGCGTGTTTCCAAAGTCCTCACGGTAGAGCAATGTTTGCCGTGTTCCGCAAATTGGAGGCGCTCGGCAAAGATTGCATCGCACGGCAAAGTCTCATTTTCCGGTAGTGCTTGTTACGTAAATAAAAAATAAAATAAAGAGATAAATACAAAATACACCTTGGAACTGGAAATAACCAGGTTTCTCGATCTATTGCCGTATTTCGTGGTGAGACCGAGAAGATTTAGCCCGCGATCAACTTGTAGTACAAGCCACAGACACCCACCTCCCATCGTGGAGATCGAGCATTCGAGCCCATCCACGAACACGATGCCCGCGCAGCCGCCGTTCCCCGACCCGGAGCGCCTCGCCAGCGACGTGCGTGAGAGAGTCATCTCCAGCGCCGTGTTCAGCACCGTCTTCTTCTTCGTCGAGGGAGTATGCTGCTCGCCCAGCGGCCGCCGCCTGGCCGGCGGGGTGCAGGAGGTGGCCACGAGCGCGCCGAAAATTGCCCGCCGGGCGGCCAAGTCCGGCGCCGACGAGGCCGTCAGACGCGTCATGGCTCACGCGCGTCGGAGGGACGACCACTGGAACTCCGTGGTGGCCTCGGGATGCGCCGCCGCCATCTTCTCCGTTCACCTGCTCGGGCCGCTCACCGCCGTCAGCTACGGGCTCCACTCCGCGGCCGTCGATGGAGCCATCAGTGCCTTTGTACAGTTGTTCCGACTAGACCATCGCTGCAGCCCCCTCAGCCAGCTGCTCGCTATGCGGCTGGGTTCCCGGGGTTCCCGGTGACTCCCATTGTGGTGGAGGAGGTCTCGGTTGATGAATCTTACGGGCTTTGGGATGTTCAGTTTCCAGAGGATCGATATGCTAGTTAGTTGCTGATTCCCATATTGCGGGTTCTTTTTCTTGACGCATTCCCGTTGTTCTGGAGAATTGTCCGGGAGAACAAAGTGCTCTGAATTTACAGTCTTTTTGTTGGTTCAGACAATATATAGAGATTGGGAATTAATTTTCATCCCAAATTTCTGAATGTATAATCTAGTTTGCCAAAGTAGACTATGAACTTTTCCTCAGCTGGTTACATATAATAAGCACACAGTTTGGCAATCTCTTCTCCGTTTGAGTTGTAATCCAAGCAAACCGATGTCCGCTCACACAAGCTCGATCTCACATCGATCATATGCATGGAAATGCTAGCATCATGACGCAAAAAAAATTGAGTCCTTGTAACGATAGGAAAGAAGGGGAAAGGTGAGACGTTCTACCACATAAGATCATTAACATGGTGAAGACTGAAGAGCCATACATAAAGGGAGAATTCAGAAAAAGAATAAAGCAATGACCGTGATATGGTTTAAAATTAAATTTTGGGGTACATTATATTTTCTACTATTCCGTTGCAAAGGCCGGGCATTTAACTAGGATAGAACTAGGCGTCCCCCGGGGGATCTTTCTGTCCGATCCCCCGGGTCCTGGGCCGTCCGATGCGCGCAGAGGGAACCGTCCGATCTAAATCTCGTCTCCGCGTTACTACATAGGATTGGAGCAAAGCTGCCCGCACCTGAAAAAGTCAAAGCACGGCGACAGGCGGCGGGGTGCAGGAGAGAGGGCCCAGACCCGCATCGACGGCCGTCGCCGACAATGGCGCACCTCGCGCGATCCATCCTGTACCCGCCCGCAGGCCATCCTCGCCATCTGCTACCCCGCCCGTAGTTGCTTCCTCCTCCAGCTCCAATCTTGGACCCCGACGGCGGTGCCCGATGGCGGGCTTGAAGCATCGCGGCGCCACGCCCGACGGCGGGATTGGAGCGCCGCCATCCGGGACCCCGACGGCGGGCTTGGAGCATCGCGGCGCTGCGCCCGACGGCGGCCTTGGACCACCGAGGCGGCGCTGACGGAGGGCTTGCAGCACGGTGGCGGCACGGCGACGGTGCCAAAGCCGCTTCCAGCTTCGGCTTGCAGCACCATGGCGGCGCCCGACTCACGGCATGGACCACGGAGGCGGCAGTGCGGCACCGACGAACGGCTTGCAGCACCGCGACGGTGATGGCGTTCTGCCTCCCCCGGTGTGCAAAAGAAGAACGGGTCGCCACATCTGGCGTCACTCCTTGCAGCAGCAGCATCCCATGTTCAGCCCGCCGTCGCCTGTAGCACAGTAGCAATGGGCCATCATCGCCCACAGCTTCTTCCATGGCAGCTTGCCATCCAACCTGCCCATGTAGCAAACCCACCTTTGTAGCAGCAACCGGCAGCATTTGTAGCAGTGGCGGACTCGACGTTTGCCGTAAGCGGAGGCAGACGACCTTGTAGCACTGCTGCCCGGCCACCACCGTCAGCTTAAGAGATTAGAAGTCATAGAAATTTCTGCTACAACCACCGTGTATTTGCATCAAAAAGAGAATGAATCTTCTACAAACCATGTAAGGATTAGCATCTCCTTAAGAAAAATTGCATCTTATGGAGAAGAATTCTGCCACAATTGTTCTCTGGATTTGTATCAAAGGGAGAAAAATCTGCTACAAACCTGGTAAGGATTTGCACATCATGAAGTAAAATTGCATCAACTGAAAACAAAATCTGCTACAATCGTTTTGTAAATTTGCATCAAAGGAAGAAAAAATGCTACAAACCTTTCGAGAATTTGCATCCCAACAAGAAAAAACTGCTACAAACATTCCGAGAATTTGCATCCTATAAAAGAAAAAATTGCTACAAACCTTCCGAGAATTTGCATTCCAAGAAGAATAAACTGCTACAAACATTCCGAGAATTTGCATCCTAAAAAGAAAAAAGTTGCTACAAACCTTCCGAGAATTTGCATCCCAAGAAGAAAAAATTGCATCACACACGAAGAAGAATTTGCTACAACTGCTCCATGGATTTGCATCAATACCACATAAATTCTGCTACAAACCTTTCCACAATCTGCACCATAACAAAAAAGGCATCATACGAAAAGAATTTTGCGTCCATCTCTACACAAATTCTGCTACAAACCTTTCCACAGTCTCCAATGGCGATGGTACTGTTGCGTTCATTTCTGGCAGCTCCGCCGCGCACCGCATGCAGCATCGGTGGTTACCGTCGATAGCAGCACCGCCTGCTCCTTGCAGCTCCAGAAGACACCGCCGGTAGCACAACTGCGCACCGCCCGTCGCCGCTTGTAGCATTAGCACCGGAGCCATGCCTCAACCTTGCCTGGCGGCATCCTCGCCGGCCCTCCGCTTGAGGCCATCCACCGGAGAAAAGCACGGCGACCTTGGGTCCATATGTGGCTCGGCCTCGCTGGCCCGTCGACGTCGCTCGCGTCGCAGTGAAGCATGGCGAGCTCGCCAAGAGGGGCATGGGATCCTCTCCGGTCCCAGGAACGGAGGCGGTGGGAGGGAGGGCGCCGCCGTTGACCGGTGACGGAGGTAGGCGAGTGGCGCCGCTGGGCGGAACGAGGCGCGGGTAGGGGCGGCGGCCTTGCCGTGGAGGCGTGCGGGAGAGGCAACTTCGACGAGGAGGCGCGTGGTGGCGGCCTGGCCGGGGAGGCGCGCGGGTTGGCGGCCGTGCCATGGATGCGTGCGGGGCGGCGACCCCACTGCTCGCTGTAGCGCCGTCGACCATCTAGTGCTAGAGCGCGCGGCGGCGGCATCCACCAGAGCGCGACGGCGGCAGACCACCAGGCGCGGCGTCGGGAATCCACCATGGCGGCGCGCATGTCTGCGTGGGCTAGAGAGATGGTGCGGCGCCGAGCTCGGTGGGGAATTTGGCCGTGAGGACGAACACCGGGAAGACACGAGAGACGGAGAAGAGATAAGACGCGCTTCACATGGTGGGACCAGAAGAGGCGCGCTGTTGTTTTTCTATAGCCACGTGGGGACACGCGTCGCTCGGAGAAGCCGGAGGATGCGAGACGCCGATCCCCCGGATGATAACTAACCTTGCCAACACAAGCTCGCGGAGAGGGGTGTGCCTGACCCACTGGTCGACGTGGTGGTCAACCTCGCCATGCACTCGTCGGTGAACATAGGGTGGTTGTCATACGGGTGCTCGTGAGGTATCAGCACGTCGGCATCAGTCTCGGACAATGTAAATAAATTCCATATTCACAATTAATTATAGCGAGTAAATTAGTAAACTACCAACAGCCGCCATTCAAACATGACCCATTTAGCTCGTCATTGCAACATGGCATGGTTTCTTGCTGAAGAGTACAATTTTCTGGCTGTACATGTCTAGGTTTACACTTTTGACCAATTTACAAGAACGATTTTGCTAGTTGCTACAAAATGGCCATGGATCAAGAAAAATATACCAAAGATACCACTACATTTTTTTTAGATAAAGGGAGCTTTATTACTACATAGAATATCTAACCTAAGTTAACAAATGTCGAGTTGGTCATTAAACAATTCACTTGCATAGTCATTGCAGCGAATATGGAGTCCAACCTTGGTAGGTTATTGGTATTTTGAAGCATATCTAGAGTCTGGACTGTACTTGAGGCTTTGTGTTTGCGTTATTGCATCCAAATGGATCTATTCCGTTCGAGTGGTTATAGTTATTTATTTATCATATCAGTGCTCTGTTAAACTTATTTTATCAATCAGTTTTGTTTTTACGGTTTACCCATGTAGCATTTATTTATTTTCTTCTCTTAAAGAAAAATACCTTTCTTTTACCTAGAAAAAAAATGAATAAAATACACCCTGGGGGCCTGGAACGAGGTTTCTCAATCTACTAGTTGAATGCCCGTGCGTTGCTACGGCGTATTTTTTTTCGTCAATGAATATATTTCCACATGTACAAGAAATATAGTCACAAAGTATTATGAAAATATGAAGACTTCAGCTCAGTTCAATTATAAGTCCGTATCATCTATATTTTGATGTCGTGTGAATGTATAATAAATAACAAAATTTCAACCATTCATGTCACACATCTGGAAGGAAGAAAAATGCACTAAAATATATTTTAGTCTGTCGGTCGCCAAAGGTAATCAAATAAATATGTTTAGTGCTTCACCGAGGCCATATATAATTTAAAACGAACCTTGACACCGAGGCCATATATATGTTTGTTTTGCTAGCTACTGTGATGATAGTAGATATCTGTTTTTTTGTGGATCAAATTCTGTAGATCGTCATCCTTGAAATTCTCAATTAACGGAAATGAAAATAATGATCCACAAACTCTATATTCGTGCAGTTAGAAACAACATTTATGTTTCTGGCGATTTGGCACCAATCGTGTCAAACATATACATTTAGAGTCACCCTTCTACTTCTTCGTTTAAACAGTATCTCCGCCTCCTGGATCCAAGCACCGCGCCATTGTGAGTGGCACATCTGACTCACAATCTCACATGTAGTCATGCAGTTGTGCTAACACAAGACAAATTCAAACTGAGTCAATCACACAAGATTGCAACAAAGATAACAAATGATTTGCATAGTATATATGTACGAGAGAAAGAGGACGCCAAATGAACAGCGTAATACATGAAGCATAAGCTTCGTTGAACAAAATCTTAGTAGGGCAACAAATCTTTTTCTATCAGTATTTCCAAGAACAAGACTGACGAGGGGTAGACTCATCAAGACCCATGGTTAAGGTCCCTAGGTTATGAATATGGGGGAGAGAACGTGGTAGAGCTGGAAGTATCGTCGGCTGACAAGCAGGGCAAAGATTTTACCCAGGTTCAGGGCCCTCGTGTGGAGGTAACACCCCTACGTCCTGCCTGTCTGTTATTGCTTTGTGAATATGATGGTTACAAGGGTCCCGGCGAGATGTCGATCTCGCTAGGGTTTTGTGGCTCTGAAAGTACGTGTCCTGGTTCGATGGCCCTCCCAGTCCTTAAATAGTAGGCTGGGTCTCGGGTGTTCGTAACCGACTCGATTTACAAGTAAAGAAACTCTAAACCGACTATGGCTTCGCCAGCTTGGAGGATACTCCATCTTGTTGGGCCTCCCTTCATGGGCTTCATGTAGGCTCTGATAGTTGGGCCTAGTCGATACGTGCACCAGGTACCCTCACGGTAGGGTACCCAATAGGCATACCCATGTCAGTAGCCCCCGAGTACTTGTCTGATTCGAAGAGTCGGGCATGGACTCATACATCATGCACGTTATTTCCTTTTGCGTTTATGTCATATGATTTGAAATTTCTGTATGAGATAGCACATGTTGGCTATGTCGAGTGTTTCATCGACTATGATTTTTGCTTATGATAATCAAGGGATATTAGCTTAGCAGGCCCGGCACACACGACGGATCGGGGCCAGTTAACTACCATTTGTGGCAAAACCATACTAGCTTTCAATCAAACTCGAGTCCCCGGACACGAATCTGGAACAGACTGGACAGACTCGAAACGGCCGTTGAGGTCTTACTGAATCGAACTGCAGTATAATTTTGAATCTACCCAACGCGTCCGTCGGGGATTATTCATCATGTCTGCTGACACGGAACACTTAAGGATAACGCTGCTGGAGCGGTCCTTAGCCCAGCTCGACTGATCGGCGGGTCTTACCTTTGCACTATGCATGCAGCATCCAAGGATCGTCGGATCAACTCGGGAATATTTCGAGTATGATTTTGCTTATGAACTGAGTCGAATGATTTGTCGACTGATACTTTGCCATAATTCTATCGGGTGCGCGACAGCGCTCCCGATGGGAGTAGCCCCCGAGATTGTGCTTTATTGCTTGCAATGGAGGATAATCTCAAAATCTTTTTACCCTGCACATATTAGTCAAAGAAATTTTTTGATATGCTCCCGATGGGAGTATGATGTTGCAGTCGAAATTCTTTCGACTGACATGTATGACCTTTGCTCGAGAACCAATCGAAATTCCTGTGAGAAGCCACCCTAAGATGTCGTCGAGTGACATTTATGCCATTTGTGCAGTATGAATAACGTCAGCAATGACGCATTTTTGCGACTGCCATCTCTGACAAGCGGTGGCGTGCTTGGTAAGGCTTGATAAGACGTGACCCTGTTTTGTGGGCCCGTTTCTGCAGAGCTGACCAGGGATGACGCCGCGTGGACTTGATTTGACCGTTCTGGCGCGATTTTCACGGGACGTGATGATGGTTTCCTGGATTCTCGTGCGTAGTGGGCGGAGTGGCCGGCGACGCTTGCTCTCCGTGGCTGCCACGTGTATGGCCAGATTTCGCGCGGAGCGTATGCATTTGTTTTAACGGCTGCGATCGTTTTTGCGCTCTGTGGTAAATAGTGGGGACGGCGCTGGCAGAGTTTTTTACTTGCCATTTGCTCCCTGCGCCGCCCCTCGTCTCCTTCCTCGCGCTGCCCCTCCATTGCTCTGCGCCCAAGTTCTTTGCCCCACACACCCTCCACTGTAGCAATGGCGAAAGGTGGAGGTGCGAAGCGTGGTGCTGCCGCCGCCGCCGCGACCGATGCGGCCAAGGGCAAGAAGACCGTGGCGGGTACATCTGCGGACGCCGCCACACTGAAGAAGGGCAGCGGGGATTGGGCAAGGTCCACCATCAAGGACGCCCATTTGCTCAAGCTCCGCGAGCAAGGGTATCTGCCACCCGCGGAACAGCTCGCCGTCCGCGCACCGTCGCCCAAGGAGGTATTCCCCGAACCACGCGCCAACGAGCGTGTATGTTTTGCGGAGTTTGCGTCCAGGGGCTTCTCGCTTCCCCTCCACGACTTTGTGCGTGGTCTTCTTTTTGCTTACGGGGTGCAGATCCATGATCTCACCCCGAACGGTGTTATGCATATTGCGTGTTTCATCACGCTGTGCGAGTGCTTCCTCGGCGTCACCCCCAGCTGGGCGCTATGGAAAGCCATCTTTATGGTGCGGCCGAACAGAGGAGGTGGCCGCACCTACCCCGTTGGCGGCTGTGGAATTCAGGTGCGCAGCGACACCCGCTACTTCCGCCTGAAGACCGTCGACTCCGCCCAAGGCTGGAGGAAGGGGTGGTTTTATGCGACTGTCGAGCAAGACGGAATCGCCGCCTTCTCGACCGCAGCTTTTGCCAAGACCAAGGCGTGGGACCACCAGCTCTCAGCCGAAGAAATGGAGGAGGCAAGCCCTTTGCTGGCTCGGATCGGAGGCATGCTGGACAAGGTCACAGGCATCCACCTAATCGCCACCTTTGTGAAGAGACGGGTGTGGCCCATCCGTGCCCGAGCGCACCCGATGTGGGAGTATGAAGGCGCGGGTGACATCACCCGAATGAACCCAGAGGAGCTGTCAAGGAGTGAGCTGCTGACGTATGTGCGGCACATCACCAATCTGACGGCAGCCGACACTTGCAACGTCGACTGCCCTGTTAAACCATATGGGTTGGAGAACCCTTTGCTTGAGGTATGTATGTGTTATAGCCTGCTTGCAATGAAGAGTTTGCCACTCGTATGTTCTGCGATATGCGATTTTTGATTCTGACTTTGCAATTTGTGATGTATGCTATGCAGGGTCACTCGACTGCTGCCTCCCTTCCTCCTCTGCCTGAAAATGGCGAGACTGAAGAAACTCAGGTACAGGTGGTGGACCCGAAAGGGGATCAGTCGCCCATCCCTTCTGCCACCACTTCACATGTGGAGGAGGTCGAGGAGGAAGCAGCAGAAGAGGTCCAATCTGAAGACAAGGCCACCGCTGACCAAGAAGTCGATACCGCGCCACCGAAGCGGCGTCGACTGGCCAAGAAGGCGCCTTCTGCTGTGAGTTCACCGCGAGGGGGCAGGGCTTGGAGGATGACGAGGAATCAGGCTCACCACCTGTTTTCCAAGCCGCTCCTTTGCGTGCGTGCTCAACGAGCTCAACTCTTCCTCTTCAGTCGAGTGGTACCCCAGCTTTTGGAGGCCCAATTTTTGGCGACTCCGAAGATGAGGAGGATGAGGAACACAGGTGTGTGATTGTTGAGTATGATATGAGAATTTTGTGCTGTCACATATTTGTGCTGACCGTCTTTTTGCTTTGTTGTGTTACCACAGCGCTGAAAACAATCAGCCTGGGACTCCTCCAGTCGAGAATGTTCCAACCCTGGAGCACTCGAATTATGCACCGACTGGAAACGAGGCTGCCCAGCCAATGGCCACTGATGCTGTCGTTGAGACAGCCAAGGCGGCAACTCCAGATGTCGGGACATCAGTCGCGGCTCCTGAGCCGTGGATGAACCACGTAAGTAGCTTTTTGCTTGACCCGTTTAGTTGTAGGTCTGTGAGAGTTTGAATTTTTGCTGAATTCGTGTGCTCGCAGCCCTTCTACCACACCTTGGCAGATTCCGCCAAGGCTTATGTCCAGGTGGAGCAGGAGAGGGACACCATGCGCGCCGAGCTAGAGCGGCTCTGTCGTGAGTTCTCCTTTTTGCCTTTGCTTGCTGAATTTCTTTTTTGCAATGCCTGACTCTGTCGAGTATGTATGCGATTGGGCGAACCAGGCGAGAAGAAGGAGCTGGAGGATACACTCGCGGCGCAGCGCGAAGAGTCGAAGAAAGAGCTAGACGCCGCCATGAACTCAGCCGCCACACGCGAGCGAGGGTATGCAGACCAGCTCGTGGTACTTGCGCAGGCCATGGGAGGTGAGTATTCTCTTTCTCCTTTTGATATTACGACGCAGCTGTAGAGTGCCATGAAATGACTTTTGCCCTTTTGTGACTTGTGTAGAAGCTGTTGGCGCACCGGCCTCTGCAGATGCGTCGAGTGGTGATCTTCCGCTGGACCAGGTTGTGGGCGGCCTAGGCGCCGTATGCACCCAGCGAAGGACGCACTCGCCAAATCGGCGAGTACACTTGGCGCTGTATACAAGGTGGTGTTCCCGACTGGCGTAGTGCCGTCGACGGCGGACGACTTCGCCGACGTGTTTGGCCCCGGGACGTCCACCATGGCGGATTTTGCTCGCGCCAACACGGTACGCGGATCCGAGTCCACCATCAAGCTTCTTATGGGACATGGGATAGATTGCGACTACGAGGCAGCACTGTCTGCGTTCCCTCGGAAGCCAGATGGGAAGCCCATTTCTCTGAAGGGGGTGAGCGGAGCCGCCGCGCGACTGGCCGAGGTTTTTATGACCACCATGGAGCGCCGGGCAGTCGAGACTGCCACTCGTCTGCTTAGGAAATCGAATTCTTAGGTTTAGGGTAGCTGTACCCTTTTGTTTTTTTATGCCTTGTAATGATACCTTCTGAACTGCGCGAGTCTGCGCTTTGTTTGTGCTACCTTGTTTATGCAAATAGTCTTTTGCTAATGTCTTACACTCGAGGAGTTGTATGCTTATGACCTGAGTTTTTGCTTCTGACACAAACTTTGTGTTTGTGATTATGCTCTTTGAACAGTCACGAGAACCTGCTACTGCGACTAGTTCCTCGCAGGCTCCAATCACCACCCGATCCCAGGGTCAGGGTAAATGATGCCAAGGTGATGGAGTTTATGAAGGCCAAATTTGTGAGAATGGAGCAAGATCTGAAGGACGCCCAGGCTGAGCTGAATCGATTGAGGGCGAGACCCGCGCTGTCCACCCAACGCGAGGATTATGTGCTTGGCGAAATGGAGCTTGTGAACAGGCAACTCGAATGTGAGTATGATCTTTGCCTTGTTTACATTCGTGTGGCTATTCTAACTTGTATATTTTGCAGGCTTTGTTGACAATTTCCAAGCGGAAGAGGCTCGCGTTGAAGAGCGTTTGGAGAGTGCAGTTGACCACCCCACGACTGGGCGTCAACACTTTTGGCTTCATAGGTACCATGCCCGCATACTCGCCACCTTGAAGGATCGCGCCTGGCGAAGTGCAGAACTGCTGGAGTTATGCCGGGCGGCGTTTATTCGCCTGAACGAGACTCTTTTTCCTGCGGGGCCACAACCACAAGGGATCCGTGCTTTGTTGAACATCTTCCGTCAAACAAATCCCATTCGAGAGTTGCTGTCTCAGAGACTTGTGATTGGAGCCAACGCTGCAATGGCGTATGTGCGTAGTCGAAGACCAACTTTGGTGTTGCGGCCACCCGCAACCGGAGTGACCCTGGACCAGGGAGATCTGGACGACACCATTAGTGCTGCGGAGACGCTGATTGAGCGCACTCACGCCCAGCTTTGTGGCCCGGAGCTGCCCATAAAGGAGGAGCCCGAGGAGTAGAGTAGATTGCGAGTGCAATTTCGACTCTTTGTAGATGAATATTTGATTGTATATCTTGATTTTTTGCCCAGCCCCCGAGCCATTTGAGTGGGGTTTATGAGGTATGTGTTGATTGTGAAGCAACAACTGTGCAGCCCCCGAGTATTCGAGTGCGACTGCATAGTTTTTGTTGTCTTCGTTGGATCCTTGTTACGCAGCCCCCGAGCATTCGGGTGCGGCTAAGGCATTGTGTTTCTGCAAGAGCGAGAGCTCATTTGATCGATAACACAGCCCCCGAGGGTTTCGGGTGCGGTTAAGGTATGAATTATGCGGGTAGTAACCACAAAGAAGTCGAAGGAACATTGATTTTATTCCTCTTTTGAATGTTAGGCTGCAGGCCGCCTCATTAAAAACCTTCCAGTCCCCTTAGGTACCCTGGTAAGGAAAAGAGCGCGTCTGAAACCTGCAGCCATCCGACATATAGCCTATTACATTGTATGACTGTGAGCACTTTATGCGTAGAAACGGCGCAGGTGCGCAACGTTCCAGGGATTATGAGAAAGTTCTCCTGTCTTCGCGTTCTTCAGTCGATATGCGCCTCCACCAAGGACCTCCGTGATGATGAAGGGACCCTCCCATGGGGAAGCGAGCTTGTGCACCTTCTTTTGCTTCAGTCGAAGAACCAGGTCGCCAACGACGAAGGACCTGGTGCGCAGTCGACGGCTGTGGTAGTTGCGAAGGTCCTGCTGGTAAACAGCTGTGCGGGCCAAGGCCGTGTCGCGCGCCTCATCGAGCAAGTCGACTGCGTCTTCGAGTGCTTCTTCCGCGTCTTCTTCATTGTATGCTTCAACTCGTGGCGCATTGAACCTTACATCTGATGGCAGAATTGCCTCTGCACCGTAGACCATGAAGAATGGGGTGAACTGCGTAGAAGTGTTGGGAGTTGTGCGTAGGCTCCATAGCACAGATGGTAGTTCTTCGACCCAAGCACCCGCAGCTCTTTTGAGTGGCACCAGGAGGCGCTTCTTGATCCCACTCGTCACAAGTCCGTTGGCCTTTTCGACTTGGCCATTGGATTGTGGATGTGCCACGGATGCGTAGTTGAGCGTAATGTCTTGCTCTTTGCAAAAAGTTTTGAATTCCTCAGCCGTGAAGTTTGTGCCATTATCAGTGATGATACTGCTTGGGACACCGAATCGGTATATGATGCTCTTTATGAAGTTGACCGCCGTAGTAGCAGTCGAGTTTGTGATGGGGACCGCCTCGATCCACTTTGTGAACTTGTCGACTGCCACCAGTAGGTGAGTATGCCCGCCATGCGATGACTTTTTGAGTGGCCCAACCATATCGAGCCCCCATTGGGCGAAAGGCCAGGCCAACGGTATGGTCTTCAACGCCGATGCGGGTGCGTGCGGCTTTGTTGCGAATTTCTGGCAGCCGACGCACCTTTTGACTATGTCCTCCGCGTCTTGAGTGCTGTAGGCCAGTAAAACCCTGCTCGAAAGGCTTTGGCTACGAGTGATCGACTGCTGGCGTGGTGCCCACAGGTGCCTGCATGAATGTCTCGAAGTATGGCTTGACCATCTTCGAATGCGATGCATCTTTGGAACATACCTGATATGCTGCGCTTGTATAGCTCGCCGTTAATGACGGTGTATGCTTTTGACCTTCGAGTCACGCGCCGGGACTCGGTTATGTCATCTGGTAGCTCGCCGCGGAGTATGTAAGCCAGAAAAGGTTGAGTCCAAGTTGGCTCAATGAGAGTACCTCGACTGGGGGGTCCTCTGTGCTAGGCGCTTTGCTTTTGGCTGGCGTAGTCGACGGAGGAGGCTCTCGTTTCTCCTTGATAGATCTGTGTTCGATGCGCTCGAGGAAGACACCAGGTGGAATTTGTGCGCCAGTTGAGCCAAGATTGGCTAGCATGTCTGCTTCTTCGTTACTTTCCCTTCCTATGTGCCTCAACTCACAGCCATCGAAGCTGCCCTCCAGTGTGTTGTACAGGTCGCGATAAGCGATCATGTTGTCCGCGATTGCGTCGCAGGCCTTCATTGTTTGCTGCACCACGAGATTGGAGTCGCCGTAGATCATCAATCGAGTGCACCCAAGTGCTTTTGCCATCCGCATGCCATGGATCAGAGCCTCGTATTCAGCCTCGTTATTGGAGGGTAGTTTGAATCCCATCTGCAAAACATAACGTAGCTTGTCCCCTTTTGGTGATATGAGGATGACGCCTGCGCCTGCGCCTTCGTGTTTCTTGGACCCATCGAAGTACATGGTCCAGGAATTGGACACGTCTGGTGCTCCAGGTAATTGGGCCTCTATCCACTCGGTTGTGAAGTCGGGTAGGACTTGTGCTTTGATAGCCTTCGGGTGCTCGTACTTGATGTCTCTTGGAGCCAGCTCGATGAGCCATTTTGCGACTCGACCCGTTGCATTGGGGTTTGTGAGGATATCACCGATTGCTGAGTTACTTACCACGGTGATCGGGTGCTCGGTGAAGTAGTGTGTCAACTTCCTTGAGGACATGAATACAGCGTATGCCAGCTTTTGATAGTGCGGGTACCGCTGTTTTGATATGGAGAGAACCTCGCTCAGGTAGTAGACTGGACGTTGTATGCTTTGGATGTGCCCCTCCTCCATGCGTTCGACTACCAGTACGGTGCTCACCACCCTGTTTGTAGCCGAGACATACAGGTAGAGTGGTTCCCGTTCCTTAGGTGCGACGAGGATCGGAGGGCTTGTGAGGATCCGCTTGAGATCTGTGAAGGCTGCTTCAGCTTCTGGCGTCCACTCGAACTTGTCCGCCTTCTTCATCAGTCGATAGAATGGTAGAGCCTTTTCACCCAGTTTGCTGATGAATCGACTGAGCGCTGCTACTCGTCCTGCTAGTTTCTGCACATCGTGAAGCTTTGAAGGCCTTTGCATTGTGAGGATGGCCTGTATTTTCTCCGGGTCTGCTTCGATTCCACGGGCAGAGACTAGGTACCCTAGGAGCTGCCCGGCTGGAACGCCGAACGTGCACTTCTTAGGATTGAGCTTGATATGGAAGCGTTTGAGGTTTGCGAACGTCTCCCTCAAATCGTCGAGTAGTGTGTGTTCTTCCCTTGTGGTAATGACAATGTCATCCACGTAGACCTGGACGTTGCGTCCGATTTGCTTTTTGAGGCAGTCCTGCATCATGCGCTGGTATGTTGCACCCGCGTTTTTGAGCCCAAAGGGCATAGTTGTGTAGCAGTAGACCCCGAGTGGGGTTATGAACGCCGTTTTTTCTTCGTCTTCTTGCTTCATCCTTATCTGGTGATAACCTGAGTAAGCATCCAGAAAGGAGAGTCGTGCGCATCCGGCGGTGGAGTCGACGATCTGGTCGATTCGGGGTAGCGGGAAGTGATCCTTTGGACAGCACTTGTTCAGCGCTGTGAAGTCCACGCACATCCGAAGGATGTCTGTATGCTTCTTCTCTACGAGTACGGGGTTGGCCACCCATTGTGATTTCTTGATTTCCCTAATGAATCCTGCTGCGAGTAACCGGTCGACTTCAGATTCGACTGCGGTTCGCTTTGGGCCGGAGATTCGACGCATCGTTTGCTTGACTGGCTTTGCATCTGGAAACAATTGGAGAGAGTGCTCGGCGAATTCCCTGGGAATACCTGGCATGTCGGCTGGACACCACGCAAATATTTCCCAGTTCTCACGGAGGAATTCGACGAGCGCGCCTTCCTATGCGATAGGCAGGCTCGAAGATACGTTGACTGTCTTGGACGGATCGGTCGGGTGCACCTGATGCGACCTTGTGTCATTTGTAGCATTGAAGGATCTGTCGACTGCCAACTTCTTATGCTCCGGAAGGAGTGTGCGGTCGTTGGAAATCGCCAGTCGGCGAGTGATTCTTCCACCCCGAACATCTCGGAGATTTTGCTGAACTCGCGGTCGCAAGCATCGGACCTTTGAAAGTTTCCACGGACAGTGATGACTCCCTTTGGTCCTGGCATCTTCAGCGTGAGGTACGCGTAGTGTGGCACCGCCATGAATCGAGCAAACGTCGGGCGACCAAGAATAGCATGGTATTGTGATTTCCAGTCGACGACCTCGAACTCAATCGACTCTGTCCTGAAGTGGCTTTTGTCCCCGAACGTAACGTCGAGTTGTATGGTGCCTTCTGGGCTAATTGCTTTGCCAGGAACGATACCGTGGAAGGTATTTGAAGATTTTGGGAGGTTTTCGACTGACCTGTTCATTTTGCGGAGCGTGTCCGCGAAGATGATGTTTATGCCGCTGCCTCCATCCATGAAGACCTTGGTCATGGCGTAGCCTCCTATTTGCGCGTCGAGTACCAGAGCCGCGTGCCCTGGTCGAACTACAGCTGGGGGATGATCCTCTCGACTGAAGCTTATGATGGTTTCCGATCCCTTCAGAAATTCGGGCACGGCAGGAGGTGCCATGACAGCCATGTTCACCTGTCGAGTGATTAGCTTTTGCTGCCTGTTGGAGGGGCGACCCTTTTGTATCATGTACATCTGCCCGTGGGGCTGTGGATATTGATCATCTTCCGCCCGTAGTACGGGTTGTATGGCACCTGCGAGGTTTGCGCCTGGAGCAGGCTGTGGTGGTGGTTGCGGTGGCGGCTGTGGCGCCATGAGAGCGGGCACAGCGTTCGGCTGTGGTACGGGTGCAGGCGTGGGCTGAGCAGGTGCTGGGCCGTACCTTTGAGTCGTATCATGTAGTCAGTCGCCATTTGGTCGAATTCCCTGCAGTTCCTTAGGGTGTGATTGGAGCGTAGTTTTCCGTCGTCCCCCTTGAAGAGGTGGAATCTGCACCAGTCGTCCATCTTTTCCTCGAATGACCGCTCGGGTTTTGCGTCGCTGCGTTTGCGCCATTCTTGCCTTTTGTAGCTGTCGCTCCGCTGCTCGCGATCTCGACTGTCCCGTCGATCATCCGAGCGTCGATTGCTTCTATCTTGGTCCTCCCGGGGTTGTGTGTATCCAGCCGCCATGAACTCGGGTCTGTTATCGTCGTAAGGACGTTTGGAACGTTTGCGCCTGCGATCTTCTCTGTATGAATCTCTGCGGCCTCGACTGCCGCTTTCGTAGTTGTCGCGTGGTGGGGAAGCACGGGATCTGCGTACAGAATCCTCTCCATCTGCCCACTCAGTCGCAACTTTGATGAGGTCAGCCAGGGAGGTTGGCTTTTCACGACCCAGTGCCTCTTTGAAGTCCTTCCTGGCGAGACCTTGTATGAAGGCATCCATGGCCCTGTCTTCTGACACTTTGCCAACCGAATTGCGTATTTCGGTCCACCGCCGTATGTATGATCTCAACGACTCGTCTGATCGTTGAGTGCATGCCCTTAATTCTTCGAATGTCTTCGGGCGCTCACATAGAGGCTCGAAGTTTTTGATGAAGTCTCTGCGGAAATCGTCCCACGAGTCGTATGATGATGGAGGGAGCGCCTTGAGCCAGTCGCGGGCAGTTCCTTCGAGCATGAGTCGTATGTACTGCATCGCCGTGGTGTTCGTGCCACGCTGGCATGCCACGGCGAGTCTGTAATCTTCTAGCCACCCGGAAGGTTCTTGGCGACCGTTGTACTTGGGTTGTTCGCCTGTCAACTTGAACCTTTGGGCATCCGCGTCCCACGGATGCGTCGAGTGAAGCACAATGCTCCGCATGGCTCTGGTTCGATCAGAGTATGAATCGCTGCTATAGGATCTTCGAGATCTGCTTCTGCTGGACCTGTGCCGGCGCGTGCTTCTCCTTCCTTCATCCGAGTGGTGGCTGCGACCACTGCGATGATGTGCTGCGTGTCGTGAGTCGACTATGTCGCGATCGCGATTCCTTGCTGGAGTTTTGTCTTCTGGCTGTATAGCCTGTGCCGCTAGAGCTAGCGATTTGAGTTGTTGGCGATGCAGGGCTGCGTTAGGGTCATTCGCCGGAGGTTGCATTGCCTTGAGGTAAGCACCTACGGAGAATAATGCACCCGCAGCAGTTTTGGGCACTGGGATTCCGTTAGCGTCCTCTGTCATGAACGACAGGTTACGGGTGATTGCTACCCTTTCATGTTCTGGAAGGCTTGCCAACCGCGACCTAGGTCGTGGGGTTGGTTGCATTGTGGACCCGAGGGATTGCTCCCTTCTTCGGGCACTCGAGAGGCTGGCTTGCCTTTTGCGCTCTTCGAGCGTCGCTCGGTAGTTTTGCAGTCGAATTGACTCCTGCCAGTTGAAGTACTGGAAGGTCAACATCTCCTCTGGGGTGGAATTTGGTGGCATCATTGTGCACTCCTTTATGACTTTATCTGCTTTTGCTGCCATCTCCTCCGTGATTGTCAAGGTTGTGACCCCATCCGGCATGGTTACCGTGCATGGGAATTGTGCAGGCCTGCGAGCGGCTGCGTCTGCGGATGATTCTGCGGAGAAGGCCACGTAGACCTGATGGGGCGTGACCCGTGGACAGGTGTATGTGCTGTCGATTCCAGTCATGGACTCGACGTCGCCGTCGAGGCTCATGTCAGAGCCAGTATGTTCATCGAGTAGATCTTCGAGGCGAATCTCGTTGTCGATGTGCTCATCGCCTATGCTCATCTCGGTGTTGGCGAAACCATTATGGATTTCTGAGTCGAGGTTGGTGTTGGTGAAGATCTCCGAGTCGACGTTGCTGTCGTTATGAATCGCGGGCTCGTAGAAGTCATCGAGGGAGATCCCGCAGTCGAAACTCTCGTCGAGTGGTAGGTTGAAGTCGACGTTGCTTGTGCGGTATGCTGATTCTGCCTCCTCGCCTTGGAGTTCCGTCATCATGAACCTGTCGATCTCGCCGGTCGACATGGTTGTTGCGGGCGAGCAGGCTTCAGGAATCGACGACGGGGCGAGCGCAGTCGACGGAGCCTCGAGTGCGCCCAGCGCCAGTTGTTGCGGATCTGTCGAGTCCTGCGTGCCAAGATTGTTTACGAAAAAATTGAATGCTCCAACAGTTAAACTCAAACCTGATTCAAGGCCGGAAAACGCCTCCTGAAGCTCCGGCGAGTGCGGATTGAAATTCATTGGAAGAGCAGATGCGCTTTTTGCAGGTGAAGCGGGCAGGCTGCCGCTTTTCGAGTGGATCGGCGAGTCGCCGTGTGTCGCCTGGATCGGCGAGTTGCTGTTTGCTGACATGGCCGGCGAGTTGCCGTTTGCAGATGAGATCGGCGAGTTGCCGTTTGCTGGTGTGATCGGCGATTTGCCGTTTGCTGTTGGGACCGGCGAAACTTCGAGTCCAGCGCTATTCTTTCCCACAGACGGCGCCACTTGACGAGGGGTAGACTCATCAAGACCCATGGTTAAGGTCCCTAGGTTATGAATATGGGGGAGAGAACGTGGTAGAGCTGGAAGTATCGTCGGCTGACAAGCAGGGCAAAGATTTTACCCAGGTTCAGGGCCCTCGTGTGGAGGTAACACCCCTACGTCCTGCCTGTCTGTTATTGCTTTGTGAATATGATGGTTACAAGGGTCCCGGCGAGATGTCGATCTCGCTAGGGTTTTGGTGGCTCTGAAAGTACGTGTCTGGTTCGATGGCCCTCCCAGTCCTTAAATAGTAGGCTGGGTCTCGGGTGTTCGTAACCGACTCGATTTACAAGTAAGGAAACTCTAAACCGACTATGGCTTCGCCAGCTTGGAGGATACTCCATCTTGTTGGGCCTCCCTTCATGGGCTTCATGTAGGCTCTGATAGTTGCCTAGTCGACACGTGCACCGGGTACCCTCACGGTAGGGTACCCAATAGGCATACCCATGTCAAAGACCATTAAATTATTTGCATGAGATAAGGTGTAATCGGATATCTGAATTGGAGGGTAATCAGCCTAGTTCAGGTTTGCATGAGATAAGGTCTAATCGAATATCTGAATTGGAGGCTAATCATCCTAGTTCAGGTAAAGACTTTAACGAATGAAGCATCAAATTCTCTCCAGGTTTGTATAGAAAAGGCCTTGGCTATTCTCTCCGAGTACACTGTGTGGTATGAAGCAGCTACATAATAAAACACGAAAAACACAATTCAGTGGTTACACCAAAACCTTTTACATGTTACAAATTATGTTAATGAACTCGACTGACTTGAATTGAGATCATCTGGGTTCAGAACCAAAAAGATTTTGTATAGGTTTTCTATAAACTTTTATTGTTACCACATAAGTGCCAATGGAATTATAGATGTCAAAATCAGTCCAGCCACATCAGACTCGGTGCTTTAAGCCATTGCTTCAGCCACAGAATCCCTCAGGTTTTGCAAAGACACCATGAACTCTATTATGGCCAGCACAAAGACTTGCAAGCGCTGGACCCAAGTAATAGAAAAAATCTGTATGAAATTGCTCTCTTAAACTACATTTGATCACAGTGATGTGTTTGCTCAAGCAAAGTGTGTGGGAAAAGCTGTGGACTCACACAGCAAAGCTGTCACTAAGGGAGTAGGGCTGGCACCAAACCCGAGAGCGCCCCATCCCATGACTCTGAACTGCTTGAAGCCCTTGAACGCCTCCGGGAGCAGCGGGAAGAGGTACCGACCACCCCTCACGATATACTGCAACCATAGACAAGCAAATTGTGAAAAACCAGCGCAAAAACCAATACAATGGGAAGGAAAACAAGAGGTTAACCAAATCATCCTAAGAATAAATATTTTACAGCAAGTTGAACAATGTGACAAAAGCCCAGAATCAAACCTGCTGAAAGTTTGGATGTGGTTTTCCCGCGACAGAAGTTGCAGAGGGTCCATGTGGCATTCCTGAGCCTAGAGAGATTGGCATGCTCATTGAGCTGCTATATCAATGGGAATACTCCACCGCTTCAAGCAGCAGGTCACGCCATTTTGTGGGTCAGCAACATTCCCCAGAGCCCATACCGCTTGAAAATATGAATAGAGAACATACCAAATCATGCAGTAAGGCACCTAAAAAAAAAGACGATTCTCTGGCCTGTGATATATTTTTGTACTTGGTCGCGGACATCCTAAATTGGGGAGCAGTTTGCTTGGCAAAGATGGGCACAGCACCGACCTCAACCACCACTTTGGTGTTATCTGATGTGCCTGAGGCAATGTTGGTAAGTGCCCATGCAGCCTCAAACTGTAACAAGCAAACTGAAAAAATTGTCAGTGTGGGGTGACTGAATGTGACTACAGCCAAATCAACGCAACTACTCATTCAGATTGTTCTCACCTGGAGTTGGCAATAGTCCTCACGTGCAAGGAACACAATGAAGCGAGGAACCACGACTATATTGATCACTTCTTCAATAGGAGGGATCCGTTGTACAAACATTGAGCAACATACCAGCAAGTAAAACCTTCACAAATTTGACACAGGATCCATCACTCATTGGAACAACTGGCCATCAGACTCTGTCCAAAAAATTCCATGAGCCAAACTCAGTAGGCAGGTGTCATCATAGAGTGCGTTAAGTGAGTTGAACGTCTCAATTTTCACCAGCACAGACAGCGAGTGCGTTGTTGCCTTCACTTTGCCGGCTTGGAAGTACTCGCAAGGGTTGTCGAAGGTGAAGTTCTACTGTGAAAGTTGTCGCAAATTTAGCACTGGCCCAATTTGAGAGCCGTGAGTAACTAACAAGGGTGTGACCACCTCCAGTGAAATCAGTTTTCACGAAAGATCCACGAGAGTAGCAAAGATACCAATAGTGGAAATTCCCACATAAAGGTCAATAATCTGCAAGTAAGGTATCAAACAAAAAAAAATCTCATAAAGGTATGCGAATCTCTTAAAAGAACTCAAACAGAGAAATAGCGACTAATAGAGAATAGGAGACATCTTTTTACCAAGTTAATGGAATATCAGCTTTACCAAGTTATAAAGATCAACTGACGATGCATGCAAGCAATCAGAAAACTGCAAGTGAGAAGTGGGAACAAGGATTTGAGTGCACAAACCTTATGAAAGCTTTCATGTTGTTGTAAATAGATCTTCCTTCACCATCTGCAGCAACTATGGTACTAAATGATTTTTCTCCTCCCACTTTCAAGTAATAAGCTGAACAAAATTATAGGTTTATAAGCTGAACAAACCACATAGTGCTGTAGTGACCCACAAAAACAATGGAATGTTACACTTAAAGAGCAAAAGCAGGGATGACGTGAACTTCCCCTCATAGCAAGCTGAGCTTTACCTAGTAAAAATACTGAACCAATTGCCATGTAGAACTTCAGACACGATAATGTTGAACTTCTTGCCGCATAAACTTCTTGCTGGTTGCAGTACAATCAGTATGGACGTTTTAATCCTTGAAAGAGAATGTGAGATCAATTCGTCCCAAAATTAGTAGAGCCAGACATTTCCAATTTGACCAATCTCCCATGGCATGGCTACTGTAAAACAAATGTCAAGCATGTTCTGAGTTTACATCAGAGGAAGGAGGGTGAAAGTAAGGATGCTGCGTACCTGCCCCGTTTGGATTCCAAGCAGCGGCGCCCCGTAGACTCCCGTGGCAAAGTGGGGGCGGCTGCAGGTAGCCATGCCGGCAGTGGTGGAGCTCGGGGGTGAGGTGTGGAGGGCCGAGGCGGCTAGAATCCTCCATGGTGGCGCGGAACATGGGACCACCAGCTCGTCCTCGGTGCCTCCTGCAGCCATTCCTACGCCACGGTGAGCTCCTTCCGCCCGCACACCTCCCGTCGGTCGCGGCCATCGCCGAGCGCCACCGTTCCCCCGCCCGCGCCGGTCCCTCCGTCGCCGAGCGCCACCATCGAGCCGCCTTCCTCCAGATCGACGCGCTGAACCCCGGCACATGCCCCCGCCTTGGTCTCGACGAGCGCGAGGCCGGCCGGTTCGGATCCATCCGGTCGAAGGGTGGCGGTGCTCGCAGGACGCGAGGGGATCGCAGATGCGGTTGGGATAGGAGACAATGGACTGCGGGTTGATTTTCATATTCAATAGGGGGGTTTCTGCAAAAGTGGTGCGACGTACGACGTAGAGGTTTCGTCCGTCGCTGGCCGAGACAAGACACTGCATATTTTTGTACTGCAGATTCCGTGCGGCCGAGACGATTTAGCCCACGATCGACTTGTGGTCCAAGCGACCAAGCCACAACATCGAACTACCCACCTCCGACGCCGGAAACCCATCTACCGATTGTGCAGAGCCGATTGAAGAACACGATGTCCGCGCAGTCGCCGTTCCCCGACCCGGAGCGCCTCGCCAACGACGTGGGCAGCACAGTCATCTTCAGCGCCGTGTTCGACACCGTCTTCTCCTTCCTCGCGGGTGTATGCTGCTCGCCCAGCGGCCACCGCCTGGCCGTCGGGGTGCAGGAGGTGGCCACGAGCGCGCCGAAAATTGCGCATCAGGCAGCCGTGTCCGGCGTCGAGGAGGCCATCGGACGTGTCATGGCACACGCGCGTCGGAAGGACGACAACTGGAACAAAGTGGTAGCCTACGGAAGCTCCGCCGCCCTCTTCTCCGTGCACCTGCTCGGGCCGGTCACCGCCGCCAGCTATGGGCTCCAGACCGCGGCCGTCGACGTAACCTTCCGTGCCTTTGGACAGTTGTTCCGACTAGACCATCGCTGCAGCCTCCCCGAGCCGGCTGCTCGCTATGCGGCTGGGTTCCCGGGGTTCCCGGTGACTCCCATTGTGGTCGAGGAGGTTTTGGTTGATAAATCTTGCGGGGTTTGGGATGTTCAGTTTCCAGAGAAGGATCGATGCTAGTTAGTTGCTGATTCCCATATTGCTGGTTCTTTTGCTTGACGCATTGCATTGTTCTAGTGAATTGTGCGGAAGAAAAAGTGCTCTGAACTTGGACAATATTTAGAGATTGGGGAACTAATTTTGTTCAGAAATTTCTCAATGTATAATCTAGTTTGCCAAAGTAGACTACGAACTTTTTCCACAGATGATTACATATATTAAGCACACAGTTCGGCAATCTCTTCACTCTCGTTAGAGGTTTAATATAATCAAACCGATGTTCGCAGACACAATTCTTAGAAAAAAGGCTCGACGAGCCCAGCTTTTAATTAACAAAGCCCTCAACCGGCAAGGAGTACAACACATTACAACCGCGGATCACTGCTGGGGATACCAGTTTACAATACACGCTCAAAAGAGAAAAACAACACCCAAACATCTACAGAGAAAAACCACAACAAGCAAGAAACTAATGTAAAGGATGTCCAAGGCTTGATGTCGAAATCCTCCAAAAAAAAGAAGAGCATAGGGTGTCGCCAGATCAGGCCCCAACCCTCACCGGAATCCCCGCAGAGACGTCTTCACAGAGACGGCGTGGGATGTGGCTGACCCATGGGTCAACGTGGCGGTCAACCTTGCCACGTATCGGTGAACTCAGGGTCGTTGTCGTACGGGTGCTCGTGAGGTATCAGCAGGTCGGCATCTCGCGTCGCGTCGCGGTGGAAGAGCAGGCTGTTGACGAAGAGCTGGACGTCGTTTTCCTTGCCATGACGTGGATGGCTGTAGATTATCAAAGGTGGCACCGACCGCGGTAGAGGAGGGACGCTTGCAGAGCTTTCTGCGAGGGCAGGAAGGAGAGCACGAGGTTCATGAGCTCGTCCGACATCACACTAATAGAGTTCATCATTATGTACATCGAGGAATTTTTTCTAATTTTTATAAATCCTCCAAGCGGACTATCAATTAGGGGCACGGCACTTCACGGACAGGGCGTGTCTGACCTAAATGTCAATGTGGCCATCGACCCTTGCATCGTCGGTGAAATCAGGGTGGTTGGTATAGGAATATGGGGGATGCGGGGGAGGGGGTGGGGTCACTAGGTCGACTTCGAAGAAGTCTTTCCCATATAATATGTATGGTCTAGTCAAAAAAATATAACAATGGCATAATAGTATTTTCACATGCGGCATTGATGAAATATATGCTCTGTAATAAAATGAATTACCTCCTTTTGGGTCATATTTGTGAGAGGTACTACTTCAAACCACTTGTGAAATAATCAATGGCGAATAACCCGAACCGATACCCTTTGGACGAAGACGTATGGATCATGCCACCAAAGTCAAACGCCCAACCCCGAAGGTTTGATCAAGAACCACAACCAAACACATGAACAGAGGAATAATCTAGCCGTGTACCTAGAAGGCGGTGAACTGGAGTATCATTATGGATTACTTTGTTTGGAAGCATTTTGATAATTAAGATATGTGGCGGTGAGAAAAGCTTCATCCCAAAATGTATTTGAAATTCTGAACTCCAAGTTGAACTAACACAAAGTTCTGTTAAGCCGAGCGGATGACAACATCAACTACTACACGAGGTGCCACTAACGACGGTATCGACCTTTTCGCCATCCTTCACGATTTATATGTTGTTGTTAGTTGTATTTAATGAGTTATGAAATTGAATCGTATTGGACTTTATTTTGTATGACTTTCTTTTGCACCTCAAAAAATTTAAACTTTGCATTTTGTTATGACAAGGCTAATTATATTTTGTCAATCGATGTGGACGACGTAAAAGAAATTTTTAGGATTTTTGATTAAAGGAGTCTCAAAACGCAGGAACATGAAAAACAAAGTGCACCTTTTTGCTGTCAAAAAGAAAAATTGTGACCATAACAACCGCCCAAACACACGCGAAAACCAAAAGAAACGTCTTCGCCATTGTGTTATACCCTATATAGGTTTATGAATATCAGATTCACCCCAACCTCAAATACGCTGATTCATTATCCTTCCTCAAAAAAAAAAAAAAAAGATAGTGTTCTTCCGAAGACGCAGCTGGCATCCAGCTAGAGACACGATGCGCAGGTCGTACACGTTTACTATTCTACGTCTTCTTCATCAGAAGACGTATATTCCTCACTTGATGCTTCCAGTGCATCTTGTGGAGTGGCACATTGCAGGGAGTAGATCTCGTTGTCGTCGGTGACCCAGATGTTGTCTTCCGTCAACCAAGGCATCATCTCAAGGAACTGTCCCGCGTCGTAGTTATCAGATATCTCCAGACAACGGAGGCTCGGCGTGGACAAGCTCATGTGCAGCATGTCGTCGGGTTCTTCGGGATCTCCGTCGATCTCGCTGTGGCAGGCGACGATGGCGAGACGCTCCAGTGAGGGCGACACGACGGCGTCGCCCTTTAGGCGGCAGCGAACGAGGGAGAGACGCAGCAGCGCCGGGCAGCAGGAGAAGTCAAGCTGGCCGCGGACGAGGTGGACGGCGTCGAGGTGGATCCTCGTCAGGTGCGGCGAGGCGAATGTTCTGACGCGGCGCCGCGGCCGCCATGGGACGACCTCCTCGTCCAAGCGGACCACAAGTGAGCGGGCACGGCACTTCGCGGACAGCGCGTGGTTGACCCACAGGTCGACGTGGCGGTCGACCTTGCCCTGCCAGAACCTGTTGTACTCAGGGTTCTTGTCGTACGGGTGCTTGTGGGGTATCAGCAGGTCGGCGTCGATCAGGAACGAGCGCAGCGGCGTCGCGTCGCGGTGGAAGAACAGATTGTTGACGAAGAGCCGGAAGTTGTCGCCCTCGCCGCGGACGTTGATGGCTGGGGTAGATCGCCAGAGGTGGCGCCAGCGGCGGGAGAGGAGGGATGACTTGACGGCCTCGCGCGAGGGCAGGAAGGAGAGCACGTGGTTCGCGACCTCCTCCGGCAGCGCGCCGAGACGGTCGCCGCCGCTGCTCATTCCGTAGAGATCGGCTAGGTCTGCTGCGTGGGAGGATCGAGGAGGAGACGATCGGAGGTGGTATATGTAGGGGCAAGAAATGGTACAAATAATAAGTGTTCTTTTGGAGCGTCCGATCGACCAAACGAACATGCCTATGCCTAGTGATTTCCTTCCTTCTGTTGTGATCTCTTTCCTGCTAACTGATCCCCAGAAACTAAGCTGAGAATCACGTCCGATATGCACGTCCAAACACAAATTCTGAAATTTAAGGTGCCATGCTGCAGTGCAGCCCGACCGTAAATCATGCTTGAAAAAAACAATATAATTAATTTTAAAAGAAAGAAAATCTGAGTATTTATTGATTTTGTTGATGTATTTTCTCACCGAAGAAACAATTTTTCGGTGTGATTGCAAAGATAATGGAGACTAGAATATCTCCGTAACTAATGTTGGTGGGCTTGCCGCGGCACAGTTCTGCCAGACCACGTTGGCCACAGGAAAATCGCGAATTACTAGTGGGTTAAGCAACTATCATAAAGGGGTGCCACGGTATCGTCAGGGCCGGCTCTAGGCCTAGTTAGGAGGTGTGATGGCCTAAGGCCCAGGCCAGAGGGGGGCCCAATATTTTATGTTCCTTCATACTTTGATTACTACACATCTAAAAAAAAAGTTTGTTCGGTTGGGCCTTTGGCATCCATCGCTGGGAGACGAGGAGTCGAGGAAACGCACGAGAGCCTTTGTTCCGCTGTGCGCCATCGCCTGTTCCTCTTCACATCTTCGATCGAGTCGCCAGTCGCCTGCTCCTCTTCATCTTCACCTCTTCTTCGATCGACTGGATCGAGTCACCTCGCCTTGACTGCTTTGTGCCTTTGCTCCGCACGATCTTGCCATCTTTGTCGCCCGGTCGCCCCTGCCCAGGTTCGCGATATGTCCTCCATGAATTCCGAATCCATGATGTCATCCATGCCCTCAATTGTTCCTCTCTTTAGTCAATCATTTATGCCCTGGTTAGATTAGGGATTCTAATTACATGTATTCAACTCTCTCACAATTATAGGTGTTACAATGCCTAGACAATTGTCCGGTGCGGCCAAAAGGAAACAAAGAAAACTAAATGATCAATTTATTGAATCACAAAAGGGTGCTTTAAATAAGTACTTATATTCAGACTGTAAATATGTGGTTTGGTGTTAAGTTTTGATGTTTCTGAGTGAAAGTAGACAATTATATGTCTATATATCCAGATAAGCGTCCATATATATTAGGTATAGGGCCCCTGTCGTCAACTTCGCCCAGGGCCTCACAAAATATAGAGCCGGCCCTAAGTATCGTTCAGTACTAGTGGGTTAAGCAACTGTCAAATTCCAAAGATATGTAAGCTTTTTTTTTCTTTCTTGTGGAAAATGAATTTTTCGAGAATAATTTAGTGTATGTTTGGTAGACATTTTTAGCCAGATTCGCGTTGTGGAAGCCGGAATCTGAACCAAACAGGTTTTTAAGGGTGTGTTCATTTTTGGAACGAGGTGGAATAGAATGGAACTGTTCCGCACCTGAGCATGATTCCAGTGTTCGGTTTTGTTGTGGAATGGAACGCAGTCATTCCTCATAAGTGAATATTCGCACGAGATGCGGAATTCACCCGTCCGGCCGAATCGCCCGGACGAGGTGGAACAAAGGCTAATCACCCACACCTGCACTCCTCTAACCACGCACGCACTACTCTAATCACGCATGCACTCGGTCGACCGGCCGGCGCAGATCAAGGAGCAGCAGCGCCGGGCGGAGCAAGAAGCAGCAGCGCCGGGCGGAGCACGAGCGGCCGCGGCGGCGCTGGGCGGAGCAAGCCGGCCAGCGGCGGCATACGCAGCTTCCATGCGAGCAGGACGCAGCTTTCACGCAAGCATCGATTGATCGATCTGGGTTCCATTGGGAAGATAGCAGGCCGCGGGATCGATCTGGGTGTGAGCGATTTAGTAATCCTCTGCACTAGCTAGATTGGTGCTAAATCTGTGTGCTCTCCGTTGTGAAATTTTGTGCCTAATTAACATTATGTACCTATTTTTTCTATAGAAAAATTATTGTGATATTAAATAAAATACATAGTCAACACATTACGTATTGATATAATATCTCTAAGAAATTGCTTAATAGGAGTGACAACCTTAATTTTCATTGAAAAGCTGATTTGAGCCACGTTAATTCCATCTCATAGTTCATTCCATTTTATCTCATTTTTTCAAACCAAACACTAGAATGGAATGAAACCGTGACATTCCATTTTAGTGGAATGGAACCGAACACACCCTAAGCCCACCCAGATTTCTGAACGCAACAGATTCCCACCGTGTAAAATGAAAGCCGCCCCACCCCCAGATTCCACTGCGTTGCGTTCAGCGAAGTTGGAGAAAATTACGCGCAGTGCCACCGATAAGCGAAAGCTGGATGGTTCAAACTCTTTTTTCCTCGTCTAACCCCACTCGTTCTTCCCCGTTGCTCTGTTCTCCTCCACGACTCACGCAAACAGAGGAGAGGCGCTGCTAGGTTTCCGCCTCGCCGCCCATCTCCGGCGTCGTACGTCGGATCCGGCGTCGTACATACGCGACCCCTCTTCCACTCCCTGAACCGTCCCTGACTCCCTTCCCACGCGTCCATCTCGCCCGTCACGAGCACCCCGAGCCGGCAGCGGCGGAGCGGCCTCCATCGTTCAGTCGTTCGGCTAGGACAGCCACGGTGCGGTCTTCGGCCACAGGTCATGCTCGCAGCATCACGGCTGGCCTCGGATTGTCTCATCTGCTGCCTTGCCTTGATCTCATCACAGCTCGCGCCTGCCTGTGCGGCTGGTTGACCGCGTTTGTCCGGCGGGAACGGGACTGCGACGCTGGAGCAAATGCGCGTGCCTATCCAAGGCTACTAACTCAGAGCAATGTGCTATTGAGGTTTAAACAACTGATGTAATTCGTGTGTGTGCATAACCAATTAATGGATAGAAGATGTACTGTTCGACTCTGCGTTATTTTCTTTGCTGCAAGGTGTTTGTGGAAAAGCTTGTACGAGTATATATATTTGTTCTATTAGCTATATGTATAAAACACTAGCAAACTGCCCGTGCGTTGCAACGGGTCCAAATTTTAAAATTAGTTGTGACATTTTATTTATCTGAAACACACAAACATTTGATACAACATAATATCTACACAACAGAATAACTCACATAAATAAAATGATAAATAGTCAATAAACCATGTTGCCTATGGTGGTCTTGTTTATCTTCAAAGCTTAGGAATAGCGTCACACAGAGAACCAAGGAAATGGTGGATCATGGAATATCGATTAAGTACCTCATGTCAAAGTGTTCTCAAGAAGATTATACTTGAAGTTTCCAATCTCGTAGTTGGCCTGTGAATTCCAAGATATAATTAAAAAGTATCAATGACTGTTTCGGTTTTTTTTGACAAATATTTGTTTGAATCAAGGATCCTAACCTATCTAGACCGCAAATATCATATGCCCTTTGCTCGGCAGGTGGAGCAATATTCTAAAAAATATCTGCGTAAAGCAGACTCCCATCGACTGAATTTGCGAGCTGCGACCACGACAGATAAAGAGATTACACATTCTCATGAAAAACTAAGCTACATTAAAAAATCAACTCGTTGGTGAACAGTACATAACAGGTGTATACATTCTGATGCATAATTAGTAGATAGAAAAGGGTCATCTGTACAGTCTTTGGTGTGGTAAATTTGTTTTGTTTCTTTTTCTGCAACTTTACCTGCTTCCACGTAGAGCCCGAGAGTGTCTAGGGTCTCGAGCATGCAGTGGACATCCTCACTGTTCAACACATGTCATCCACCACCGTTGTTCCCTGATGATCACATGCGGATCTGATTGAAGTCGAATTATCACAGAACTGAACGACATGTTCAGTGTTCAGGTTCAGAACTACATAGAAAATCAGTTCAGGTTCAGAACTTTGGCTGCTAGGAATTTGATAATTGCTTCGTCCTCGTGGCTCCCCAACGGCGACCGATGGTATGGGCATGATGAGAAGATCACGCGGGTTCCATTTTCTGAAAAAAAATGTAGAGTGTCCTACACGTGAAAGATCGGCCATGGCAAGATCTTGGGCTGCTCGGGGGCAGCAGCAAAGCAGACGCCAAACGGCTCCATCTCTTCGTCGAGGAAGGAGTACTGGCGTCTGCGCGTGGCAACCGGGGGCGGAGACGGGTCCTGCTCGTGATGAACATAAAGAAGTTTTCGACACACATGTTGAGTTTCGTGGTGAAATGACAGTCGTGATGCTCGGTGCAAAATAAATAAATCAGTGCTCTGAAAAACTATATTCGTAAGTCTCATTTTTGTTATTGATTTGTTTTTTCATCACCAAATTTTTTTAGAATTTTTCAAAATGTTTTACTATTTTATTCGATTTTTTTAATCGCACAAGAGAAGGTGTGCTCGGGAGCCAGAAAGCTTTAACTCATTTTTAGAGATTACTAATGCACTAGGACCACGATATGTCAAACAATAGACTATCGTCATAGATGGACCACTAGTGGAGACATGCCCTTCTGTCCCGTCTCGTGAGGGGCTTTAGTCCCGGTTGGCCAACCGGGACAGGCCAAGCGGGACTAAAGGCCCAACCTTTAGTCCCGGCCCGCTTACCAACCGCGACTAAAGGCCTTCCACGTGGCCACGATACAGGGATTGGGCTGGAGCACCTTTAGTCCCGCCTGGTAAGCCCATCCGGGACTAAAGATTATTTTCCGAAAAAAAAATACACATTTGTTTCAATTTTTTCCAACATTTGTTTCCGGGCTCTAATTAGAGGCGCCTCTAACTAAGCATCGTGTTGTGAATGTTCTCGTAATCCTAGCGTCTCTAATTTATTTTTTCGAATTGTTTGACTCGTTACTCTCTCACTTGGACCATTTTTAACACTAATTACACTTAAATTTTTGTCAAATTCTAGTCTTGTTCAAACTTCCCGATCGGTCACCCATCCTCACACTACTCCACCCTCAGCACGCTTAACTTCTCTGTTCCTTCCTGCTGTGGTCCCGCGAATCTGATTGTACCTTGTTGTCAATACTACCATATCAATCCTATTAACTCTTATACCATTGTGTCACATGTCTGTATTTTTTGAAACAAATTTTTTTTTATTTAAGTAAACAATAATGAATAAGTAATAATAATATTGAATTCCAATGAAAATAAAATAAATAATAAAACTATTTTATTCATTTATTGCCATTTATTCATATAATATGGCATAATTAATATCTTTAAATCTGTAAATTGCAATTGGACAAATAATATATCCATTATTATCAGAAAAATGTGAGGAATCTAAATATGAAAAATTTAGTTTTTAAATATTTTATTCATTTTTTGTTATTATTATCATATAATATGGTATATAATGTGACTTTAAATCTGTAAATCGAAAATCAACAAATAATATATCCATTATTATCAGAAAAATGTGAGGAATCTAAATATGAAATAATTTAGTTTTTAAATATTTTATTCATTTTTTGTTATTATTATCATATAATATGGTATATAATGTAACTTTAAATCTGTAAATCGAAAATCGACAAATAATATATCCATTATTATCAGAAAATGTGAGGAATCCAAATATGACATCATTTTTATTTTTCAAATTATGTATTTCTCAAGTTTTGCAACATATTTTTTGTTTGGTGCTTTGTAAAAAAAACACATTTTTCACACTCGGATGTGGCCACATAGGAAACTCTCCCCAAGCGGCATACTTGATGCGATAAAAGCTCAATGGAAACTCTCCCCAACCTAATGCGAGGTTCTCTTCTTCCTCCTTCTTCTTCCCGTCCTCCTTCTTCTTCTTCTTCTTCTTCTTCTTCTTCTTCTTCTTCTTCTTCTTCTTCTTGTTGTTCTTCTTCTTCTTCTCAAGCGTTGTGCCAATAGTAACATTGGCTAGAGTATAGAGACTCGGAAGATTAGGGTACGTTGGGTTAGGGTGAACGGCCCGCTGGAGGTCGACGGCGGACGAAATATGAATTCCGTAAGGCCCTAGCATACGCTGATCGTTGTTGATAGCCGCGCCGCAGAATTTGATGGTTTTGTCCATAAAGAAGTCCTTGAGGGCCTGCGGCACCCGATCAGCGTGGCAAATATGGAACACCAACGTGTCGGTCGCCACGGAGAGTTGCAGGACAGCGGCACGCTGCCTCTCCTCGGGTGTGGCGTCGGTGAACTCGCAGTCGAGGCCCACGATCTTCATCGGTGCGGCGTCGAGGTAGCGCCTCTTGACGTCGCGGATCCATCTCTCCATGGTTGATGCGCGGAGAATGACCACGACCTTGAAGTGCATGTCGACGGCATCGTCCTTGTAGTGGTACTCCTCGGATCGAGGTGGGCGCGCGAGTGGCTCCATGGCGCGCGGCAGCGATTCGAGAGAGAAGATTAGAGAGAGGAGATGGTGCATTTGGCAAATGCCACTGTAGCTCTCTTATATAGAGCTAGCAGGGGAGATGAGGAGGCTGGCCGTACGTGGTAATTAATCCGGCCATGTTTCAACTTCCCAAAATCCATTAAGTGATTTGATCAACTTCCAAAATCGTTTTCATTCCCCGTGTGATCAACGACCAGCGTGGGAACTGAAGGGTCCTCGTTTGAACAGCATTAGTCGCGGGTTGTATATAGGACCGGGACTAAAGGGTGGCAGCGGGCCGCATACCCCTTTAGTCCCGGTTTGTATCTCAAACCGGGACCAAAGGTCCCTAACGAGCCGCGACTAATGGTTGCCGTACGCTTCGGCGTTTTCGGGGCGACGTGTCCGGACCATTAGTCGCGGCCCAGGCCGCGGCCGGGACTAATGGCCCGGACGAAAGGCCTCTTTTCTACTAGTGGACAAGGTGTTCATGGTTTATACATAGCATCTTGCAAACTGACTCCAGTGCGAGATTTGCTTTATATTTTCATTAAACACATCCCAAGTTTAGAATTTGTATATATATATATATACATATATAAATATCTGGTTTAAACTTGGAGGGCATATATGATATAATCCTCTTGTTTCTCTCCCCTCTATTTTATTTGACTCGTTCCTTTATTTAAGCACAAGTTTAGTTTAAATTGCTTGAAGTTGCGCACTTATATTTTCTTACTCTGAGATTAATTTGCTTGTGGATCCGATAAAATAATGGGATCTAAATATGTGTGATACCTAAATGAATAGTATTTTTCGTAACTTAAAAAGTGATTTTGTGCATGATGAATTCATACTTTTGGGTACCCATGATGTATTAAAAAAGATTACAAAGCAAGTGGCGACATTTTCTTTTACTTTGTGAGGATTGTTGTATAATGAGACATGTAAGACAACTCAAATATGGGAGAAAACCAACATACTTATAAAAGATGATAGAACCATAATCAAAATTTAGTTCAAACATAAGATTTTTGATTTATTTTAAACCCGTTGCAACGCACGGGCACTTTGCTAGTTGTTGGAAAATCTCTTTCGCGGTCTAGGTGGTTGTCATACTTTTTTGCAAACAATACTTCTGCCTATTGGAAAAATCATTTTCTTTGATTCAAACATTTTCTTTGCAAAATATAGTATTCAAACAAGAACACCAACTTACAACTGATTTTGCATCGATAGAAAACAACTCACGTCCACGATCCAAACATCTTGCACCAACCCACGGACTAGCTACGATCGTGGCCGTAAGAAACTCCTAAAAGCAGGCCAAAGATACAGGACAGTCGCAACTCGGGAACCTGCCAACCAAAGGGAAACAATGAACTCTCACAAGAAATTATGCAAGGGAACACAATTGTTTTTGCGCTGCGTACAACGTACAGTCTTTTCTTTTTGGATCCTACTTGTACTTCTGTTACAAAAGCAAACTGAAAACAGCTAAAGTTCAGGCCACAACTGAGTAATGGACAGTGCCATCCCAAAGCCCATCAACGTCGCCCTACAATGCCGCTCCGATCCGTTGATTCGTGCCATCCCACGACGTGATCAAAGGCGACAATTTATTCGATAGGAAAACATAAAATAAATACCAAGACGTGAACGTATCTCACGCTAACTTGGTTTATTTCTAAGTGGATGACTGACACTGCTAACTGTCGAAACTGAACTTATCCTACATCTAGGATAAGAGCATTCTTAACTGAAGAAACACAACAGAACGCCCACGCTTCCAGCATACTGAAACTCCATCGCTCTGGAGCGTACCGTTGAGTCGAAACGATCTTAAACATTATCATACCTCCATCACTGTTTCCGGGAATAAATGGTAGTCAGGCCGATACGCTCGATGCTGGGGTCGACCAACCAAGGCATGCTCTCGCTCTCAAGGAACAAAGCCGCCTCGTATTTTCCGTACCAACGGGTTAGCTGCAGCCAGCGGACCTTCGGCGTCAAGATCCTCTTGGTGATTCTCAGAATCTCTGTATGGTCCCAATCGCTGACGATCTGAATGTCGCAGCGGAGGACGCTGAGACGCTCCAGCGAGGGGGACACGAGGGCCTCGCCCTCGAGGCGGCATTTCACGAGGGTGAGACTCAGCAGCGCCGGGCAGCAGGAGAAGTCGAGCAGGCCGTCGAGGAGGTGGACCTGCTCCAGGTGCAACGTTGTCAGGTGCGGGGAGGCGAACGTGAGGGGGCACCGCGGCAGCCACAACGTGTATCCGTTGTCGGTGTCGAGGCGGACTGTGAGCGAGCGGGCATGGCACGCCGACAGGGCGTGGTCGATCCAGACGTCGACGTGGGGTCCACCTTGGGTCTATCCTCGTCGTCATACTCGTAGTACTCGCCAAACTCGTCGAAGGGGGGTATCCGCAGGTCGTCAGCGTCGATCTCGAAGGAACGCAGCGGAGGCGACGAGGCGGCGGAGTGGCGGCGGAGGAGCAGGGTGCTGACGAAGAGACGGAGTTTGTCGCCCTCGCCGCTGACGATGATGGCGGGGGTGAATCGCCAGAGGTGGCGCCAGCGGCGGGAGAGGAGGGACGCCTGCACGGCCTCGCGCGACGGCAGGAAGGAGAGCACGTGGTTTAGGAGGTCGTCCGGCAGCGCGCCGAACAGATCGCCGCCGCCTCTCCTCTTTCTTTTCTTTTTCGAGATACCTCCGCTCCTCATGGTTTGCAGATTGGAAGTGCAGGAGTATGAGATCAATTGATGGAGATAAACATGCTAGGGGAATATCCGGTATACATAGGCAGGATTTGCTGGCATGCATGGCAATGGCTATAAACATGGTACGGAATATCCGGTATGAATGTAACGATATTGCGTACGATTCTCTGCCGAATTTTTTAGGAGACGGTGTTGGATGTGCTCGCTTTTCTATTTTTGAGAGAATACGTCACTTTATTGATCAAATTAAATCATAATACAAGGTCTCCCGGATGCAATCCGGTGTAAAGTTTCTAAACATAGAAGAAACAAACTGCTCCGCGGAGAGAGCTAAAACATGTGCCGCTTCATTACAATGACGACGATAATGATGAACAGAGAACTTGGAAAACCCGGTGCATATGTGTTTGATGTCTTGCACCACTATGCCGACCAAGCTTCGATCTAGCTCTGATGACTCCAGCCGCTGAACCAGAGATAAGCAGTCCGAGACTGCCATGATCTTGTCGAAACCCTCCGCTTTTCTAAGTTACGCTTGACACGAATCATCTCAACCATACAATCTGAGAACTTGCCTATGCTAGGATGGCGGAACGACGTTCCCCTTGACAGCGGGACGACTGTGGTGATTTCTTCAATCTGAAGGACAGACCCGTCGGCTCAGTCTCTGGGGGTGCTCATAGGGGTAGGTTGTGCATGGGTGTATTCATAGAGGTGAGTGTGTGCACGTGTATATGAGCGTATGCACTTATACTGTTTCAAAACAAAAACCATACATTCTGATTTAATTAAATCCTCAAAAAAAAACACCAAAAAATTTGCGATGAGAAGATAGACTTGGCCGCCCGTAACTCAGAAAATCCAGCACATACAACACGGGAATGGCGACTGACCATGGCGGTGATGGTCTGCGGTGTTGGTTCCAGATCTCTGATCATTTGCAACATGGTGGATCTCTTTGGTTCCTATTTCCTGGCAGCGAGACACATCTTCCTGAATCCCGGCATGAAGTGACTTGAGGTCTCAGATGATGTATTCGATCTATCAGATGGGGGTAGTCTCTAAGGGTATGTGCGCACGTCGGCTATTGTGATCTAGACGGGGCGACCACATGCTGCAAACTGTTTCTACAGCGCGCAAGGACAGGGGATTTCAGCCTACTAACGACGCGCTCTGGTGATTGTCTGTCCCCCGCTCGGTGTAGGGTTGGAGTGCTCAGCATGCCCACGAAGGGGTATGCAGTGACGGGTATGTCAACTCTATTTATGCTTGATGCGTGGGTTTGACACTTGTGCGAGTTGTCCCACGTGACTGGCCTATCGGCTCTACGTGGGTGATCAAGACTCTCAGCGTCATGGGGTTGTTCTCAATGGTAGGCGTACTCATCATGTGACCCTCGGTTGCCATCATTTGGCTGATGCAGCTATTTTGTCGATCTTTGTTTTTTTTTTCCTGTAACAATTTGGCTATCCTCGATATTTTGCTAGCTATTGATATCATGATTGTGCAGAGACCACGTATAATCGGTATGTTCTTGATATAATATATTCTCTTTACCCTTCTTTAATAAAAAATGTTCTTTAGCCGCCAGAGGCGATCAGGAGGCGATCAGCTTTTCCGCCCAATCTCCGCCGGCGAGCGTGCTGGTCCCCTCTCCCTCCGCCGGCTGCTCCGGCGGCGGGAGGGAGGGGGGATCATGTTCCTCCGCTCTGTAGTTAGTGTTTGGTTTTGTAGGTCGTCGTGCGTCGTTGGGGTGGTGGGAGCGACGCCCAGACGAATAAATCTGCCTCAACTCTATTCCCGCACCGGCGTTGTCCTTCATGGCGGCGTCTCGGAGTTTGTGGCATCGTGTGCTCGCCGATCTTTCAGGTCGGTGGCTTTAGGGTTCTTGGATGGTGTCGACGAGACGGCGGCGGTGACTTCATCGGTTGGGTCGTTCCTCTTTCTCTGTCCCCGTTGTTGCGGCGTTGTCTCCAGCGCCATGGTGGAGCAGAGAGGATTTATCCAGGAGTACGTGCAGACGGTTGTTGATGGCTACGTGTTGGTGAACCCCAAGAGGAAGTTTATGATGTAGACAGCAGAAGTTTTCCCTTGAATAATCTACCCAAGGTTATCAATCCAGTAGGACTTGACGATCTATCGGAAGGTTGTTTATGTTGACTCCCCCTGGCGCTAGGGAGCTTGCACCAACGTGGAATCTGCACAGACACAAACCAGAACTTTGCCCAACACGAAACAGTGAGGTTGTTAATCTCTCCGGTCTTGCAAAAACAAATAGTTAAACGTATGGTGTGAAAAACAGCAGGAAACACAGCAAGTAACAGGAAACAGATGATTGCAGCAGGTTGTGAAAACAGTATGAGGAAATTGGACCAGGGTCCACAGTTCACTAGTGGTGTCTCTCTCAGAACAGATAACTAGCATGTTGGGTAAACAAATTACAGCTGGGCAATTGACAAATAGAGAGGGCATAACAATGCAATACATGCCAAGATGTCTACTATGAAATCTAGTTGGGCATTACAACAAAGTACATAGACCGTTATTCCAACCGCATCTATGCCTAAATAATCCACCTTCAAGGCAGCATCCGCATCCTATTCAGTATTAAGTTGCTAACAACAGATTATTGCATGAAGTAAAGTGTGTAATGTAATCAATACAAGTGCCCTTGGACACTGCACCAATGTTTTATCCCTAGTAGCAACAGCACATCTACCATCTTAGACCTTTCTGTCACTGATCCAGATATCTAGAGACTGGACCCACTATCGAGCATAAATACCCCCTCTTGGAGTCACAAGCATCTACTTGGCCAAAGCATCTACTAGCAACGGAGAGCATGCAAGATCAAGAGCACATAGATAAACAACTTGAATAAACATGGTATCAATATTCATCGGATCCCAGCAAACACAACATCTAGCATTACAATAAGATGATCTTGATCATGTTAGGCAGCTCACAAGATCTAAACATGGAAGCACAAGGTAGAGAGACAACCATCTAGCTACTGCTATGGACCCGTAGTCCAGGGGTGGACTACTCACGCATCACTCCGGAGGCAGGCATGGTGATGTAGAGCCCTCCGGCGATGATCTCCCCTCCGGCAGGGTGCCGGGAAGAGCTTCAGAACTCCTCCGATCTGAGATTGACGATGACGGCCGCGACGGAACTTTTCGTGGAATATGATCGACCGTAATAGGGTTTTCGCGTCGCGGAGAATATATAGGCGAAGAGGCGGCGTCGGTGGCCGAGGGGGGCCACCACGCCATAGGGGGGCGCGGGCCCACCCTGGGCCGCGCCCTAGTGTGGCGTGCCCCCCTGGTGGGTCTGCTCCGACTCTCCTTTGGACTCCGAGATCTCCTCGTGATATTATTGACGATGTCTTTTGTTTCGTCCAATTCCGAGAATATTTCCTTAATAGATTTTCTGAAACCAAAAACAGCAGAAAACAGGGAACTGGCACTGTGGCATCTTGTTAATAGGTTAGTCCCAGAAAATGCATAAAAATGATATAAAGTATAGCCAAAACATGTAGCAATTGATATAATAACAGCATGGAACATCAAAAATTATAGATACGTTTGAGACGTATCAGTTGTCTGCACTGGTGACAGCTGGAAGATGGTGTACCTTGTGCTGGGTTCGTGGTTGGAGGCTGACCGTTCTGATTCCTTACTCCGACGTCGTCGTGCGGGGTGTCGGTGCTGAAGTTCAATGGCATGTCCGGGGTTGTGCTGCAATAGTTTGTCCTATGGCAATGGTTTATCCTATGGCAAACTACTTTGGAGGTCGAAAACGCTGATGATCAGCGATGGAGCCGCGTCGAGCTCGGGTGAAGAAGTGATCTGTCTTTTTTTTCTTTGGTGGCTGCTACGGTGGTGCCGAAGAACAGGGATAGACGTTGGTTTGTCACATAGGTTTATCCTATCTTTCCAGATCTGTAAGATCGGTGCATATGTACTTTGTATCTCGTCTTTTAATTATTAATGAGAATCGTATTACCTTGCAAAAAAAATACAAGATATACTGTACGATCAAAATGTCACATAAAAAATATCATATCAAAGAAAAATATGCTTACGATGCCAACTGGTTTCAGAATTTAAGGAAAAAATTGTTTTTGGTCGTCATTTTTAGGGTTGACTTTGAAAAATAATCATAACAGCCGGGATATAACTTGAAAAATAAAATCAAAATACTTTTGGATAATCCTATCAACTCGAATGTTGACATCCCCCGCCCCTTTGACTACTCTCTTTTTTCTATATGGGTTAGTCAAAGTAAAGTGTGTAGTTACCACTATGACTGGCAGGGTTTTTTCGTATATATATATATATATATATAAGTAGGGAACCTCAAGTTTCCAAATTGTTGATTTCATTTTGGAGAGTTGGTCTTCATTTGTTATAGGGTTGCTTAGATGGTTGTACTGTTGTAAAAGTTGTATGTTGTCATGATCCGGTTGCAAGAGATTTGCAATAGTCTATTGTGGCCCTTTCCGCCAACATGTAAGCTAAATTGATTCTGAGCTTCATATGAATAAAATTATGTTGTGTACCACTTGATGTAGAAGCATAAAAACTGGGAGGGAATCTTTTTATTATTGAAAAAGATAAATATGCTCATATGGTTCAAAAAAGATATAATAAACGACTTTCTAAACCAAGTTTTGACTTACATTCACCGGCAAGTATTGAATTCATTTACTTTAAAGTGACATCCCTAGCTCTTTGTCGCCTCTCTTAGCAATCTATGACACCTAAGAAAAATCGTTGGGCGAATCTAATATGCGGGAAAAACAGCGGATCTAATATACTCCATAAGCAAGGGCAAGATAGAATGGAGGAGCATCGGCCAACTAGAGCCAAAGGGGATAAATAGGGGTTCAAAAGAGTTGTGATAGACGGTTTTCTAAACCAAGTTTTTACATTCATTTGCGATAGATACTGAATTCATTTATCTAAAGCTACATCCCTAGCTAGTTGTCCCCTCTGCGCAAGTGCCACCTAAGAGATAATCTTTGAGCGGATCTAATATGCAGGGAAAAGCTAGCCTTATTTACTGCCCTCCATAAAAGAGCAAGGCTGCAAGGGCAAGCTAGAAATGGAGGAGCACATGCCAACTAGAGCGAATGGGGACAAAGACGCGGAGGGCCGTCTCTCCAAGCTAGATCACATGGTTGGAGAATCAGAGAGGCTGAACAATATGTATGTGCATAACATTCAGGTCATGGTGTAATTTTTCACACACAAAAAAGATGAAAGAAGATCATGCATGTAAACAAAGTTAACATAGAGCAAATATATCATCACCAAATTAACATGTACATATAATCTGATGCATCATTGATCATCACCGAATCCATCACTGAAACTCGATAATTAAAATTACAGGACGTCCATCGTCATCCACCCATCCTCGCCACCCGCCAATAACTACCGACCCACGCATGCATCCACGATCGACGAGCTAACAACAACACGCGTTACGCACATACGAGATGAGATTAGACGTCGAAGGTGTTCTTGCCGGTGAACTTGACCTCGATGGGGCTGACGTTCTTGCCGATGCTGCGGAAGTTCTGTCCGACGCCCTGCCTCCCGCGTTGACCTTCTCCGGGTAGACGCCGTCCTTGGGGTGGAGGTACTGCACCTCGCCGTTGGGGAAGACGCGGTAGAACTGGTACGTGATCTTGTACTTGGACCTGAGCCTGTTGCCGAGGGCGAGGCACTGCTCCTTGCGGGCGAGCTTGAGGAGGTTGGGGCCCTCGCGCATGATGGCGGCGCCGCCCGTGGGCATCTCGAAGACCTGCTCCTTGGGGGAGGTCCAGGTGATGACGTAGAACTCCTCGACCTGCGCCTTGCGGAGGAGGCCGCCCGTGCTGCCGCCGAAGATCGGTGAGGGCGTGGAGGGGTCGAGCTGCGGAGGCACGAAGCCGGCGGGCGCGGGCGCGGCCTCCTTGGTGGCGGGCTTCTCCGAGGCCGCGGCGCAGAGCGGGGCGGGGCCGCGGGTGGAGGGGAGCGCGATGGAGGTAGCGCGGGGCTTGGAGGAGGGCGACCACGCCGCGGTGATCAAGTGGCGCGTGGCCGCCGATGCTTGGGTGGCCATGGCCATGGCGGTGGCTAGCTCAGCTGGTTCTTGGCGAGGCGGGGAGAGCAGAGGCCACACGCGCGCGGGAGAGAGATTGTGAGTGGGGAGTGATGACCAATGGGTGATGAGTAGAAGAGGTACACGGGGTTGGGGTGGAGGAGTGGATAAGCGGATATGGCGATATGAGGTCGGCCAATGGGGAGTGCCGATTTTGATACGGCCATCGCCACCACACATGCGCGCGGGTGAGCGATCATGACGGCGAGCCACGGCCACACGCGCACGACGGCCTGTTTTGCCGCTCGCGGCGTGAGTTTGAGAACGTACGTAGAAGCGCTTCGGGTATTTTTTGACAAATCTGGTCGTTTTGAGTAACTAAGTACATATATGATCTCTTCTCAAAACTATTTTCAAATTTGGCCTCTTGAGGTCGGCGCCAAAGAGGATGGATCCGAACTTGTTCAGTTCGGCGCCATCCAGAAAGTTGCACAATTTTTTCCTAAGGACTTAAAAAAAATTAAAACGGGGGTCGGCGCCAACGAGGATGGAGCCGATATGTACAAGGTCGGCGCCATTATCGATGGAGCCGATCTCAGGGGTCAGATTTGAGAATAGTTTCGCAGAGGAGCCAAATACGTCATTACTTTCGTAAAAGGGCCAGACTTCAAAAAAATACGCGCTTCGGAGGAGTTTGCATCGATGTGGTCCGACCAAGCTCGTACGTTAGTTCAAAAAAAACTCGTACGTTCGCACAATTTGCAGCTGCGCCGGACCTGCACCTCCACGCCCAACTGACTCGCCACTCAGGTGTGCGGTACGGTTCATCAATCTACATACAAATGGGACATTGACAGGAAAGTCAATTTGTCTCCCAATCTCCAGTGATCCACGATTTTATAAAATTCAAATAACATGTTAAAAGTTTTTGCAAAAACTGAAAAGTGGGAGATTTGAAATTATACATTGATCACCGTACTAAGATCTGTACATTTTTTTACTTTTGTGTAGCTCAAAATGCAAAGTATTTTGCATTCAAACTTTGCACGTTTGTACTCCCTTCTTCCAGAAATATTTGTCACAAATTTGTCTAAATACGGTTGACATGTTTTAGTGTGTAAATATATCTAAATTTAGACCAATCTAAATTAAGTATTTCCATACGGAGAGAGTATGATATATTATTGAAATATGCCTGATTCTTTTTACATTTTTGAAATTTTTAGATATAATTTTTTATTTTTTACAAATAGTGAGATAATTGAAACTCGGTACCAAGAAATCTCCACTCGACATTGACTCATAAGTCAGAACTTAAAGAAAAAAATTCATAAGTCATGACTTGACCCACTCAACTGGCCTCCGTATGTGAACAGTGTGTGTGCGTGGAGCCTCTGCCTCCTTCCTTTCGTTCCTGCAGAGTGATTAGCCTAGCTGGGCTGGAGTCAGGAGCCATGAGCGCGCGACCAAACGGCCGGCCCGGTTGATTTTGGCCGGAAGAAAAATCGCAAGACCCGATGGTACGCCAGTTAAGCGATTGTATAATTTGTGCATGATCTTTTTTTCTTTTACTATTTCTGTAAGTCCTCCAAGATTATGTTGTCTAAATCGATTTCTGTAAGCGTAACTTAAGATTTTTATTTTACTATTTCTATAAGTCCCCCAAGATAATGTTGTCTAACTCGATTTCTGTAAGTGTAACTTAAGAATTGTGAATATTTACTACTTAGGCATTTGTCAAAAAACAAAAAAGGTGGAAAGGTGCACTCCTCATAAAATCAGGAACCAACTTAGTCATACAAAAACAAACTTGGTAAAATTATAATCTCTAGATATATGTCAATAAAACTAATCAAATCTTGGTCCAACTTTGTGTTGCAAAGTTCATAACCAAAATGACCCTCTTGATTTATCCAAACTTGTTATTCTTTTTTTCCATCGTTTATGCCAACCATGTTCTAGTGTTGGAGAGTATCTTTTTGTAGAGCTATATGGCCTTGATCACTCATGAGCCTTGTGTTTCTATTTGCTAGTGTCAGCCCGTGGTCCCTTTTTTTTTGCTAACTTAAATCATATCTATGCAAATTTATGTGATATATTTAAGACTTCATTGTATTTGAACTAAATTGTTCTAAGTTTCGCCTGAGTGTCATGACTAGACCCACTTGACCTCACGGAGGACATGTGTTTTAATATATGATCCCAAGTCAACAAGACAGAGAGTTCTGATTGCTCTTTCTCCATGCACCGGGAGGAAGAAACTCACCTTACATCGACGGAAGTTGGTAGTTACATCAACAACGAGGAACGAATCGTGTGGAGTGGGTGGGGGGTGCAGAGCTCAAGAAAACAATGTTTAGCCATGGAAAATATATGGTAGAGGCGAGAGAAGATGTGTGTATTTTGGTCCAGCCTTAAATTTTTAACTGATATTTTTGAAAAATAAATTTGACATATGGTGCAAACGTTATCACAGTGACATCTCAATAAGTTTCTCGAAGCTACAATGAAAAATTGTCACATACTTTTGTAATGATATTTCTCACGGTTGAGATTTTGTAGTGCACATATCAAATCAACCTTAAAAAGTCGTTGTTAGCATGTATATGTGGTTATGCCCTCTCTTATTCGTACCTTAATTATAATGCTTTCTTATGCGATATCTCTATATAGTTTTTATGTGAGGACTTCTCGGATTAGATTGTGTACCTTTGATGAGGTTTGGGATCAATGTTGCAAGAGGTCAATAGTATTTTCACTTTTCAAATAGAGACAAAGATTGTTCCAAGGAAATCCCAAAAAATAGCATCATAGGCAAGGTTTTATGCTCAGGGTAATAATATTGTTGCAATGAAAAAACACACTCATGAATGTTGATTACAGTTTCAGTTACTCCTTGCATATTTCAAGTTTCCATAGGATATATACTACATTTCATAGTTTAAGAGTTGCTATTCTACTAAAAATAATTACACATATTTATTTTGATAAAAAAGATTAAATTTAGTTAACAATGTTTAGCTTTCCGTGTGGAACTATCTTTTTTATATGAAGCTGAAATAATTGTGCAAGTCACTGCTGACCACATCACGATGGACAGACACAATAGGTGATGTTATTTAATTGGTATTTGTTCTTGTTTCATAACCTGAGATACATGCACACTACTATTTTGTATTCTAGATTTCTATTGCTCGACTATTATCATCTTTCAACTCTTTATACTTGATTTTTGTTCAAGTTGTGATTTTGAGTAGTTTAAATGTGTATTTTCCAAACATGTTGAGTATATTGGATAAACTACATACGTTCTGAAAGTTAATATAAATTATAATATATGAGTAATTTCCACAAGACATGGACAAAACATATACATAGTTTGTTTCTTCTATTTCTGGTATGTTCATTTGTCGATACATATATTTTTCCACATCTATGGCATCTGAGCCAATTAATTTCAAATATCCTTTGGATTTTGCTATCCTATATGTGTACATGAATCCATTGAGGCGAGTTAAAATTTCTTACGTAACGTGACGGACTAGAAAAAAGAATGCAACTCTTATACTCCCTCTGTTCCTTGATGTAAGGTGTATAGTTTTTTCAAAAAATTCGAAAATATATGGTATAATGCGATTTATGGACAATTTACCCATCCAAAAATGAATCCTAATTTATAAGGTGCATTGTTTTCCATATGTGTCTATTAGGAACTCATATCTCCCGATTTTTTCCAGAAGAAAATGAGTCCAGCGCATGCCAAATACCCATATCTTAATTTCCGTGCAGAAAACTATACACCTTACATTCAGGAATGGAGTGAGTATTTAGATTTGTACCATCTCTGTTTATTAAATTGTGTAAGAAATGTGACATGTAATGGTTCAGTGTTATTTATCTTTAGTTCTCAAGACTAAACCTGCATTTTCTAATGGTATTTATAATTTATCTCTCTAGAACATTATTTCATAAACATTATGCTTATTTCTGATAAGGTCTAATGTGCACCCTTTGGATGTTTCTATACTTTGATTTCTTATATCTCACAATAGAAGGTTCTACAAAGTTAGCAAATATCTCGATATAGGGATTTTGCGTGTAAGTATACAAGAGTAGGTTGACAAATGTTTGTACACTAGATTAGTATATGAAAGCTTATATTGGATTAAAATTGCCATCAACATCAAAAGTGAAGACCGATGAATGGTGGAGTTACGGTGATAAGAGCTCACAAGAACAATGTTTTGTCATGAAGAGAGAGAGGGGCATACGTACGATTTAGTATAGACATTATCATAAATGTATGTACATAATTAAGCTTTGCAAAGTTGAATTGACATTTCTTAATACTGATTTTATTCTTGTATATGAATTATCATGATAGCACCTCGATGTTATTTTAAGAAGTATCAATGATGTCACTCTACTAACTTTGTAACTATGTTTCTCAAAGTTGATTGTTGTTGTTGTTATTGTTGTGGGATGCATCAAACTAACCTTGCAAAAAAAATGACGTCTACAAATCTAACTTTAAGGTTGGAACTAACCATAACTGTTCTGCTCGGAGTGGGAAAAAATCGCTCTGCCTCGTAGCCGTGCGACTCGTCAAGGTCACACCGGGGTGCAAGATCCGACCGCCCAATAGACTTCCCCTCCACCCCTTCTTCCCTCTCCATGGCAAGGCAAAGCCCTGGTGGAGGCGGGGCCCTCCCCGCATATTGCTCGAATGGATCGGGGAGACCAACTCGGCCACGTTGTATTGGTCGAGTCTGTTGTGGTAGTAGGGGGTGGTTAGGTGTTGGGCCGCGTGTTGGCTATATCTGGTAGTTCGTGTGTCGGTGGTCGTGCACGGTGGCATGATGGTGTGGGGGTTATCAGGCAGCGTGAGGCGGAGACCGCGAGCATTTGGGTCATATCTTGGCTAGGCAGGCATACATATGGTGGATGTTTTGCAGGCTCGTACGGGTCGTCGTGCTTGTCGCCCTAATGCTTTCACTCCCTCTGTCCATCTGTGCGTGGGCTCGCTAGAGCTGGCCAGGCTGTTCTGACTGTGGCAACAACCTCACGGGCTTCTTGGCTAGGGATCTATTGGGGGCGTGTATTGGGGGTTTGAGAGAAATCCTTGAAGGCGTATCTGGCACCGATGCGATTGCGCCTGTGGGCGTCGCCATTCCTCCCTGGTGTGCGTCGACGATATCCCATTTCCACTCCCCTGTGACTGTCGGGGGAACCCTTGGACGAGCTTGTTGTTTCAGGCAGCATCGTCGTGTGGTCTTGAAGGTGTTGTATTGGTTACCTGTGATATGTGGTTTATGAAGCATGGTGACGGGACAAATTCAGATGGCACAATGGTGGTTGGTCTTCATCTCGCTTCATCGCTTCGCCCTTGACATCGTCACTCTTGGCCATGTTTATGTTGTTACCCTAGCTATTTCTTGCGTTTGAACTATTATATGATTATGCTTGAATTATATTATATATAGAGTGGGGCAAAAGTCTATTTAAAATAACCATTGTCCAAATACGAGTTTTTTTGAATTTGCGACTTGAAATGTCTGCCATTTCATCTTGGAAAAAATATAAGCCGCAACACCCACCTAGCCAGCCCTAGGCGGCAAACTGGCAAAGCCAAACCGGTGACAGAGAACCACCTCCACCAAATCCGTGCCGTCCGTACCCAATCCTAGGCCAGAGGGTTCCCATCCCAGGGCAAAGACCAGCCGTCTCCGTATACAAGGGAGCGGGTGGATTGCTCGCCCCGCCTGGTTGGGTTTTCGCCGAGAAAACGCAGAGCCCAGCAAGCAACAGCCTCATCCCCCAACCCCCAAGAACTCCCCTCTTCTCCTAGCTTCCGCCGATTTCCAGGAAATCTCTCCGAGCAGATCAGCCGTGCAGCAGCGAAGCCAGTAAGCATTCTCTCCCTACTTGCCGTTCGTATGGGATTTTGGTTGGTTCTTCTGGTGTTTTCCCGAGTGAGATCGGCGGTGTTCGTCCCTCGCCGCAGTCTCGATCCTCACGGCGAATCCTGCTGGTGTGCTCGAAAGGTGTAGTCTTGAGTTGCTCCCCTTGAAATCACCCGCTCTCCGCCCACACAATCCAAATCCATCTTCACCTAACGCCGCCGCCTCAAGCTCTACAGCCGCCGCCGCCGACCCCCAACCACTCCTCCGCCTCCCGTGCGCGTCGCAGTTCCCTGCAGTCTCCACCCCTACCGCAGTCTTTGCTTTCGAGTTCTGGGTTTGTTTTCGTCCATTGATTAGTCAAAACCGCACCGGTCTCCACAGTTTCTGGGCGCACACCGTCTAGATCCGCGCCTTATCCGCAGTTTCCTTCTCTTGCCTACTGCCAACTCCTTTTCCGAAGGAAGTTCGTTCTGATCTGCAGTTTGCTCCTCTTACCCACTACTAAGCTCTTTTTCTGAAGGTAGTTCGTTCCGATCTGCAGTAAACGATTTTACTGCTGGCTGACGGCTTCGCCTTTTCAGGGTATAGATGGATCTGGAGGTCAAGGAACCAAGACCCTCCAGCGAGCCGAACCTGTTCCTGCAATGGGGCAGCCGGAAGCGGCTTCGCTGCGTCAAGTCGCGCGATGATGGCTCACCGTCACCGGCTCGGTCCGAGGTGCTTAGACGCACCATACCCCGGGTGAATCGGCCACTTCTTGGAGGCGATGTTGCGCAGTTTCGTTCTCCGCGCCGCCCTAGCACTCTTCATCGAAGGTAATTTCAGCATACATGCAGACCCTTTTCATGTTTGCTGTGTAAAACGTGGTGGAATGCCTCAACATGATATCTGTCAGCAGGAAATCTGAGGCCCAGGCGGCCGAGGCCAGGCAGTCCATATCGCTCTCGCCGGACAAGGACCGATATTACTCCACCAGGGGTTCCCCGTTTACTTTTGAGGGGAATGGATTTGAGTTCAATGGTGGAACGGAAGAGAAGGGCACTGCCGCTCTGCCAAGATTCTTCATCTCATTGTCCAACAAGGAGAAAGAGGAGGACTTCATGGCAATGAAGGGCTGCAAGCTCCCACAGAGGCCCAAGAAGAGGCCGAAGCTGATGCAGAAGTGCTTGCTTGTAATGTTCTCTTTCAGAAAATATGCTCTAAAGTTTTGTTCTTTCAAAAGATGTGACCATGCTCATTTACTAACCCTTTTGATTTGGTTGTCATTGTTGTGTAGACGGTGTGCCCAGGAGCATGGCTGTCTGATTTGTCGCATGAGAGGTATGAAGTTAGAGAGAAGAAGAGCACCAAAAAGGTAATAGAACCTGTATTGCATACATTTGCAAGTAATATGCAGAGGAGCTGCTGTTTCAGTTTACATCTATAGATGTGCCACTGTCGGTCACTGATATGTGCAAAATCAATATGCAGAGGGCTAGAGGATTGAAGGCTCTGTGCATGGAGAGCGATTCAGAGTAGGGGGTGGAAGAGGGATCATATTTGTTTGACCTCTGTTGAGGCAGAAAAGTTAGGTAGCAATGGAAGAGGTTTCTTAACTAACAAACCTAAGCAGCTAATTTAGTGGGGATTCAGTGCCTTGTCCCCCTCTCCTTATTCACCCCCTGTTGTATGTCCATGATTCATCTTTTCTCTTTTTGTTCGTAACTCCCAAGAATTGTCATCTGGAACCATGAACAATGACCAAAACAGTAATATTAGACCATTCCTGATCTAGTGAGTTTGCAATTGAGATAGTGCTGGCACCTGTTAATTACTGAATTCGGGTGGGTGGGACGACGAAGTTTGAAGGTTTGTTAGCATTGTCATTTGTTCTTGTGGTAGGATGAAACTGGAGGAAAATTCCTGGTCAATCAGTTCATTCATAATTTTCTCATTACTGTTGTTGTCGATCTGTTTGCTGCAATAGCCAGGGCTATCTGTGTCACCCATGGCTTGGGCACGATCCTGATTTCCTGGTGCACAGTGTTTCTTCCTTTGTCGGCAAGAAATTTCAGTTTAGTTGGAGTTCAATGTCTGTACCCCCTTCCCTTAATTCCTTAACTATTGTATATCTATGGTCTTCCTCTACCTTTTGTTCGAAACTCCAACGAAATTCTCAGTATAGGATCATGAACAATGGTAAAAACAGAAGTAGTACCAGTTCTCTGATCTGGTGAGTCTTCAGTTCAGACTTTCGACGGCTGCTGCTTGTACTGGTGAAAGCTAATGTAATACTCGGTGTCTGCTTATGAAAATCGACAAGTTAGGATGTTGATAACGATTGTTTGTTGTAAGTTTGAGATCAATTTGTGGAGGAAAACCTAAATTTATAGCTTTATTATTACTGTTGAGGCTGCATATGTGTATAAGCCATGTGTTATGGGCTTGATCCTGAATTCATGGTGCAGCTACCAGTGAACAACTTACAATTTCCATAACGTGTAGGATGGCATCTCGTTTGTATATCCTACCTCAGAAGAAAGATTGTTTTGCATCATTGACTGACCACTTGTTGCGTTGCGCTTCGGCCTTTCTGGGCTTTGGGCATCCTGTCCACCAGCTCAGCCCATCATCTGTCACTCGGACGGCCTGCTCTTGGGAATTTGGCCCAGAGATGACTTGGAAAACGCCGGGGTGCGACGCCTGTCTAAAATAAGACGCATGCTCCAAATATAGACGTGCCGGTGGACTCCCATCCACAGTGGCCCGTCATTGTTAAGCCAAAAGCTGAGAAACGCCAGCCAAACGCCGCGTCGATGGTCACCATGCAACAGGCAGCAGGCCTCGCCGCAGAATGTGCTCTTCCTGCCCGCTCCCCCTCGTCATGGTCCTCGCCTTCCAGTGCATCGCCGTCGTCGGCTACATCGCGTGGCGCGCCATGCACGTGCCGCTGAACCGCCCCGACACCTGGGCCGACCCCGACCCCGGCTCACCGGCCGCGCCGCCGGTGTACCGCCCCGTATTGGTCAGTCCCTCCCGTTGCGATGGTTTACGTTTGCACGGTCTGAAATTTATATTTAACGGTTTTTCTCATTTCAGGTGCGTCACAGAGTGGATCCCCTTTTTGAGATTCAGACGGCAAATGTGTGCGGGAGTTTGCGGTGACGTCGAGAATGCCGACGTGCGGGTCAATGGCCGTGAATGGTCAATGGTGATGCTTGGATTGTTCGTGGGGCTGTGCTGATATCGAAGAATTTCCGATCTTGTTGTAAATCCTACTTTGTAATGCTGATGTGAAATCGGCATCATTGCTCGATGCAGTGATGTGCGGTGTAATTAGGGACCAGCCGGAGCGGCGTGCACCGGCGGGTCATGTGTTGTCTCACTTACGAGAGGATATCTACGGGAATAAACTTACGAATGAACGTGTCCTTCCCTCGTTTATTCTCCACTCCCCCCCCCCCCCCCCCAACCCAACCACGTACACCGGTACACATCATCGTCAATAGCTTTTGTGTTCGCATGGCTGAAGATTGGATTACGAGCGGAGCTAATGTGACACTGGTAGATAACCTGTCAAGGAAATGAGTTTGAATAACTTGTCATTTCTACATACTACATAGACATGGTGACCCAATCAAGTCTACCTCTCACCCCATATGAGGATTATAAACATGAGATCAATGCCTCATAGCCAATTACCAAAATTATTTGCAACTCTATGAGCCGGGTAGAAGTTGGAAGCCAACTAGATGACTAACAATACAACACATACAAATTTGCACATGAAGAAAGTTGTTTAATTGTATCATCATGATGAAAAACATTACTTTGTGCTTCTAGGCTAAGTTGCATTCAAGGTTATACTTTGTTAGAATGACACTTTTTTTCCGAAGGTACCAGGTATAAGATATTTTTTCGAAGGTACCTTCATTTTCCAAATATACTTCTTGGTGTTAACTAGCACATTTGAACTATAAATATGCCATGCTAGCTAAGTTGGCGAAAATTTTGTGAATAATAATTGTTATTCTACCCTTCATATCCATATGAAAGCAAAATTATCTTCTAGACCAAAGGCAAAACTACATGTATTATCCATCCAACCACCTAGGCTCCACTAACATAGGGTTTGCTTCAACCGTCCTGATGTAGTTCACCATCACTGGTCGAAACAAGGAAGAATGCCATATACAGTGATCCTCTAGTTAAAAAAAATTAAAAATCATATTTATAAGTTAAAAAAAATCTGAAAACAATTATGCATGTTGTCAATGATATATGCCACAAACGTGTAAAATCTAGGTTTGAAATATTTCATATTATGTTCTACACAAAAAAGACAAATGTGTGGATCTAAATGTACATACTTTCAAATCTCCAAAATATATAAGATTTGTTATTTTTGTGTAGCAAAAAATATAAAGTATTTCAAGTAAAAAAAAATCATGGGATACATCATTAGCAACATGCATGAATCTTTTCAGATTTTTCTAAAAGTTTAAAATATCATTTTTGAATTTTTTAAACCAGAGGGAGCACTGGAGCTCGGGAGCAAAAACTGTTTTCCATTCTAAAGGATCACAACATGTGGATCACCACAAATAATAACACCTATACCAAGAGGGCCTAACACATCAACACTTCAATACAAAGAGTTCTTGATATGGGACACATCTTCTGTTATCATGACCTTCAAATAAACATGGATGCTAACTTTTAAAGTAACATGTAAACTGAAAACGTTTAATACAACATACCTACACCATGTGAATGAAAGGCAGATAAAAAAGTTCTTATCTTTTAACAATTTTTAACTCTTTAGTGAGTACATATAACTATCTTCTACTGGCCAATAAGTGATTCCTCTTTCACAAGGCCACTCATATGTAGTGAGTGATGATTCAGTTCTCTTTCAGCAACTACTTAAGACAAGTTCAGAATCATTCGAAAATATATAATCATAACTTAAATTAGTGGAAGCACTATATATATTGTTCTTTGTTATTGAAATATAAGAATTTGGGGCATGGTTGGCAAGAAGCTGCTAGCCTTAAAATTAGCATACCTATGTCAATGCATGAGTATTAAAAATAGGTACACGCCATACAACAACCTTAATTCCTTGGGCTTGTTATCTCTTCAGAATGTTCTTTATTATGCACACAACAAATAGTCCATTCATACATGGCACACTTCACTATGTTAAGACTATATCAGGAACACAGATAGCAATATTGGTATTAATTTAAGTACACAATAGTAAAAAATAAAGGACAAAGCGAGACAACCATTTAGCCCCAAGGAACCAATCTCAAATCCTTATCTAGGTTTATAGCCAAGAACTTCTTCAAGTTCCATTGGTCCAGATGCGCTTAGGTAGACGTCAGTAAGGGATATGCAAAATAGATATCACATTGCTAGAAGCAACATGTATAATGCCGAGAAAAATACCGAGCACAACTAAACACTGCATACAAAATAATTTTTGTTACAATGTTCATCCACATGGTGAAGCAAGATATAGCTCTGAATAAATATGAAATGCAAGATATAGCTTTGATAATTTATTCAGTATTAACATGATATCTTAGTTTATTTTACATTATGGTAGATTTTTTCTCTCAATTGAGGACTGACTTCATTTGCCCAAGCCATTTGCACCATACTCCTACCATTTTAACAATATGATCGGACACACAGAACTAGGCATAATAGACATAAAATCCTTGTCAAGGCAAGGCAACCCGGATTACAAGTGTTATTTATGTGGGAAGACCAGTTTTCACCCTATCTACGAAGTTGTGACAATGTTTACCACTCTTTAATTTTGTGTGCCACATTTTAATCACAAATGGAGGGTAAAAAGTTGAACGCAATCAAGAAATGATGAACGACAAGACTAATTGTGGCATAACTGGCAAATATATAACGATTACGTAAAATACGAATACAAGATTTAACAAATATATAGCCGCGCAAACGCAAGGGTGTTTACAGTTAGTACCGTTGGTACATGAATAAATAAAGGGTACGGACGGACGGACGGAAGATGTGCTGGATTGTGGGTTGGGCTGGTGATTGAGCTCAGGTGGAAGTGGGCCGAAGAAACGGAAAGCAGACATAACAGGCTTCAGCTTTCTTCCTCCTCCAGCTACCTCCCCTCGTATGCAGACGAGTTCATCTCCTCAACCTGATTCTCTCTTGCTGTTTACCCTTATTCCCTGCTATACCCAGTCTAACTTCCATCTAATAACCCCTTGTCTTGTGAGATCTGTATCCTGTATCCAAACACTTGTGTGGTTTACTGCTGACTGTAGACGCTACAGTGCTGACTGTAGATGCTACAGTAATGGATTAAGCCAACTACCCGTCTACATATCTCACCTTTGTTCTGAAACGCACCGACCGAAGGATCTTCTGCATGCACTAGTGGATGAAGCCAACTGCCAATAATTAATGTAACATGTGATCAGCATGTATATTTAATATTCGATCGTGCATATTTTAAATTGCAACTTTTGACGAGAAAGGACACTCCCACTCAAACATACACGTTTAAATATTGATGCATGGATTTTCTATGATGTTTTGGCAGCGTGGTAGTGGATTAGCTAAAGCTGTTAGCTGCGTAGATGTATTATCGTGTAAGTAATTTAAGTTGTCAAAAGAGAAGACACCATCCACCAAACGAAACCAAAAACCTTTGTCCCAACAATTCTTACCTAAATATTAACTGTTATTCATAAAGATGACATACTACCTTCCTCCATCTATCATGCAAATATACTCCATCTTCCATTATATACATGCATATCGTGGACATGGAGGAGGCCAGGAGAAGCTTAGCTAGAACAGGCAGACCTGCTTATTCCACATATCAATGGAGACTAGCGCCAAGAAAATGCTGAGGGACGAGATCACCGATGGCACCGCGGCCGCATTTGCAGGCACCACCGTCATCCCCGATAGGTACGTTTGGTCCGACGAGATCGCACGGGAAGGCCTCATAGTGGCCGGGGACGACGAGAGCTACAAGCTTATTCCCGTCCTAGACATGGCCATCCTGCTGGATCAGTCACAAGAGGAAATCGCCAAGCTTGGCTCTGCATGTCGTGAATGGGGTTTCTTCCAGGTTAATTAACTGGTTGCCTAATTTCTTGCGCATGAATACTCGTTATTTTAATGATTAATTACTCTATTACAATGATTCCTCATATATATGCAGCTAATAAACCATGGTGTTGACGAGACAGTTCTAGAGAGTGTGACAGACAATACCCTAGAGTTCTTCAAGTTGCCCCTAGAGAAGAAGAAAGCAGTGGGAATCATCATGGCAGAAGATGGCTTCCAGGGGTTTGGCCACCACTTCAACACGTCCACGGGTAAGTTGGACTGGGCAGAGAGTCTCCTACTCGGAATGCAGCCAATCGAACACAGAAACATGGACCTGTGGCCTATTGATCCACCAACATTTAGGTACGTGTTCTTACGTCTACATTATACTAGTTGTTCATATCAAGTACACCCAATCTCTATAGCAAGTAAATAACAGAAACAGCTCGACACATTGAGGATGCACACAACTACATAATTAAAAGGAAAAAATAAAGGAAAAATCAAGATCTAAAGCACGCCGTAACCAACAGCAGCATCAACCACTATCCTCACAACACACAACCACAAGAAGGTTATCCAATGCATAGAGACATTCTCCGTCTGAATCTCACAATTAGTTCATCACCCTAAAATCTAAATGCAGAGAGGCAACTGACAAGTACTCCCTGGAGATGACCAAGTTGACAAGTCTCCTCATGGCGTCCATGGGCATTGACCTTGGGGTCAAACCAGAGACGCTCTTGGGAACCATACATGGTAAGGTGCAGAACATCGTCTTTCACCACTACCCGCCATGCCGCCATGATGCCGACAAGGTGATGGGCATCCCATCCCACACTGATGGCTCTGCCTGACATTAGTGCTAGAGTTGGACACCACGCCTGGCCTTCAGGTAAAAAGAGATGGCAAGTGGTTTCCCGTGCAGCCACTCCCATGCTCTTTCACCGTCTTTGTCGGCGACATCCTCGAGGTCCTCACAAACGGCAAGTACAAGAGCGTTGAGCACAGGGTGCTCGTCGACGCGGAAGAGACCGTGTCACAGTAGCCACGTTCCAAGATGCTTGCGTTGGTGGGATGGTGAAACCGCTGCCGGAGCTCGGGGAGGAGGCACGGTACAAGTCTGTCGGGAAACAGGACTATATCCACCGCCAGTTTGATGCACTGACTCGAAGGACAAACATCATCGACAGCCTCAAGATATAAACAGTCACTAGCATCCAATCTTGCAAAATGAAACTTATTGTCCCAGACTAGAAGAGTAAGATAAGACAAGGTTGGAATGTTTGTATCTACTTTGCTTGCATGTTTAATTTTCTCGGTCCAAATGGGTGTACTGAAAGATTGTTATTGTACGTGTCCTTGCTCTATGGCATGACATGCTATCATGTGTTTTAGTCTTCTTTGTTTTCTTTTGTAATAATTGAAATGTACGATGTCTCTCGATATCGTGTTGTTACAGAGTCCAGTAATATTTTGCACTGTCTTGACGCATTATATATGAACCATTCCAAACAAACAAAAGTTGATACAACTCTAAACAAGTTAATTTGTCATATAAATTTTGAGAGTTTGAAAGATTTCGCTTAGCTCATATACAAATTAGCATTCATCGAGATTGCTTTCCCCTGTCCTTGACACTGCAAAACCCCACTGACACGTGTCTCGTTTATTAATATATTCGAGGTACATTGCATATATAGCAATTTTCAGTTTAAAATCGAACGGTTGTAACATGATATCCAATTTTTTAAACTTGATGAAAACCTTTTGTTTTCACTAATTAGTAGGGTAATTGATTTTTTAGATGAAATAACAAGCTCATTATGACTCTCACAATGTTAGGACCTTTGATTTTAATTGAAACAAACTTAAGTTTAAGTATTGGATTTAATTTTGAATCTGAATTTTTTCTAAAGTTGGGCCAAGTCATCTTTATTTTTTTGATTACTTCTTGCCGTCTCTAATACCCCTCCCCCTCCCTACATAGCTCGGACCCGCGGACGACAGTGGAGGTGGCTCGACATGGGTGGTGTGTTGCGGCGGTGTTTGGGGCGTCAGATCTGGCCCATTGGCTGCTAGTAGTGGTGAGGAAGGTGGTTCAGACATGGTGCTGGCACCACTGTCGCTCAGGAGGTAGTTTCACGTTGCTTCCTCTCCTGAGGGCATCATAGTGATCCATGTGTGCTTTCGGAGGGCTGGGCTTTCACAACATTGTGGTTGGTAGTTTGTCGGCTAGTGATGTGCGTGTTTCGCATGAGGGCTAGTGCGGCAACAACGACGATGCTATGTGATGGTTTGTTGCACCACGGCTTTGTTAGTCGGCTTCTTGTTCCAGTGTGTTTGATTCTCTTTATGTTGGATTTCTCCCGCTGTGAAGTTGGAACTACTGCGGGTGGCGACGATGACAGTTGTAGGTTGGTCTGGTCGCAAAGATCTCCAATGGCGCGGATCCTGGCCATATTCTCTCCGGAGCTTTCTTAAGAATCAGAGTTACTAGTGTTGTGTGAAGAATCATATTTTTCTCAGTCATGGGATGGTGTGTGGGCTTCATGAGGCCGCTTTGGAGTGGTATTCCTAGTTAGTCGTTCCTCGGGGACATTGGAGTCGCAGAAGAGTGATGACGATGATGCTGATGGGAAATCTCGACGGCCACCCTCGTTTTCGACATTGTGTGAACAGTTTATGTTGGTAGTGATGGTCGGGGATGGTGGTTTTTGGACAGTTTGCAGCTAATTAATTCGCCATCTCTCTTCTTAATTAATAAAAATAGCAAGTATTTTTCCTCGTTTGGAAAAAATATCTGTGTACGACAATAATTTCACCGCCCCAAGCCGGCGAACAAGAGTTTCTTACAGTCTACCAAAAGCGAAAAATAAGGGAAAGAAAAACAACAAAGTACGAAAATAATTTTTAGCCTGTAGACCATAAACCAAGCCATATGACGCTAGATAACCGAGATTGTTTTAGAGCTACACCTACAAGGACTAAAGGAAACAACAGAGCAACATGCTACTACTGAACATAAGGGCCTTTCTTTTTTCCTTTCCAATCTTTCAACTTCTTTTTAACCCGTATCCTATCCAGCTTCTGGACCATTGGTCTCCATCCTCGCACTGCGTTGAAAGTCTCACTTGACAACCGCATGAACAACTTGGCTCCCCAATTGAGCCATTTTGCTTTTTCTCCTATTTCCTGCAAAATTGGCCAAGCAGAGACCGTTTGGCTGACCAGGATGGTTATCGCAATAGGACCATGGGGTCTAATGGATCTAAAACACACATTATTATGTGTCTTTCACAACGACCACAAAATGGTTTGCGGTCCCAACTATCACCAAGTGTTTTTTCTTCTTTAAATTTCTCATCCATCTACCTAGAAAATGTTGCATCGATGATGGTTTACTTTTAAAGCCAAAGGCAAAACAGGCTTCATTTCAAACTTAGTGAGCAAGAGGACAGGAAAAGAATATATGTGCTATAGTTTCATTCCTTCCTTAAAATTGGCATATCCAATTCCCTTTCCATCCTTGGTGATGTAAAACGTCCTTATTAAAACTACTATTTTACTGTCTTCCAACCAAGGAAAAACTTTCATTTTGGTTGGAATTTTGAATTTCCATGCTTGCCAGGAGATCTGGCTGGCTCAGTTGCTGGACGAGTTCAGAAATGGCGAAGCCGAGCAGGTGATGCTCAAGGTCGACAACAAGTCGGCAATCGCGCTCCCAAGAATCCCGTCTTCCACGAGCGCTCGAAGAACATCGAGTTGAAGTACCATTTCATTCGGGACTGCGTGGAGGCGAAGAAGGTCGAGCTGAAGTTCATGCCCACCGAACACCAACTCGCGGACATGCTGACCAAGAAACTTGGACGAGTCCCCCTGGCGGAGCTGCGGTCAAGCATCGACATGTTAGAGGTGTGTCCAGAACTCAAGCCTAGGGAGTGATTGTTGGAAATAGGCTTGTGTTCCAGTCGACTTCCTGTCTGTGGGAAGCCGGCATGTGTGTTCCAACTCCGGGGCCTGTCCCGAGTCGAGAACGTGTGCCCGACTCCGGAGTCTGTTCCGGGTCAAGGCAGTCGGACGTGCTGGTTCTGAGTGCGGGACACTTTTTCATGTGTAGTCGGTGTCCTGAGGTGGTGCGTCAGCACCAGTACAGAGTAGGTAGAATAGGACGTGCTAGACGTCACCTACAGTGTATTCGAGTCCTGACGTCGCCAACAGTGGCGGAGTCGGTCGTCAGGGTATGGCTGGTCACATCGGTAGGATGTGGCAGCTTAGTTGACTTTAAACCGCCAACCGGTATGCCCCTATTTAGAGGGAAGAATACAATGGGAAAATTGAAGCAAACCATTTCATTATGGCACACACTCCCCTCTCTTTCGCTCCACTCTCTCGCATCCGACTTAGGGGCAACAAGCTGGACTGGGCAGAGAGCCTTAATCTCGTAACCCAACCAATCGAGGAGAGAAACATGGGCTTGTGGCCTACTGATCCCCCGACATTTAGGTATGTTTATATGCCGATCCGTGGGAATGTGTGTGAACGTCTCTCTATGTCGTACTCAGTGTCTCTTTCTATTGGAGGGATGCAGTTGGTAAGTACTCCCTAGAGATGAGATGACGAAGCTAACAAGCCTGCGGTCATGACATCCATGGCCAACGACCTTGGGATCGAACCAGAGATGCTCCTGGAAACCATCCAGGGCCAAGTATGCTGATGACACCATCATATTCTTAGAAAATGATATTAATATGGCAAGACATCTGAAGTGGATTTTAACTTGCTTCGAGCAAATGTCGGGTATGAGAATTAATTACCATAAAAGTGATCTCTTTACTATCAATGTGCCTGAGGAAGAGGCTAACCTCCTTGCTCAGGTTTTCGGGTGTAAATTGGGAACGTTCCCTATTACTTATCTGGGCCCCCTTGCATTTTTCTAAGCTTTGAAAGGAGGATTTACAACCGATCATTGATAAGATCATCAAGAATTTCGGGTGGATGGGGAGACTGTTATCTTATAAAGCCAGATTAATCTTGCTACAAGCTTGCATAGCCAGCATTCCCATGTACCTTTTCTCCTTTATTAAATTCCCTAAATGGGCCATAAAACTGATTAATTCCCAAATGTCGCATTTCTTTTGGAAAGACACTGATGTCTCCCCCAAATTTCATTTGGCAAACTGGGATCTTGTGTGTTTGAAAAAAGAATATGGTGGTTCAGGGATTCAAAATATGCGAGACTTTAATCTCTGTTTGTTAGCCCTTGGATAAAACGTTACCATCTTGATCAGCATAAGATTTGGAGGAAAATTATAGACTATAAATATAATGTAACTCCCAATATTTTCCATGCTAATTCCGCTAGATGTTCCTCCTTTTGGAAGGGAATTATGTGGCTGCCTCTGCGGCTAAAATTGGCTATCGGTGGAAGGTGGGTAACGGTAAGAAATCTTATTTTGGGAAGACATATGGTTCGAACATTGCTCGTTGGCGACAATGTTCTGGGACATTTATATCATTGCTAATGAACACTGTTGTACGGTCTCTGATCTGTGGGATGGCTCTGACCTGAAGATCTCCTAGGAGATCTATGTCCCCACATTTGCTTAGCCGTTGGTTAGAGTTGGTTGCTTTGATTGAGACTGTACAATTAACTGAAGAGGAAGATTGCCCGGTTTGGTTGTTCCATCCATCTGGGCAATATTCAGTTAAGTCGTTTTATGGGATCATTAATAACCGTGGGCTGGTCCCTGTGCACACACCAGCTGTCTGGAAACTGAATATACCTCCTAGGATCCACATCTTCTTGTGGCTGCTTGCTAATGATAGGATTCTGACCAGAAATAATCTTAGCAAACGCAAGAAACTAGATGACTTGACACTGTACACCATCTATTTTGTGATTGTGTTGTTGCTAGATTTATCTGGTCTAATATTTCTGATGTTCTTGGTGTTTGTATTGGAGAAAACTTTGAGTCTATTGCTAGATGGTGGCTGAGTGAAAATAGTAACTCTGTCATTAATATTTTCTCTGCTGCACGCTTTGGAACTTATGAAATGTGCGGAACGAAATGTGTTTCCAGGGCTTAAGATGGCCAGGTGTCAAGGAGATCTTGAGGAGAATTGGGGGCGTCTGTCAAAACCTAGAAGGTGTTGTGCCTCGACAAGCATTCCGTGCTGTTGGATCAAAATATTGAAGCTGGATCATGTGAAGGGGGATTGCTGCGAATTGCGTGGACTTGAACTATGTGATGAAGCTCCGAGAGGATACTCAGGTCCCAGCTCTGAGGTGATGAGGATGAGGAGGTGGGGACAAGATCAAACTGGAGCGATGCTGTTCAAGAATTCTCTGTTAGGCTTTTAGTTTGTTCTTGTCGTTGCTCTATTTTCGCTCTAGAATTTTGGAACCTGGGCTGTAAGTGTGGCTGTTGGTGAGCCTAAACTGACATTGTAATAAACACTGGTTGCATGTGAAAATGGAACCTGGGGGAGACCCTTTATTTCTAGAAACCATCCAGGGGAAACAGCAGACCATGGTGCTCCACAACTACCCTCCATGCCGCCACGGCGCGGACAAGGTGGTCGGCCTCCCGTCGCACACGGAGGCCTTTGCCTGACGGTGCTGCTGCAAGGGACACCACGCCCGGCCTGCAGGTCCGGAACGGCGATCGGTGGTTCCCTGTGCGGCCACTGCCAGAGTCTTTCACCGTCTTCGTCGGCGATATCCTTCAAGTCCTCACCAATGGAAGGTACGAAGAGCATTGTTTGGATAAAATGAGCTATTCATGTAGTATGTGTTTATTTCAGGATGCATAAACCAGGTGCATTAACTTTTTTTTCTGACGAAACCAACGACAGGTTCACGAGCGTGGAGCATAGGGTGCTTGTCCACGCTGAGAGGGACCGCACAAGCGTTGGGGCGTTCCAAGATGCTTGCGTCGCTGGGGTCGTGAAACCGCTCTTGGGGATCGGAAATGAGGCACGGTACAACTGTACAAGTCCATCGAGAAAAATGACTTCAGTCGGTGCCAATTTCAGGGGCTAGCGCAAAGGGAGAAGTTCATCGACAGACTTAACATATATAGTCTATCGTGACTCGATCATCCCGATTGAGAAAAGTAGGAATAAAACAAGTTATGAACTTTGGAATGCTTTTTATCTAATTTGCTTGCATGTTCGTTCGAGTTGTGCACCAAAGATTGTTGTTCTTGGCTATACTTCTGTTTTTTCTTTCCTTTCTTGTGTAATAATGTTGTTGTCTACACTACTGCAGCATACCGGCAGTACCAGCTGTCTCTGTCGAGGTGTTTGATCCATCTATTTTACCCTCCGTCATATTAGCTCTATACTAGCATCACTGTGAGGAGAAAAGAATCGGGAAGAGAGCTGCCCGTCCCTCGCGTCGTCCCCCACGGGCGACACGAGGGAACCTCGCCTGCCGCCGCCCAATCCCCCCACCTCCGTGCTCCTTCCCGGCCGCCGCTGCCGCCGACCTCACCACGGTGGCGGCGGCCCCCTCCACCTCCCAAAAGCGGCGGCATGGGGGAAAACCGCGGTGAACGCAAGCGCTCCATCTCGAGCGCGACGTAGTGGCGGCGGCGCAAGCTCCTGCGACGGAAGGCGGTGGCCTCCCTCGGCGCGGGGCTGCCTCGCATGGTGGAGCGGCCGGCGTGCCGGCGCGGAGGCGGACGACGCCGCGGGCTCGATCTGGGCCGCGCGGGCCCGATCTGGGCCACGCGGGCTACCCCTTCTCCTGCGCTACGGCGGCCTGGCTGCGGTGGTGGACTGCTCGACGACGACGACGGCAAGGACGTCCGCTGCGGCAGGGTTGTGGCTGGGTGGCGGCCAGCCTGCTCCACCGGCGTGTCCGGCGGCCATTCTTTGGCTTTGTGCAGCTACGGGCGTGGTGTTTTGGGTGTGCTGAGTCTCGGTCGAAAGCCCTGCACAGCTTGCGCTGTGCCGGCGGCGACGGCGCCCTCGGGCGTCGTGTTCCTCCTTGGAGGCGTCGCCGTGAAACGACGCTGCCCCCATGCTCGAGGTTCTGTCTCCGGGTGAAAACCATGATCCGGCGTCCCGGATTGGCGATGGCGGCGTCTCGGCGTCGTTACTTTGATGGAAGCATCGCATTGGAGACAAGTGCCGTGCTGCACAGTGTGCTTTGGTGCCGCGGCGGTGACTGCCATTGCTCAGGCCATGGTACTCTAGGGCGCTATGTACGCCTTCCCGGCATCTCCATGTTGGCCCCTCCTCAAGACTAGCCAAGCCATGGCTCTCTCGCCTGCCTCTCTCTCTGGCATTTAAGGGTGGAGTGTTCATCGGCGCGATTAGTGTAGATGTGGCGGTTACTTCGGAGTTGGTTGGTGTAGGTTGAGACGCGGTCTTGATACCCATGTCGGGTATGGCGAGTCTTTTGTTGTTGGCGTTGCGTGAGTGGTTGCTAATCTTTTGATTAGCGAGTTGTCGAAAGGCGTTGTAGCCATTCTTTGGCGTTGTTCTCTCGTAAGCTTAATATAGTAACGCGCAGCTCTTTCTGCGGGTTCTCGAAAAAAAATATTAGCTCTATATTTGGCCTTCAGTTTGACCAACAAAATTTAGATTGTATGTCACGAATATTATACTATTTAAAGATTTCAACGGTATAATCTTTATGACACGGGTGATACATGCATTACTATTACTATTACTATTATTATTACTATTACTATTATTGTTATTGTTATTATTATTATTATCCCTTTTGCTAATTCTCTGTCGGCCGAGAATTAACATAATTCTTGGTCGAATTTGAGACCGTTAAATTTGCATCGTTATTCGTAATTGCACAAGATTACACATGAGTTGCAATTAAAACTGATTTCTTTGCAATTGCTACGAATTGCACATGAAAGTGGGTGACCGAGAATTAAGTTAATTCTCTCTTTCCACCAATAATTAGCCATGTCCTATTATTATAAGGAAACTAAAACATGGAAAACAAGAACACCTTGTACGTGCACATGGAAGGAGTGACTATTGTGATGAGTCTGATCTAGCATAAGTTCAAAGTGGCCGCTGACAAGTGGGACCCATGAGCAAGAGCGCGTGGCTCCGGTTGGGTTTAGAAAGAGCAAGAAGTGGAGTGGGCACACAGAGTTGGGCTGGAGTGTTACGCTGGACCGAAATGGTATTGGCCCAACGAATGAAGAGGGAGGAAAAGTCATTTTTTTTACAAAATGCATAAAATCAAATACCACAACAAGTAAATGACGACAATTCACTATTGTTCATTTTGGACCTCGGAACCGCCGAGGTCCAAAAATAAAAAAATGTGGTGCTGGAAGTGCTCTGTCAACCACCTCTCCAATGATTGTACGGTGGAACACTGCTGCTATATATGAGACAAATCTACGCATCCGATGTCGAGGTGCCCTATTCTGAAGCTTCCAAAGCCTTTCGCCCCCTCGCGGGTGCGGAGAGGACACTTCGTTTTACCATCTCCCAAAATATGTGTACAAGGAACACATTGCCCTAATAATGTCGCTGATTGCACTAGTTTTCTTCAGTGGGGCGTGTCAGTCCAGCTAATGTGTTTGAGAAGCAAGTTGCACGGATTGTCCCGGTCTAATATCAGTGGACGTGGGAGGCTTTACCTCATAGAGAGGATTCTTCTAGGTGGCTTTCCTTCGATTGATAACTTGCAGCGGGTTGATGGGATTGAGCTGGGGGTGCCTTCCCATGGATCCAAGATTAGTTTGAGCATCTGGAAATCAGAATTCATCCCACATAACTTGCAACTTCCCATGGATCCAAGATTAGTTTGAGCATCTGGAACCAGTATGGGTGCATTTCACCGGTGTGTCGTACCCGCTCCGTCATTTTCTGGGTTTGTGGGCTAAAAAAAACGAAAATAAATGTGATTCACACCACACTTGATGTATGCTTGCTTTGTCTTTGTCGTTGGGGGTATTGTTCGCATCTTTGTGTCTATGATCGATCTCAAGGTTTTTGACAAGAAGGTCAATGCAGAGGGTCCTTGAGTAATAACTGATGTCATGGTCAAGCTAAAAGATATGAATTTCGGTTTGGTCGCGAGCTTAGTGACTATGTTCGCGACCCAGATTTCATACCCTTTGTTTGGAAGTGTAAAGGTAGTGATGATGCAGAGAAGGTTTGGATAAGGAGTTTTATGATGATGATTCTGATCCGAGCAGGCGATCTACAACGCGTGAAGCTTGGTCTGATTTTTTTATGTCCCAAAACCAAATGGAGATTTATGCACTAACTCTGTTCAACCCGAACCCCACGGACTCCTGATTGGTCTTATCGGGGCATCGATCTCTAGCTTCCGCAAGGATTTTGTTGGTGCAAGGTGAGTGATGATGTTGGGAATCCCAAGGTGGAAGGGAAGAATTTAGACAACAGTAAGAATTTCCCTCGATTGAGAACAAAGATTTGTCGAACCAATAAGAATACAGAGTGTTAGGATAGATGCCCTAGAGGGGACACTCTCTGGACGCGTGACTGGTTTCACCACGAGGATGTCCCTAGCTACACCGCTAGCGGCGAAGACAAGGAGGGCTTCCTCCCCTGGTTCGTGGAAAGAGTGGCCTCAGACCTCCACCCCGTATCTATAGACCACTCCGACATCCCCGACGACGACTCGTAGGAGCTAGAGGACGAGGAGGAGAAGGAGAAAGAGGAGCAAGAGGCGCCGGAGGACATCGACCAAGACGACGACTTCTTCGCTGACTACGAGGACGAGGACAGGGGCAGCACCGCCAACAAAGAAGCAGAAGAAGTAGGATTAACAATAGGAGTAGTATTAGTACTTGTACTAGTATTAGTATTAGTAGACTAGTCTAGTCGCAAGGACATCGTTTGTGCCGAAGAAAAAGTACTAATGTGAATATTAAGATTTCTTAATTTCAGTTTCAAATTATAATTTCACGCTTAATCGTAAAATTTAATGTCTATCATGATCTAATCATAAAAAACCTAGTTCGGATCGAGGAATCAAGCAATGATTTCATATTGTGCATTAGGCATGCAGAGCGCGCATACGAAGGAGCGACGTATTAATTAATGAATTATCTCTAAACAGAAGAAATTAAATGTTGATCATGATTTAATCAACAAATCATCTCTAAACATCCATTAAAAAGTCAATGTTTAATCTTGGGGACATTCTGAGGTCAAATAGCCTTTTTCGAATGTCTATTTGACTTTGAAAAGCCCCAAGATAAACTCTTTTTGGAATCTTGCGCTCAAACTTGTTCATAAACCAGTTGTTCACCCTCCAAACTAGCGAGTTCGGACTAAACATCCCAAACCCGGCAAAATCTAGCGTGACTCTACTACAGGGCACGCTGTCCCCACCTGCCAGTATTTTAAGCGGTCCCACTCCTCAATACTCAGCCAAAGTAACGATCAAACGAGCTTGACCCGACGGAAACGCGTCGTTTGCCATCTGCGAGCCTCACGTGTAGCAAGTGGGGGCAAAACTAAGGAAAGCTAACCGAGCGGGGCAAAACTGAGGAGAACTAAGCGAAATGGGGCACGAAAATAAAAATTCATATGCAATTCCATCTTCTATATAGATACATGCATATTGTGGACATGGACACGGCGACGGTCGGCGGCAGCGGAGACAACATGGTCGGTGGAGCGGGGGACTCGGCGGCGGCGGTGGCGCCTAGGGTTCCCTTAGGTCTCTCGACGCAGAAGCGACACAGGGTCGGGGAAAAGTTTCACTTTCAACCTTAGTTACTACTCAATATGTTCCTAAATATAACATGTTTTAACTATTTCACATGTTGACTATATGCGGACGGAAATGAGTGAACGAATAAACTAAAATTTAAATACATGTGAATTTGGAAAAAAAAACTAAAACATCTCACGTTTAGAAATGGAGGGAGTAGTAACTTACAAGTACATGTCGTTTTATTGGGATTGTTTTTTATGGTGTAGTTGTTTTTCATCACCTTTGTATCATGTCTTGGGTGTGTGGTCTCGTGTTTTTATGCGGTTGTGGGTTGTATATTAATCATTGCTTTATTTATAAACAGTAAACAGATGCCGCTTTGCGAGTGGTGGACACTTATCCGAACCGAAGAAAGTTTATGTCCGGCCACTATGGACACTCATCGCTCAACTGCAAAGAACTGTGCTGCAGCATTGACTAGACACATGGGCTACAGCCTACGAGAGTGAAGCTGATGGAGCCGTATGCTTGGATGTTCTTTCAGTGGTACCAGCCAGCCTCGACCTCGATGATGCTGAGGTCTCCCGACGACCCAAGGATCCAAACGCAAGAAATATAGTCTGCTAGAGCAACAGTACAAACAAGGACAACCAGAAAAAACAAAGAAAGAAAGGTAAGAATAAAGAAAGAAATACTGTATAACGATGACATACTACCTAAGACCCTAGGCTCGAGAGGAGCCCGGCTTTAAATTAATGAAGCCAACATCCAACACAATGTTCGTACACGCCGACAAGCGACAACAGGGCGCGCAGGCCCGAAATAAAAGCGCAACACAAGGGCGCAGGGTAGCAGACGGAGAGACACATCGCTACCAGCCATCAGGAGGAGGGAGGCCCCCCGAGGCACCCACACACTCCAACGAGGAAACACCTAAAAAAGGGGGTACGAGCAGGATGAGCAGCACTCAGGTATCTGGGGTCACCCGAGTCTGTGTGTAGAGCAGACGAATCCTGCTAATCGTCAGCTCCATCGCCTGGCGGTCCTGTCTCCTAGCCACTGGTTTCCACACCTGTAGAAACATAGAGATGACATACTACCTTCCTCCATTATGCAAATATTCCACCTTCCATATATGTACATGCATATCGTGGACATAGAGGAGGCCAGGAGAAGCTAGCTACAACAGGCAGACCTGCTTATTATCAATGGAGGCTAGCGCCAAGAACATACTGAGGGACGAGATCACGAATGCCACTGCGTCCGTATTTGCAGGCACCGCCGTCATCCCCGATAGGTATGTTTGGTCCGATGAGATCGCCCGGGAAGGCGCCATAGTGGCCGGGGAGGACGAGAGCTGCAAGCTTATTCCCGTCCTAGACATGGCCAGCCTGCTGGATGGATCACAAGAGGAAATCGCCAAGCTTGGCTCTGCATGTCGTGACTGGGGTTTCTTCCAGGTTAATTGACTTGTTTGCTTAATTTCTTGCGCATGAATACTCGTTATTTCAATGATTAATTACTCTATTATAACGTTTCCTAATAAATATGCAGCTAATAAACCACGGTGTTGACGAGACAGTTCTAGAACGTGTGAAAGATAGTACCCTAGAGTTCTTCAAGTTGCCCCTGGAGAAGAAGAGAACAGTGGGAATCATCAGGGCAGAAGGTGACTTCCAGGGGTTTGGCCACCACTTCAACACGTCCACGGGTAAGTTGGACTGGGCAGAGAGTCTCATCCTCGGAATGCAGCCAATCCAACACAGAAACATGGACCTGTGGCCTACTGATCCACCAACATTTAGGTACGTACATGTTCTTTTTTTTTAGATACAAGGAATCGACATGCCCAGGTTCCCATTAATAAAGCCTTCAGAGTTCAGAGATATAGACATAACATGCTGGGTTGCCAGCTTACAACTGAAACACTTGGCATACTGCTAGGAAAGACATAAGTTTTAAAGCACCTCTTTTTTTAGACGGAAGGCTTGAGCGCAGCCCAGTTTTAAATTAATAAAGCCATCCGGTGGGTACAAACTACGAAAAATAAGTAAAAGAGCACCTCTTACAACAGGTAGAAATCTTCTATCTATTACTGTATTTTAGTTTATACTAAAAGCAATATACACAATGTAAAACAGAAACACTATGTTAATCCACATCATCTAAATTAATGTTGATAGTTAGATCTGAAATTAGTGGTTAGCATTTAATGAAGAATTATTAATCGCGTAACCGTGTACTTCCGTTGGACACGTTTATATCTGTCCAATTCCTCTTTTAAAAGTGGACCTCCGTAATTAATTAAATGTGGAAAGTGTACCGCTTTGACCAAACTGTTTGCCACCGTCATATGAGAACGGAAATTTCGGTACGTCACCATTCCCTCAAGCTAGCAGCCTGGACCCATGCACGCATCAATGCCATGTTAAATTGTGTTTATGAGCGGACTCCAAGGAGGACATTTTTCCATGCATGATAATGTTCGATTGCGGCACCAGCTCTGTCGTATGAGCTAGATGCGGGCACTGCTATCTCTCTTTTTTTTTTTTTGAGAGTTTTTCATTCAAATCACGAAATAATACAAAGTAGTTGACCCTTATAAGCACACTGTAACACAATCACAAAGGACCATGAACAGCTAGAACACCCTAAGACAACCGTAACACATGAAGATCTCCGGGTCCCTGTGTCATCATCCCAGAATCTTGAGAGAAGAACACTGCAGCAGAAAGATCTGCAACCAGGCGCAAGTAGGTCATCATCTTCGACCACGGTACAATTGCCGCCACGCTGCTTCCTCTTTCCTTGACACCAACGCCGAGAGGGCATGGACACCAATCCAACGCACCTGCAACAGCCGTCGCCATCTTTGGCTTTGAGTACCGCAAAAAGTGTCCCTTCCGGGAGGAAGAGAACTCAAGTCATCCGACCGGTCCAGCACCGCGGCCGGGCCATCCGCCCGGGCAAAGCAGGATCTCCCTCCAGCATCAGCGCAGAGGAAGGAGAAGAACAGCAGCAACAAATCATACAGACAAGGAGGAAGAAGGGTCTTCGTCTCCATGCACCCATCGCCCATCTGAGGACCCAACCGGCCCATGCCGATTGACCTCCAGACTCCATAGCCCGCGACCTCGACGAGATCCGGGGATCCCCCACTCCGCTAGCTCCTAGACGAAGGCAGTAGCCCCGCCTGACCGCGAACGGAGCCCGGAGAGATTTATTCCGACGCGACACCACCGCGGCGGCCTCGGCAGCGTCTCCTTCAACCCTAACCCTACCGCGCACCCACCGAACGCACAGACCCGAGGTTCCCCTCCCTCCCGCCGCCGGAGTGGTAGACGGAGAGAGAGGGAACCGGCGGCGGCGCTGGCGGCATGCAAGGGAACCACGATCGCCTCCTAGATCGCCTTGGTGCGATCCGTTTTTCCCGGAGCGACCGACGGGCACTGCTATCTCGATGAACGGGTCAACCTCCCTTCAGACAAGGTTGCACTTTTATCTCAATTTTTTTCTTGGGTGAAAATCTGGATAAAGAATGTGCGATTTTAAAGATATCCGTGGATGCAAAATTAAACACGCGCTTTTAGATTTTTGGAGACACTGAAGATTGGAAGGATCGAGTGGATCACTGAATATAGAAAGGTAAAGGCATGTAGTCAAATTATGGATTCAGCTCAGTTCCACCTAATTTGGAATTATTGATGCTCTGTCGTGTTCCATGATGATGGCTTCATTAGTGTTCACACGCTCCAAAGAATACGTATCACCAAGGTAATAAGGTTTAATAGTTATCTCCCCACATTAGAATTTGAAGAACAAGAGCAGGAAAATTTCTAGTGCGATGAGAATTCATGATATAAACCGGTTAATTATAAATTAAGCAATTATTATAATCAGAATGATTCGAAAAACAAAATGAGTTTTCTACATAAATGTACATGAGAGGCAAAGATTATGTGGATATTCTCTGTAGCTTAAGAAAATATTTTCGAGAGGGTGCATGTAATAAATTAAGAATGCTGAACCATCGCGATAAGAGTTCATGATATAGACCTGTTAGTTTTTAATTTGGCATATTATCAGGATGGCTCGGGAAAGAAAAAAAATTATGACATAAATGTACATTAGAGGCAAAATTTCCTCTGTAGCTTAAGAAAATGTTGTCGAGAAGGTGCATGCAAGAACTAAGAATGTCGAACCATGGCGATGAGATTTCATTATATAAACTGCTTCGTTTATTTTTTTTGCCATCACTGTACTCATAATGACTCGAGAGAAAAAAAAAATCAGTTTTCTAACATAAATGTACATGAGATGCAAGATTATATGGCTTTCCTCCCTAGCTTAAGGAAAGTTCCTCGAGAGGGTGGATGTAGAATTAAGAATGTTGAGCCATGGAGATGAGAGTTCATGATATCTATACCGGTTGATTTTAAATTTGGCGATCATTGCAATCAGAATGACTCGAGAATGAAAACGATTTTTCTATGACATAAATATACATGAGAGATAAGATTATACAAATTTTCTTTCTAGCTTAAGAAAATTTTGTCGAGAGGGTGCAAGTAAGAAATTAAGAATGTCGAACCATGGCGATGAGTGTTCATGATATTAATATATACCAATTAATTTATATTTGGCTATCATTCTAATGAGATGACTCAAGAAACAAAACATTTTTTCTATGCCATAAATGTACATGATGCAAAGATGGTTTTCTTCGTAGCTTAAGAAAATGTTACCTTAGTAATATATTTTCCTTCCGTCGTATTGTTTTGTTTATATCCTCATGTACATTGATGGTAACATAAGAAAATATATTATATATTACTAAGGTAACTTTGCCAATTCTGCTCGGGTCTTGATAGAAAGTGGAACCTTTTGCCATATTGTTTTGTTTATGTCCTCATGACAAATATATTCCTAGAGCTTTTAGTCGACCTTATAGGTAGGATTATTATGATTTACTAAATTAGTACGTCCCATTATTCAATATGACTATATGAATCATGATTAAGAAGGTAAGATGTTTCACGATAAAATAATAGGATATTGCCATAAAATTGTTTTATAATAATTTTTTGTTATTTCTAAGAAATACAATCATGTACAAAGTTGACAGAGTTCAACATATAGGTCTATATCCATATCTAAACATCGTGTATTTTAATGAAAGAGGTAAATGGAATGGATAGAGTTTGTATAAGATAAAAGATACATACTTAACCATTTTAAAATACTAAAGGTGATTCCCTCGCATTTGCGAGGGCCACTGTGCTAGTTAGAGAAAGAAAAGACTAGCGATAACTAGGTAGCTTGATGTCCAGCATCGGCAGGCGGCTCGTAGGTAGTGCGGTAGAGGTTGCGCAGCTCCGGGATCAAGAGGTCCATCACGGCCTCCTCCTTAGGCTTGGATAGCAGCCTCCATTGCTGCAGCAAAAGGCCAGTTTTGAAGTAACAACCAGCAGGTTGAGAGGTAAAAACCAGTGGCGGAGCTAGGGGGCAGTAGGGGCCTTGGCCTCCCTATGCCATGACACATCAAGGAAAATTTTATGCTTAAGCCATGTTTAGAAGCAATTTTTAGAGGCCCCCCAATGGATGATTTACCCATCTTGGCCCCCTTAAGCTTCATTCCTAACTCCGCCCCTAGGAAAAACTGTCTCAATCGAAAACTTATTTCGAATATAATACTAGTTCTTCATATGTATGTACGACATACATATGTTAGTGAGAGTTCAGTCATTCTCCGTCTCAATCTCTCATAATTAGTTCGTTACCCTAAATGCAGAGAGGCAGCTGAGAAGTACTCCCTGGAGATGACCAAGTTGACAGGTCTCCTCATGGCGTCCATGGGCATTGATCTTGGGGTCAAACCGGAGACGCTCCTGGGAACCATACATGGCAAGGTGCAGAACTTCGTATTTCACCACTACCCACCGTGCCGCCACGATGCCGACAAGGTGATGGGCAACACAGCCCACACGGATGGCTTCTGCCTCACATTAGTGCTGGAGTTGGACACCACACCTGGCCTTCAGATAAAAAAAGATGGCAGGTGGTTCCCTGTGCAGCCACTCCCAGGCTCTTTCAGTGTCTTCGTGGGCGACATCCTCGAGGTCCTCACAAACGGCAGGTACAAGGGTGTTGAGCACAGGGTGCTCGTCGACGCCGAGAGAGGCCGTGTTACCGTAGTCGCCTTCCAAGATGCTTGCATCGCTGGAACTGTGAAACCGCTCCCCGAGTTCGGAGAGGAGGCACGATACAAGTCTGTCGGGAAACAGGACCATAACCACCGCAAGTTTGATGCACTGACTCGAAGGATAAAGTTCATCGACAGCCTCAAGATATAAACAGTCACTACCATGCAATCTTGCCCAATGAAAGATATTGTTCCAGACCGAGAAGAGTAAGGTAAAGTTGGAATGTTTGTGTATCTACTTTTCTTGCATGTTTAATTTTCTCCGTCCAATTAAATGTGTGTACCGAAAATTTTAGTTATCATGTTGTTTTCATTTTTTTTGTAATAATTGATATGGTACGATGGTACCATTGTCTCTCAACGTTGTGTTGTTGCAGAGTCTAGTTATATTTTCCCCTGCAAAATAAAGAGCCCATTTATATTTTGCACTGTCTTAGATGCACTATATATGAACCATTCCAAACAAACAAAAGTTGAGTACAACTATAAACAAGTTAATTTCTCCTATCAATTTGAGAGTCCAATAAGAGCTCTGATAGCTTATATACAAGACTAAATGATACCTCGCTGCTCTCCTCTCCTCTTCCTCCTCTCCCCTTGAAAGTCAACCCCCGAATCCCCCCAGATCTGGCCGCTCCTGCCGCCGGCGCTTGCGCTGGCCGGCATGGAGATGGTTTAGGGTGCCGGCCCCCCATGTATAGCAGTAGTTTAGGCAGTAGGTTAGGGTTCGTCGAGGTTTCCTCTCTGGTGGATGGCGCTTTGCCCTCTTCCCTTTCCCGGAGGTCTATGACTCTGGCGTATCGGCGCGGCGCCGAGCCGGTCTTCGTCTCGCGCTCCGTCAAGCCTCCAAGGTGGAGGAGAGATGGGGAGGTCGAATCGATGGCGACCTTCTTCAATAAAAGCCCCTGCTCCCTTGCTCTGCTAGCTGCTCTGCTTTTCCTTGCCGGCCTTGGTGGCGAGGAGGAGAAGAAGAGGAGCGGGTGGAGGATGGTGGCTTCCAGCTTTTCCGGCGGTGATGCGGCTACGCCGCTGGAGTGGCAGTGCTGGCTGTTGACTGGAGCTCCATGGTGGAGGTCCTCAACGGACAGCTTTGGCCGCTGCTGTTGCAATAAGCTCGGTGCCTTTGGTCACCGCCCTGCATTCAGCGTCAAGCAGGTGGCAACTCTTCCCCTGGCCAGTCATGACGGCGAGGGGTGGAAGAGGCGCTGCTGGTCTTCTTCGGCTCTTGCACGGTGGTGGTTCGATTTGCTGCTGGTTCTCAAAGCGACACACACGGCGGACAAGCTCGCCGCCGTGATTTACGGCCGGTTTGGCGGCCCCTTTTCAACCTCCGCACAGGAGGCCCTCCGATCTCTACTTCGGAGCTTGACGACTCGTCCTCTCCAAGTGGTTCGTCCCCAGAGACGACGAGCTAGCTGGCGGCAGTGGATCTTCGCCGAAGGAGAGTTTTCGAGCGCTTCCCTCTCGAATCTTGGCATGTGCAGCGCCTGGAGGTCGCCGGCGACTGGTGGTGGAGAAGCCCAGGCATCTGGTTGCGTTTTTACTTTTTATGCTAGGGGTTGTTTTGTAACTACGGAGGCCTTGTCTTCAAATTTTAGGTTGTTAGTGCGAGTGTTGCAAAGGGCCTCTTTGCAAATTTTTACCCGCCATGTGGAATGATAATAGCAGCACCGAGGTCCTTGCGGCCCCAATCCTTGTACAAAAAAATGATACCTAGCTCAAGATGAAGCCGAATCTTCTTGTTATGCATTTTCTTCGTCTCTAAATCAAGGACAACAACCCGATCATGTATCTGCAGCAGCACCACATTGCTTCCGATCTACTCCGAGCACCGCAACTCTAGCAACTCGGCGCCATGTAAAAGAATGTCGGAATGCATCGATTGTCGCGCCCTGCGACCAGCCATCAGCATCAAACCGACCCGGACCAAGCCTAGATCCCGCGAGCGACCAGGAGCTCCCCTTGTGGCGCCGCCCTCCAGGCCCCCTCCTCCCACTCTCCCTCAACGCCTCCGCCGGAGGGTGTCGCCGAGCGAAGCTCGGTGGCGTCGGCTTCGGCAGGGTCTCCTTCTCCTCCTTGCTCGGGTATGGCAGCGCTGGTTGCGGTGGCCGGGGAGGGCGCGGCATTGGGCGATTGGGCGGGGCGGCGTGGGCCTGCAGCAGCGGCGCTCCGGCGCAGGTGCTACGGCAGCGGCGTGGTGGTGCCTTCGCTGCGTGGTATGTGTGCTCAAGTTGACGGCGCTCCGGTGCAGATCAAGAAAACGACAAGACAACTTGAGGACAGGTTGGTGACTCGGGCGGAGGTACGGGGGGTCTGGACGGCGGTGGTTGGCGGCGCCGGATCTCCTGCGGGAGCGCCGGGATGGGCCTGATCTGGGTCTGCCACGGGACAGGTGGGTCTGTGGTGGCCTGGATCGGGCGTCGTCGTGCTGGCCGTGGTGCTTGCTACATCGCTGCTCATGCGGGAGTACGCTGCCCTCCCAGATCTGGTCAAGCTTGCTAGGATCTGGTGGCATCCTCGCAGATAAACTAGTCGTCGCTGCTTTGGAGATTGTCCTTGTTTAGCAGGGGTATGGATGCGGGGCATAGTTTAAAAAACCGAACCGGACTGGTGGCATGCGGTTTTTTAAACTATGGGCGGCGGCCCCAGATGAACAAGTCGTGTACGAAGCCACACATGCCTGACAAGCGCCACCTAGCCATGTCACCGGATGGGAGGCTGCGGATCCTTGGCCCCTTGTAGTTCAAGGGTTCATGAATCATGATATCAGTGTGGGAGCATCTCCCGGCTAGTGGCTGGTCCCAAAACAGGTTTTCGTCCTGCTTTATAAAAAAGGCCATAAACGATCAAAGTGATACAAGGTGGAGAGGAGACCCTCTTATAAAGCAAGCTAAAAGAAACGACAAACGAGACGGTAGAGGAGCCACCAACTCCAAGTCGAGCAAGAAAGTCATAAAGGCCAACCCTAGCACTGTGCAACCTAGACTACCAAGTGGGGCTGACTCCGCGCCTCTTGAGAAAACCATCGGACCTCATGCACCGAACCCACCAAGCCATTGCTGGAGAGAGCCGCTTGCCCTCTCGCTCTAGGTCGTGGAGCGCCGATCCTGCTAGCGAATAGCGAGGACCAAGACCAGTGACCCCGAGGGTCACATGTAAAAGATAGGAGACCAGCAAGGTCAACTCTAACCAGAGCCGAAAAAGCTACGTATTAGGATCAAGGCACACTCATAGATGCAACAAACAAAAGCCCGAGTCCGACGACAGTGCCCCCAAAAGGGTCCGTGCGCGTGACAGGGTAGACTAGGGAGATGAGCGGCTTGCGGCACCGGTGTGGGCTTCGGGCGGCGGGCGTGGAGACGCGCCAGGACGTACTGGGCGCGATGCCTACGAAAACATGTTCCTGGATGAAGGCAGCGGTGAGGATGAAAGGGACATGCCGCCCCGCGTTCGACACGGCAGCGTGGCTGTTCGGCTGCCCGCGCGCCATGCTCAACTTCTCGGACGTTGAGAGCAGGAAGGTTGCCGAGTTCCTCGCCCCGGAGGGTTCCGATGGTGACCCGCAAGAAGGAGCAAGAGAACAGTCGTGCGTACGCGCAGCTGCGCATCCGCCGGGACGATGAGGTGCCGATGGAGAGGTTTAGCCAACTACATCCGCAGCTTGTGCAGGCGCAAGGGGAGTACAACGCTGAGATGGACGCAAAGAAGAAGCATGCTTCGGCATGCCGAGGGAAGGCTGGCCCCTCCACCATCACCAACTTTTCGTCAGACTCCGATGAGTCCTTCGAGGCCTACTAGAACAATATTGGTATGGACTCCGACGATTCCGATGATGTGTAGTATCGAAGTCGAGGTAATGTCGAAAGTCTAGGTAATATGGAAGTCGAGGTTTAGTGTCAATGTCTATGTAAAATGTCCGAAGTGTTGAACTATGTGTCGAAGACCTATGTAAAAATGTTCTAAGTGTCGAACTATGTGTACAAAATTTTAAATTTCAACGTTTGATGTGTCAAAGTTTTAAATTTCTAGTTGGTCAATACCCTATTTTACATCATCGGGAATTTCAGTTGTGCCCTATTTTACATCATCTGAAATGTGTGCCCTAAATTTTGTGCCCTAAACCCCAAAAACATGTGCCCTAAAACTGCCTTTTGGTGCCCTATTTTACATCATCTGTTGTGGATGCCCTAAGAGCAACTCTAACAGCTGCCCTATATTAGGAGGGCTGTTTTTGGGTATAGGGCACCTGTTTTAGCGTTATAGGGCACCAAAAAAATCTGCTTTACCAGCTGCCCTATAATAGGGCACCACCTCTCCAACAGCTGCCCTAAATTTAGTGTCCTAAACTAGATCCGACAGTGGTAAATGAGGAAAACACATCTGACGGCCATCTACAGCTACAACACTGTTGTCCTCGGTGGGCGGAAGGCATGGGCTGCAGCAGCTAGCTAGCTATGCCATCGATCGATCGCTTGTAGGTGAGCAGCAGCTAGCTAGCTAATTTATCCATCGATCCATCTAAACACTCGCGCGAGGAAACGGCCGGCGACCAGATCGACCGTGGCGGGCTGGAGGAGGTGGGGCAAGACCACCGCGCGCCATGAAAGGACCATCTGGACCTCCGCCTGCGCGCCGGCATCTGCGACGCCAGGGATTGAGAGAGCAGAGGCCGCCGGGGACGCTGGCAGGCTCAAGTCCGTGACTGGGCTGGAGCTCGTCGGCCGACATCTTTCGCGACCAGGCGCGCGCCTCGCCCTCCGGCTGGGGCTCGTCGTGGAGCGAGCGCGGCCAGCGAGGCCAACGGCTGCGCATCCGTTGCAGCCTCGTTGCTCGTCCTCCCCATCGTCGTCGCGGAGGCCCATGGCCGCCGCCGCCTCTACGCGTCCCGCACGGCCGAGCTCGCCGGAGCCGCGGGGATGACTGGCGCCGGGGGGAATCGGTAGGGAACACCAAGGAGACTCCGTTCCGGTGAGCGGCGGCGTGGGGTTTCGCCGGATTTGGCTGGAATCGGCCGGCGACGGTGGTGGCGGAAAGGGGATCGGGAGGAAACTGAATGTTCCGGCTGGCAGTTGGCTCGCGTGCCAGGAAAAGGAAAGGATTGGGCAGGGGGCGCGCGCGGCCCTCTCTGCCCTTGGGGCAGCCCTATTTTAGGGCACGTGATAGGCCAGCTGTTAGAGACGTGTTTTTCTTTCGTGACTAAAAAACGATTTATTGGGCACCAAGCCTAATATAGGGCATCTGTTAGAGTTGTTGTAAGCATGTATGTTATTTGTTACATACACATTAATACATTATTCTCATGCAAGGATTCTGGATGTTTGCTAAGATGGATTTAATTTATGTTGACTTTTTTCCATTATTGCGCTGCATGCAAGAGAGCGGCGATTTGTCACCCGGGCTACATGTAGCCCGGTATTTTATTTTATTTTTGTCGCCATTTTAAGTTTCTAAAATATCCGGGAAAAATACTGGATATTGACAACGACTTGATCTATGATTCTGAAAAGTTTCAACACGAAATAGTTTATATTGCGCCCTACACGAAAATAACAAAATTCTGACAATTTTGAGAGGATTTGAATCACCACCCAGATCTAGAAATTTGTCTTTTTTACACAGGATGAAATACAGAATGTTTCGCATTTCTTTTTTGCACACAGGCAGGAATCATCATTATCTACGTTTAGGATTTTTTTCAGAATTTTTTACAACTTGAATTTGTAGATTTTAAATTTTCAAAAAACCGGGCTACATGTAGCCCGGGTGACAAAATGATTTTGCGGCTCATCTTGAGTGCTGGTTCCCATTTCAATCTTTTTTTTTTTTTGAACCAATGGACTTTACTGGAAAGCCAAGAATTTTTGTAGCATGGTAATGTTGAATGTTGTGATCATAATTCTTTTTGGAATATTTTTATGAAATAATCTAGCAAATGTGTAATGATATATAATTGAAAACCAACTACTACAAATGGTTGAATTTTGAACGCCGCTGACATTTCCGTATGCTCATAGCTCGTAGTCGCGCGGGCAGGTCAACCTCAAAAAGAACGGATGAAGTCGGGTCTTCTTGTTCGCGCATCTCCTTCGTCTCCAGATCAAGGAGAAAGACCCGATCATGTATCTTCAGGGGCACCGCATTGCTCTTGATCTCCTCCGACTCCGAGAATCGCAACTGTAGCGAAGAAGGGCCATGATAAAGAATGTTGGGATACATGGACTCCAGCTTCTCCTCCGTGTCGATTATAGCGCCCGGAGACCAAGCACCAGTCGAGAGCTGCTCCCACACGGATATCATGAACCTTTCAACGGAAAGAATTCGCAGCCTCCCATCCGCTGACATGGCTAGGTAGTGCTCACCAGGCATGTGTGGGTGCTTCACGATGCCCGACATTCCTGTGCGGACATCGTACCAGAGGATTTTTTGATCGCCGGTGATCCAGTGGATGACACCGCCTGGGAGGACGGCTAAGCCCCTGTGCCCTTCGAATGACCCCGAGTGGCATACAGATTTAGTGGCCGGTCCCCAGCTGATGTCACAGGCATCCGACGGCGCTGAGGTCTGAACTCTCATCATAGTGCCATCGGTAGGGTGGATGTACCTTCTTGCAACCAACAATAAGAAGGAGGAGCAGCCGATGCCGTCCGCCGCAGTGAGCAGGACGCAGCTTGTTACTGAACCCGTGCCGGCGTCCATGGAGATGTTTGGCGGCTCCGAGAGGAAGGTTCGGACGTCGGTCATTGGGTCATACACGCACAAGTCAGAGCCGAAGCTCTCGCGTCTTTTGAGGTGAGGGCGCCGGCGGAGGACGACCAGGCCGCGACGCGACGTAACCGGGTCGTACTCCCAGAGGATGTCGGCGGCCCGGCGCGACACAAAGGGTGCAAGGTGCTTGCCGACCAAGGACGATGCCGCGGGCGTGACAGGGTAAACCAGGGAGACGATCGGCTTGCGGCGCTGGTGTGGGCGCTTGTTGCGGCGGGCGTGGAGACCCGCGAGGACGCCCTCGGGGACGATGCCCGCAGAAACCTGCTGTTGGATGAAGGCAACGGCGAGGATGCGGCGGCGGAGGAGCCGACAGACAGCGGCACAGCGGATGAGGGTCGTGGCGTCAGAGCGCATGACGATCTCCAGCAGGAGATCCGCCGGAAGGGTCCGGGGCGGTGCCAGCGCCGAGCATGGCTCGCTCTTTCGCCGGCGTTTCCGTGGCGCCATGGGTTTGGATCGTAATAGCAGCACTATATATGAGATGTGGAGTTAATTGGATCAGGAAACGATCGATACGGGCCGGTGCACAAGAGTACCATGTTTGGACACGACAGGTATTATGGTATGTTTTTATATCTTTCATAGCCGATACAACTCGTGGTGGATCTATCTAAGATCTAGTAAGAAAAGTATATACAGGAAAGACGGTTTATAATTCCGAATTGCAGCATCAGGTTACAGAGGATAATATAACCTGAAACTGGCCATTACACACCAAAGTCCAGTCAACTGCTATCATCTGGTCTCGCCGATGACACTATTCCAGGCGTAATGCCTTGCAAAACGGTAACGAATGGCAAACGCTGACGAGCTTGCTTTGTGTTCTGTGACTGCTTCCACGTTTTGTTCTTACGGCGGTCGCGGTAATCTCTTCTACGTCGATACGAACGATAGCTTAATGCGTAATCATCTTGTCGTGGATGGCGGTGAGTGCGAGGACGAACGCGTGGTCCACGCCGGCGTTGATCCTGACAGTATACGTGTGCACCGCGGCCTCCTCTTCCGGCAGTCTTGCTGTTGTCTCCCTATACGGGAGACGGTCATCGGGCCGAGGTAGCTGCTGTGGACGAAGAAGTCGGGCGCCCGATCCGGCCCGGAGGAGCTTGAGTTGCCGTCGAGGAACACGTGGAGCGTGAACCCCCTCCTAATGAACCGCGACCCGTCCACGGCGACGAAGAGCCGCTCCGTCCGGCTGGTGCTTTGGCCCCTGAACGCCTCCCACCGGTCATGGTGACGGCTCGTGCTGACGAGGGTGATCAGCGGGCGGCGGGACGCAGAGTCGAGGATGCGGAGGGAGCGTAGGTGGCTGTATGACGGCTCTCTCCACCTGCATCACGGCCTCGCCGATGGAGTTCCTCACGGCGATTTGGTCACCGTGAACGTCGTAGGCTGCGGCGCGTAGAACCGCTCGTCCACCATCTCCGCTATCTCCGACGGCTACGCCATCTCGCGCTGATCGTGAGAGGATGGCTGCTCCTAGACCCAAGGATTAAAATGGTTTAGATCCAGGAGAGGATGGTTGTTTACTACGAGTAGCTTGTTGTATGATATGCGGTTGTCCAAGATTGGTTACTTGTTGTACAAGACATTTTGTCGCATAACAATAAGTTAGTTATGCTGGATCTAGGCTCTAGGGCATTTCCTTCGGTGGCTTCTGAACGAATGTTATCCTAACCCTAATCCCCATGTGCTTGATCCTGACAAAGCCAAGTCTATGTAGATGCAGGTTGGGTGCACAACAATCTTTGGTTGGGAGTGTCTGGAGCTCAGTCGACTGAGATTTGGAGCTCAGTCGACTGAGATTTTGTTAAATCTCAGTCGATTATATCTCACGTTGGATTTGAACGTGATACGCAGTGTCGCGGATCTGTTCAGTCTTCCGGCTGTGCCGTTGCTGCCCACGCCTCTTTCGTTAATGCCACGTGCTCCTGTGGCCCTGCTCGCCCCTGACCGCCGAAACAGCAGGCTCGCGGCGAAGCCACAACTACCAGCGATCGACAAAGCGTAGCGTGTTCTTCACAAGAAAATGGGGCTCGACGTTAAAGACATGCCCCTGGTGCAGGCAAGGAAACAATTCGAGAACACCTGCAAGACTCCGTTCTCTGATTAGACAATCGAAGGGTTGAGGACCCTCTTCAGGCTGAACTTGCCGTCCATGACGACAGCCGATGAAGCTTTGATTGGCCTGGCTGGCCCAGGGGGAAGCGATTTCCCGGCACCGACGGCGCTGGACGTCTCCGCCTGATCTACCCCTTGTCCCAGACCGAGCCACATAGTCGCATTTTGAAGAAATGACGATTTATCTTTTCGAGAGACGGGACGGAGTAGGATGATCTGGATCCTCGCGGGGATACTTTTCTCTCGTTTAGTAGGCCCTGTCTTGTTTGGTTCTTTTTCTTTTGACTTCGGTCATTTCATGTTTGCTTCTCTTATATCAATGGGGCGGAAGGAATATGAAGGCGGTAATGACTGAAGGGTCAGAAGTTCAGCGTTGAGGTTTTGGATGAGAAGCGGATGATACTTCACATGCCGCTCTACGAGTACGGTTGGCTTGCGGGGCGGTGTCCTCGTCAAAACCAGAAGCTGGGCGGCTGTGAGCCTGATGTTTGTTGATTTGCAGCAATACATGCTGCTACACCAACATCCTGATCGACATCCTCGACAACGACGAATGTGTGGACGACCAACGTGAGTGGAAACCTAGCAAGTGGACAACAATGAGCATGTCGCCAAGGTAATGCACATTGACACCTATACGATACTAGCCACCAACTTTTCGTTCGGCCACGCGACACCAAAATTCACGTAGCCAGTAACATGTGAAATGTGTAGGAGGAAATGTTTGACGAGCCAACACTGATGCTTGATGAAGCCTCGCAAAAATTATGGTTAAGAGAAACCAACACACGATTCATATAGAGGAGATATCCCACGAGATACAGACGTTAGTGATTTCGTAGCAAAGCACGGGTATATATCAATTTATGATTTAGATGTTAGTGATTTCATAACAACGCACTGCTATTTATCATTTATCCTATACAAAATAATTATTGAATTGTTTCATTTGCCCATAGCAGCGCACGGGCATTTTGCTAGTCAATAAAAAAGGCAAAGTTTTTGCCCCGTTTCAAAAAAAGTATGTTTTGCTTAACTTAAGCCAACCTGTTCCTGGTATCGAACCGTGCATCTGCGCTCGGCTTTTTGGGCCAGCAAATTTCTTATTGGGCTAGGAAAACGCCAACGATCTGTTCCTTACTGACATCTAGTATGGCATCGCTAAAAGAAAATTATCCAGCGAGTGTGCGACGAGCACTAGGGAAAACGAAAGAAAATAAGTGAGAAAATGATTAAATTGTAATATAGCATTGAGTAACTCTAGTTGAAAAAAAGGTTGTTCAAATTTAGAATTCTGAATTGTACCACTCAGGCCTGGGCCCACCACTAGTAGGAAACTGCCTTTCTGTGGATCTATAATCTGTGGCGCACCATATAGTCCATGCGCCACAAAAATTATTCAGTGGCGCACGGGGCAACGTGCGCCACATAATATTGTGGCGCATGTGCGCAACCATGCGCCACAGAAATCATGTGGGTCCCTCCTTCACAAAAATCTGGTGACATTTCTGTGGCACACGGGTCTGGATGCGCCATAGAAATGCTGATTTCTGTGGTGCATCCTGACCCGTGCGCCACAGAAATGTGGTGGGCCCCTCTCCAATGATTGCCTGCGTGTTTTTTCTGTGGCGCATGGTATTGGATGCGCCACTGAAATAAACATTTCTGTGGCGCATCCAGTCCCGTGCGCCACAAAACATGTGGTGGGGCCCACTCCAAGGAAAGAAATGTCGTGCCCGGCCGCACCCCAGTTGACTTTCGTCTTTCTTCGATTCTCTTCTCGACGACGCGCCGCCGCACCACCACCGCCCCCACTCGCCGCCGTCGGCCGCCACAGCCCAACCCGCCCCCACTCGCCGCACCACTCGACGCCGGCGTGCCGTCTCCACCCAACCGCCGGCCGCTGCTCCGTCCTCGACGCCCGCGGAGGACCGGCCGTGCACGCCGCCGCTCCCTCCTCGACGCCCGCGGCCGGAGGAGACCTCGACGCCGCCGCGCCCTCGACACCGCCTCCCTCGACTCCCTCCATCCCCTCCCCGATCAGGTGCTGCTCCTCTTCCCCCTCTCCCTCCCCTCCACACCTGCACATAAGGTGTTTGTGAAAATGCAAAACCTAAAAATTTGTTGCTAATTCATCTAAATTTTGTAGTTCCTTGCTGCTTGTTCTCTTAGTGATGATTCTTTGCTGCTAGTTCATCTAAATTTTGTAGTTCGTTGCTACTAGTTCCTCTAAATTTTGCTAAGTGTTAAATGGTCACTGTTTAAACATACCTTTAAAACTGACTTGAATTAAGGTGCTAGAAATTTTCAAAAAACTATTTTTGAGCTTTATCATGATGTAATAATGTAGTGCAATAGATCCATGAAGGTACATTGTAAATAGGATCAAGATTTCATAACTTTGGTGGCGGTCGCGTGGGCCATGCTCGGTGCAGAGGGAGCCGGCCCCGAGGAGGTGGTACGTCGCCGTATCAGGGAGGAGGACGAGCACGTCCGTCGCTACATGGATTTGTTGGATAGGCAGTACAACAATGGATGGTCGTTTCTTCAGAGGGTTCCTCCTCATCACGTGAGCTATGACCCTGTGAGGGTTCCTTATCTTTGGATGCGCAGCGCCGCGGCTCAGCACCCCGCGGCTCAGGACCCGGTCGAAGTTAGTTTCAGAGGTTCATGTATTAGTGATATTATTCGCGATGTATTAGGGTTAAATAAAAATGTACCAAATTATTCATGGGATCAAGATGTATTAGTTATACTTTTGCATATTTGATCAATGTCCCTACATGCATGAATATAATTTTGGCATGACTTTGCTAAAAATAATTTTAGTTCTGTTCATTGGTTTATATTGTGTAATTTTCACATTGTGTAGTTTGTAGTATATAGTTGTGTAGTTTCTTGATTCTAATGAATTTGTTTTTAATATGTTTTAGTTTCACGGAATGGCCGGGTTTAAGGGTGTGAGGGCATGCTATAGGAAGAAGATTGGTCGGTACGTGTATGGATGTCAGATCCATATCAACAAGAGGAAGCACTGGGCTGGGCTGTTTAATACAACGGAGGAGGCGGCGCGCGCCTATGATTATTTTGCCGTACACGAGTACGGTGATAAGAAGAAAGATAAGGATCTGAACTACCCAGCGGATCGCCACCGTGTGAATGAGTTCATACCGGATGGGATCAGACAGGTGGAAATGGCCAAGGAGATGGAGCACAGGTTGGCTGAGGCGCAGATCGCACGTCGCAACGCACGCCCCCAGGACGACCCGTATGTGAGCCATCTCCTGCAGAACGAGCCAAACTTGATGTCCTACCAGCAGTTCGGCGCTAGTCCTTTTGACGGTGCTGGTCCTTCGTACGGCACCGGTCCTTCCCACGTCGCCGGTCCTACTGACGACGACATCATTTCTCTTGGGATCTGGGCGGAGGAGGAGGAGCAGCAGGAGGAGGAGCAGCAGGAGGAGGAATGGGAGAAGGACTGGGATTCCGACTCTGAGCAGCAGCGGCAGAAGCGGCAGCAGGAGCGGCAGCAGGCGTCGGAGGAGCGGCAGCAGCAGCGGCACCAAGAGTGGCAGGAGTCGGAGCAGCAGCTACTGCGGATGTTCGGGCCGCCGAACCCCGATGCTTATCACCACAGCGACCCTAGGCACTGGGTCGAGGTGAATAGGCGGGACGGCATACCTCCGTTCCGCACTCTTTCGGGTCAGCCGTGGGGGAGCGAGGACACTGATGACCCTCTGGATCCGATGTTCTGGGCTCAGCTGGATAGGTCGATGGACTCATAGAGCGACTTGTCCACTTCTTTCCGTACTATGTTTTATGTTGACTTGTCCACTTATCTATGTAGACTGATGTTTCCACTGTACTTGGTTAAGACTAATGTTTTATTTTCATGCATATGCCAATGTTAAATGCATATGCTTGTACTATATATGTATGTATCTCGGACTCTAAGTGATGTGATGACATATTTATCTGTCTGTTTTAATACCGTGTCAAAATATATTACTGTTTCTATTATTTTCTATATAAATACTGTAATATACATGTATTATTGTCAAATACAACAAATAATCGATAATACAGCAAATAATCGATAGTATATATAGCAAATAATTTAGTGGCGCACGGTAAATAATTTTGTGGCGCACCATATTCTGTGGCGCACGAACGAAGTGCGCCACAGATACATTATTGTCAAATACAGCAAATAATCAAAATTATTTCTGTGGCGCATGGAAAATATTTCTGTGGCGCATTTCTGGAGGTGCGCCACATAATTGTCTACTTTCTGTGGCGCACGGAAATTTTTGTGGCGAGAATTCTGTGGCGCACCCACTATGCGTCACAGAAAGCTATTTTGGTGCGCCACAGAAAGGCACTTCCCTACTAGTGCACAGTGGTGCGGACTGTGCCACCCGCACAGGGCCCCAAATTTTTAGGGGCCCAGAAATTTTGAATTTATCTTTGTACGTCAAGAACAAAGAAATTTTATCGAATTATGTACGTAAAAGAACGTATGGCGTAGTGGTCGAACACCTTGTTTTAGTTGTGAACTGAAATTTAAAACTGGGTTGGGTTACCGTAGAGGGAAGCCTAACCCGTGAAACTACAGATGTCTTGATTTTGTTTTTTGAGAGAATGTATTGGGAAGTTGGGACATGCCACCAAGCAACTCGTCAAGGCACGCATATACGTTATTGATTGGAGCTAGTATTAAATGGGTTTTTGTTTTGAACGGTGGCTATATTTCTTGGAGGGAACAAAAATAATGGTTATAGACTAGTTACCCGAAAATTCGGAGGCACTCAGCTGGTGCATGCCTGCCTGGACACGACGTAATGGGGTCGTTTGAGTTTAGAACGAAGTGAGCACTCCCCCCCTCTCCCGGCAGCGTAGCAAAAAACATCGAGGCGAGAATCGTCGAGCTGACACGCCGACAGCCATTTTTTGTTCCTTCATGACTTCCTCCACTTTTGCGATCTATTGCCAATCGCCCACTCCGATCGGCACTTCGGTAGAGTTGGTCGCGAATATTGACAAAGAGAAAGTAGGGCCCATTTCTCAGATTTTAGCACAGGGCCCTGATTTTGCCGGCCTGGCCCACCACTACATTTTAGAATAATCACTAATAAAATGAAGGTGACATTTAAAAGCGTGTACTTACAAAATATTTGTTTAAAAAAGTGTATAGATACATCAGATTCATCAACTATTAATATGGATCGGAGGAAATTGTAATGAGTTCCACGGTGTAACTCGTGTTGCATAGACAAAAATGTGTTGCTTTAGTATTTCAGAAACCAAAAGTTTGCAAAAATTTGGTCTTAGTACGTTCATATTATAATTTCGTCCTAACCAAAATTATTAAATTCGTGGTAGCACGGCTCACGATGCAAATCCAACGCCTAGAACATCTTTTCTCAATTGGGACCCACTTGCAACTCTTATGCTATCACGAATCACAATACAAATCCAACAAACAACAACATTTCTCTCGCTTGCAACCCTCCAGCAACTCCAATGCTAGCATGAATCACGATACAAATTGAATGTCCACAAACATATTTTCTTAGTTGCAACCCACTTGCAGTTGAAAAAAGACTCAGTTACATCCCACTTGGAACTAAGAAATGTTAGTTGCAACCATAAAATGCTCTAGTTCTATGGGCAGCTGAGATCTGCTGATGGTTAACGGTCAATAGAGGCAAGGACTGCACATTCTCCTTCATCTTAAGAGTATCTGCAACGACGCTCCAATAAAGGTAAACAAGTGGAATTTACTCTTATTTTTCTTGGTCCAAATGTGTGTACTGAAGGTTGTTTTTTTTTTTTTTTGCGGGTAAAGAACTGGCATTATCCAGAGATATTACAGAAAGGTCCCTGAGGAAAAACAAAATTACAGCTTAGCCCTTCTGCAGCGTTGACCACGGCTTCGACGCACCGGAGCTGCTGGTGTACTGAAGGTTGTTGTTGTACGTGTCTTTGCTCCACTCACTATGGCATGACATTCAATCATGTTTTGTTGTCTCTCTTTTCTTTTGTAATAATTGACATATATGATGTCTCTAGACGTCGTATTGTTACAGAGTCCCGTTATATCTTGCACTGTCTTGATGCATTATACACAACCCATTCCAAACAAACGGAAGCTAAGTACAGCTCTAAACAAGTTGATATCTTCTATCAATTGGAGAGCTTGAGAGTCTATGAAGGCCTCAGTTAGCTCATGTACACAACTAGATAATACTCCGTGTGTTGTTGCTGGAATATAAACTAGTAAATGAAAGATACATGTATGGGAAACATTGATAATTTACTTGTGATAATCCCAGACAAAAATACATTTTAACCCCATCAGAACAACTAACATTTTAAATCAATTGCAATTTCAAAAAAACAACTAACATTTTAAATCTGTTTTCCCTCAGCGGTGTGTGAAAAAAGGCAGTCATTGCAAATATGAAGAGAATGCGCTTGTCGTCTCTCAATTATCATATATTTTCCAATCGTAAAATTGCATGTATATATGATCTGAAAGGGCAGTGACCTATGAGGAATGCCAACGTTTGTTCAAATAACAACTATGCTATATGCAAGCGCGTATTGTGTGTTGGTACCCATTTCAATATTTTTTCTTACCCATGGACTTCACTGCATAGTCAAGAATTACTGTTGCATGTCAGTGTTTGAATGTCATGATGAATTGTGATGATATAATTCTTTTTTATATACTCTTAATGAAAAAAATAAGTAAAGGTGTAGTGTAATGATACCCATTGAAAACCAACTACAAATGTGTGAACCTTGAATTCTGACTAGGAAGCACGTGGTGCAATAGTCATTAAAATATTCTCATAGATTGTAGTCGTGCGAGAATGTCAACCTCAAAAAGACAGGATGAAGTCGAGTCTTCGTGGTTGCGCATCTCCTTCGTCTCCAAATCAAGGGCAATGACCTGATCATGTACCTTCAGCAGCACCACATTGCTCTTGATCTCCTCCGAGCACCGCAACTCTAGCAACGACTGAAGGCCACAGACAAGAATGTGTGGATGCATTGACCAACCACCAGCCGGGAGCTGCTCCCACACGGATACTATTAACCCTTGAACGGCGAGAATCCGCAGCCTCCCATCCGGTGACATCGCTAGGTGGTGCTCGTCAGGCATGGGTGGGTGCTTCACGGTACCCGACTTTCCCGTGCTGACATCGTACGTGAGGATCTTGTGATCGTGGGTGAGCCAGTGGATGACGCCGCCTGGGAGGACAACGACGCCCCTGTTCTTTTCGAATGATCCCGTGTGGCATAGAGATTCCGATTCAGTGACTGGTCCCCAGCTAATGTCGCCGGCATCCGACGGCGATGAGGTCTGTACTCTAAGAGTGCTATCGGTAGGGTGTTTACACATTCTTGCAACCAACAATAGGAAGGGGCGGCAGCCGATGCCGTCCGCGGCGGTGAGCAGGACGCAGCTTGAGACAAAACCCTTGCTGCTGTCCATAGAGATGTCTGGCGGTTCCGGGAGGAAGGTGCGGGCGTTGGTCATGGAGTCATACACGCACAAGTCGGAGCTGGAGCGCTCACACCATTTGGGGTGAGAGCATAAGCGCCGGCGGTGGCGGAGGAGGACGAGGCCGCGACGCGACGTCACGGGGTCGTACTGCCAGAGGAGGTCAGCCGCCCGGCGCGACACAAAGGGTGCGAGGTGCTTGCCGACCAAGGACGATGCCGCGGGCGTGGCAGGGTAGACCAGGTAGACGAGCGGCTTGCGGCGCCGGTGTGGGCGCTTCGGGCGGCGGGCGTGGAGACGCGCGACGACGCACTTGGGCACGACGCCCGCGAAAACATGTTGTTGGATGAAGGCGGCAGTGAGAATGCGGCGGCGGAGGCGCCGGCAGGCGGAGGCGCAGCGGATGATGGTCGTGGCGTCCGAGCGCGCGACGATCTCCAGCAAGAGATCCGCCGGTAGTGTCGGCGGCGGCGGCGCCAGCGCCGAGCACGCCTCGTTGTTTCGCTGGCGTTTCCGTGGCGCCATGGCTTTGGATGGGAGTAGTAGTAGGCAGAAAACGGATTTGTACAGCGGATTGCGCGCGCAGTGCCATCGATCCGCTAGCCTACCGCTATATATATGCTTTGATATATGTGGAGTTGGATCAGGAAACGGTCGATTCCTGGTGCAGAATAGTACCATGTTTGGACTCTGCGCCTATTATGATCTGTTTGTGTCTTTCAGAGCCGATACAACTAGTGCTGAATCTATCTAAGAACAAGTATACAGGAAAGACGATTTATAATAACTAGTAAACATGCCCGTGCGTTGCAACGGGTGTGAAAAAAAATCATCTTTTAGTCGGCATGACCCTAGCCTACCCTGCGCTGCCACGTCCTTCATGCTCTTGATCAACAATGTCCTCTTGTAGCATTTGGCCGTCTTGTTGTACTCATACCGAACAGGTTTCTGCCCGGACATAATCTCCAAGAGGAGGAAGCAAAAGAAAATTGTTTTAGAGGACATTATCTACCTTTAATTAGTTCCAGAATATACATATTAATTCAACAAATATCATTTAATTTCCTGATATCACATTAACCAACATCATAATCGCCACAAAAACACTGGCCTCCATTCATGAACAATACGATTGGACATATACTTTATATTTTTTCTCACTGCAAAATTTTCGATCAGGTAATAATCCTCAAGGAGGATAAGCCTTCTGAACTGTAGTTGCATGTCAAGCCACAAATAAATCATGATTGAATATGCAAAGTGGAAATATATTTTATATATTTTCTCACTGCGAATTTTCAATCAGGAATAATCCTCAAGGACGATAAGCCTTCTGAATTGTAGTTGCATGTAAAGCCACAAATAAACCATGACTGAACATGCGAAGACATGATCACGTGATAATGGTATAGCGATCTCCCAAGCTGTATCCTTGAAATAGTTGGTATACCTATGGATACAGAAGGTAGAATACTACACAATTTGAAGGACTATACCTATGAATACAGAAGGTAAAATAGTTAAATAGTACACAATTTGAAGGACATCAAAACGAACCATTATATGAAGCACAAGGTTTACACGTTTTACTGTAAAATCCAAAGTAGTCAGTAGATGAACTTTTCTTTCAACCTGTACAATGAGAATATGAGAAGGGAAACAAATTATCTATCGCTGCAAAGAATATGACATATCGCTTGCATGGAGAAGGACTGAAGGAGAGCGCAGCCCAAAGAGAAGACAGATTCATATATGTTGCTTGATTAAACATCGCAATTTACCAATACAGTAACAACTCATTCTAACGGCAGAAGATTGAGTAAATAGATAAACACATTAGAAGATCAATTTGCAACCAGCCAACCAGCATTATTAAATAATATGCTCACTCTCCCGTCAGATCAGAGAAAAAGGGATTTACATGTGCCCAGCGGAGTTAGCTAGAGCCGAGTCCACGAGCTGCAGGTCGGTGCCATTGGCTCACCCGACGATGCAGGTCGACCGGCTCTATTGCGCGCAAAGGTGCGGCGGCTACCTTGGTGTCCCCTGGCTGGACCGGCAACGGCGTCCTCGGCCGGCTTCTGGCGCAACGGCAGGACACCCATGAGCGACGGCAGCACCGGCACGGCAACGCAGGCAGATCGTGGTCACCAGTCTCATCCCTCGCGCGTGGCGCGCCTTGATTTTCGGAGCTCACCTTCTCACGGTTCATGTCTGCTGCAGAGGACGATGATGACAGTTTGAATATTTGAAAAGCGGTGGCGACGAGGCAGACGACACTCGACAGGGAGGATGAACGGCGGCAGCTTTCGGCGGCTTTTCCTCATGTGAGATCTTGGTGTATGTTTCGTCACGGTTGATCTCGCCGCTCGCCTAGGCTCTTCCTCCATGGCACCTTCGATTCGCGGCTGCCTGCCCTGCTTCGACCCTCACAATAGACAAATTTATGGGAAGAGTTCCAAATTGAGCTAGAGTCCGGATCGGTACGGTTCCACCTTGAGCTAGAGTCTGGATTGGTACGGCGCGAGGACGTTTGTAAACGGCGTGCGGAATCCGTTTCAGATCAGAGCTCGTGTTGGATACCGAACCACGATCGAGCGACCTCACGCGACATAGAAACCAATTTTTTTTTTGGAAAAAGAAGACGTTACCTGACTTATGACTTAATAATAATTCCGAATTGCAGCCTCAGGTTACAGTGCATAATATAACCTGAAACTGCACATCACACACCAAGCTCATACAAATGCGATCATATCCCAGGCCATCACTGTACAATAACCCAGAATGTCGTTTCAAGAAAAAAAACTGCTCAAAACGTAATCATCAGAATTGCCATTTTCATTAATGGGGAATAGCCGAAAACGGCTCTAAATGCACAAATATCGTAATGGAGCACGACCACATTGTACATCTTGACCGACCATCCATGTCATATAGTGATGAAGTAATATAATCCATTATACTACATCAAACTTAACCCTGAGCCCTAAAGTACAACCTCGCAACTTAATGCGGGAATCCAAGACAATAACCATGAGCTTATTTGGGTCCCTCTCCCGTTGTAATTATTGTTGTATATAGCCCCAGTTGTAGCTTCTAAGACTCTGTTTCAATTTTTAATAAAATGTTGTGGGGCACAAGCCTTACAATTCTTGCTAAAACAAAGACAATAATCAAGCGAACACATGTAACAAATTTTATTGATCTCTTACATGATAAAATTCATGATCATGGATATATGGGGGATTTAATGTGAATTTTTAATTTTTTAATTTAATAGTGAATTGTTGTCAATCGGAGCCACGCGCTCTTGCTCATGGGTCCCACTTATCAGCCATCACCCTAGACCGATGCTAGATCTGCATCGCAATGCTCCATCTGTCCCTATGCATGTGTCGTCCTCGTTTTATGTGTTTTAATTGACCGCTAATTTGACAAATAATACATGCAACACACGTCGTAAAAGTTATAACATCGGAAACTCTTTTCAACTACGAATGCAATTGTATATTTCTTGTGACATATAATCCACATTTTGTTGGTCAAAATAATGGTCAAACTTACTTTTAAATTGGAACGGAGGTAGAAGAAATTCACTTTGTCACACGGGAGTATATGTTAAATAAACATTTTGAAATGTAAAAAAAATTGGAACAAATATTTGACATGTACATCTGGATATTATAAGTGTGCACACCATGTTTCGCAGAAAACTGATATTCTTTTGTGGCATGTGTAAAAAAAAAGGAAATTATGTCTCACGAAAAGCCTTTATTGGCCCCGCAATTGAAATGACATTGTGACACATAGAATACCAAGATGTAGGTGTGAGCTTTTTTGTCGGGTCTATCAACATTAAAAATGCATTTAAAACACATCTTTAAAAGTGAACGCACTCCGCGGTTATATATAGATGGACCGAACATCTTGTATGCTGCAGTAATTCAAAAACTAGCTCAACTTGTTAGAGTGAATCCAGCCAGCCTGTGGTTGGATAATCCACCAAGTAGGGCTGGAATTAAAACTCGAAACTCGCGAGTTAAACGAGTAACTCGAAAATCGACACGGCTTGGCTCGAACTCGTTGCTAAACGAGCTGAGCCGAGTTTTCATTTTTGACGGTAAACGAGTACGAGTTAAACGAGCCGAGTTCCGAGCTACTCGTTTAGCTCGGTAAAAAAAATCATGACCTATATTCTTGTCTTTGTGAACAATTTTGGCTAATTATTATATATTAATGACTAGATATTACTTGATAGTGTCATATTATCATTGATTATTATGATAATTGTATCATACATGGCCAAATAATTAGAAACAATCATATATAAAAGATATTATAATGCATGTTAACAGTTTTTATCGAGCTAAACGAGCAAACTCGCGAGTTTACCGAGCCGAGCGGAGTTCTAATTCTGAATTCGTTTGTTAAACGAGTCGAGCCGAGCTAACTCGTCAGTTGACCGAGCTTGAACGAGTCGAGCCAAGCCGGCTCGGCTCAGCTCGAATTCCAAGCCTACCACCAAGTAGTGTTCTTAGGTTGATGGTGGATGATGTAACTATTATTTGAGTTTTAATAAACCTAGCCATGATGGCCTTTCCCTAAAAAAAACATGATATCAGATGCAATGCGAGTTTGATGGGTCTGGACTGACCCTGGGATTGTTCGTGGAAACAGCGCATGGACGAATTTAGTCTTTTTTACACATACTACAAGAAGTATCGGTTTTCTCTAAAACAACTACCTAGAATATCAAAATATTTTTTGTCCGGATTTTAGCATTTCAAAACATGTTTAAAATGCATTTCCCCGGAGGTAGTGTATAGAACTATAGATGGGTCGAACACCTCGTATGCTGCAGTAATTCAGAAACACCATGATACGGATGCGATGCGAGTTTGACTATTTGACTGGTCTGTTCTTGCCTGGGGATCCGTGGCAACAGCACATGGATGGATCTTGCTCCGAGTAACATGGACCAGCAGAACACTCTTGCAGCATCTCCGCGCACAGACATGCGCATTTGATTGTTCTGTCCCAAAACCGAAATCTGATCCGGGGCCCGTCAAACAGGATGGGCAAAAAAATACACAACTTTCAGTTCTACTAGGGGCAGCTGAGATCAGCTCTTGTGGCAATGAAATGGCGCGGTCAATGGAGGCACGGACTGCACATCCTCCTTAATATTCAGTCCAAACAACTGTGTATAGCTGACACACATTCATACTCCCCGTGAATATTCAAGACATGTACTACCGATACTCTGAAGGTTAGCCAGTAAAAGAGTTCAGATGCTCTAGTTCTACGGGCAGCTGAGATCTGTCGCTGATGGTGATTACATGAATGGGTCAATAGAGCAGAGGCATGGACTGCACACATTCATTCTCCCCATTAATATTCAAAGCCATGTACTGATACTATGGTTGGTTTCAACCTCCTTTTCAAGAAGAAAAAAACTCCAGATCATCCGTGCAAATATTTCACATAAAAAGAGATATCAATACAGTAGCTCATGATTGTGCTAAACAGGTCCTTAGGCGACGCCTAGATCGACCTATCTTTAGGTGTACAAGTTCAGCTCATTCTTCAGCTTCTTGTCCTGTAATTTTAGCACTGCAATCTGCTGTTGTACAGGGCATTGTTTTACTGATGTACTCTGCTGTTGAGCTGAATAAAATTAGGCGCCTTTGGCGCCCCCTGTTGTTCAAAAAAAAAAATGTACTGATGCTAGGTTTCAACCTCCTTTTCATGAATGGGTCAATAGAGCAGAGGCATGGACTGCACACATTCATACTCCCCACTAATATTCAAAGCCATGTACTGATACTCTGATTTCAATCTCCTTTTCGAGAAGAAAAACTGTACTGATACTCTGATGCTAGGTCCGTGCAATAATCCCTTCTTTAACCTCTGCCAGCTCTTGTTGTTTTCGGTATCTCCATGCGAAGATAACACCACAAATATTCAGTTAGCTTCAGAGTAACACCTCAATGTCACACATGCTGCAAATCTGAAATGCCATTTCCAGTTGCATGAAAAATTTCACAGCTTTGACACAAACACTTCGATTCCCAATAGGACGACCCAAACCCATCGCTGATTTCAATAGGCCACACTGGCGGCATGAATCCATGCAAAGGAGAGAAAGGTATCACAACAGAAACAAAGCATTGCCGCCCATGACCCTCTTTGGTTAAGCCCAAGAGAGGGAACCTCCAATGATAGACACCCAGAAAGACAGCTGAATCTACCATGATATATGAAAAGGAGGGTGGCACTGGTAGGCCATCATCACAGGTGCACCACCGCCACCACACCACATGCCATGCTTCTCTTCAGAAGGCTTGACATGACACAGAAAGATGGAGAGAAGAAAAAAAGAGGCAACACCAGGACCCATTCACATGACAATCATGCACTACAACCTAGACCTAAGAAAAACTTATGACGCTGCTCATGGTGTATTACAACTCCGAACTAGCACGCTTGCTCACTGGCAGTTGGAGCTCCTGCCGGGGCCTCCGTAGTAGAAGTAGGAGCCCCAGTCGCCATTGTTGCCGTTCTGCACGTCGTAGCAGTTGGACTGCTCCGTGAAGGTGCCCAGGCCCCGGGGTGCCTTGAGGTTGTTGGTGCTGTCCACCACCTGGATGTTCTTGAAGTAGCTCGCCTTGCTGAACCCTTCCTCCGGGAAGTGCCCGCTGCCCATCTGCGTCGACGTGTGCACACCGTCCGGCTGCGAGTTCACCACCTCGCCGCCCCACTCGATCATCGACGCGCTGTCTGCCAGGTACGAGAAGAGGAACGACGGCCAGTACCCAGCACGTACTCCTTGCCAAACTGCATCCACCAGTGCCCTCTTTCGGATCCTGCTCTCGCATAACACACATAATCAGTTAGAAGACATGCATCATTATGGAAGCAGGTGAGATAACATCTACAAAACCATATGCATTGACAGTATCATAATAATCTAGACATCAGTACAGGGCAGCCGTTTAGCCTCGAGATGCCGACATTCATGCTTGCACTAAGCAGGCCACGCATGCACTCATTACCCGTGCTCAATGGAAATGAAAACACTTGACTTTCTATCTCGGCACTTTCAACAACACTTGCTTGCTGAGGTGAAAAGATGCAATGCTTCATGAAACTTCTATTGACAAACACAACCTAGAGTAATCATCAAGCCTAAAAAGCTTGTTGACTAAAGAACCCAAGAGTGAGGGGGTACTAAATGATTTCCATAGCCCTAGAGTTCAGTCAAGGTGCAAGAGTAAAGAGCACAGCACCAAGTGGGCAAAGATTTTCTGGCCTGCATTTCTAACAGTACTATGTTGAAGTGCTCCCTCACCTTCCAGATCAGTAAGCTGATGTCATACTGGTTGCCGGAGTAGCCTGAGAGGGGGAAGATGCTGGCTCCCATAGCGACCTCGCTGTTGATCTGAATGAACCCTGAACACAGCATGTTGTAGCACCCTGTTGCCTGGTACGCATCACTCTACATAAGACAACACGCAGAATACATCAGCACAAGCACATCTCACAAACTGGACTTGATTCATTTCACACAGGATTGTGAAGACAAAACTTACAGTCCAGTAGGTGAACAGCCTTGTGTTGTTGTCCCCATAGAGGTCTGGGCTAACCTGATGAATCATCAAAAAGAACAGAAAAAAGTTCAGAGCTCGTGACACCAGACTAGCTAAAAATATCAGGAACAGAGCTGTCGATCAACGGCAGGAAGGGTCCTGCATTTACTAGACATGGGCTACGAGAGTGAAGCTGATGGAGCTGTATGTGGTTGGATGATCTTTCAGTGGTACCTGCCAGCCAGCTTCGATGCTGTTGAGATCCTCCCCGAAGGAGCCCCCCAAGATCCACAGCTGGGACAGGCTGAACTCGTTCGGCTGCTCGATCTTGGGCTCCCAGACATTGATCGTCGCCTTGGCGCCGTAGTATTTCTCGCCTTGAACGTACGATATCGCGTGCTGAAAATTCACAACAGGCAGTTACAGATAGATACAATGCATAGGACAGCATAGCACCTCGGTGGCATATCATCTTCCATGCTGCAACTCAACACTGAGATACACGAGTACAACGTGTGCACTTACTTGATGGCCGCCTTCATTGAGCATGGCAGGATCGATGGACATCGGGTTCGCCACCGTGTGCCGCTTCCTGCCGTAGCGCTTCATCGAGCTTGCCCGGAGCAGGTCGCCCTTCTTCGTTCTCCGGACAGGGACCGTGTCCTTGGGGCACCTGCCGTTCTGGTGCCACAGCTGAACCATGGCCTTCTCGCCGTCGCCGCCGCTCGAGGAGGCCACATTGCTCTTGGATTCGTCGTACAGGCCCTCCGGGTGATAGCTCGGCCGCATCTGCAGGAGCAAACAGCTTAGGAATCCAGCCAAAAAACCATGGCTTCTACTGCCGACACAGCTGTTGCTATCGAAGTTGTTACCTGGATAGTGTGGTTCTTGAGGTAAGGGTGGTCAAAGGCTGGCTGGTGTGAGATGTGCACGCAGTCTATGATGTCCCCATCTGGGCTCTGCTTGATTGATTTGAAAATAGCAAAGATTAGCATCTACTGAAGCTTGAGCAAGAATCGGCACTGCTTTGGCATCCACTGAAGCTTCAGATTTTGCACTGAAGCTAAGCAAGAAAAAAAAATCGCACAAGAACAACTGCACAAAGTAGTGGGCATCTTTCTTGAAAATTTTGCTTAACTGTATCTGATTTAGCCGAAAGAAAGATGGGGACTTTCGCAAAAATTGTAAAGCGAGAAAGCGAATCGGCCCCAAGAACAACCAGGATAAGAAAAGGGGCCCGAAAGGCCACGCTTTTGAATCCGAGTGTAACTTTGAGCGATTAGCCAAGAACTATAGCTACCATCTAGCTCAAATCCGCCCAAATGCAGCTAAAAACGCTAGGTTTGAACGGGGAGGAAGAAATCCCCATTCAAATCTACAGATGAAGAACGGCAGAAAAAGAATCTAGCTCGGCGCAGGCGCAAGCACGCACCTCGATGCTCTTGACCGGCTTCTTGTTGAGCCGCTTGAGGTGGCGGTGCATCCTGGCCTCGGGCGACCTCGCCGCCGCCGCCGCGCCGCACGAGAGGCACATCACCGCCACCAGCAGGCACGCGCCGACGCGCGCGGTGGCCATGGCTCCCCAGCCCCTCTCGACCACCTCCGGCTAAACCTTGAAGAAGAAATCCCCCTCTCTACAAGATTCACCGCCGGCGGCCGCCACCGAGGACCGGCCTGCGAATTTCAAAACAATGCGGGGCTGCTGCGGCGTGGTGGAGCGGTGGCACTCTCGGGCGCCTCGCCGTCTACGCGAGCGCTCTCTCGCACTAGACAACGCTACTACGCTAGTGCTGCTGGGAGGTTCACAGGTGGGCAGTGAAGTGAGGCCGCCGCGGCTGCTCTGTTCTACTCAGCTCTCTCTGCCGCCCACTCTCGCACGCTGCAACTTTTGCCGTTTTCCGGGCTTAGCTTTTTTTTTGGTATATGGACGGAAATGCCCCTGCACGATTCCAAAATTGGTCCGTGTCACCGGCTCTGCATTTGTGCCGCGTCCCCAGGGCAGGTTGATGTCAAATGGAGAGAAAAAAAATCAGAAATTCGCTTTGGAGCTCGGGCTCATATGCTCCCGTTATTTGCAAAAAAAATTCAAAATTTGAAAACTCATCAAAAAAATCTGAAACAAATCATGCATGTACCTGACCATGGTACGCACCACAGTATTTTTTTTCGCGCCGAAATGACATCGTACGCGCCCTGTACAAAAATGACAAATTTCCTGTCAGAAATTCAAAATTTGAATCTCATTTTCTGACAGGAAATTTGTCATTTTTGTACAGGGCGCGTACGATGTCATTTCGGCGCGAAAACAAATACGGTGGTGCGTACCACGGTCAGGTACGTGCATGATTTTTTTCAGATTTTTTTGATGAGTTTTCAAATTTTGAATTTTTTTTTAAAATACCGGGAGCATATGCTCCCGAGAGCCAAAACGGCCCTCAGAAAAAATAGTCTACCGCCCACCGGAATGTTGGTCCTCGGTGATGGTTTGGAGCTTTCACGTGTTCAATGCGCCGAGCTTAGTGGAACAAATGGCATTTCTGGCCACCGAGGTTCCATGATATGTTTAGCAAATGCCCTATATCCTAAAATACAGATGCAAATTAGGTAACTACGATTTTTTTTGTCTTAAAAGAGGGTGAAAAAACTTGTCTTCTTGCTTAATTAAGGTAAAGAGAATTGGTTCATTTGTAAAAAAATAAAACTACTACAAACAGCCCAAGCAGGCGTCATGTAACAATGCAAAGCGCATTGCACTGCCGGTCGACCTAGCTACCTGCACACACATCTCATACACGACGCTATGAAGGAGATAGCGGTCAAGGTTGCGCAAGTGTCATCACGACATCATCGCCCGACCAAGCACACCTTAGGTTTTTTCCGAAGAGCATGATTCGAGGGTGGAAGAGTTCGTAGATCTCCACGATGGCATCCCCCAAGGAGGAAAATGACTCATACATGCACCATGAGAACATGCCGACACACGAGGAAACAACCTTCCCTCTTGTCGACAGAGCTTAGCCCGACGACAAAGGGGAAGAGGCAATGGAAGGGGTGGGCGGCTAGGATTCTGCGCGAGTATGGCATGGAGCAACGCAAGGTGGGTCTAACTATACACTAGTCATGTTTTACAAAGAATATCAGATAGGATTACTAAAGCATATCTATCACTGTATAGTAATAAATTTACTTGGGTCAACATCCTCATTGCTTGTCTATATCAGTCAAGCTTTAGGCGGTGCATATTTTATTTTATAAAGACGATTGCAACTCCTCTCTAATGTAGTTTTCAAGTCTTAATTTGTTGACTCGATTTTCATAATTCCGGCGCAGCTTAAGCTTTGCCATTATCCATCCGCCATAACGGTAAAGATCTGGACATGCACAAAAATTTGGCATGCAGCACATGATTTTGAGAGAATTCCTTCAGTGACACCCGTTTAAAACATCGTTCCCTATTTGACACTCCAAAATATTTTCTTCCCTGCATGTCTCTGATAAGTTTTTCTTTCCTTCCATGACACTGCGGACGAAACTACCCTCTCGTATTAAGTCAAACTCTATCCATATCCGTGGGAACGCACGGGGCGGCGGCGCGCCGGCCTCCAGCGGCGGGCTGCAGCTGCACGACCCCAGGCGGCGCCCTTGCCGTGGCCGCGCCGGCCGTGCCCGGCGGCGCCCGCGCCCTGCTCGCCCGAGGCCGCGCCGGCCGTGCCCGGCGCGCTCGCCTGCGACTGGCACCGCTGGACGCGCACGGCTCCGATCTTGGGCGACGCCGGCTCCACCAAGTCGCTCCACCCGGCGCTGTGCCGCCCGCTCGTCTTCGACCCGGCCGAGCCCCGGTGGCATGATCTCCCGCAGGTCGGGGCACCCGACGGCGACGCAGCCGAGCCCCATGTCCGTGACGGGCTTGCAGCGCGAGAGGCAGAGCCTCCGCAGCCCCCGCGCCCGCGCCACCTCGGCCGCCGCCGCGTCCCCGAGGTCGACCCCATTGGAGAGGTCGAGATCGGCGAGGCCGGGGCAGGCGGCGGTGAGCGCGGCGAGGCCGGGCGCGCCGAAGCCGCGGGAGCGGGAGAGGTCGACGGCGACGAGGGAAGGCAGGGGCGCGGAGGAGAGGGCGGCGAGGGCGGCGTCGGGGACGCGCGGGCAGAGGGTGAGGTCGAGGCGGGAGGCGGAGGGGTAGCGCGCAAGCGCGGCACGGAGGAGGAGGTCGGCGCGGTAGGGGCGGAGCACGCGGCGGTGGCGCGACTCGGCGTCACGGCAGGCGCGGGAGGCTAGCGCGAAGGACTTGAGCGCGCGCGGGTCGGCGGCCGCAACCCGGTCCAGGACCAAGAAGAGGAGCTCGTCCGCTAGCGAGTCGAGCGGCGCGGCCGCGACCGTAGCAGGAGGGCGCACGCGGCGTCGCTTGGGGATGTGGGTGTGGGTCGCCCCGACGTCCCTGCTCGCCGCCGCCTTCGTGCGGTCTTCCTCTGTCGGGAGCTCGACGTGCTGGCCGAGCAGGAGCAGGCGGCCCGCCTCCGCCGCGCCGAGTTCGCGCCCGGCAAGCATCCCGCGCCGCGTCGCGCGCCAGAGGCAGCGTCCCTGCTCGCCGCGCTGGCGCTCGCGCTCGCGATCCACGCCGGCGTCAGGCACCTGCTCCGCCGGCGACGGCAGAGGCTCGGGAGGGACGGCGGCGCGGACCCGGAGAAGCCGCCGAACGTGGAGGTGGCCCCCGCGCCGGCGCTGCTGGTGCTGGTGTACTCGGCGTCCGGGACGGAGCTGGCGGGCGCGGCGTCCGAGTGCGCCATCTGCCTGGCCGAGTTCGCGGACGGGGACGCCGTGCGCGCCGTGCCGGCGTGCGGGCACGGCTTCCACGCGCGCTGCATCGAGCGGTGGCTCGCCCCCGGCGGACGACGGTCTTCCTGCCCGACCTGCCGCGCGCCGGCCTCGACCACGCCGCCGACGGCACCGGCACCGGACGGCGCCCCCACCCCCGCCACAGAGTCTTGATGCCATGCCAAGATTGCTCGCGCGCCGCGCACTCTGTTCGTCGCAAGTGCCCTGTTTTCCCTTCGTTTCTGCTTCTGAATTTCGTTTGTTCGCTTCCATTCCATGTGTAAATAATATTCATCGACGTAGGCTGATTCCAAGTGACCTCTGTTCGTCGCAAGTGACGAGCGCAAGCGCAAGTGACCTCCTTCCTATTTTTTATTTTCTGTGCTAGCTGATTCCAGATTTCTGGGCACAAATGGCTGATACTATGCCAGGGGTAAAATGGTCTTTGCATACGCAGAAAATGAGCTAAAGTGTCACCAAAGTAAAGAAAAACTTATCAGAGACATACAGGGAAGAAAATATTTTGGAGTGTCAAATAGGGAACGATGTTTTAAGCGGGTGTCACAGAAGGAATTCTCTCCATGATTTTAGGTGTGGTCAAAACAAGTTCAAAGCTCACCAAAACGTTGGTGAACCGAACTGCGATTATAAAACCGGACATGCTCTTTGTTTTAAGGTGTGTCCGGATAAGATCCGCACCGTTCACGCCATCGACGTGTGCCCCGGGGTTCAAAGCGTGCGTGCGGTTGGTAATTTGGTCCATTCGGATTAACCGTGGGCCCCGCCAATTCGGGGCCACCTACCTCGGGTGCTGTGCCGAGACCCGTCACGTCCCGTTCCCCCACCCAGCGGCACGTGCGCGGCTGCCCCGCCCGTGCGTGACCGGTCTCGCCGACAGGTGGGGCACACTCGCTTGGACCCACCTGCCGCATTTCATTGTGGGTGTGGCATTGGATCCGTGTAGGTGGCCGATCTTTCGTGGACGCACGCACGTACCATACCAGGCGCCGTGTGATCAGCGAGAGGGTCAACCAAGGAGTACATGCCGTGATTAATCTTTCTCTTGTACTACTACGGTACTATTTTTTCACGGCAACTTTAGCAACTACTCAGCGCCCTTGCGCTGAAGATGAACGGGGCTAAGCGATCTGCCGAAGCTGTGGGATGTCAAAATGCATCGGTAGGGGAGCGTTCCGCCTTAGAGGGAAGCAACCGCGAAAGCGGGGGTCGACGAAGCGGAAGCGAGAATGTCGGCTTGAGTAACGAAAACATTGGTGAGAATCCAATGCCCCGAAAACCCAAGGTTTACTCCGCAAGGTTCGTCCACGGAGGGTGAGTCAGGGCCTAAGATCAGGCCGAAAGGCGTAGTCGATGGACAACAGGTCAATAATCCTGTACTACCCCTTGTTGGTACGGAGGGACGGAGGAGGCTAGGTTAGCCGAAAGATGGTTATAGGTTTAAGGACACAAGGTGACCCTGCTTTGCCAGGGTAAGAAGGGGGAGTAGTAGTGCCTACAAACAAAGTACGTACAAACCATGCTTTACATAATTGTGTACTGTTGTTACTAGTACTAACACTGATAATTATTTAACTAGGACTTCCCATCATGACCAGCATGCTCCCGTGCCATCTTCGTGGCGGCAAACAAGCCAAGTTCATACATAGCAGTTCATCAAACAACAGACGTAACCCTACTCTACCGTGGTAGTAGAGGACGACGGACTAGGGCGCGGCCACGACGAATCCATGCTCCTCCTTGAATTCTTCGAAGCGGCGCATCGATGGCTCGTCGCCGTACGCCGCCGCAGCCCGACATTGAGCGCCACGCCAGTCTCGGATGTCGAGCACATCGAAGTCAACGCCGCACGCCGCTGCTGCCGCTACGGGACCGCCGACCGCGGTTGCATGCATGCATCGATCATAAATAATACCCCCTCCGTTCATATATAAGACGTTTTAGATAGTGTACATGTTGACTAGGTGCAAACCAAAAAGAGTGAACATACACAATAAGATGTGTCTAGATACATGTAAATGCAAATGAATGTGTCAAAAGGCTAAAACGTCTTTTATATATGAACGGAGGGAGTATATCACAGATCCATGTTTTGAAAGTCCCCAAGCGTGATGGCGCTAATACGCCGCGACGGCATCACGCATATCGTGAAGATGTTGCGAAATGGTCAAGGTTCGTACAGAACAATCTTAAACCGAACAGCATCCGTACACTAATCACCACTGAAATATTTTAACCGTCATTGCCCCAGACATTGCTGGGATGTCTTTTCTTTTTTTTGAACAGGAACCGCCACTTATATTAAGGAGCTCGGGCAAATTACAACCAGGTCCAAAGAGAACCAAGAATTACAACCAGACTCAGAAAACTTGCACAAAACACCTCAGAAAACAGGAAAGAACACAAACGGATCCACCCCACACCCCAAACATCTAGCCACCGCCGGAGAACGCCGTACCGCCATGCCCAGGGAAGCAAGCACCTCCAACATTGAAGAAGGCTGCAGAACGTACTACTACAGCAGAGCCGAATCAGTAACAACAACCTATAATACTGAGTAACTAGACGTAAAATAAACAAGCCCTGGTAAAAACCTGCACGCACTAATTATAATGCTACAGGGCGCGTTGGTTGGTTTGCTGGTTGGCGCATTGCCAGCAGCAAACACATGGTCAAATGCATGCTGCAGCCCCTGCTAAATGCAGTAAATCGCGATGATTGGTCTCCCCATGACCGGATCTTTTACTTTGGTAAGCGGGTGAAAATAATCGTGCTAAACAGAAGGTTAATTTAGCAGCAGTCCGTGCGGTCCACGTTCTGACAGCTACGGGGACCCACATGGCAATTACCCCACTACCCCTGCGTCGGCTGATTGTTGGATCTCAGAGGCCCACATGGCCGGTGCAATCAGCCTAGAATGCCTGAATGGTGCAGCACTGCGATCTGCGAGCAGAGAAAGATTTTTTTTTTCTTCTTCAGTCTATTGGCTCCTGTGTTAACTAGTAGATTCTCTTTCAGTTCTCTGTTTAGAACCAGACACAGTTACTTCCGTCTGATAAATTAAAATCGAACTACTAACAAACTCATTTAACTAGCCAGAAAATTAGTTTCGATATGCTGCTGCTACTACTATGTACACCAGCGCTGGCCACTGGCATGTGCTGCATGTTACTTTCGTACAACCTGAAGCTTAAGTAAAACAAAAGCATTTGCAAATTGGCCAACACAGGGAATCAATCCGTCCTGAGGAGGAGCTAGAAAGGCATCGATTTGCTTTTGCTCCTGGCTTTTCTCATGCATGCACACAAGCGCTCGAAAGGCACCTTTCTTTCGTTCCTACTTTCCTTGGAGCTCCTATTATTATCAACAAGAAAGTGGTTACCAAAAGGCTAGCGATGCTCTACAGCAAATGGTCACTTGCTAACCGTATATGAGGCCGAATCATTGCCCTAGCTCTCAGTGAGAGGGCAGCTTGTGTGGCACAAAAATGGAGCAGTCAAGCGCACTAGCATGGATATTGGGGGTATGCGTTCCATGAACCTAAGTTTGCTATCATATTCAGAGAGGTGTAGACTGTAGACAAGGCAGGATCATCCGAGTAGGCAAGACATGCAGGGACCTTAGTACACGTCAGCTGACGATTGCACCAGCAGCAATGTGCAATGGCAATGCCGACGATGGCATAGATCGGGACTCAAGCCGGCAATTCCGCCCATGGGCACGTCCGCCCATGGGCACCCGACCCTAATGGGCAGGGTATGGGTCGCTATGTTTGCCCATGGGTCTCGCCCGTGGGCGACCCGATTAGTCATGGGTAGGGTATGGTCAGACATGTGTACCCATGAGCGACCCGATAGGTAACCCGGTTAGCTGACATGTGGGGTCTCATAGTAAGACATGACCAGAGCCCATGTAATTTCCAGCCCAGCCCAACAGTCCAAATCCAACACGCACCACACTAAGCCACTAACCCTAGGTGTGACCGTGTCCCTCCCCAGTCTCTCCCCGTCCCCGCCGCAATCCCTCTCCCCTACTCTCTCTCTCTGCTCAGTGCTCAGTGCTCACGCCTCACGGTGCTCTCCGATCTCTGCTCCCCTCCCTTTCCCGGCAGCAAAACGGCGGCGCTGACCCGCCGCGCCGTTGCTCCACCGATCCGCCGCTCCGTTGCGCCGCCACTCGTTGCCTCCCCAACGTCCATGATGACTTGAATATTTGATGCTGGATAGTGGAAAGTGGACACACAGTTGTGTGGCTTATTTGTGTGGCTGCTTGCCTGCCACTTGATGACTTGAATATTTGATGTAATTCTCGACACCAAGTTTGATGATATTGATGTACTGATGTTGTGATGCATTTCAACACTTATTATGATTTTATTGATGTACTGATGCAGTTTGACACATAAAATATGCCATTTTGGAGTGCCAAAATTGACATGAGGAGCTGTTGTATGCAGACCCGACAGGCGACCCGACGGGTCGGGTGACCCGACGGGCATGGGCATGGGCATGAAATCTGACCCATGAGCAGGGTCGCGGGCAGAGAAGCTTGCCCATTTGTTAAACTGGCATGGGTCTGGAAGAGGTCGACCCGACCAAACCCGACCTGATTGCCGGACCCCGGGTGAGAACAGAAGAGGAGTCATGGGGCAGTGCACAGCTACTGAAAGCCGTTATTATCAATCACATGGTGTGCTTCCGAGCTAGCAGGCTTGTTCCAGTTGCGCTGAAGCAGCTCAACAGTAAACACACAACAGCATTGTATCCCCTGGCCCTTTCTTCAGCCTTCTCCTACCACATTAAAATCAAAAATGCTGCGGACTTTCGTTTCAAAAAAAAAAAATGCTGCGGACTCACTGCAGAACACTTATTAATTCTCGCCCGCTTGTACGATACTGCATAAACTACGTACAAGAAGATGAGAGGTTCGGTGCGGTCACACTTTGGACTGCTGTTGCCTGTTGGGAGTGCTAAGCAGCTAGAGCTCGCCTGTCCTGACAGAGATGTAAGTATATGCAAATCACTCTCACTCAGCTCTCAATCTCCTTGTATTCATTCCGAGTTTCTAAATAGTACGCCATCCTAATTCAGACGACGTACCAACAACATGCAAGAATCAGGATGCAGCAGGTACTATCGTTTAGATAAGCACGCCGTCCCCGTCGGCAGCGTCCAGGGGGATTACATTACGCGGCCTAGCCTCTGAGGCTCTGAGCTACATGAAAGATCATCTATTTTGATATACTAGCCTTCCTGCGTGTGGTTGAGAGGCCAAATCAGATGTGTGACTCGTCAAAATGTACCACTTACAGGAACATCCGAACATGGTTTGGGTACATGTTGGGCATATGGACATGGGGTGAGGGGTCCGTTCAAACACGGCGCGTGGATGATCATCACACTACAAGTAGTCCAGTACTACTACAACGCCATGTGAAGTTGTGACTGTGGACTGAATATAATAAGCCTGGACCTTGTCCTCCCCTGTGTCCCAAACGGACCTGGTGACCTCGACAATAATTATTATTTTTCTTCAAAATATCACTAAATAATTGTTTCAAGGTCATGACCTCCAAGCTCTGGTGCACAGTTCACTGAAGAATGCCAGGGAATATACTCTCGGAAAGTGTTCCGTGCTCCCGAGTTCCAGTGATCCTGGCAGTTTTAAAAAATCGAAAAAATATTTATGAGTTTCAGAGAAATTTGAAAACAATCATGGAGGTAGCCAATAGTGTATTCAATGAACGTGGAAAATTTCACCTTCAAATACTGTGGCTACACAAAAATGACAAATCTGATAAATTTGGAGATTTGAAAATATGCGATTCAGATCCACACTTTTATCATTTTTGTGTAGCCCAGAATACAAAGTATTTGAATGTGATTTTTTGCACGTTCGTTTAATACACGTTTGGCTACATCTGGGATTTTTTTTCAGATTTTTTTGAAACACATAAATATTTTTTTCATTTTTTTTTGAAGTACCAGGATCACTGGAGCTTGGGTGTACAAAATCTCTACTGCTGCATTATATATACCTGAACACGGGGATCGTAGAATCCTAGTCCCTCTTCTCATCACTCCTCATCGGGCTTCAAATAAACCAGATTTCCGTTCATTAAACTGTAAAAAGGACCAAACGACACAAGGACAGAGCCTACATTTGACAGATAATCCTATATCGATCGCTTGCCCGTGAAGCGAGTGCTAGTTACCTAGGAGGAGGCTACGAGCCAAGCCCTTTTATCAGTTTGCTCCTCTAGGTTCCAAAGCAGAGATTAATGGCAATTGTCCACGAGACCGGAAGCGGCCGAGGCTTAGCAGACACGCGCAATAATGCAGCAGCACCCATGGATAAAAATCTTGTGTTACCATGGTACTAGTGTAACTACCTGCCTTTCCGGGACTGAGCTTCGGTGACTTGTAGCTTACAAGTCACCGAGCGACTTGCTGCTCATCCGTCCCTTCGTTTTAGATCTAACGTACAAGATTTATCCAAATCTAAATGTTAAAAATAAAAACATTCAGAAAAAATTGAAAAAAATCGAGTTAATCATAAACGCTCCGTTAGCTATTCTGTGAAAATTATATAAGATTAGGACCAATGGTTAGTGAGTTCACTTTTTTAGAACAAAACATAAAACTCTATTTATTTTCAAACCATTAATCGAAATAGCATGAAACTTTCAGAGAAGACGAAACGAAACATTTAGCATTCACTTGAATTTTTTCAATTTTTTCTAAATATTTTTATTTTTGACATTAGATTTGGACGAATCTCATCCGTCAGATCTAAAATGGATGGACGGATGAGGAGCAAGTCGCTCGGTGACTTGTAAGCTACAAGTCACCGAAGCTCAGTCCGCCTTTCCGATCCATGGAAAGCACAGGCCCATGGGACCAGTCACTCATGTGCCGAGGTTGGTCACGGTTCCCCTAATCCATTCCAGCAGTGATAATTTCTGAAAGCTACATCTTTAACCGTGGCAATCATTTTGCTTAGAAAAATGAAAGAGAGCGACTTCTCTAGCTTCCTAGTGCTACACAGAAGGATAAAACCAAGATTGATCGTGGATAATGGATTAGATGGAAAGGCAACCTTCAGCTACCTTCCTGTTGGATACTACTCCTCAGATCATGTGTAGACATACACACATTATTGTGGACCAGCACAAGTACCAGCCTACCAGGTACATACCAATATGAAGGGCAGTACGTCATACACCTTGTATAGAGAGGGATCCAGACAGGGATATCCGACGCCAATCTGCAGTATATTCAGTCTCTTGCCTCTTCAGGGCTGGAATCCAAGAGAGAAAGGCTGGGATATCCGACGCCAGTACGGCTGAAAAGGGAATATCAGACTGTAAAATTTAGGTGGCAATGAAAATTGTAGAAAAAGAAGAAGATGAAACGCCTTGGCTGTACCAGAAGAGAAGCAGAGAGATCACATGCGGCGGCACATGATAAGATCCCCCACCTCTCTCTGTCGATGCCCAAATCCCTGTACCACCACTTAGCCCACACTTATTCCCTGACCTGGGGGTAAGAAAATTCCATTACCACAGAACAGTTCATTAACGGATTACAGAAATAAATTGGAAGGCTGCACATGAATTTTTTTTTAGAAAAGGGTCACCCCAGCCTCTGCATCAAAATGATGCATACGGCCGCTTTATTAATTTTATTCAACATAGCTGGCAAAAGTCTTACAACGAACGAATACAAGCTGAACCCACCAACGGTGAAACACCACAACTAGCACAAAACGACAGGGTGAACGGGGCCTTGTTCCCCGGCCACAACCGTCGCCGGCTCCTTGGCTAACTCAGAGATAGCGCCTTGTGCACACGCTCCGGCAATCGCCTCCATCCTCTTCCTCGAACCCAACTTCAGCATGCCGATCGGAGCAAAGACTCTCGCCAGTCCTGCCGCCGATGCAACCATGACACCAGGCAACGCCCCCACCCTGTGCAAGTCCACCAAACAGGACCATCGTCGAGCCTCCGCTGCACCACGCCGCCAAGACCAGCCGTCTTCGTCATGGTCGGTGAAGCTCCACTCCACCGGTAGACCACTCCAGGCAACACGTGTTCCAAAACGATGCCCTCAAGAGGGAAAAGCGACACCGAAAGTGCCGCCATCGTCCGATCTGGTAGCACCAGATCTTGGGTTTCCCCATGGAACAACCGAGCGGGTGTCACATCCCAAATTTTGAAACTAAGAAAAACTTAGTTTTACCAGACCCAAAATTCAGAACCAACAAAAACTTTTTGAAATGTTTTCACTAATGGTTGTGGATTCCTTCCCATTGGTATGTTTGACCTGGTGTGACTTGTTGTTTAAGTTGTTTGACTAGTAAATATAAGACCCAACCAATATAAAAATATATTTAACTTTGGTGATCAAGTTATGACAACAAATTTGGAATGTGACTAGAAAATAAAACAAACCCTCTAAAATTATTCACACCCCAGGTTAAAATCCTAAATTTAGGGAAATGAACTTATTAAAATTCCCTCTCTGACCATTCCTCTATTTTATGAAAACAATTCTATTTTTCCTTATTCTAGGAATGAGATGAAGTAATAATCATCTCAGCTCCCTCTCACTCATTCAACCAAAAAGGAAATTAAGATCATGATGAAGAAATGACCTTAAATAAATTATTTCCTCCCTATTTCTCTATTTCTTTCAAACAAATATTTTCTCCATGAAAATATAACTTAATTGAAGTTACCATATTTGTCAAGAAAGTTCCAAAAGTTCAAAACAATATTTTATCACTTGCTTTAAAATATTAAAGAAATGTTAATTTAGTTTTACCAAAAATGATTTATTCAAACCCTATGAACAAATGTGGTTCCAAACATTTTATTTTGCAACACCAATTTTTGTGGAGCTTCTACAGGTATATGGGAGGCTACCTGAATTTTATCAAATTTTTATAAAATATTTAGGTACCCCAAATAAATCCCCAAAGTGCTTCTGTTTTTACAAAAGAAAAAGGAAATCAGAAGAGAAGGAAACGCCAGGGGGCTTTCTGCAAGAAGTTCATCTTCTCCCTGTAGCAGCAGTGGCCGCCCGTCGCCGTGTCGTCCTCGCACGACGCCCCTCGTCGCCGGACCCCCCCCCCCCCCCCCCCACGACGTCCTGCGTCTCCCGGGGCCCCCCTGCTCTCCTCTCCCCTGCGACAAGGATAAGAAGAGCACCGCCCTCCTCTGCTCCCCTCACCCCTCTGTCGCCCCTCCTCTCCCTTCTTCTCCACGAAACCGAACCATCGCCGAGCTCGCCGCCGGCGATAGAAGCCTCCCTAGCAGATCGATGACCACCACCATGTTCGCCGCGTCGTCCTCCCCCTCCACGCAGAAGGAATCGAAGAGAGGTGCCCGCAATCGCCGCCGCCATCAAGTTCTTCTCCGACCACCGAAGCATCTCCAGCGAGCCCGCGCCGCCGCTGTGGACCACCTCCGCCCACGCCGGTTGTTCACACGCGTCAAGGGTGAGCGTGCGGTCCTAATGGACATCTCCACCCTCCTCCTCTCCCTCTTTCTCGCCGTAGAGCACTAGGTCCGCCGTAGCCCGTAGCTCACCGCCGCCGTAGCTCGTCGTCGACGCCGTCCCCGGCGACCATTTGGTCTGTGGCTCCACCCGTAGGTTCCCCGTATCCTTGCGCTTTGAATGCACCTAGTAGTCCATCCCCGCGCGCGCTCCTTCGCCGGAGCCGTGCTTGCCGCCGTAGCACGGTCACCGTGCCCAGCGCGCCGCGCCGTGCAAGCGTGTCTGCGAACGTGGCTGTGGGCCTCCGCGCTGACGTGGACTGCCAGCATGGCCTTGGGCCCACAAGTCAGTGACCGTGGGTAGCCAACCCCGCGGTGAAAAACGTTTCGGCTAGATTCTCCGAAAAATAACAGAAAAGACAGAAAATGCTTTAAACTTCAAAAATCCATATCTTTTTGAATACTTGTCCAAAAATAACAAATGAGATATCAAAATGTTCAGAAAAATAAAGTCTGTAAGATGGCATAACTCACACATCCAACTAATTTAGTTTAGTGACTGTTTTATTAAAAAAATGAATAGGGCAGAATAGAAACGGATTTTGTAAAATCCATAACTAAATTAATATTAATCCAAATAATGTCAAATCAATTTTGTTAGCTTAGTACTGTGATCAATTAGCTCCCATAATTTTGGTGGAATTAATTATACATTATTAATTAATTGGCACTTGATTAAAGGTTAGAAAACCTTTCTGGACCAGAACAATTATAGGAAAATAATGGTTAACCCAAATGAGCTAGGACAAATTTTGTTAGTTCACATTTAAGCAATGTTAATTACCCCTAAAAGGAATTAATTTTAGGAGCAACATAACTTAAATGGTAACTAAAACTTGACTAAGAAGTTTCTGAATTAAAACAATTATGTAGGGAGTTTAATAACTCCAAATGAATCAAACCCAATTGTATTATCTTCTACACATCAGTAGCTTTCTATAGAATTTTAGTTTGTATTTTTGTGATCAACAGAACCCAAGTTATGCAATTAAACTTGTACCACTAGTTTCTGCCATATTTAAGACATCACTAAATAATAGTTAATTAAATTAAATGGAAACCAAAGTGTGTTGCTCCGTGTGTGCAGTAGCTATTTGTGATGCTTATGATTGTTATGTCGTGATGATTGCTTGAGTAGTTTAGTGATTGTTTGTATGGCTTGTTTGACGTTTAGACGAGAACGTTGCCGGAGCCTACGAGGAGGGGGAATACTTTGATCAACAAGCACAAGACCCCGAGAACTTTGCCGAGCAAGGCAAGCTATTCTCTGAGCTTGCACTACAAACATATGCATCTACTTTCATAACATGTTTTACTCTCAAGGCAAGATTTATAAAACCCATTTCAAAAGTATATGGAAATTATTTTGCCACTTAAGTAGAAATATAAGATAGTTATATCAAATTATAGGATGGGAAAAACAATTATGTTTTATTCAAAACTCCTTTGAAATTACTTGTGAGATTATGAAATACCGAGATGTCGGTGTTGGAATGGAGAAGTGGAAAAATGGTGATGTTTATGAAAAATGCACAGTGTGTCCTTGTACTTACGTCAACCATCCGATACCCTGTGCGACCACATCCACCACATATGGGAAAGGGCTTAGTCATATAATTTGCTCATATTAGTACTGGATACCCCATCGACGGAGATGACTCCGTCATGCATGAGGGGATAGTGTGTTGGTCATCCCCTGACCCGGGTCCTCGCTCAAACTCTATGAAAGATAAGGAGGAGGATTGAAGGTTCCACCATAAACCGCCGGACAAAACCTATGAGTCCTCACACTTAGATTCCGAAGGGCTGGGTTAAGTGTGTTGGAAGTGTCATATGGGAAGGATCCTATACTAGCATGAGCAAAGGACAGGCTAAGGTCGGCGGCTTACTTCGCATACACCTGTATGGCGAGACGTGGCGGACACGATGAGTTGCCGGATGGATGTGGGAAAAGCGTGCTACCTCTGCAGAGTGTAAAACTATTCGAATAGCCGAGTCCTCGGATATGGACAGTTGGGAGGCCCTACTTTGACCATGTGCAAGTTTTGCAAAGTTTTGAGATTTGAAAATAAAATGGAGATGTGTTGTATCTGCAACTCTACCGACGGGCTGGTATGAGGTTGCTGGAGAATGATTTGACCATGACGGGCTATGGTCGAGAAGTGAAGAGTTTTGTGATTTGAAAGTGGAAAATGTTTTAGTAACTATACCAAGGGCGGTATAAGGTTGTTGGAAAATGATTGACCATGAAGGGTTATGGTCGAAAAGGAGGAGTTTTGGAGAAATAAACAAATGGTGATTTTCCGGGAAAATGTTTTAAAAGAGACTTCTTACCTTTTAACAAAGATGTATTTTCGGGAAAAAGTTTTAAACGAGACTTCTTACAAAAACAGATTTATGGGAAAAGTTCTAAAAGCCTTCTTTCCTTTTTCAATAAAGATATGGAGATTTCAAAACAAAGTTTTATTAAACAAAAGTATATCCTTCTCTTTTCAACAAGGATATAGAGTTTTCAAAGCAAACGAAGTTTTATTTAAACAATAAAAAGAGTAGTGCATGCTCATTCCGGGGGTAGTTTGCGAGTACATTCAAATGTACTCATATTGGTTTCGTCCCTGGCTATTGTCTTAGCCAGATTTGAAGAAGCAGTTCGAAGAAGAAGTTCAATGACGTCAATGCGAACTAGGGCGCTTCCCAGTCAGCTGCCTGTAGGGTTGGCAAGTGACTTGGGCTCCACGTTGATTTGGTGATTTCCGCTGCGAGTACCTGATGAAGTTATGGCTTCAATCAAGTAAGTTTATTCGGTATTTATGGGTGTTCTGTGATACCAATTCGAGTTATGTGCAACAACAGACTGATCATGGGATTGTTGCAGGAAACATAACGAGTATCTCGGATAGCTAATCCGGGGTCCTCACAGACTTGGTATCAGAGCCATCCTGACTGTAACAGACCTTAGTTAGCATGGACGTTAGTTAGGAAAGAAATATTTTGTTAAAATATATTGTTACCAAAAACATATTTTTATCTAAGGAAGTCCAAAAATAACTTCCACTCTTCTCACCTTCTCAAATATTTCCGAGTCTTATCCCTCTATTTAAGATTTTCCAAGGATTTCTCTAATCCCTCTTACCCGTTCAAAATACTTGACGATGAACCCAAGTGAGACCTAATTAGCTAGCACCCACAAGAAGAAGCTTCCATCCAAATACTCAACATTAACATCAAGGTGATTGATCTGCAAATACCAATATCGTCATATCAACAAAGCAAGAGACCTTCGAAGACCTCAACTCAACTCAACAATTCTACTCAGTGACCTGACAATCTCAAGTATTCCAGCTGAAGACTAAGGCGAAACTATTTTTGGAAAGAAATATATTACTACCTAAATTATTTGTATCTAAGGAAGCCTAAGTATAACTTCCATTCTTTTCAACTTCTCGAATTATTCTAAACCTTGTCTCTCGTTTAAAGGTTTATCAAAAGTTTCCATCTTTGTCTTACCTCCATTCAAACTTACATACTTGACGATATCCCAAACCAGACCCATAGGATCGATAGGATAAGCTCGTTTTACTTGAGCAATCCCCACCTTCCACGGTATTAAACGTCTGTTGGTGCTAAAAGTGCCTTGATTGATCTTTGCTTGTGTGTTGCATTTATTATGTGTTGTTTTCCTTGGTGTTTCACAAAACACGCCTTGTCGGGAACCCAAAGTAACCACACTGTTGTCTGTTGCTTTAATTTTGACTGTTTGCAAAAACCTTTTTGCCTTGTTGGCCATAGATGTACTTTTTGTATCCTTTCAAGAGTCCGACTTGGAAAACCCTTCAGAAAATTTTCTCTTAGTAAGAGGAGCAAGGTATGGAATACTCTCTACCCAAGACTCTGCGACCTTCTGCAAGACGATAGCGGTTCACGTCGTTTTGTACAACCACATCAAGCCATCGAGAAAGATGAAGATTCAAGACCCGACGGTAGATGACACTGGTCGTATCCCGTCGGACTAACAAAAAATATGAAAAACTAACATAATTATCTAACTTTAATCTCTCATCTAACCAAATTTTGCAAAATACTAACTGCTTTTTCTAGACCAAGGGAATAAGTGCCATAGGACGACTCAAAACTAGTTGGTACAAAGGAGACTTTAGGAGGATATAAGAGTGTTGGACTATAAGATTATTAGTCAAAAGGATCCCTTAAGAATCTAGTTGATGAGATCAAACTTTGGTGGATAAGGTTGGTAATATCAAAAATTTGGGGTTTAGAATAAAAGTGAAACTTGGAGTGGATCGATAAATAATTGGGTTTGGACAGATGATATATTTGATTAATACTCTGGGGCTAACCAGTTGTGGTCCCCAACCATTGGTGGTTATCTGGAGCTAGAAGACGTGACCCTTGATTTAAGGTTTAGAAATAAAGGTGAAAGTTATTGGATTTTTAGGAAGCACTTGCTGATAAAATGATGTTTGGATTGGTTAGAAGCAAGTAAATTAAGAAGAATACTCCGGTGTTGGAATGTTTAGGGTGATTCTAGCGCAAGTGACCTTGTACTAAATTCTTATGGAATTATAGGAAGTGGTCAAAGATGAGTTAGCAAATGAGTAGATCGTTGTATGCAAGAAATAATTGGTGGAGGATAAGTGAATGTTTATCGGATTCTAGGAATCAATATGACTTGGTCTAGTAGCAAGACATTCTAGGTGACAGTAGTTTTCAGAGCTTGTCACGCTCTGTTTGGATTATTCTTAGAAAGATCTTTTATCTTTGATTAAGAGATCAAGGCCCAAAAGTGTGAGATAAAATCTGAATTTGGTTAGAAAGTGGGTCAATTCTTGATGGTATGATCACATGATTGTTGGATGCTTTATTTAGCTTTGATGATATGATCGTGGGAAATGGCAACCTGAAGGAGTCAGATAATTTGAGATATGCCTATCTGGGGAAAAATCAATCAAGAAATAATTGGTGGACCTACGATTTTTGTGATAAAGTGTATGGGAAGACTATGCCTAAAGGTTTGATGGGTATCCGATAGATTGAACTATACTATGATAAAGAGTTTATGCCGAAGAAGATGATGGTGGATTAATAACTTTAGCTTGGGCAAAAGCCATGATTCAATTAACTAGTTGATAGTAGTGGCCTTACCAGAGATGTTGGAATGGTATTTTGAAGACTCGAGAATTAGAGGCCTATGTAAAGTTGGTTGTTTTGGATCTTAGGTACAATAAGTTTGATGTTCAGAGTATAGCACCCAACTCCCTTGAAAACTAACTTAAGCCCCTCAACCAGAAAGTTTTCCCGGAAACCCTAACTATTCTGGTGCACTCTAACTTACTTGTGAAGACCCTGCGAAGCTTCGTGAAGACCCAGAACCAAAGAAGTCTTTCAGGACAGCCTTTTTCCGCCAAGCCGAAGGAAGAAAAGCGTGAGGAAGATCTACCGGAAGTCACTAAGAAGAATCAAACGATGGGAGCACCTGCTATGGACGACACCAACCACCAAGCAAGCTGAGATTCAAATAGAAGTTTTTATTATCCTTTTTCTAACTAGAAACCGGAGAGAGTCGAGTACATAGGCTCGACGCATCCTGAAACAACGTCCCCACCTGCGACCCTCGTAAGGAATATCAGGAAGTGATATCTGCACCAACCCCAAGCACCGAGGAATGACACCCAAGAAAGATCGTCAAGCTACCCGAAGAATAATGCCTCCAAGTCAACTCCAGATGCAACCTCATCATGACCGTTCAAAAACCCTTTTTAAGGGGGGAAGACCTGCAATAGGTATACAAAAAATGTAATAATTAGTTCCTTGCGCCTTAGCCTTGTAGTATCTGAAACAACCACCAGACTATCCATCAGCATCGATCGTCAAGTCAACCCATCATCAAGGATCTGAACTCAGCACAGAAGATCATCGACAAAGAAAGCCTCGCAACATCAATTTGTCAAGATCTCACATGGTGACCACTAAAGAAGCAACGACCTCAGAAGTATAGCCAGCCCAAAACCCGTGCCCTCGTACTCCCCTGTTACCACCGGGCAAATCTCGAGGACGAGATTTATTTTTAAGGGGGGAAGAGCTGTCACATCCCAAATTTTGAAACTAAGAAAAACTTAGTTTTACAAGACCCAAAATTCAGAACCAACAAAAACTTTTTGAAATGTTTCACTGATGATTGTGTTTTCCTTCCCATTGCTATGTTTGAACCTTGTGTGACTTGTTGTTTAAGTTGTTTGACTAGTAAATATAAGACCCAACCAATATAAAAATATATTTAACTTTGGTGATCATGTTATGACAAGAAAATATTCCATGTATCTTTTCCATTCTTATTTTGGCCAACTCCATTTCAATGATACTTGGTTTGTCAACAACCAAAACAATACCCATTATTTGAGAAAGTAAAAGTATTTCCAAAACTATGTGTTCCCAAAAATATGGAGATCTATATGTTATATCTATCTACCTTTTAACCTTGATGTTTTGCATGTGTATGCAACTCCCATTTTATACACTCTTATTTCCACTCCATTTTAAAATAACACTAGTGGGAAATATATTACCCCACATATCTCTCTTTATCAAATCTTTTGAAAACTATGAAGTTTGAGTTGAGATATTCTTTAAAACATCATCTTGTCATAATTGAGTGTGATCATTTCTACAAGATAGTATTGTTAATTATGGAAATGGTGGTATGATTAATTCTTGTGGTTTAAATTGTGTGGTCTTGATTGTGTTGTTGATATTGTTGTGTTGTTGATATTGTTGTGTTATTGATATTGTGTGTCTGTTGCTTGTGAGGACAATTCCTCAGCTGTGCCTAGCACTAAAATAAAACCCACTGGTCACAAATTTGGAATGTGACTAGAAAATAAAACAAACCCTCTAAAATTATTCACACCCCAGGTTAAAATCCTAAATTTAGGGAAATGAACTTATTAAAATTCCCTCTCTGACCATTCCTCTATTTTATGAAAACAATTCTATTTTTCCTTATTCTAGGAATGAGATGAAGTAATAATCATCTCAGCTCCCTCTCACTCATTCAACCAAAAAGGAAATTAAGATCATGATGAAGAAATGATCTTAAATAAATTATTTCTTCCCTATTTCTCTATTTCTTTCAAACAAATATTTTCTCCATGAAAATATAACTTAATTGAAGTTACCATATTTGTCAAGAAAGTTCCAAAAGTTCAAAACAATATTTTATCACTTGCTTTAAAATATTAAAGAAATGTTAATTTAGTTTTACCAAAAATGATTTATTCAAACCCTATGAACAAATGTGGTTCCAAACATTTTATTTTGCAACACCAATTTTTGTGGAGCTTCTACAGGTATATGGGAGGCTACCTGAATTTTATCAAATTTTTATAAAATATTTAGGTACCCCAAATAAATCCCCAAAGTGCTTCTGTTTTTACAAAAGAAAAAGGAAATCAGAAGAGAAGGAAACGCCAGGGGGCTTTCTGCAAGAAGTTCATCTTCTCCCTGTAGCAGCAGTGGCCGCCCGTCGCCGTGTCGTCCTCGCACGACGCCGCTCGTCGCCGACCCCCCCCCCCCCCCCCCCCCCCCCACGACGTCCTGCGTCTCGCCGCCCGGGGCCCCCCCTGCTCTCCTCTCCCCTGCGACAAGGACAAGAAGAGCACCGCCCTCCTCTGCTCCCCTCACCCCTCTGTCGCCCCTCCTCTCCCTTCTTCTCCACGAAACCGAACCATCGCCGAGCTCGCCGCCGGCGATAGAAGCCTCCCCTAGCAGATCGATGACCACCACCATGTTCGCCGCGTCGTCCTCCCCCTCCACGCAGAAGGAATCGAAGAGAGGTGCCCGCAATCGCCGCCGCCATCAAGTTCTTCTCCGACCACCGAAGCATCTCCAGCGAGCCCGCGCCGCCGCTGTGGACCACCTCCGCCCACGCCGGTTGTTCACACGCGTCAAGGGTGAGCGTGCGGTCCTAATGGACATCTCCACCCTCCTCCTCTCCCTCTTTCTCGCCGTAGAGCACTAGGTCCGCCGTAGCCCGTAGCTCACCGCCGCCGTAGCTCGTCGTCGACGCCGTCCCCGGCGACCATTTGGTCTGTGGCTCCACCCGTAGGTTCCCCGTATCCTTGCGCTTCGAATGCACCTAGTAGTCCATCCCCGCGCGCGCTCCTTCGCCGGAGCCGTGCTCGCCGCCGTAGCACGGTCACCGTGCCCAGCGCGCCGCGCCGTGCAAGCGTGTCTGCGAACGTGGCTGTGGGCCTCCGCGCTGACGTGGACTGCCAGCATGGCCTTGGGCCCACAAGTCAGTGACCGTGGGTAGCCAACCCCGCGGTGAAAAACGTTTCGGCTAGATTCTCCGAAAAATAACAGAAAAGACAGAAAATGCTTTAAACTTCAAAAATCCATATCTTTTTGAATACTTGTCCAAAAATAACAAATGAGATATCAAAATGTTCAGAAAAATAAAGTCTGTAAGATGGCATAACTCACACATCCAACTAATTTAGTTTAGTGACTGTTTTATTAAAAAAATGAATAGGGCAGAATAGAAACGGATTTTGTAAAATCCATAACTAAATTAATATTAATCCAAATAATGTCAAATCAATTTTGTTAGCTTAGTACTGTGATCAATTAGCTCCCATAATTTTGGTGGAATTAATTATACATTATTAATTAATTGGCACTTGATTAAAGGTTAGAAAACCTTTCTGGACCAGAACAATTATAGGAAAATAATGGTTAACCCAAATGAGCTAGGACAAATTTTGTTAGTTCACATTTAAGCAATGTTAATTACCCCTAAAAGGAATTAATTTTAGGAGCAACATAACTTAAATGGTAACTAAAACTTGACTAATAAGTTTCTGAATTAAAACAATTATGTAGGGAGTTTAATAACTCCAAATGAATCAAACCCAATTGTATTATCTTCTACACATCAGTAGCTTTCTATAGAATTTTAGTTTGTATTTTTGTGATCAACAGAACCCAAGTTATGCAATTAAACTTGTACCACTAGTTTCTGCCATATTTAAGACATCACTAAATAATAGTTAATTAAATTAAATGGAAACCAAAGTGTGTTGCTCCGTGTGTGCAGTAGCTATTTGTGATGCTTATGATTGTTATGTCGTGATGATTGCTTGAGTAGTTTAGTGATTGTTTGTATGGCTTGTTTGACGTTTAGACGAGAACGTTGCCGGAGCCTACGAGGAGGGGGAATACTTTGATCAACAAGCACAAGACCCCGAGAACTTTGCCGTGCAAGGCAAGCTATTCTCTGAGCTTGCACTACAAACATATGCATCTACTTTCATAACATGTTTTACTCTCAAGGCAAGATTTATAAAACCCATTTCAAAAGTATATGGAAATTATTTTGCCACTTAAGTAGAAATATAAGATAGTTATATCAAATTATAGGATGGGAAAAACAATTATGTTTTATTCAAAACTCCTTTGAAATTACTTGTGAGATTATGAAATACCGAGATGTCGGTGTTGGAATGGAGAAGTGGAAAAATGGTGATGTTTATGAAAAATGCACAGTGTGTCCTTGTACTTACGTCAACCATCCGATACCCTGTGCGACCACATCCACCACATATGGGAAAGGGCTTAGTCATATAATTTGCTCATATTAGTACTGGATACCCCATCGACGGAGATGACTCCGTCATGCATGAGGGGATAGTGTGTTGGTCATCCCCTGACCCGGGTCCTCGCTCAAACTCTATGAAAGATAAGGAGGAGGATTGAAGGTTCCACCATAAACCGCCGGACAAAACCTATGAGTCCTCACACTTAGATTCCGAAGGGCTGGGTTAAGTGTGTTGGAAGTGTCATATGGGAAGGATCCTATACTAGCATGAGCAAAGGACAGGCTAAGGTCGGCGGCTTACTTCGCATACACCCTGTATGGCGAGACGTGGCGGACACGATGAGTTGCCGGATGGATGTGGGAAAAGCGTGCTACCTCTGCAGAGTGTAAAACTATTCGAATAGCCGAGTCCTCGGATATGGACAGTTGGGAGGCCCTACTTTGACCATGTGCAAGTTTTGTCAAGTTTTGAGATTTGAAAATAAAATGGAGATGTGTTGTATCTGCAACTATACCGACGGGCTGGTATGAGGTTGCTGGAGAATGATTTGACCATGAAGGGCTATGGTCGAGAAGTGAAGAGTTTTGTGATTTGGAAAGGAGAAAATGTTTTAAGTAACTATACCGAAGGGCCGGTATAAGGTTGTTGGAAAATGAGTTGACCATGAAGGGTTATGGTCGGAAAAGGAGAAGTTTTGGAGAAATAAACAAAATGGTGAATTTCCTGGAAAATGTTTTAAAAAGAGACTTCTTACCGTTTTAACAAAGATGTATTTTCGGGAAAAAGTTTTAAACGAGACTTCTTACAAAAACAGATTTATGGGAAAAGTTCTAAAAGCCTTCTTTCCTTTTTCAATAAGGATATGGATATTTCAAAACAAAGTTTTATTAAACAAAAGTATATCCTTCTCTTTTCAACAAGGATGTAGAGTTTTCAAAGCAAACGAGGTTTTATTTAAACAATAAAAAGAGTAGTGCATGCTCATTCCGGGGGTAGTTTGCGAGTACATTCAAATGTACTCATATTGGTTTCGTCCCTGGCTATTGTCTTAGCCATATTTTGAAGAAGAACAGTTCGAAGAAGAAGACTTCAATAACGTCAATGCGAACTAGGGCGCTTCCCAGTCAGCTGCCTGTAGGGTTGGCAAGTGACTTGGGCTCCACGTTGATTTGGTGATTTCCGCTGCGAGTACCTGATGAAGTTCTGGCTTCAATCAAGTAAGTTTATTCTGTATTTATGGGTGTTCTGTGATACCAATTCGAGTTATGTGCAACAACAGACTGATCATGGGATTGTTGCAGGAAACATAACGAGTATCTCGGATAGCTAATCCGGGGTCCTCACAGCGGGAGGTAGGAGAATCACAGCAACGACGCCTTCAACAAGGAAATGACGCCCGCGGGCGGCACCATCGTCGGCTCCGATCGCGGAGCCCGGATCTCACCGGCCATCATCCACACCTTCAGATCCTTCGAGCAATGACCAGATCCGGGCATGACGAGCACACCCAAGATCCGTCACCGTACCCGGATCCACCCCGCAGCCCGCTCGCAAGGGCCAGACCACCGGATCTGCCGCTCTGCGCCTCAAGGGCCGGAGATCCGCGGCTTCCGCCACGCCGCCGAAGCAGATCGACGTCGCCGTGGCGCCCGACGGCCGCGCCACGCCCGAGATCGGCGGCACCAACCCGCGCCGGCCCATCAAACTCGAGGACGAAGAAGTCCCCCCCCCCCCCCCCCCCCCCCCGCCGCCGGCCGTCTCCAGGCTTTTCCTAGCCGCGCCCGTGGTGGCAGCGGGGGAGGGAGGAGGAAGGGGAGGTGGAGGGCTAGGCGGCGGCGGCTAGGGTTTCCCTCCCGGCCGCCGCGCAGGGGCGGCGCGAGAGGGAGAGGGAGAGGGAGAGGGAGCAGCAGGAATTCGTATCCCCAAGGCTGCACATGAATGATGGCCAGAAAAATAGAAGTGCAGAATCATCACATAATTAGTGCTTCTGACTAAAACCCACCACTCTGATTCTTTCAGATATTCAACATCCAATTCCTGAAGAAAAAGGTTCCATAGTTTCACAGGCGCATCACCTGCTGTCTTACCAACACTGATGGCGACGGGATTATGGAAAGCATCGCATGCCGCATGCCTTTAATCAGGACACAGGACCCCAGTAGTCAGCATGGCAGAGTGCACGGCCGTGATCCACCACACAGCAAAAGGTTTCTAATATAGCTGGAAACAAATTACATGGTAGATGTGGATAGATCCATTCTCTTGTACGACTCAGGGATGAATGTCCTAACAGCTAAACAATAGCGTACTTACAAAGAAAGAAGAATGTGTTGTCAAGTCATCAAGTAGCAACGGTGCGTATATTTCCACACATAAAGGAAAAACATCTTCAATTCAAATCTGGAATTGCATTTCGGCTTTTCAAGTACACAGGTGACATCCAACACCACTACTTGGTGACGAGTTCCACTTATATATATACAATGCAATAATATACACTGACCATGTTAACACCAATGTTCATCTCTCAGATATACTAGTAGCTCCCAACCCACGAACATATTAACAATGGTAATCCTCATAATGTCAGGTCCCGAAGACCAAGAGATAGAAGGGCTGATGGTTTTATATGAGGTACCGCAGGCAAGTGTTACAATCTTTGAAACTGAAGACCAAAAGTTCTCTTCCACAACATATTCCTAAGCAACCTGAAACAGACACACATTATGTTACAGAAGGATGGAGGCATGTAGAAGTTCAAAATTTTCAAATCCAGAAGTTTGTATTCTAAGATATGCAGTGGCAAACTTTTAGCATTAAGCATGCATGCCACATTTACAGGTTCAAGGATATTTTTCAGAAGGTCAGCAGAAGTGAAATATCCACATACTGGTATTTTTTTTGAGAAAACGCAAAAGCCTTGTGTTTCATTACATATCGGATAGTAACCCTTACTTTTTAATCTGCTATATAATTTTCGGTCACCACTAAAATTTTCAGTACTCCTGCTAGTTTCACTAAAATGGAAGTAGCTTATCACCTTATCGAGTGTAACTCTGCTAAAATATCCTCTTGACCTAAAATAACATATATAGACAAACCATCTAGGATCGATGATCACCAAACCCCTTATACTGCCATCATAGCACCACCTATCTTCTAGAAATTACAAAAATCACTCAGTTCATAAGTGACATGATATGAACTGGTCAATAAGACAAATCCATCTTATGTTCTAAAAGCATCGACCAAATTTTGCTTGCCGTTAAATGTTAAAGCATAAAAATGTCACACTTTCTTAAGTGACGAACGATTCATCTTAAGCTTCGTTTCGATCTGGTACTTATAGTCCAAGTGCTTGAATGCACCCATAAAATAGAACATTTCTTAAAAGCCATGTGCACAATGCGCCAAATCATCTTCGCAAACGGGCAAGATATGAATAAATGTTCAATTGTTTCATCTTGATCACAAAAACAACATTTTTTACACCCATTCCAATTACGCTTTGCAAGATTATCCTTGGTTAAAATAACCTTACGATACAAGAACCGCATAAAAATCTTTATTTTTAGTGGCACTTTCATCTTCCAAATATATTTACGGAGAAAAATTGTATGATCACTCATGAAATCAAGATACATGGACTTTACTGTGAAGACCCCTGTATTAGTTAGTCTCCAAATGAAAGTGTCCGGTTGGTCTGTCAGCTAGACATCCATTAACCGGTTGACGAGTATTAATAATATATTTGGTAATTGGCTAAGGGGAATTTCAAAAAAAGAAAAAGTCCAAATCCGAGTTGGAGTTTGTGCTTTACTTTGGGCCATTTGGAACATAAGAAATGATTATATCTTTAACAGAGCAAAAACAACATCTTTTATGGAGGTAATCCCGATGGCCACCCACTGGATCCGTATGTGGTCCTTCCTACAGCAACGGAGAAGCGCGACGAGATGGCTTTTGGGTGCAGCCGGCTGGAATCGGTCGCGCGGGATTTATACAACCAGTTCAGCTGGCGTTCTGGTAGGAGGATAACATGTTGATGCAGAGACATTCCATGTTGTCTTTATTTTTTAGATGGTTGATCCATGTATCAACTTTGAGTGACCCATGATGTAATCTTTTGTAACGAATGCTCAACTTTAATAAATAAATAAAAGCCGCATGCATCAATCGATGGAGAGGCTGGGGCTTTCCCCTTTTCAAAAAAAAAAATAGAACATTTCTTCTTGGCCACATGCTACTCCAGAAACATGCTTCTTCTCCAAGGCTAAGGCCTTATTTTTAGGAAGTCAAGCAACAAAACTCAATGAGGATAGTGTATCCAAAAGTTTTACGAGAGTGACCACCACAAGACACTACTTATCACCATCATTCATCCAGCATGTTGAATATGATTATCAAGTTGGTTTTCAATTTCCCTGTCATTAATTTTCTGTTTAAATCGGGAATACAGGACATGCAAAGAATCTGCAAGTCAGATCACTTTCATCGGTGAACAACCGAACTCTTGCGACCTTCAAACCCAGCATGTAAAAATGTGAGGCCGGCGAGGAAGGAGCCTCATGGAATTTAATTAAGAAGAATAGTGCAACATTACCGAAATTGCCAGTAAGAGGATTCGAACTCGGGTGAGTGGGAAGGCACCAGCCCCTCCTCACCACTAGGCTATGCTTTAGTCTACAACCCCAGCATATAATGACACGACACAAAGGTACCAAATGACTATGCCAACAAGAGATCTTTGGATTCATCATCCTATTATCCCTGGGGTTTCTTTGATCCACTGAGCGAGAGCCCTTCCACACGAGCTCCCGGATCATTATGGCCGACTTTCGTCTCTGTTCGGCCAGTCTTAGTGAGGCAGTCTTATACCATTTTGCTCACGGGCAGAATCAACGCAAAAGCCTACTTTTGCACACCTATGTTACTCTTTAGGACGCAGCCGCCCCAGATAAAAAGCATGATATGCACTAATATGTATAGGTTCCGTTTTCACCTTGTTTTCAAACTATCCGGCAATTATCTTCTATTTATAGTGAATGATAGAGCTTCTGTCCGCTGCCCTGGCTTAGGCCAAAAGAAAAACTACTCTGTATGCAACATAAGAAAAAGATAGCAAGTCTTGAAAGAACAAGGCATATCATGTGTTGTTCTCTCAAGAATGGGCAATCTGATGGCTTTAACTTTAAGATCTTAGAAAAGTCCACATGCCATGCTATAATCAACTGATTGTGTACATCCGATTACAAGGTTTGTCGGAAACCTGCTCCAAAATGCAACTCCTGAATGGACACTAAACTACTAGGTTCATTTTAACGGTGTCAGTGACACCTTCAGATCATGTAAAATGATTAAAACAGGTATGCATCTCAGATACACCCATGTTCAAATCTGAAATATGGCTCTTAGTTCGGAGTCTCTCCCCATCCCCCAACCGCCCCCACCATCTAGATGGGTGGCTGACCTGTGGGAATGCATGGCGTCAGCGTCTGCCGCCTTGGTAGCGGAAGCTGTGGCATTTGCATAATCTTTCAAAACAAACCTTCCATGCCACAAAATCGTGATTGCGCGCATCAAAGAGGAAATCCATGCTTGGATCATTGCTGGGGCAAAGTATTCTGCCGTCCTAATGGTTCGTAACATGCAAAGTTGGCAGGGTTCGCCTTGACGGCCGGTCCTCTGGCCACGCTGTTCTCTCTTGTAAAGAACTCTGCTTCTTCTCTACTTTGTAAGCCAGGCCAACACTCAGCACTCAGCTCAGTATCAATAGCCAAAACTTTTGCCCATTCAAAAAAAGGTTTGAAATATGATCAAGGCAGACAGAACACTGAAAATGCACAATGATAGCATAATTCGATGACTTTGTAAGCCACGCAGCACTCAGCACAATTTCCAGCGTATGATGCTCGATATGATATTGACCCATCTCATCCAGTCGAGATATATTAACGGTTTGCATCATCCAAAATTTTGCAGCCTACGAGTTATACCGCTAAATGCCCACATGCCCAGACTTGAGACCGCTTATCCTGAATTTTGATGCTCACTGCTAAAGGGAGCTACACATCAACCATAGTTCCCACACAACACAACCCATTTCCACACTAGGATCACAACAAAGCTATTCCAAGCTAATTTACAAGCAATCGGGTATGAAATTGAAAGCAGTGGATGAGCAGCCGCGCACCTCAATCGACGTGAGGGTAGTTGAAATCCGCGTCCATGATGTCGTCATCCTCGTCGGAGGATGAGGAGGACGACGATGAAGGGGAGGGGGAGTACCGCGCCAGCAGCGGCTCCGGAGGCGGCGGGAGCAGGAGGAGGAGTTGCGGCTGGGCGCGGCGAGGGGAGGCGAAGCGGAGGGAGCCGTGGGCGGGGAGGAAGGGGACGCAGAGGAAGGCGGCGAAGCGCAGCAGGAGGTGGAGCGGCCCGCAGCAGAGGAGCGCGAGGACGCGGTCGGGCGGGAGCGTCTCCGGGTTGCACGCCACGCGCTGCCACCCCTCCGCCGACGCCCGCGCCACCGCCACCACCCACCACGGCCGCACCGCCATTTTCCTCAAATCCTCAGCTGTGGCGCCCAAATTCCCCAATCAGCTGCCCGCGCCGGGGGAGGGGGAGGACGAGGCGCGCACGGCACGAGAGCCGCGTGCGTGCGGTGATCCCGTCCCCGCCCCGTGCTGCCGCCGCCGCGTCCCGCGGATCTCGCCGGCGTGCTCGGATTTGCTGCTGCGGCCGCGCCAAAGCTGTTTGGGTTGTTCGATCAATCACGGTTAGCCGGCTGGGCACGCGGCGCATGAACCCGTCGGGCTTTATAGCTAAAGCTTTTATCTACTCGGATGCGTACGTGGATGGCTGCGGCCGCTGACGTATGGAGCCCACGCGTCAGTGGTACTTTAAAGTTTCTAACCGTGCGTACGAGCAGCGATTTTTTGTAACATCAATATGGGGCAAAATGGGAAGAACTGTTTCGCAAAAAAAAAAAACTGTTTATGCAGGAATGATACGTAAATCTTGTACTGAATCTCTGTCGTGAATTCATGTGAAGCTTACAAATGACACTTGCTATTGCTTTGCCTCTTTGGCTCCCTCCATTTTAACATTCAAAAATTAGCATCACAGCTCTGTAGAAGAAGATATCATAAACCGAAGAGAGAACAAACAAACAGTTTGCCAAATGACATGGCCCAAGAGCAAAGAGTTGCCAAGACTTTTATATCAATAATTCCCTCACAAGAATAAAACTTTTCATATCAGCGACATAGATCATGGAACAGAAATTCCGTCGCCATTAATTTGGAAAGGGGCATGAGGAACAGCTACAGGTGATGCACAATAGACCACCGCATGAACATGAAACTCAAAAATGTGAACAGTGTCATCAACTGCATCTTATTTCATGCATTGTGATGCGCCAAGGAGGAAAAGCTGCGACACGAGTGTACATGAAGAAAAAAAAAGACTTCAAGGAAGGGTCCTCTCGTAGAGGGGAAGCGCTCCCAGTGCTTGACGCTCTGCTGCCTCCTTTTTCACCTGCCACGAAATGCGAGATCAAACAATAGCCTACTTGGAACAAATCTGAACAATATCGTAATGGATAATAGCTTCAGCATACAATTAAAGGTGTAGAGAAACACTTATATGTACAAGTAACTTAGTTGCTTAATTGTCAAACAAGGTCATCAAAGGTGTTAGAAGGATGCTAGACAACATCAGTTGCACGTTACATAATAGATCATGAATTCACAGATTGTAGGGCGGTACCATCTTGTACTCGATCAACAAACCAGCAACGACATTCATAAGGACAATGCTCTAAACGCAAAAATGACCAAGAAAAATAAGGAGCTAGATTAATATTCAGGGTTAAAGATGTAGAGAACGAGAAAACTAGTATAAGATAGCATGGCTCACATAGGAATTTGAGGGGTCACCTCTAACACACTTCATTTCTCAAATCAAACGAGTTAAGAACAGCTGGACAATTCACCTCTCAGTTAATCAAACCAAACAGCCTATTAATAGATTACAAGTTGAAGCTAACCTATACATTTTGCATGACACGTGTGATCCAGACAAGTATGGGCGCGGTAGTGTCAATCGATAATGCATGACAAGAAAGATAGTGTGCTTATATACTTATAAGTAGATGAGAAACAGCATATAGTAGATTATAGCTAATTAAAACAAGAAAATACAAAAGATATACTGTTTATGCAATGAGTAAGTCAAATGACAAAAGAAAAATCATCAGCAAATACACTTACCAGAGCCAGCATGTCACTCAAATAGCTTTTGAATGGTGTCTGCAGTGCCTGTGCAAAGAAAGTAAATGTTTCAGAAGACCTGTGTTTATTAGATTGTGTTTGATAATAGCTACGTGATGGTCATCAAGGGCTAATTGTTGAAGCTAAAAGAATGGCTAGTTCATAATGAGCTAATGGACTTTTAGGCGAAAAATAATCTGAAACATCTTCAGTACCGAAGATAATAAATTAGGCCAGGAATTGATCCAAACATATATAAGCAAATTGTATCCAGCAACGAGGGAAAAGAACTTTGCACCACAACATACATATAAGCTTTGAAACAAGCAAACCATCGTACAAAAAACTGATTTAAACTACATGCTGAAAATGACACGATAAGATGTCAGGTCAGCAAAAATGTGTGACATAATCTGACACACCAGCATAGGTTTCAACAGTCCCATTTACACATCCCTAATCAAAACTAATCGCTATTATTCTCACTCAACATTTCGAAGGTTCTATCAGACCTACCACGATCATTTATCACTCAATTGTAAATTCCATATTTGCTGGATACAACTTTTCTCCTCCAAACTAGTGGAAATTCAGGCATCAAATTCACTGGTTTTTAGGCAACAAAACATCATTGCAATGCAGCATAGATAAACCGAATGGAACATCAGAAACAATAGAAAGGTAGAATCATCTAGACCACATGAGAAACCGAAATGGACTACGCCATTCTCGTAAGATTAACATAGAGAAACTGCGTCTAGTCCACCATCTCCACAAGGACCAAGCATCTACTTTGCGTAAACCGCACGCACGCACGGGAATCGAGAGAGATCCTTCAGATCGGGGCAGGAAGGGACTGACCTGGAGGTCGTCGGGGAGGTACTGGTGCTTCATGGAGAGGTCCATGGCGCGCTTGAGGCGCTGGATGCGGGCGTCGACCACCTCCCTGGGCAGCCTCGCGAGCGCCTCCTTGATGTCCAGATCGAAGTAGGGGTCGTACAGATCGTCGTACCTCAGGCCTTGAATCATCACAAACATCCAAATCGCATTCAGATCACCGCCGTTTTCGCGCAGAAACAAGAATCGATAAGGGGCAAGACGACGAGGAATCGGATCCGAGAATTACCGTATTTCTTGAGGCGGGAGGAGATGGTGAGCATGTGGATGCGGGCGAGCGGGTTGCGGCGCGGGTTCACGAACCACTGCGAGAACGCGGACAGCATCGACGACATCGTGGGCGGCGGCGGCGGCGGCGATCCCGGTCGTCTCCTCTTTTTTTTTTTTTTTTTGAATTTCGGTCGTCTCCTCTTTGCCGAGGTGTGTTGGGGGAGAGAAGAGGAGGTGGGTGGAGGTTGTTGTTTCCGTCTTGGGCCGGCTTAGTAATAGAGGTATGGGATAATGGGAAATGGGCCAGGACAAGGGGAGGGCTTGTTAATTCGTAGTGTATTTTAGTTTTTTCAGTAAGGTAGAAAATCATTTTCCACTAATAAAAGGTAGAAAATCACAATTTCATTTCATTTGGCAGATATAAAGTAAAAATATATTGATGTCATCATTTCAATTTCATTTGGCAGAAGTGAAATGACTGGGTTAGACAACGGAATTGACTTCACATACAATAGGCATTTGCTGAAATTCCAAATGAAATGACTCTCCAGTTTCATGATAGCTAAACATGTTGGGTATGGAATATTAATTGATGACCCCTATAATTTAGTAATATGATTCGAAAGATTCTATTGTGGAATTTATGTTATTATTTGACGACTTCAAAAATAAAATTTATTTTTCTTTTGGCTCTACAAGGAGAAAGAAATTGCAAAAGAGGTTCTCAAACTTGTCTTTGTTATGCTATTTAGGCTTTTGGAAAGTTTTTTTACAAAACGTATTTTCAAATCTTATAAAAGTAAATAATGTGTAACTTCTAGGATTTTCTATACGATGTTTAGGTAGTTGAGTTAGTTATCTAGTCCCTCCGTTCCAAATTATAAGATATTTTGACCATTTAAATACAGACTGAAATAAGTGAATCAACATTTAAAATACGTTTAGGTACGTATGAATCAGGAAAGGATAAAAAAAGTCTTATATTTAGAAACGGGGACTGTTAAATTATATAATGGGTAAGAACCGCCATATGATCTTAGCAATTTTGACATACATATGTCCACTGTACAATTCTTACGCAACTTGTTTTCCTAAACAAATCTTACGCGAAGTGTAGCTACTTTTTTTTTGACAATCAATACCATAATATATTGTGTTAGCAAATAGTACATGGTAGAGATACATGAGCTGACTACATCGATTACAAAATAAAGTCTAAAAGAAACTAGCAAATCTTAAAACTCTTTCTTCTTTCATGACACAATTTTGTACTTTTCTGAAGGCAACCGTAGAAAATTGACAAAGATACCGAACCACAGACCTGTAAATATCAACGAGGCTTCTCCCATAATTTTGAGCCACAGTGTCAAGGCTACGTGTACGCACTCAACCATTAAAGTAATCAACCAACATCGGCAAGAGTATCAACACCGGTATTTCAGGGAAAAACAACCGACATCCTGGTCGACGTCACCAGGAGTCGATAGTACGATTCACCATTGTCGAGAACAAAGCAGCCAAGACAGATATTGCTAGGACAATCCTCCTAACGGCAACCATAAGAAAATTCCAAATTCGATCTGGCGAAGGAAGATTTGAAGGAGCATTGACGTTCGGGAAGAAGATCTTGCCGTCGAACGAAGGTCGGAAGAGTGCTTATTGTATACGATGCCATCTCCAATGATTAAGAAGACGGTTTCAAAAACCCTAACCAATCTATTGAAACACTACTTGTATTAAGAACTCGACACATAGATCGGGTTCCCACCGCTCCTGACGCCGCAAGGCCGGCTGGAGGAGGGGAACCGATCTATGGTGGAGACGGAGGTGGCGGCGCTAGGTTTCCAGGAAAACAGATACTTCATTGTGCACATGTGTCCTGGAAAATGTTTTTTTCTTTCAAAGACACCGACATTATACACATGTGCAGAGAATCCAAATTGCAAGCACATAATAAAAATATAAACACAACATTCAACCTATTAATAAAGAGAGAGAGAGGCGTACCTCTTCGCTTCCAAGAGGCGATCGCATCTCAGCCGAGATCGCATCGTCCAGCCTCCCGTCGGCGCCGCCGCAGGTCTGCCCTGCCTCTGTGGCCTCCGGGCCATGGAGGCGCGGTGGATCTCGGCGCTCGTCGGTGGGAGGGCTCCGTTTTTTAGGTTTTAGTGTCCAAGTTTGTTGGGGCGTCATTTTGGTGGCGGCGGCGACGCTTTTTACAATAATGTCTCCCCGGCTTCGGTCCCATCTCGACGGTGACGTCGAGAAGCCCGTGGGAGTGGTGTGGTTCTCAAGGGTATCTTCTGGTGGTGGCGATCTTTGGATAGTCATGGAGATTCATCGGTGGTTCATCCTTCTTCTTCGGCTCTGAAACGGATGTGGTCTTATTGACCCGTTCGGCGACTTCCCGTCCGCAACCAACAACGTCAAGCCGGTTCTGAGAGGAGCGGCAGCGGCGGCGCGCCGTCGACACGGTCTAGAGGTTGAAGATGAAGGGAATCTAAAGGATCTCGTTGTAATTTTCGTTTTCGTTGAGTTGTTCTGTATTGTTCGGTGTTTCTTTTAATGCCAGTGTCTTTTTCGCAAAAATAAAAAAATAAAGGGAGAGAGAGAAAATGGAGCATAGAAAAAACAGACTAGCAGATTCAATACCCTTATCTTAAAACCAAATCAAAAGGACTCTCCAAGAAATCTGACAAAAACAAAATGATTCAATACCCTTATCTTAAAACCAAATCAAAAGGACTCGCCAAGAGAGTTGAATCTGACAAAAACAAAATGAACGCCCACCGTGGGGCTCGAACCCACGACCACAAGGTTAAGAGCCTTGCGATCTACCAACTGAGCTAGACGGGCTGGATGGCATTAGTCTTCTGAGCTGTTATTTGATTGACAAAATGAAAAGAAGCAGTCGCACTGTTGATGCCAAGTTGCCAACCCAAGCTTACACGAACATCAGTGCCGTTGGGAAGGTACAACTAAACATAGAAAGATCCAACCTCTTTGGTAGTGAACATGCGGCTCCTAAGAAAGAACATAGTATGATAATTTGTACTGACTTCTTTAAACACACTTAATGGTATAATCTGCACTCTACATGGCTACATAGCCAACATAAAGAAAAATGAGAGCTGATTTTGCAATATATATTTTATTTTATTTTAAACGGAAAGAGGCGCCGGAGGCGCCAAGCATTTTATTCAGCTCAGAAGCAGTATACAAAGATGATTACAAAGCCCTGCATTTGGATAGATGAGATAGAAGGACAAAGGCAGAGTGTGTTCTCGTGAGCTGAATTTGAACAAGAAAAAATGGCCACCGTTCTAGGGCGTGTTTGAATTGTGTAGCGAAGTAGGTGAACTCGTCTCAAAGTTGGTAGACCGGTGCAAAACGAAATTTTTAGTCGACGCGTTGTTTGGTTATCTACGAGCCACGAAAAGTTGCATAGCACGAACCTTAAAGCATCTCTCGGTCTGGCCCCGAAGAAACGTCCGAATCGACCGTTTCCTCGGATGCAACTTTGCATGCAAGCAACGCACAACACGAGACATGCAAGATTCCCTGACACCTGCATGCCTATCTCACGCCTCATGCAGCGCGCCGCCACAACCAAACGCCGTGCATGCAATTCCAGGTTTTCTGAATTATGCCAAGGCGTATGCTGGATGCAGACTGCAGAGTGAGCATCTCTTCCTGTCTGTGTCACCTGCAGAAATTTCAGAGTACTTGCAACCTGATGGATGAACGATCGGTGTCTAAGAGGATGCCAAGAGTCCTTTCCATGCTGAGGCTTCCTGCCTTAGCTAGCTGGACATAGTAAGGTGCAATTGTTCACCACATTCTCTTGTTTTCAGAACAGTGCTTTTCCAGATTGTTTCAGAACAGGTTAACTTCTTTGGCTCTAAAAGGAGAGAATAGTTGCAATGGACTGGAGGTTCTAAAACTGGTGTTCGTTTGATTGCGTTTTTGCTAATCAGCTTACAAAATATTCTCGAAAAATTTGTAAATTCTCAGATTATGTAGGATGTTTAGGTAGATCAGTTAATTAGCTGTTACAGAGTATGTTATACTTATCAAGTTTGACATTCATATTACTACTGTACAAATTCTTACACAGCTTCTTGTCCAAAAAATAATAATCTTACACAGCAATGCAGCTACTTCATTGTGCACATGCGTCCCCTAAAAAACCTTTTTTTTTTCTCTCGCCGACACATGTGCAGAGAACTTAAATTGCAGGCACATAATACAAATATAAGCACATCATCCAACCTATATAAATAAAATTAGCGTAAATAAGGGTCAGAAAAGCACAAACTAGCAGACTCAATACCATTAGGTAAGGCACCAAGAGCTTCTATATACAGATACATCAGCTCAACCTCACTCACATCAAGCAAAGGTGACGTTTCAACCTCACTCTCACAAAGTCACAAGATTCACACATCAGAGTGTCACACACACAAGGAAAGCATCTACTCATCTGCCTCTCGTTTTGTCCTCGTCTTTTTTCTTGGCACCATTGCCATTGGAACTACACACGAAAGATAATGGCCGATTCGACGGCAAAAATCATGCACCACCAGTGCTGCCATCGTTGCGAGAGCACCTGGAGCTTCAGCTTCACCATGGTCGGGTGCCCGGGTGGCGGTGCGAGTCGACCAGCATGGACCATAAGACATGTACATCTTCATCCTGGCAAGACTTGACATCCTTGTACAGGATCCGCATCCCCCTCCCTGCAAAGAAGCACCAAGCACAGCAATGTCAGCGCCTAACAATGGCACAAGGAAGAGGAACAAAAACCGAGTTTGCCCCATTGTCTACAATGCTAGTACAAAATTGTCAGGTTTTTGCAGCAACACCAAGAAGAGTAGTCGATCGATCTTACTGTATTTTCGCGCGGAATGCGCGCGGACCATGAGCTTCCTCAGAGGGGAGAAGAGGGAGTGGAGCCATCCCATGAGGAAGCCTGCTTGATCAGAGCCTCGGGCTACGGCCTCATGGGGATGGGGGTGGTGGAAATGAGGGAGCAGAGGCTCCAAGCTAGGTATGTATATTTGCAAGAGGAGATGAAATAAAAAAAGGGTCGGTTAGAGAGGAGAGAAGTAACCATCAGGGTTTTGCTTTTTGGCACGAGGTGAAGTTCAGTGCACTGTACCCTTCTCCTCTTCCTGCCACATTGTGCTTCCTTGCAACCCAATCATGGCGCTTTTCAGCCATCTGTTCTGGTATCTTGTCCCTTTCCACTCCTTACTCTTCCTACCGCCTTTCTCCGTTCGAGAAGGCCATGTCTCTGGCCCCAAACTTAACCATAAAGAAATTCCAATGCAAAAATTTAGGACTATTTGGTTGGTTTTCATTTTTCCTGAATTTGCACTTGTTTTCCACATGGGTTTTATAGTATACTGACATGTGTCATGTATGCAAGAAACATAACTTTGTTAAATAATATTCCTGACATATACTATATTGCAATGCAGCGTAAAAGTTTAGCACATTAGGTTCACATATGCTTCGAGGAGCTGAAAACTCGAATGAATAAACTGAGATAGCAGAGGGACACTTAGCCACAGATTTTGGTGTAGACATGTAGCACATGAACTTTGTTTTTTTTCTAAAATAGTAGCACATGAACTAATTCTGCTAAATTTGTACTACAAGGGTTCACTTGAATACAAGAAAATGACAAATGGTTGTGGTTTAGCAAAGGTGGTTCAGTATTCTTAGCTTTTGGTTCAAGAAAATGATTCTGATAATGGTGGATGTTGCAGGACTAGGAGTATCAAATGCTCACTTTAGGACCGTCAGACCTATCATCTACCATAGTAATAATAGTATATACGTGACTTGAGATAATAACAGGGCACTGCTTTCGTTAATAAGAAATTTGTGTTAAACTTAAACTAGCTTTGAGTTTTTAATATATTAGGACTAGTAGCCATACCTTAGTGTTTGATCTGTTGCTGGCATGCCTCCTTTGTCCAGGCAGCCTTGTCTATGACTTGGTTTCGCAATGGGGAACATAAGATTGGTACTCAAAATATGGCATGGTGCAAGTCAATAATTAAAAGAATGGAGAATAAAATGTGAAAATAGGAAGGAGTTGGCAGGTTTACCTATTCATCAACTAGAATAGTAGATGTATATAGGAAGGGACATTGCTTTCAGTGTGGGTCTGAATAGGAAGTAAAAGAAGCCATCCATATGAAATAAATTTGCCAAGAGTACAATGTGATAAATCTCTTAATGGTATATTACTTTTATTTGTTTGAACACTGAACAAGCGTTCATTCCACGTGTATTAGAGAAAGCTTAGAAAGAAGATGTCCTGATCTTTTTCGCGAAAACGCAAAAAGCATTCCATTTCGATGCATTGAAAGATAAGAGAGGTTTATGTACATGTCAAAAGAAGGACGAACACCGCACCATGCAACACGACCCACTAAGCTAGGGGAGCAGTTGGCGAAGGCCGCCTCGGGCGCCGCATCATCCCACAGCCTGGCCTCAGCCCTTATCGTGTCCAGAAGGGTCGAGTGCTGTCAAAGACCAGAGCCACCAGGTTGTGAGCATGATCACCAATGAGGTGCCCTTGCGCAAATTCCGAGGGGTGGATCATAGCGCCGTCGTCCAACCAACCAATGAAGTCGTCCCCGGCATCCGGGAGCCTGGCAGTGGATCTGATCTAGGAAAGTACCTGGTACCAAACCGTCCTCGAGAAAGGGCAGCTAGCAAGGATGTGCTCCATCGTCTCCGTCGCCTGGTCGCACAATGGGCAACTTGCGGATTGTGCGCCTCGGCGCGCCAACCTCTGGCCCATCCAGTATCCGTCCTGTCAAATGTCGTGATCTGAACATGATCAATTCATATGGACATCTTAGTGGTACAGCTATCCAACTATCCAATACCTACCCATTATACCACAGGACCACAACAATGTAACATCCTCATGGCCTTAGAGCATCTTCACCGGCGCGCCCAACTCCGCTCCCAATCGACGTTTTGGGCGCGCCGGCACCAAATTCCCCCCAGCGGCGCGCCCAGTACGAAAAAAGTTGTCGGCACATCCCGAAAGAACGTCCGGCAACCCGGTTCGTGCCCAGGTTCTAGGGACACAACCGGGCGCGCCGGCAACCGCGGCAACGCGAGCCACGTCCGATCCTGACGCGCGGGACCATCTCATCAGTGAGACACGCGGCGATCAGCGTAATTTACTGCGGCCGCTGAGCGGTTTACTGACGCGGGGTACGCGTCACCTCGTCTTCTCGACGCGCGGCAGCCGTCAAGGAGGAGGAGGACCAGGGAGACGCGCAGGAGGCCGACGCGTGGAACGTCGACGACGCGGTGGCAGCGCACGACTGGGACCAGTTCTACGGATACTGGATGGATTAGATAGGTTTTAGTTTAAATTTCGTCGAATTTTGTAAAAACTATCGAATTTGAATAAAATGTGTTAAGTTTTAATGAATTCCGTCGATCCAATTTTTTCCCTCAAAATCCTATTGGGAGCGACCGGTGCGGCGCTGCGCTCCCAAAACGCGGCAACGCTTGCCGGCGCGCCCAACGGCGCCTGTCCGGCAAAGTTGCCGGACGCTGTTTTGGGCGCGCCGGTGGAGATGCTCTTATCCTCAACGAATCTTATTCTCAAAATCACAACATTTACCATATAGCTTGTTTTCATATGCTTGTTATGACTTGTCTGTATTATATATCTTGCTATTTTGCTGCGCATGAGCATGCAAAGCCTGGCCTATTTTTTTTTATGATCAACAATACGAATCCTTGCCTAATTCATAAACAGGTGGTATGGTTGCGAAGTGGAAAGATAAATAATAATGTTATTCTATTGGTTTATGAACAGATTTAATCATTTTCCATCGAGATTGTTCCAGAAGATATAGTGTTCGACACATTAAGCAGTTGATGATAAGCTTTAGCATATGCAGGCAAATGTAGCACACACATAAGATTAAAAAGAATCAATGAAATGTACTATATAAAGAAAGAGAACAATGGGCTAAGAAAGGTTTCATAGAATCGGAGCCGGCTCTTCTTCCCCTCCCTGCTACAGTGTTCCAGAGAGGAGAAAAAGGAGTCGTCCTCGTCCCTCTCACCGCCGACGGCCAGATCGGCGGCCTCCTCCCTCCCCGGCCGCCGTTTCGGTGGTGGGAGAGTGGAGCGGCCCCGGATCTGAGCCCTAGGTGTGTATATAGTAGGGTAGTGTCTCCCGGCGGCGCTGGATGGGTGGTGCTGGTGTCGTGGCTGCGGAATAATGGTGCCGGAGCTCTTCTTCCACCTCGGCGTCGTCTCTTGTGGCGGAGCCGAAGGGCTGCTGGCGGTTGGTGCTCACAGATTCGTCGATCTGTGGAGCGTTGGTGCTCCGAGGTTGGTCATCGTGGCGGTGGCGGTGGCCGGCTGTTGGAGTTTTTGTCCCTCGTCCCCGTCTCCGTCTCAGTGAAGTGGCTTCTGGCTTTGCTGTGGGGGCTCTGGGGGTTGGGTGGCGGTGCGCCGGCGGTGGCGTCGGTGGTCTCCGTTGCTTGTCTAGAAGGTGGCTCAGGCTGAGGTTTCCAGGCGTCGGTCTGGAGGTTGTGAAGGTGTGCATCGGTTGCGCTTCTCCGTGGTTGCTTCTCCGGCCGGCCGAGGTGGCGAGGGGAGGAGTTGCCGGAGCTTGGCGTTGCTGTTTTGTTGGTGTTGTTGCAGGTGGTCTCCTTCGGTGTCTTTGCTCCGGCCGGCCGTGGTGGCGTGGGGAGCGGCGTCTGGAGGCGGGTGTGGTTGGTGGGCCTGGGCGGCGCTGCGTCGGCGGGAAGCAGGGTGGTGCAGGAGTTGTGGCCATTTCCGTTCATCGAGCCAGATTCCGTCGCTTGGCGGCGGATGGATCCTGCGGCCGTCTACAGCGTGTGGTGGCTCCTCCTCCCCGGCGGCAAGCGGTACGGCGACGCTGGCGGCGTCTAGGTTTCTCGGAGCGCGGTGGTGGGCCTGATCGAGTTTCTTCCAGGATGCTTAGGGTGTTTCGTGCAAGTTGCAGGGGTTCGGCTGTATTTTCTTTTCTTTGCTGGACCTGGTTGTAATTTGTACTGTGCATTTCTGAATATATGGATCAGACCCTTTCCTCAAAAAAAAAAAAAAAAAGAGAACAATGTAATTTGGAAAACGTACCATTAAAGCTATTGTTCCATGTTCTTTAAGAGATCAAGAAATAACATTTCAACAAGTATAAGATGTACAAAACTCAACTTTGGAATTGATGTCTTAACATGCAAGTGATATCACTATAGAGACCTCTTCTTTTAACACGTTAAGACATCATTGGCGTTTTTTGGAAGATGATATGATGACACAAAAATTGAAATCTGAAGTAGTATTAACCAGAGCTTAAACCATGAAATCATTCAAAAATTAAGTCAATATATTCCTTAATGACCAAGAAAACTCGGAATAGTTGTTAAAAACTAGGACTGTAAATCAGGTCATCCTAACAAACAAAAAAATCCCACAAGATAGCAAACAATATACAATCATCACTGTCAGGTCAGAGGTTCTTCTCAAACAGGGGGCAAGCCATATACTCTGTGTGCTTTCACCATAAGTGCAAGCTTTTATAGCTTCAAATATATTTGCAACTAGTAACCAAATCGTCGCCACAATAAATTCCTGAATGAGTGGACATGCACTAACAAACGGCACACTGTCTAGAAGAAAGAAGTGTCAGTAAGTTGATTATGACCACCAAAAGCTGTCTATATGGAACAGTCTTAGTGCAGGATAGATGACTTGGTTACAAAGGTTCTATTTGAATTTCAAACACCGAATTGATGAATTTAAGCTTGATTCAGACAGATAAATCAAGGTGGGAAAAAACAAGGTCGCTTTGAAACCAAATTCATGATATAAGTGGCAGACCAAGCTCCACTCAGCCTCAGGTCTGCCTAGGTTGGCCTGCGACAGAGGAGAGAGCAAGACAGCAGGCCCCAAAAGTACTTCAAGCTCCACTTAGTGATTCATGTTTTTCTTTTAGAATATCCATATAAAACAGGCAATCAAAGAACCTTTGCACCTACAGAATAATAAGTCATGTCTTGCTTGGTTTAAATAGTACCTGGCCCATTTCAGAGGCCCATAATTTTACTGCAGTTTCAAAAAATCTTGTATAGAGCGACTGATAAACCTCACAATCTTCTGTTGGAAGGGAAGCATCAAATGAATTAAATGCAATCCATATAATTACAAAACACGAACAGGAAATAAAGATATAACGTAGTGTCCTTATCAGAGAGGAAAGAAAATCAGGGTGTGAGATGGAAATGTATCGTTGTTGATGGCTCAGGATAATACATAATTAAATATGTCAAACATCAGAGCTGAAGTGGTCCAGCATTTGAAAAGGCTGCTTAAATTACATTGATCATCATTGCCATGTCAATGCAACCTCCTCACTAAAAGAAACTAGAGCTGCATCTGCGTTACTGGTTAGCCAAACAATGCAGATGACAGAACGAATACAAAAACAACGCGAGAGAACACCACAAAACCACACAAAGAAAGTCAAAAGATGATCAATTTTGGAGATCTATAAAATGATATCAACTAAATTGATCTGTAGGATGGTAGACTTTGATGATCTGCATTAAGTTGAAGTATCTGAACTTCAGGATTCTCAGTAGGATCGATGGTCTGTCTCCTGTAAAAGATGGGCATATTCAAATGTGTACAGATAAGCACAAAAAGCACTGCCATCAAAGTAACAGACTTGATACTCAAGCATTCCATTCCATGTGTATTGATTCCTTAAACCTCCACTTTTGCACAGGATCAAAGTTATATTCTAATGGTAATTTATAAGCATATTCTAAGGATAACTTTTGTTACTGATCATAAGGGAACACACGATGAGAACAAGTAGAAACCAAAAGAAAAAAGAGCAATCATTAGAATGTATTATTATCATTAACAACCACTCTGTATTTGAACTTTCAGTCTATACCTTACATCATGAGAATACTCTTTCTTAGAGCATTGGCATGGTTCAACTAAATAGAGCAATAGAAACGATCTTACATAAGGCGCCAGGAGGAAAGAAGTGACAAAAACACACTGGGACATCACAAAATCTTGCCAGACAATTCAAACACAACGTTTATAAGAAGATGGCGAAACAGAAAAAAATGAAAGAACATATATTGGATTCTCCATAGCATTGGAAAAACAGACACTCACTGAAACAACTTGTTAGGACTAGGGAGGCAGGTGCAGAAGCAAATTACGATCCTGCAAACCCTACTCGATCTTCCACGCATATAGGATGAGCGAGAAGCCGAGACCTTGCACCCGGGACTCCCTGAAAATCTGCGAGTACGACCACGGCATCGACTTCTCGGGCGCCTGGCATGTCTGGAACATGAACACCGCATTGCTCGTCGTCGACCCAAAGAGCCAGCTGTGGACATCCCAGAACACCTCGACGGGCAAGCCGTCGACGAGGATCGTCTGGTTTCCCCTGAACTTCCAGGCCAGCCTCTTCACCTGCATGACGGGCTTCTTATCGATGCGTATCTCGAGGCACGGGTCCTTGAGGCCGACGGTGTCGCACTCTATCACGAGGTCGTGGAACTGGCCATTGTCGCAGAACTGCGCCTTGGCGGAGTAGATCTTCTTGCCGTAAATGTGCTCCTTCCTGGCCACGAACGCGGCGTTGGACACGGGCCGGGTGGCGCCGGTCTTCCGGTAGGCGTCCTTCCTCATGTCGCCGAGCAGGAGCACCAGCTCGAGGTCGAACACCACGGCGACGTAGAACCCCTCGAGCGGTTCAGGCCCCGCGCCGAACCTGGCGGCCGACAGGTCCCAGAAGATGTCGACCTTGCCGCCGTCGGCGTCGAGGCTCCGGGCCCTTCTTCTTGGAGAAGAGCCAGGGCTTGATGTCCGCCTTGCAGAGGCACTGGCCGGAGCCGAGCCGGACAGGTCGTCGACGCCGACGCTGAGCCCTTGCCCCATGAGGCTCCTGCTCCAGGTGACCGAGATCGCGCAGGGCCGGCCGGAGAGCTGCGCCCGGTAGAGGCAGGTGACCAGGTTCTGCGCCGCGCCCTTGGTGCCGCCGGCGCCTGCCGACGACGACGACGCCGCGTCCGCGATCTGCACGCCGCTCTCCCCGAAGCAGGACGGGAAGTCCCTCATTTCGGCGAACACCTTGCGCGCGTGCGTGCGTGCAGTCCCGAGCACGGCCGCAATGCCAGCCAAGAGGAGCGGCGGCGCTCCTGCCTGCAGGTACGCGACTGCCGGCTGCCGCAGGAGATTTCTCGATCCGGCAACGCCCCCGCAAGTGGCCGAGAGATCCACCGCCTTTACTGCCGAAAAGCGGCACCGAGAACCGCCCAAAAAGCAAGCGGCCGGAGGGGCCGAGCGAGCGGTGGATCGATCCGGCAGCAAGCTTCCCTCACGGAGCCGCCCCTCTTCCACTGCAATCAAGCTCGCACCCGCGGCAGAGGAGCAAAGCTCTCACTGAAATTTCTTCAGAAGGCGACTGAGGCTTCTGCCCAGAGTGCGCCACGGAAGCTCAGCTTCACTTCAGGCTAGCAGAACCAGCCACTCCGGTGGGATTGGGGAGAGATGTGGAGGCATGGGAGAGCAGCAAGCTGGAGCAAGCAAGAAGCGGCAGGGAAGTGAGAAGTAGGAGGAGCTGCAGTAGTGAGGAGGGGGAGGTGGAAAGGAGACAAAAGGTTTGGGGGATCAAATCAATGGGGGTAGCCCTACTAGTACTACAAGATAACAACACACAGCACTGTCAGCCAACTCATGGAGGGAGGAGGGAGGAGCAGGTGCTGCCTGCTCTCTCTCCTTTTCTCTTTTGTAACTGCTGCTGCCATTGCTGCCCATGGCTTTCTTTGCATATCACCTTGTGTAAAAGAGTACAAATACAGTCTTAGCAAATTCTCCTAGGAATCAAGGTTTCATGCGGTGAAAGTAAAACCATGGTTCTCTCTACCATTTTCGTCACTAGATCAGTGAGCTAAATTGGGAGGTGAATGATCCCTGAGGTGGAGACAATTGCCACTCATGCCAATTGCTCCGTTGCAACTGTTGACAAGGGAATCTGGTCATCTGGGTGGTGCTACTTCTCTATCTTTTGATTCTTGACTCTACTGCCTTTTGCCATGAGAATACCAGCAGCTTTAAAAAAACATCTTGCTTGGGAGTTTGGACAAGTTCACATGCATTACAGTGGAAAATGACTGCAGTTTGTACCCTGCTACAGCAAATCCAGCCAGTGTTTACTCCATGGGTACCCATCCCTTGCTGTTTTTTCTCTTTTCTGAATGAAAATTGTGTACTTGTAAGAATTTCTTGTACACATGTTTACAAAACAATCTTTGTCCACTTGATTGATTATTGTAGAATGGGTGCAAGGTGGCTCTAGTACTATACTCCTCTGTAGCTGACCATGTCTCCAAATAGTACATCTATGACAAGGAAAATTGAGAATTGTGCTTCCATGTTTAATCAGAGACGTATTTATATGGCCACACATGCTTTCTCAATTATTTGCCTTCGTGTCAGCTGTTTCTACATCATTCATCTGTTGTCTACTCCATGATTGGAGCTACACGCACAACAAATTAAGTATACAAGGATCCATTGCATAGAATTTTTTTCCTCCCAAATTTGACTTCAGATCAAGTGAAGCAAGTAGACCTACTACTGGGAATTTTGTATGCCGCACGTACATGCTAAATAGGTAAAGAATTGCATATGGAGAATCAATCAAAAATACTTTTTTGTTGTTGTGCAACTAACCAAAAGCTTAAACTAGTAGAGTAGGTATCCCAAGCTAGCTGTGAGGTACTCCCTCCGTTCCAAATTAAATGACTTCCATTTGTTCAAATATGGATGTATCTATACATGTAACATATCTAGATACATCCACATATGGATGAATGGAAGTCAATTAATTTGGAACGGAGGGAGTAACTGACATCAATGAGAAGGACAACGGTTTTCCTGGATCCGGGCCCCACCCGCCTCATCTGTTAACTGCTCGCCCACGAGGCCGCATTTACTCACCCCCTGGAGATCCAAATACTCTTTTCCTTCTTCTTCGTCTCCACGCAAAGGTACACATAAAATTCGTATTTGAATTATACTACTCAAGAAATTAGTGCTTCCTATGAAATTAGTCACTTGATTGCTTTTAGTACTTCATCCGATCCTAACTAACTGTCGCTAGTTACGCTAGGAGTTGTAAGTGTTTAGTTTATTTTTCACGACACTTAAAGTGGACCGGAGGGAGTATAAACATGAAAAGTTTGCCTCACTCGTTTTCTTCTTTATCTTCTTTATGTTGCACCGACCTCACTTCAACTAAAGCAACACTACTGCTCATGTGGAGTAGAACAACACGTATAACACTACAACTTCATTGAGGGTACAAACTCTGTTGTTCATGGAGAAGTTCTTTTGTTTAGGGCCCCAACTCAATTAATCACCTTGGCCAACTAACGTAATGGTAGGTATTGGGGGTGTTTCAGTTGCCAAAATATTTAACGCCCTGACAGGGTGCATGTTATGTAGACTCAGTTTTCTAGAACGTAAATTTTCTGCTAGACTAAATCGTGAATGGATTTTCGTGATACGATTTCAGATGTGCTGCTCTGATTGTTTCTCGCAGTCAATGTTCACTTTAAAGCTTTGATCTTCAATAGTAATGGTCATGCGACCATGAAGATTTCTTATGTAATTTGATCTAATGGTTTCATTCAGTGCATCCTATGCATGTATCATAAATTACGGAATGTGACATGTATCGTAATTTTTTACGGAATGTGACATTTCATTCAGTGCATCCTATGCATTTTCTTTTTAACATATTTTTTATCTGGTAAAAATTAAATTAGAACTATATGAGTCATATATATTGTAAACACCACACGAAGCAATGGTTTATCCAAACTTCAAAAATAATAAGTTAATTAATGATGTTTGAGCTTGCTTTTTATGCGTGTCTATTTATTTTGATTGGTATCTATGGATCGATCACAAGCCGAAACATGGTTAGAGCTCTAATATGTATTGAACTTATACTGAATTCAATTAATCTAAATCTCGTAACATTTTCTAATCTATTTGATAGTCACCAATTAAAAGGAGACATTTTCGCAATTTTTGTGATAGCCCTTGCGGCTGCCGAGGCCGCTATTGGACTATCCATTCTTTCGTCCATCTGTCATGGTTGAAAGTATGCTAAAGGCCCATTTAGGAAAAATTACACAAATTTCTTCAATCGACAAGTGAAAATGAACGGATTTGGCTAGCTAGGGATGACATAGAAAATGGGAGGGGAAATTGACTAATTTCTAAAGCTCCGCACATGCTCCATTTAAGACATCGTACAAAAATAAATTCGACGAACATAACTAGAATAAATAATGTGTCATCAAGTTTTTGTGAGATATTTTGTTGATTTATAGTTTGCATGAAAAATTACAAAAGTAATAAGAGCTGAAAAGGTGTTTTAGGTGCTTTATGTTGTTTCATAGACCACAAGAATACAAAACATTTCACTGAACTTGAATCTGCATGTTACACCAAATCATGTGTGGTGAGATGATTTTTAGACGAAAAATGATATTTTTGAAAAGTATATACGCTCCCGAGCTCTCCTCGGCACTATCCGAGGGCTGGTACCATTCCTATGCTAGTTCCAGAAATGGAAAAAGTGGAGAATACAATGTTGCACTGTAATTTGTACTACTCCCTCCGTCCAATAATTACTGTCACAACTTTATCAAAAAGTGGATGTATCCATACATGTTTAATGTCTAGATACATCCACTTTGTAACAAACTTGAGACAGTTATTATTGGACGGAGGGAGTAGTATATGTGTGTGCTTTGCTGTCACCGTACGTACCTGGGCACTAGAGAACATGCAAAGTTTCGGATCATTATTGTACATCATGTGTAGTCTAGGAATGTGCCGCTCGTAGTAGATAAATAATGCGCATTGTGGTTGTCACTTTGCTTTCTGACTTGCTGGCAAAATTTTGGCATGGTTCTAGCTGCCTATCTACGTATCATGTCCGATCCATGCTGGATTGCTGGGTAATCTGTGTAAAGCTGGGTATTTCTAATACTAGCATCCAGAAAACGTTAGTGGGATACTGATAATTTGGGGATGACGAGAAGATCGTGTGGTCGATCGTGTCCTTTTTTATTACTAGGAAAAATGCCCGTGCGTTGCTACGGGTTGAATTTTATTTCGAATCGTCACATAGCCCTAGTCTCATTACGTCCCATTCTCTCTTTTAGAGCGACGACTTCTCTTCTTCTATCAAGTCCAACTAAAGTGGTAAATCTATCTCCATGTTTTAGTTTGATCTACCATTGCAATTTTTATTTTTATGGCAGAACGGAGTGCCTACGCAAACTCGCGGCTATAAGACATGGTTGAGGGGTAGTCGGCAAAAAGTGGGACGGTGGCGGACTCATGGCGAGAGTGGGGCGGACTCTCGGCGAAATCGACATGACGTCATATGGCAGACGGCGAAACAATGGCGGGTGGCAGGTTTCGTCGCATTTTATGCGAGACTGCTCCATGTGGACTCTAGTGACGTTGGTAGAACGATCGAGAGAGGTAGAGATTTTGAACCGACTTAATCTTTACTACTCCCTCCGTCCCAAAATAAGTGTCTCAAAGTTGTCCAAAAGTGAATGTATCTATACTTGTTTCATGTCTAGATACATTCACTTTTTGACAAATCTAAGACAGTTATTTTGGGACGGAGGGAGTATTAATAGCAAACATTCCTGTGCGTTGCAACAGAGGGGAAAAATTAAATTCTTGTCGGAAAACATCGCTGCAACATACGCTCCAAAATCGATCATCATGTGTGCCATGCAATGTAAGAGAACAATATCCAACTTGTTGTCGAGAGCTTGTGAATATCCCCCTCCCCCCACCCCTCACCCAACAAAAAAGGAAATCTTTATGAGGACGAGCTATATGAAAATTTCCATATAGCTTAGCATTTTTGGAACCACGGAAAAGGTTGAGACATACCATTTCCATTTCTCCACTCCTTACCTTAAGCTTTAACTTGTAGATGGGAATATAACTATTTTTCTCATCAGTCCATGCCGAAATTTTAAAAAATATGAATATCTTATGCTGAACATTCTTTTTTTTTTAGAACACAGTACGACACAGACGCTCACAAATACGCACGTACACTCACCCCTATGAACACACACACTACCCCTATGAGCACCTCTGAAGGACTGAGCCGGCAAATCTTGAGGTTGACGAAGTCACCACAGGCGCCTCGCTGTTGACGGGCACGCCACCTACCACTGAAAGAATAGTGCCGGATAAACCTGGAATAAATCCAGGTAAATGCAAACGTCCATGCCAAGTCTAGGACTTGAACCTGGGTGGGCTGGTTCCACCACAGGGAACCCAACCATCAGAGCCAAGCTCCGTTTGCATCTTATGCTGAACATTCAATCGTTGTTCAACTCAATTCACAAAAAAAACATCAAATGCAGCATCTTTTTCCGATCGTCAAGCAAGTTCATTAGTAAAACTACAGAACAGAGTAAACACCTTGACTGAAACTATCTGTTCATGGAAGTCGAGCGAGAGGACACGGTAATCTGTTCCCATGCGAAATAACGTGGTCGACCCCGTCAGTAGATAACCTGCAGTCGCGAGGGCGCATGGATCTGTGGCTTCCGCACCTGTTCTGGCTCCGGGCAGTGAGGACGGAGGAGCAGCCATGGTCGTGCTCGGTCGGACCAGCTCCTACGGCGGCCGGTCGTGGCCGAGCTCCTGCGGCGGCCTACATATGGGGCCCACCCTCGTTGTCTCCTCCGTCTCGCACGCTGCCCGTCCTACTCTTTACTGGTCTACTTCCGTGGACATCACCTCTGTGCCCGGCAAAATTCCGGCGAGCTTGTGTCGACCCCAGCTAATTCCTCCCTGCCAGACCCTCCCCGCTGTTGTCCGCATCGATTAGCGGCCAAGACCGGACGGATTCCGGCCAAGAACGGCCGCATTGCTACCGTCCTACCACCTGGACACGCCGTCGGCCAATCTCCACCGCCTGGACACCTCCATCGCGACGAGCGAGAGGATGGGAAAGGCTGGGCGGTGGGTGGGGAGGGCAGCGGCGCGCCGGAACATGACTGAGTGTGGTCCGAGCCGAGCCGGTGAGACGCACGGACATCTCCGGGATTAGCCGGGCTGGGGGTGGGCTGATCCTGACGGAGGGCGCAAGCGCCGACCCGATGCGCGCGTTGAGGGCAAAGCTCGAGGGCGCCGACACGGGGGCGTGGGCCGTGGAGAGGTACGCCGATAAATTTTCACCGTCGCCATCGACAACACCACCCTCCTCCTCCCAATATGCGATCGCGCCGTCTACCCCACCCCAGACCCCACCTCCTGCAAGTATAGTCACGGTGGAGCACACAACTGCGGACAACGATCTTCCCAGCGGCCATTGCCCTCGGCGCTCGTCCTGGATTCTCCACTGGCGACGCCCGGAGAAGACGGTCACGATTCGGCCTGTTGCGCTCCTTCATAAATTTCTCTAGCAACAAAGTATAATCTTGATCGTTGTTTCTGTTGATTGGATTATAAAGGAATCCTCTATCCTCTATTGAAAAGTCGTCCCCGAGATGGATTCCTACTCCGTGTCCTGTTCCTGACGGCGTCAGGTGTGCGAGAGGATGTGGACGGAAGAAGTCGACAAAGGAAACAAGACGTGGATGGAAAAAACGAACCGGTACAACTTATGGATGGCATAGTGGGTAATTTCTTGCAAGTTTGTGGGTAATTTGGATGACGTACCACAAGAAAACTTAGTGCTTTTATTATTCGGTATAGATTATGGTATTTGGTCCTTCTTCAAATAATAGAGAGAATTGATGATGGTATATAATATGGCCATCACCCATATCTTACAATAAAGAAGTCGAACACAACGGTGCAAAAAAACATACTATCGAAGTTCTTAGCTATTTTTACTTTTCTGAAAGCATTTTCTTCTTGCGATAGGAATAATTATATATGCATTGTCTAGGACAGAAGAAGATGACACAGTATATATGAAGTAATTGCAAAGTATTTTTATACTGCAACCTATGCATTGCCGGCCCCGATACGGTTGCAATGCAATGGTCACCAGGGAAAGGTGCAGCTAGCGAATGAGTAACGGCTTTACAGCCTACTGGTGTAAAGCCTAACATCAGGGACAAAAAGTGATGCATTACCGGTAGTGAATTTTTTTTTTTGAAAGCCTACGTATATTCAACATAATACCACGTACAAAGTACACAGTACAGAAACGAAATACAACACCTCATACGTAGGGGATACAGAGTCCAAGCAAGCCGCAGCAACTCCACCGGCATCGAAGACGAAGGCCGCCGTCCCCCTTCTCACCACGCCCCGAGAGCACCTCTCTTGAAGAAGACCGCCGCAAGGCCCGTCCGCCGCGCAGCGACGGAACTTGGGCCGATGAACGAGCATGGCGAGTGCCCTCCCGCTCCTTCTTCTCCACCTTGCCGCAACCGTCTTCGACGTCGATGCAGAGAGGAACCGCCGAGCTTGCCCAGCTCTAAGTTCCGGCCGCCAGATCCGCCGCCAGCACGGATCCGCCGGAGGCCGAAGGACTCGAGCACCACGCCGGGCCTCGAGCCCCCGCAAGTCAGGCGCGACGACGACGAGCCCCGAGGAGCTCCGCCGCCGGAGAAGGTCACGCCGACACCAAACCGCCCGCCCGCAGCACCAACTCCTCCAGAGCGCCGCCGGCGAGAACTCCACCCTACCCTACCGTATATACAAGCCGGAGCCGGGGATCCCCCACCCTCCCGCCGCCGAAGCGGCCGGCGGAGGAGAGGAATCCCGTGGCTCGCGGCGCGCACGGTGGATCGACGGATTCACCCCAAAAATCGCCTAACCCTCTGCTACAGTGGCGGGGAGGGGATAAGGCTCGGTCGTTGTAACGACTTCGGTAGTGAATTCTTTAATCCTACATTTGATACTGACTGGCGAGTTCCGATTAGCTGTAAGGATCACCAGTACGTACGTTGTGTGCAATTGTTAAGCATTGAAAGGAACACATTAGATAACCAAAATAAGTTCTGTTGGTTAAACTGGCCGGCCGCTCCATCTTTGTTAATTCAGAAATAATATAGTACCGCGAAAACAACAAAATATCTCACAAAATTCACAAATGGAGCCCTCTCGATCGCCACTACTCCGGCACCACCACCGCCGCTCGCCAGTCACCACGACGGAGACAGAATTTGTGGGCCAAGCACCCTCCACGGCTCCACGCTGTCTCTACTGCAAGCTAGGCACTCGCACGGCGTCAAAAGTTGAACTCATGACACTGAGAGCGTCATGGAGCTGGAAGCATGCATGCCCATGCGAGGCAAGGACTGGAACTTTGCTTGATCTTCACTTATCCTTCATGGCTAAAACTTTTGGGGGTCGTTGCATAAAGAAATAAGAGCCAACTCCGGGGACAGAACATTTGGTACTCTTGTGCCTTGTCAGGATGATAACAGTGGCTTAGCGTGAGACATTTGCTTGTGCTAGACTTGACTTTTTTAGCTAGTAGTGATGCTTCATTGGCCGACCGTCGTGTTTGGCTTAGCTTTTTCATGCACTTGGGCTCGAACAAAAGCCATAGCTGGGGCAAAGCCTGGGCAGACCGACCCGACCACCTTCGGCTGGTCTCGGGCCGGCTCGGGTCTACGTAATCAGGCAGTTTACACGGAGGTCCGACCCAAACCCGACCCGACTCGATGAATGCCCGGGTCTAGCTGGGGCTACATACGCAGCTTATTCTCTATGTTTAGGAATTAGGACTAAGAATATGTTTGGTTCACTACATGAATCACATTCTTTACCGAATGTTAAAAGGCACAATACGCTCGTCAAATCCATACAAAACAGGCAAATACAACTTTGTCGAACTTTTTTCGTGGACACTCGCCAAAGCTGGGCACAGAAAATGTTAATGGATGACGATAAAACAGAATGGGTATTTTGTCGAGTGCAAATAGCACTTTGTAAAGAGCATGTCCCCTTTTTGCCGAGTGCCTAGCGACCGACAATCGGCAAAATTAGGATCGCACAGCCGTAATTCAGCAAAGATTTGCCGAGTGCCAAGGCATGGACGCTTGGCAAATCTGGAATAGTGGACAGTTAGCAGTGGATTGCCAATGGCCACCAGCCTTTAAAATTTGTGAGCAATTTACTATTTTTTTTTGTCATTGATACTATATTTTCCTCTCAAACTTATATACTGGACTTCATGCCAAAAAAAATTGTTTTTTACAATTTTTAAATATCATTCATTTTTCTATTAAATAGCTTTATAAAATCCTAAATAAAATATTTAACAAAAAAGTGGTTGTTTTTAATTCACATTTCTTTTATGAATGCCAAACAAACAAATGTCAAATGCTTCAAAGTTGGAGATTTGAACTTAATGTGAAGAAACTTGATGGGAGTCAATCCATTTTGTGAACAATGTACTATTTAAAATATTAATTTTATCTCTTTATCCCAAGCTTATATACCAATACTAGGGTTGCATGCTAAAATATTTTTATTTTTGACAAGTTTTACATTTCATTTGCCACTGTTAAATAGGTTTACAAAATGATAGATAAATATTTTTACATAATAAGTTGTGATTTTTGTTCACATTTCATCATATTATAGATGCTAAAGGAAGGTCTAGTCACATGCATAACTCAACAAGAGGCCAAATGCTTAGTAAACTTTGCTTGGGTGCTCCAAGGTTAGAGATTTGCAGTCCTTTTTGTGAACAATATATTATTTAAAATTTGTGTATTGATGTCATATATTTATGCCAAACTTATATACAAATATTAGAACTCAAGGTCAACATTGTTGCATTATTTGTGTGTTTTGCGGGCAACCAAACAAGTGTCATATTCCACATGACATGGCAAATGTGGTGAGCAACCAAACAAAACAATATCAGAAACACGTGCCATATCGAAAAATATCTCGACCCAAGCTCGTGCGGTACGTTACACTCCGCTGTACATACGACAGCATCTCAACTTCTCAAGCTATGGCGCTGGTATTATTGTCAGCTCAGTCGAGTGTAAGCATACGGCGGCCGGTAGTTGCTGCACTGGAGCTGGATTGCTCGCTCGTAGGCATTCGTTCTGTAGGAGTATGTCATATAAGCAAAGTGTTCTAAATTTGTACTCCCTCCGTTCAAAATAAGTGTCTCAAGTTTGATAAAAAGTGGATGTATCTATACATGAAACATGTCTAGATACCTTCACTTTTGAGTAAACTTGAGACATTTATTTTTGGACAGAGGGAGTACACCGGAAGCTGGTATTGTGGTGTAGGTGTCAAAAATGGCAAAAAAAATAAACCATCGGTTGAACGAGTTTAATTGAGTTGAGACGAGCTGGTTCGGCTCGAATTTCAGGCTAGCGGCGACCCTCCCCACATGGTCAGTTTTGTCATTTTCACGGTGTAGGTGCACCCTAGTAACAAGTGCAAAGCAACAGTTTAGCGAGTCATTTTGCCTGGTTATTTTATCTGGGAAATGTGCTTTTGGATAGTGTCGTTTCTTTTTTTTTTGAGAACCTAACGTATATTCAAAGAGATAAAAGTACAATACGGATTACATACGCAGGTGTACACCCTTGGATACACAGCACAGACGCAACAGCAACGAAGAAGATGCTGAACCACCACACTAGCTTCGATCCTCCACCGCCAGCAACGCCGGAGAAGAAGAAGGAAAACCTCCACAGCACCCAAAGGAGAGAGCACCACCACGCCTTCGAAAACAAGAGTCGCCCGACGAAGCCGCCGGAACCTAAACGATGAAACGCCCATCGGCCACGGAGCTCTCGATCCTGGATCCAGCAAAGCCGGATCGGCCACCATCGCAGCACCACCCCTGCGTCAGGCTTGAATCCCGGCCGCCGTCACCTCCATCGCCATCCTGCAAAGAAAGAGGGGAACGGGGCCAGCTCCACCTGCCACGCTGGCCTCCCAGACTCCACGACGAGGACGGAGCACTCCTCGCCGTCGCGGAGAAGAAGCCGGGAGACAAAAGCTCCACAGCATGGTCACCTCCTCCGGCGCGGTGACCACACCCAGAGACAGAACCGCCCGCAGGACCCGCAGATCCGCGAGCACCAAAAGCTAGCTGCTCACCGCGAGAGCACGGAGGCCGTCGACGCAGAGGAGGAAGAGCAGTAGCACCAAACTCCACCCCGACAGCACCCCTCCTACCACCGCGCCGCCGGCCGGAGACCCAACTATACACACCCTATGTACACGCCAAGCATAGATCCGGGGTTCCCCACCCTCCCGCCGCCGGAGCGGCTGACGGAGGGGGAGGGAACCCACGGCCACGCCGGCGGACGCGGGGGCAAACCGGGATCGCCTCTCCTTCGCCTCAGAGTACTGTAGCTGGGGAGAGGATAAGGTCCTGAAGAAATCAGAGTGGATAGTGTCGTTTCAATCGACCGAATGGACTGGGACGCTCAAGCACGTGCGCAAATCGACTGTTCGCCAAGTCATTTTCCTTAAATGATACTCTCCTTCCGAATTTATTATTCTCTTAACAGAGTTTTCCTTCCGATCGAGTCGAGAATATGGAGTTGTGCGGTGTTGGTGCACGGACACGCACACGTGCGCGCTACATATTTGTCTGTCCTGCTTGGATGCGAATGATTCCCTCGCTCGTTCCTACAATTGTACGTGAAAGGGGACGCGGACCTGATGTACACTGTTACCAAGGGTCTGTTTGGATGCTCATGCTTTTTGGGCATTTTGCATCCGTGGCCTAACTCAGCCTGGCCCTGAATAGATGAGGCCTGAGCCATGTTGTGCAGCCCGTTTGGCTGCCAACAATGTTCTGGCCAGGCCCGTTTGGCTGGGTGCAACATTTCGTGCACCTGAAGTTTGGTTGCCCACTAAAATCCCATGCGGTTGAAGACAATACACTCAAACGTGCTGCAAATGCGTATATACCCACAATACGCAAGATCTACTCAAATACGGTGGTCCAAATAAAAAACTTACAACATGAAAGTTGTGCGGAATGTTGAGATCTAGCCACACGTCAAAGGGTTTCTCAAATGGTCGACCGAATACAAAGAAATTGACAAAATTCGTCTAAAAACGTTCAAAAGGGAACTTCGAAAATCGGAAGCTACGTTCGACGAAACCCAAAACCGAGCACGGGAATGGAACACCCTCGTCGACGCGCACATAGTTGATGTTCAACATTTTTCGAATCGCCTTACATATGTGTAGATCCGAGGCATGCTTAGTAGAGGAGTTTAGGAGGAGGAGAGAGAAGATTGAAGCACAAAAGCTCGTACGCGCTCGGCCACCGGTTGCAGGGAACAGTGCGCACGCGGGGGTGGCTATGTGGGAACGGCCGATTCGACTGTTCCTCCTCAGCCTGGCCCAGCGTGCTTTAAGTTTTGTGCAGATGCAGGCACGCGGGCTGGGCCAGGAAACCAAACGGCCGTTTTTTGCAGCGCGAGGGCCTGGTTCGGGTGCTCGCGACATACCAAACACGCCCCAATATATCGTCGATCGTTGGTGGTTGATGTGATTTACAAGTTAGGTACGTGGTGTTGTGGTCGACCAAGAATATAATACTACTCACTCCGACCCGAATTACTGGGCGAACCAGTGTTATAATTATTTTTTACAAAAACCCCCCGCCAGTTCAAAATATTTTGAAATTAAGTCCAATCGCAGGTGTCTTCCTCGCGGGGCGGACCGCTGCCGTCCGCAGCTCGCCGGAGAGAGCTAGTCCACGGCGGCTCCGCCCGCAGTTGGGAGGCTCCCTCGGAGGGCTCCCGCCGCCGACCGCTTCCCCTTCCCATCGTGGCCGCTTCCCCTTCACATCGCCGCACGACGCCTCCGCCGGGACGACGGGCCCAGACGCTGGGTCCGACTTCTGCCGCCGCGGGGACTGCGCAACCACCGGCCGCTCCGAGCAGCCGCGCCTTCTGCCGCCCCGACCGTGCCCTCGCCGCCCTGGTCCGGGACGTTGCCCTCCCGTTGTGCCCGCGGAGGTGGCGCAGTTGGGAGACGAGGAGGAAGGTAGAGCAGGCGGCGCGGGAGGGGCGGAGCAGGCGGCGCGGTCCAGAGGAGGGACGGAGCAGGCGACGCCGTCCGGGGAAGAGCAGAGCGTGCACGAGACGGGGAGAGGTTGGGGGAGGATGTGTGACTTCAGGTGAAAAAGAGCAGGGGGATTTTCGCAAAAAAAAAAACCACCGCGAACGGTAATTCGGGTCAGAGGGAGTACTAAGATTCATAGAATACTTTGGCCTCTCTTTGTTCTACATGTCCTCTCCAATGGGGGTAGCGACACCACACCACTCAGCCTTTACTTTATAGTTTACATCTACACACAAAATTATGTTGGATATACGCAAGTTTTGTATGTATTTGCCAAATTTCCGGTAAAAAATAGTATTTCCAGCTAAATAAAAAGAAATTTATGGCGTGAAAAAGAATTTTGCATAGAACCATGTACACAATTTAATTCTCATGACATTTCATAATTGTGATCGTCTGAGTATATGGGAGCTTAACCTTTTTTTTGCATGTGTTCTTTTTGTTGAGTAGTGTACTCCTAACTTTGCTACAACTCACATAATTATGTCCACTTCTCTATTTATCTGTATTTATATGAAAATGTCTGAGTGATGTGAGCCAGTGGTACTATTTTCTCCATTATTGCTACTAATTTTATTTATATATTTGTTTCGCTAAAATAAACTGTTTGTTTATCAATTGCTTTTTTTTTTTTTTTTTGAGAATTGTTTATCAATTGCTGGTTGTATTAGAGGGAACACGACAACGGGCGGCTTGCACAGTTGCAAACGAGTGTGAGACAGCCCAGTGCATGGCATCGATCGGTGCATGCAATGCACCAAGAATACATGACTGCTCGCGGCACAAAAATGGTTTTCCCGATCGCCGTGGCATCGATCGGTGCATGCAATGCACCAAGAATACATGACTGCTCGCGGCACAAAAATGGTTTTCCCGATCGCCGACGGCACGATCTTGCACCACCGCGACCGGAACTCTCGTCGTTCAAATTAGGTGGCATTCATTGCTCGCGCCAACGCGTCAGTAACTCCAACGGGCATTCAAGGCGCGGCGCTGTCAGTTCGTTGGGCCGCCTCCCAGCCTATAGTTGATGGCACCTGCATCACTGCAGCTGACGATCAGAGCATGCGTTGGATGGAGGAAAGCTCTTCGATTCAGAGCAGCCGCCTGAATGCCTGATCGATCTACAACTTTGTTTCCGATATTTATCGATCTGATTTTGACTTGAACTCGAAACTTTTGGTAGGGTGGGCACGAATGGCCGAACTGGAAGCCCACGATGTGGCCCAAAGGGAAGAGAAGGCCGCGCCGGGCTAGATACGGCCACACCATCGGTATTCGACACCAGATACTTGATTTTTTTAGAGTACGCAAAATGCGTACCTTATTTTTACTAGTTTACGTGCACGTGCAACGCACGTCTTCTCTACTATTTAAAAAAGAGAAAACACGGTGGCATACGAAAAATAGAATCATTTTCTTCTTCATATATCCGCTTACTACTTCGTTCAATTGAAATTCATTCGATACATCAGAATTTGACAATCTTTGCATATATTAAGTATAAATATGCAATATATGATTTTTTTAGTGAACTATTTTAAATAATCAGTCTTGATAAGTTATCGAAAAATCTTAATAGTCTTCATGTTCTTCAAAATCTTAATGTTCTCGTAAACAAAGAATTATAAACCTTTTATGTTCTTCCTCCTAGTGACAACTATCACGCTTGGAATTGTTCGACTTCTCTTCTTAGACCAAGTCCAACGAAAGCGGCAAATTTGAATTTTTATACGTTAACTTGAGATCTCTATAAAAGCTTTGCTCTTCCAATGTGTTCGAGCAGAACCACAATGAGATCAAGCAGTATTCTTAAGAGCGCCCCACACTGAGATCAAACAGTATTCTTAAGAGCGTTTCCCTTATCTTGCTAAAGACGTGGGGGGCTTTCGTCTCAGCTCACGGAGGCCCTGCGGTGTAAATCTTTTGTCTTGGCTCCTTTCATATTGGTTGATTAGCTATCTTTATGTTCTTAGTTTGCTTGAGCCAGGTTAGTTAGAACAAAAGTGGAGGAATGAAAGCCAAGTTCTGAAAAAAAATTGATCTAGATGTGCAAACTTTTTGTTCTTGAGTACTAGATGATGGCAAATAAATCTCAGTGGCATTGCAATGAAGATGAATATGTTTTCAATTGGTATTGGAGCTCTAAAAATTCCATAGTTGTAACAAAGGCAGATATGCATTGATGGATAAATTCCATAGTTGTAACAAAGGCAGATCCTCTTAATTTATCTCAGTTGAATCCGTTTGCAAAATTTTGCTAGTTGAAGCCTTATTTTCGCAGCATTTTTCACACATCATAATGATACGGTTGTAAGCAATATAGGAAAATAGGGCCGGAGTCCACAGTTCACTAGTGGTGTCTCTCCAAAAGATAAACGTGTTGGGTAAACAAATTACAGCTGGTCAATTGACAAAGCATGGACACATAACAATACTATCATGACATAATATAGTTCACTGTTTCATTTAATATGGGCATTACGTAAAAATACATAGACCGTTATCCAACTGCATCTATGACTAATAATCCACCCCGGGATCGCTATCCACCATGTCACCCGAAAGTATTAAGTTACAAGCAACAGATAATTGCAATAATCATGGTGCGTAATGTAAGCAATGGTTACAACATCTAGCAATAAACACCGCTGTTTTACCCCTAGTAGCAATAGCACATCTCAAGTCTTAATCGTTTTTGTCAACTCGAACTCAGACAAAAGAGGCATGAACCTACTATCTAGCATAAATACTCACTCTAAAGACACTAGTAATTAGTTCAGCCAAAGAATACACAAGCATCAGAGAGCATGCAAGATCATAAATAAAACATATCATAGATAAACTGAAAAAGAATGTCATGATTTCCACAATTCATCGGATCCCAGCAAACACAACACATAGCATTACAAATATATGATCTTGATCATGTTAGGCAGCTCACAAGATCTAAACAATGGAGTATAAGGAGGAGAGACAACCATCTAGCTACTGCCATGGACCCGTAGTCCCGTGGTGGACTACTCACACATCACTCCGGAGGCAGGCATGGTGGTGTAGATGCCTCCGGTGACGATCTCCCCCTCGGCAGGGTGCCGGGAAGAGCTTCAGAACCCTCTCGATCTAGGGTTGGCGACGACGGTGGCTACGGAACTTTTCGTCGATTTCTAATCGGGTATCAAGAGTTTTCGGGACGAAGGCAATTTATAGGCGAAAGGGCAGCTCCGGAAGGTTCCCAAGGCACCCAGGTGGGCCCCAGGCGTGGTCAATGGGTTGACCACGGCTGGGTTGCGTCTGGGGCATGTGGGTCCCCCTGCAGGTCCCCTCCTAGCGTTGTCTTTGTTTCCATGTAAAAATAATTCCCGTAAATTTTTAGTTAATTCTGAGAAAATTCTCTGACTAGCTTTTCTGAAATAAAAAGATAACAGAAAATGAGAACTTGCACTGGGCATCTTGTTAATTGGTTAGTTCCAGAAAATGTGCCAAAATGATATAAAAACAGTATAAAAACATGTAGCAATGATATATAACTAGCATGGAACAACCAAAAATTATAGATACGTTTGAGACGTATCAATCAACGGTGTCATATTTGTTTCCACAAGTGTATCATATTTAGACATATATCACATCATACTTTCCCATAATTAGACCACATCAAAAGAGTGCCAGGGCTTTCACCCGAAACCCAGTCACGGCGAGCTTCCACAACAACACCCCCCCCCCCCACCACCAACAGAGTAATCACACCCGCAGGCATTACCGTTGCCGGTGCCAAAGCACAGAGTTTCGGCTAGGATCTTTGCACGCGTGCCATCTGAGAAGAACAACACGAGGCTTAAATATCGATGACCATGACTAGCCAGGTCGAGGTATTGGTAACGCTGTCCTAAAGTAGGGAGCCATACGCCGAGGGTAGAACTTGGAGGGCTCCGGTGACAGGATTGCACACAAGGGTTTATCCAGTTTCGGATCTCACAACGCTTGCGAGACCCTATGTGCTGCTATAATTCACTAGAGCGAATATGTGTACATGTTACAGTGAGGGCTGTAAAGTGTATCCCTAATGCTCCTTGTAGGCCGGCTTACCTGCTTACAAGGAAAGTCCTAACCGATCTAGACGTGGAGTCCTAGACTAACACGGATAGATCTATTACTTGCTCCGTAAGGCGGTAATCATCTTTTTGGTCCTTTGCCCATGCCACTTTCATCATCAAAGTTTTGAGTTTCTTTAGATTTTCTTCAATATGCCCATTCAGTCCTATACTTAGTAGAAATAGGTAGAATACCCCCAAAAGAGTATATATCTACATGTATGCAAAAATAGCTCAAAATCCATGCATTCATAAGCGAGTTGTCATAGTCAAATCACATTATAGTTTAAGACAACTTGTCGCGTTGTTTTCCACACAAGATGATAGAAAATGTTCGAGAATCCGGACATGCCCATACAGTTAAACTTAATGCTTCATATTCTATCCACAAGTAACCCACATGCATACATGATATCCCAATTTGTCAATATCTTATAAATTAAATGAACATAACTTTAACAGTGAAAAAGCAGCTTGTCCTAAATCGTACAGTAACACTTCATATTCCTTTAGCAACAAATTTCTTTTATTGAATACAAAGAATAAATGAGAGTGACAAGATCCACGTCGACAAAGTAAGAAGCTAAAACCTCGTATCTTTTTGGCATGCTCTCAAATTCCTATATCTGATATGTGCTATTTTATCTAGTTGCGAGATGCTCTAGCAATATACTCAAGTGTGGACGGCGACAAGACCTTCGATTTGATGCATTATTGGTCCACACTTCAAAATTGTTAAAATTGGGCAACTCTTTGACTCTCTTTGAAGCAAAAATAGGTGATGGAAAATCATGAGTGTGTCGATATAGAAGAAGAGCCGATGCCGGGGGTCGTCTCGGAACATCCAGTTGGGACAAAAAGAAAGCATGGGCGGAAAAAATACGGCATCATCTTCCTCCAAGATTCGCTTGCCGAGTACATGAAGGAGGTGTCATCGTCCTTTACTAGCAATGAGTTGATGCACGAAGCAAACAAAGAAAGGTGGTCCACCTACTTTGACATGCAAGGGCCAAGCAGCGCAAGATCATGTCCACCGACACAACAAATATGAGCCTGAATGGGAAAGCTTACTTTGCCGAGAAAGTCGCGCGCATCATGGAGCGGAGGAAAGCGAAGGCGAAAGATTGAATTTTATGCATTTTCGATGATGTATTGTGATGTGGCCGGACTTGGTGGCCGAACTGTTGGCCGAGACTTTGATTTGTTGCCAATTGTGGTTTGTACGGACTTTAATTCTGCATTTTGGCAGCTGGCTGTTTGGTGGCCGAACACTTCTTATTCGTTCCAAATGCAAAAAATAAATTGGGAAAAAGGATAGAGCCGGTCGTTGGGGGGGGAGGGGGGGATTGCCGCTGGGGACCAACCCCATTGTGCCGGATATGTGTCAGACACTCACAAACCTGACACATTTACGGGGCTACCGGTGGAGATGCTCTTAGCGCGCAGCAAATTAGCTGACACACGCTAGCATAACACTATGCTAGAGACGACAGGAGGAGGGAATTGCACAAACCACCACATGCTGATGTTGCACTTACGTAAAACACCTACTCTACGGGTTTGTTGCGCAAAATACCACCGGTTGGTGTAATGAGTTGCGGATATGTCTAATCTAGCGTTTGCGTATGTTAACATGAGTGTTGATAAGTTGGCCCCGCTTGTAAGTGCCCATGTGGCTAACAAAACTGGCCACGTCGGACCACTCGTAAGATTCATACTTGCATACTAAAACCTGATGGCAACAATATATGTGATGTTTTGTTGCTACTGAACTTATTCTCTGGATATTTTGCGGCCGATTTATCAATATTTCTAGATTGGTGTGGCCAAATGGAAGTTTGGGGTATAGTCGTAAACGTAACCAGTAATGAATTTGGACAGTCTTGACCCATTTAAATCACATGTTAGTGAGACTTTTAATTGGCCCATTCACTATTTTTACACAAAATTCAACTATTTTTTGTTTGGTCTTGACCCGTCAGATAACGTGGTAGGTTTTGTATGCCACATGGCACTTACAAGCGGATCTCACTTATCAAAAATCATGTTAACATAGACAAATCGCCAGATTAAACCTAACCGCAACTGATTACACCAATATGCGATGGTTTGTGCAATTACCGTGGCTAAGGCTTGTCGGCGCTTTCGAATAGCTCGGGACGTACGTACAGCGCGCAGACCGACCGTGCCCGCGGGCTGTCTGTACACCAACAGGCATAGTATTATGTACTCCCTCCGTTCCAATTTAATTGACTTGCTATACACCAAATATGGATGTATATAGACATGTAACAAGTCTAGATACATCCACATGTAGTGCATAGCAAGTCAATTAAATTGGAACGGATGGAGTAGGAGTGTATATATCCATATGCGTAGTTACTGTATGACTTATGAGTACGTTTTCACCAGCAAGAACAGTATTGTTATAAACGATGGCAAAGAAACGACGAAGAGCGGAACGATCAAACCAAAGGGGACACGAGATTTAACGTGGAAAACCTCTCCAAACAAAGGAGAGAAAAAACCACGGGCGCCAGCCAGCAATACTTCACTATATCGGGTGAGGTTACAAACGCCGTGGGTTTACAATGTGTGGCTTACCCCAAAACGGCGGCTTACAAGAGGAATAAATAGAAGCATCAAACCCTAGGTCGGCTGCAGTCCAACCCGGAATCAATCCCACCTCGGCGGTAGTACCGCTTAACCCAGCGGTAGTACCGCTGGGGTGGGCTGGTTCGTCTCTTCCCACCTCAGCGGTACCAGTCGGTACCGGACAAGTGCGTCAGACGGCCATTCTGGCGGTAGCGGTGGCGGCAGCTCTCGAGCGGTAGTACCGCTTAACCCAGCGGTACTACCGCTGGAATTTGGAACACCATAAAACAACACTCCACCTTGAGACAAATTCCATCTTGTAGCATGAAAGAGAACCTTCACCTGAAAACAACAAAGAAACACCTTCGGCGCCAAATAGCCTCTTGGGCTAGACAGTGATACCAACTAAGCCCGAGCAAAGCTCGAACTTAGTAACAGGAACTGGCTTTGTCATCATATCAGCAGGATTATCATGAGTACTTATCTTGCATACCTTCAGCTTACCTTTTGCAACAACATCACGCACATAATGGTATTTGACGTCAATGTGCTTTGTTCTCTCATGGAACATCTGATCCTTAGTAAGGTAAATAGCACTCTGACTATCACAAAACAGGTTAATGCAAGTATCATCTCCACAAAGCTCAGCAAACAAACCTTTCAGCCAAACCGATTCTTTACATGCTTCAGCAATAGCCATGTACTCTGCTTCAGTGGTAGACTGGGCAACAACAGATTGTAACGTTGCCCTCCAACTCACGGCACAACCACCAAGCGTGAACACATAACCTGTGAGGGATCTCCTCTTATCCAAATCGGCAGCAAAATCTGAATCCACATAGCCTACGAGTCCCTCATCAGTCTTGCCGAACTTGAGGCAAGCATTGGATGTGCCACGAAGGTACCTGAAAATCCACTGAACAGCCTTCCAATGTTCTTTACCAGGATTAGCCATATATCTACTAACCAAACTCATAGCATATGATAAATCTGGACGTGAGCAAACCATGGCATACATTAAAGAACCAACAGCACTAGAATATGGAACTCTAGACATGTACTCAAAATCCTCATCCGTACTAGGACATTGTTCAGCTGACAATTTAAAGTGAGGAGCAATAGGAGTACTAACAGACTTTGCATCATGCATGTTAAAACGATGAAGAACTTTCTTAATGTAATTTTGCTGACTAAGAAACAACAAACCAGAATTTCTGTCACGGGTAATCTCCATACCTAGAATTTTCTTAGCAGCACCAAGATCCTTCATCTCAAACTCGCTACTCAACTGTGACTTGAGAGCAGCGATATCTTTCTTGCTCTTGGCAGCAATCAACATATCATCAACATATAATAACAGGTATATAGGTGATCCATTAACAAACTTAATGTACACACAGCTATCAAATTCAGACCTCTTAAAGCCATGTGACAACATAAAAGAATCAAACCTTTTATACCACTGACGAGGAGATTGTTTCAAACCGTACAAGGACCTTTTCAACTTACACACAAGATCCTCCTTACCGGCACTATGAACCCTTCTGGCTGGTCCATGTATATCTCCTCCTCCAACTCTCCATGCAGAAACGCAGTCTTTACATCTAACTGCTCAAGCTCAAGATCACGCATAGCAACAATACCAAAGAATGTACGAATTGAACTATGCTTAACAACTGGAGAGAAAACATCATTATAATCAACACCTGGAATTTGACTGAAGCCTTTTGCAACTAACCTTGCCTTAAACCTCGGAGGCTCGCTAGGAGATAAACCCTCCTTTCTCTTGAAGATCCACTTACAGCGGACTGCCTTCTTTTTCTTAGGCAAGCGCACAACTTCCCATGTGCCATTCTTATCGAGTGACTGCATTTCTTCTTGCATAGCAGCAAGCCACTTCTCGCGGTCACCGGAACCAATAGCTTCAGTATAGGTGGACGGCTCATGTCCGTGCTCCACCTGTTCTGCACAACTCAGAGCATAATCAACAATGTTACACTCTTCAATTAAACGTGGTCGAGGACCACAATTCCTCCTGTTCCTACGAGCAGCAATAGACTGTTGTGGCTGCAAAACAGGGGGTGAGTTCTGAACATTATATTATCAGAATCAGAAGAACAGAATCATCAGAACCAGCAGAATCAGGATCAGAATCATCTGAAGTAGCAGCACCATCATTGTCAACAGTGACATTTTCCTTTTCAACAGAGTGCTCCACCTCGACACGAACCTGCTCCTCAGAAAAATCTGGCAAAACATCTGAGGACAACTTATCAAAGTACATAACAGATTCATTGAAAACAACACTCCTGCTCATAAAAGCCTTTTTAGTTTCGGGATTCCATAACTTGTATCCTTTTACACCCGAACCATAACCAATGAACACACACTTAATAGCTCTCGGCTCTAACTTTCCATTATCAACATGAGCATAAGCAGTGCAGCCGAAAACTTTAAGCTGTGAATAATCAGCAGGAGAATCTGACCATACCTCAATGGGAGTTTTCTTGTCGAGGGGAATAGATGGTGACCTGTTTATCAAGTAGCAGGCGGTGGCAGCCGCCTCAGCCCAAAAACGCTTACTCATGCGAGCGTTGGAGATCATGCAGCGAGCCTTGGAGATGATGGTCCTGTTCATCCGCTCCGCTACACCATTCTGCTGAGGCGTGTACGGGATGGTGAGGTGCCTGACAATGCCTTCTTTCCTGCAATAATCATTAAAGGCATTCGAACAAAATTCGCCACCATTGTCAGTACGAAGTAATTTCACCTTCCTTTCTGTTTGCCTTTCAATCATAGCTTTCCACTCTTTAAAAGCAGCAAACGTATCATCCTTATTTTTCATGAAATAAGGCCAAACTCTTCTAGAGTAATCATCAATAATGGTAAGCATATAACGAGCACCACCATAAGAGGGCTTACGAGATGGCCCCCAAACATCAGCATGTACATAATCAAGTGTACCTTTGGTGGTGTGGACAGAAGCATTAAACTTAACTCTTGTGTGCTTACCGAAAATGCAGTGTTCACAGAACTGCATCTTACCCAAACTGCATCCTTGCAGCAAGTCTCTCTTGATCAATTCTGCCATACCAAGTTCACTCATATGTCCAAGACGCTTATGCCAAAGGTTAGTTTTACTAGCGTCATCATGAGAAACAGCAGCAACAGTACCAGATAACGTGCTACCTCTAAGAACATATAACTTAGCAGAATTCATATCACCAACCATAACTATGAGAGAACCTTTTGATACCTTTAGGAGTTTATTTCCTCCTTTGTACTTGTACCCGTCACAGTCAAGGGTACTGAGCGAGATCAAATTTCTTGCCATGGTTGGTATGTGTTTCACTCCCGTCAGCGTGCGTGTCATACCGTCATGTGTCTTGACCTGAACGGAACCAACGCCAACAATGTTGCATTGCTGGTCGTTCCCCACACGCACGAAATCTCCAGTCTGCACTAACTCATAAGAACTGAACCAATCTTTGTTACAGCAAATATGAAAAGAACATGCAGTATCTAGAATCCATTCATCCTGACGAGAAACACATGCAGCTAAAACAGCTAGGCATTCGCCATCAGAACTACCATCAACAACAGAAGCCTCACCGGTATCATTACCTTCATTATTTTTCGGTTGGTAAGTACCTTTTCTTTTCTCCTTGTTCTGCAACTTCCAACAATCATCAATGACATGATTAGATTTCTTACAATACCTGCAGAACTTGTCTCGTCCTTTGGACTTTGAGCGACTCTGTCACCCTTGCTCTTGTCTCTGTTGTTGTTGTGGTAGTGGTTATCTCGCTGCTCAGGCCTCCCTCGGACCTGCAAAGCATCGCCCTTGGAGGACGACGTCTCCTCTTTCTGTACCATACCTTTCATCTTTTCCCTGGCAAGCAGGGCCTCATATACTTCCGCGGTGGTTAGTTCATCACGGCTTAACAGTATGGTATCACGAAAATTTGCAAAGGAATTTGGCAGCGAGCATAGAAGTAAAAGTGCTAGATCTTCATCATCGTACTTTACCTCCATCGACACTAGGTCAGAAACGATCTCCTTAAAGATCGATAAGTGATTCATTACCGAACCACCTTCTTGCAACTTGTGCGTGAACAACTTCATCTTCACATGCATCTTGCTGGTGAGATCTTTGGACATGCAGATCGACTCCAGCTTAGCCCACAGTGCCGCTGCGGTTTTCTCCTGGAGTACTTCTTGCAGAATATCATTAGATAGATGAAGTTGAATAAGCGATAAAGCCTTACGGTCTTTCCGCTTCTCATCGGCGGTCCATGCCGCCGCATCCTTGTCGCCGAATTTCTCCAGCGCCTCGTCAAGATCATTGGACTGTGCGAGGATCGCACGCATCTTGACCTGCCACAGCGAAAATCTCGTCTTGTAGTCCAGCGCCGGTAGATCGAACTTCATCGATGCCATCCAAAACCCTAATCTGAAAACAGATCTGAAACAGGGCTCTGATACCACTTGTTATAAACGATAGCAAAGAAACGACGAAGAGCGGAACGATCAAACCAAAGGGGACACGAGATTTAACGTGGAAAACCTCTCCAAACAAAGGAGAGGAAAAAACCACGGGCGCCAGCCAGCAATACTTCACTATATCGGGTGAGGTTACAAACGCCGTGGGTTTACAATGTGTGGCTTACCCCAAAACGGCGGCTTACAAGAGGAATAAATAGAAGCATCAAACCCTAGGTCGGCTGCAGTCCAACCCGGAATCAATCCCACCTCGGCGGTAGTACCGCTTAACCCAGCGGTACTACCGCTGGGGTGGGCTGGTTCGTCTCTTCCCACCTCAGCGGTACCGGCGGCGGTACCGCCAGCGGTACCAGTCGGTACCGGACAAGTGCGTCAGACGGCCATTCTGGCGGTAGCGGCGGCGGTAGCGGTGGCGGCAGCTCTCGAGCGGTAGTACCGCTTAACCCAGCGGTACTACCGCTGGAATTTGGAAACACCATAAAACAACAAGTATTATATCCATACACATAGTTACTGTACGACATCGGTGATCGCAAGTGAAATATTGTATATCAAGATTTCAAGCCCAAATAAAGTGGCATTTCCATATCTTCGATAAAAGCATGGCATGAATATAACTTATCTCAATCTCCAATCACATATAACAATTGATCTACTACTATCAATCTAGTATATTCATCTTTATAGGGTTTAGTATATCCATTATCTTCGTTTGTACAGGAAATAGAACAAAAGGGAATTTATCAGATTAGCAGCACATACACATACATGCTTGTATTGTGTACCTGACAGATGATTCGGTGGTGATTCACCATGATGCAAACCTACAGGGGCAACGGCGCTCCGTGGCGGCGCCATATTCGTGGCTACTCGGAACACGGCTGCCGTACAAGCCATCCAGGTTCGGCAGTTTCCGAGAAGGAGCAGCGAGATCGATCATGAATTCGTGATTCGTAAAACGGCGAGATGAGAGAGGAGACGGCCGAACGATCAGCTAGATCTGTTGTTGATTGCTGGGCTTCGGTGCGTACATATTGCTGCCACTAGCTTTGTGGAGCTGGGCTTAAGTAAATAAGTAAATACGTAATTATCAGCGGCTACTATCATGTATACCAGTTTACATACGACCACTACCTGCTGCAATTCACACGTTATATCGTGATATATTACGTTATTAGCGTATTTTGCTAGAGCGCGATATTTTTTCCTTACTAGAAATGCAACCATATCATGTCAGTGCCAAAGGCCAGTTCTTTTGCTGACTTATTCCATAAGTTGCCCTTGCCCCAGCTTATTCCATAAGCCGATTAGCTTATTACTTGCAGCTTCTAGATTAGTTATGAGATAACTAGTTTAGAAGCCCAAGCAATAAGCTAGGCGGCTTATGAGAGAAGTTAGGGAGGGGGAAGCTTATTTTTTAAGCCAGCAAAAGAAAGAACTGGGCCTAAGTCATCACGGTATTCCGGATGGTTCGTCTGATATTTATGGGACTGTAGTCAGGGAAATTCAAATTGGTAGAGGTTCTTTCGATCGACGAAGCCAATTCCGTTCATGCCTTTAAAGTAGTATATCAAATTTTAAAGCTGCGTGATTTAGCTGAACCGTGGTTCAGCTAAGAGAGCTACTAAATTCATGGAACATATAGATCCCGTTGATGACAATCACACCCAAAAATTATGTATGTCTTTCGCATTACAATGCACAACCACAAACATACAACAAAGACTCGGCTTGCCTAACCCTAGCTGAGACCGACGAGGAGTGGGAGCCACTAGACGCTTGACAACCGAAGCAAGACAACTTGGAAGCACAACCCAAACTCGAGGAAGTCCCGCGTCAACGTACAACCCACCCTTGGCGTCTAAGAAGAAATAGTGGCGGGTGGACGGCACGACCCGAGCGGACTTGGGGAAGGCCCATGCTCCAAGTTGTGGCCAACCCTAAACTCCAATTGCCATCATGGAACTTCTCGAGCAACCCGGACATCGACTCCAAGGAAGGAACGATGTCGTAGCGCCGCCACTAGCTGAACCAGCAAGCCGGATCTGGGGTTTCCCCGTTGCATAGGAGGGGGCACGACGAAAAAGGTCTAGATGATGACACATGACGGTGCCCACAAACATCGTTGTCGTCCGCAGCCGCAGCAGCACGAGAGTTTCTCACAGCCCTAACATCAGCTTACCGTTTGCTGGATTTGTACGTGCGGCCGGTGTCCTCCTCCTTCCGTTTCCTTCCGATTGAGCTGAGAAGATCGATTCGTACGTGCGGACAGGCACACCACACGTGCTTGCTTGTGTCTCATATCTATCGCACGCACGCATTTTGTCTGATGTACATGTGGATGGTTCCCTCGTTTTTTTTTAGTGGGCAAAGATCATTGCATTAATTCGGCAGCATTACAGAAAGGTCCCTGAGGAAAACCAAAATTACAGCATAGCCCTTCTGAGCGTTGACCACGGCTCCAACACGCCAGAGCTGTCGGTGACGCGCCGCCGTCGCTACCTCCCTCGAACCTTGGATCGGAGGCAGTCCCCAGACGGACGGGAAGTCGCCAGACATCGGTCGAAGACCAACACCAGCAGTCGTCGTCGTCGTCGCACCGAATCGCAGCAAGATCTTGCGGTAGATCGACTGTTGCTGGCACCGCCGTCCACGGCGCCGAGCACGGGGAAGTCGCCCACGGCTCCTCCGCAGAGAAGCGAGCGCGACGATGGCGGTAGATCGACGGCGGAGCTCCATGGAACGCCGTCGCCGGAGAGGGGATCCACCACCTGCAAACACCGGCCGCCGCGCCTCCACCTCCAAAACGCCGGCCGCCTGGCACCTAAGAGCTTCTACACTATATACACAACGCGAGCCGGGGATCCCCCGGCCTCCCGCCGCCGAAGCGGCCGGCGGAGGCCGAGGAATCCAACGGAACTGCGCCGGCGAGGTGAAGATCCCGGTGAATTCTAAAAATCGCCCCTTTACTGTAGACGGGGGGGAGGAGAGTCCAGTCCAATTCAGCTTGAGCTGTCCTTAAACGGATGGTTCCCTCGTTTGTGCAATGGCAAGATGATCGTACGACTACGCGAAAGGTGACGCCTAGCCAACTGCTGCTAAGTACTATACACTGTCCATTTATCATCGATAGTTGGTGGTTAGTCGATTTGCACGTTCGGTACGTACCTGCTGTCGTGGTCGACCAAGAATATATATGCATGCAGGCATGAAGGGTCACACTCACATTACGGTGGAAAGCGATGCTTTGCAAGTAGTCAGGCTGTGCAATTCGGGCACTTTTGTGAGGGCGGATATTGGTGCCATCTGCCTACAGATCAAGGAACTGGAAGATAGCTTCATTAGCTGTGTAATATCGCATGTACACGAGAAGCTAATGAGGCTGCACACTTATGTGCTAAGCAGGCTAGGAGTAGTAGACGCCGATGCGTATGGGTGAATTATGTCCCATCATTCCTCACTGAATGTATGCATCCATCATGTACTATGCCTGAGTAATTTATAAAGTTTGTGAGTTGCAAAAAAAAAAAAATTCTTGATTTGCTTTCGGTACAAAAAATGATTTCGTATAGACTACGTACTCCAGGTCATGTCGGTGTCGGAGAGCTCGATCCTAACAAAATATCGTCCTGCGCCCAACAACCGGCCGGATATACGCAAGAGACAAAAGAGCATGATCGGATCGCAAAATTCTCGTCTTCCGTCGCCGACGACGTACGGCACGTTCTGCACCACAGCGCCGCCCACGTAACGGAATGCCGTAAATCTCTCTTCTCTGAGACGAGATGTCGTTCCAAGTTTTTTTTTTTTTGAAATTTTCCACACATATATTAAGTCAGCAAGTCGCCTCATTAAAATCGTGACAGTCCCTTTCGGTACCCTGGTTAGAGAAAGAGTACGTCAGAAACTTGCTGCCTTCAAACATCCACAAGTTACATCATTACATCGTTTACCAAACTACTGATCAACCAACCCGAAGGTTCGTTAATCCAATTAGAAAAACTTCTATTACAGAAACTAAAGCTAGCTATCTCATGAGCTACAGAATTTGCCGTTCTTGAAACATGCTTAAATTTGACTCGCGCCAACGCGTCAGTAACTCCTCCATCGTGGCCTTTGGTTCCTCCTCGCATTGAAGCCGCGGCGCTGTCAAGTCCGTTGGGCCGCGCGGCCTATGCATGGCACCTGCATCACTGCAGCTGCTGAAAACTCTTCCATTCAGAGCATGCGTTGGATGGAGGAAAAACTCTTCGATTCAGAGCAGCTAGCCGCCTGAGCTGTCTATTTTTTCTTCATCTGATCTGATCTCGACTTGAACTCGAAAACAGTTGACGCGGTTTGAATCGCCCAACTGGAAGCCCACGATGAGATGAGGCCCCGAGGGAAGAGCAGGCCATCGCTTCCAGCCCCGGCCATTCATGTCACACAGCCAGTGCCCTAAAAAAAACAAATAAAATAGAGCAGTGCTCCCACTCGTACGGCATCTCTCACACCTGTCACTAGTTCGGACATAAAATTTACTCTGACTGCGTAGTTTAAACATAAAAGCCAATGATTTACAGTGTAGATCCACAAATATTTCACAAGATCATCGACTAGTTGCGTGCACGCCTGTTGATTCCGGAGTTACCCATCTATCTCTAAAATGTTCACAACATACATACTCCCTCCGTCCAAAAATAAGTGTCTTAATTTTGCTCAAAAGCGGAAGTATCTATACATGAAACATGTCTAGATACATCAACTTTTGGGCAAATTTGAGACACTTATTTTGGGACGGAGGGAGTACTTACTATGATCATATATCCAGAGGCGGGTATGTACTCCGGGCTTGCCGCTTCGCTCTCGTTTTTCACAATAAAACTATGCAAAATTACACAACAAGTTATCACCACCACAATACTTTTGGATCTCATATCATGCTATTATGAGGTAAAGACTACTATCTCCAATTTTTATGTTTTTTGTTTCGCTTTGTAAGAGATACAAATAAGTCGATGCATGCTTGGGCTCACGCAATCCTCTATACACTAGTAGGAAAAACCTTTTCTGTGGCGCACCTAAAAAAAATTCTGTGGCGCACGTTGGATGCGCCACAGAATTGTCGCCACTAAATTTGCAATTCTGTGGCGCATCTGCCATGCGCCACATAAAACCAGTCTTTTTGTGGCGCACAAACAACCATGCGCCACAGAATTGTTTTTTCAGGTTTAAAAAAAAATGGCAGCCACGGCGGTCGTCGGGGTCGTCGGCGTCAGGCCCGGAGCTGCGCGTCGTCGGCAGCCACATCACCGCCGTCCACTTTCAACCAGGAGGCTGCCGCCGCGATCCAGCCTCGAGGGCGCCGTCGCGGATCCAGCATCGAGGGAGGGAGGGGAATCAGGCGGAGGGAGAGGAGAAAGAAAGGGGATGGGTTCAACTCGCTGGCCGGATCCCGCTGCCGCTCTTGCCCCGCCGCCGTGTCGTCGTCAGCGAACTCCGGGGACGAGGCCACACGTCGCGCCGTCGAGGTCGGCCGTCTCCCACGACTCGGGCGGCGCCGCGTCGTCCGCCGCTGCCTCCATGGCTGTGTGCGTCCTCCGCCTTGGCCTCGTCGGCGATGACGGCGCCGCCGCCGCATCCTCCTCCTCGTCGGCGAGGGAGGCGAACCGGTTCACGGCCGGGGAGAGGCCGGTCGCGCGGACATGAATGGGAGGGAGGAGGACAGAGAGGAGTGCGGGAGGGAGAAGAGGACAGAGAGGAGAAGAGCGGGAGAGAGGAGTGCGGGAGGGAGCCGACGGCGCCGGAGCCCTGGCCGGTGCTGCTCCGGGCGACCACGCGCCTAGCAGAGAGCGGCAGCGACGGACGGCGTCGTCGTCTGCGTGCGTGCGTGATGTGTTGTGTGCGTGCGTGGTGAGGACGCACCACCGGTAGGTGAGAAAGAAAGAAAAAAAAAGCAGTGGTGTGTGCGTGTTTTGGTTGACTCCTCACGGGAAAGAGAAGAGATAGAATATGAGATCGTGTGTGTGAGGTGTGGGGGTCGCTTTGAATCTGAGATCTGAAAATATCTGGGAATTTTGTGGCGCACGTCCTCATATGCGCCACTGAAAATATCTGGTTTCCTACTAGTGCGTGATAAGGGGAGGGAATCTGTGGCGCACGTGGTTGGGTGCGCCACAGAAATGCTAATTTTTGTGGCGCACCTAGTCCCGTGCGCCACAGAATTGCAAAATTCTGTGGCGCACCAGTTTAGGTGCGCCACAGAATTACAAATTCTGTGGCGCACCCAGTTCCGTGCGCCACAAAATTGCAAAATTCTGTGGCACACCAGTTTAGGTGCGCCACAGAATTTGTAATTCTGTGGCGCATCAGTTTTGGGTGCGCCACAGATTTTTTTTTTGTGGCGCACGGATTAATGGTGCGCCACAGAATACCTGTCCATAGAAAGGCCTTTTCCTACTAGTGATATAGGTAAGTTATCTATAAATTTTGTTTGAAAATGTTCAGTGCGACATGTCGTCAACAAAATATTTCAAATTACTCGACGCAATCTAACTATGCGTTAGCTTGCATCAATTAATTTGGAACGGTGGGGTAAAAGGGGTGTGTTGGTTCAACTATAGATTCCAAAAAATCTGCTGTGAACTGTGAGTTGTGAAAAAGCTGCTATGGGCTGAGAACTGTGGAAAAGATGAAAGTTGTTTGACTGGGATTATGGTGAAACTGTAGATTTTGTGTAAATCATCTGAAATATCTGTGACCTTGGAATCACCACCGGCCAAAATTTCTCGCTAGAGTTGGCCGGAAGTTCGTTGTACCATCTTGTCTCGCCAGACCATCGCGTTGGACCTCACATGAGCTCTGCCATGCTGGACCTCAACCACTGTCGGATCACCACCGGAAACCTCGTCGACGACGGAAGTTTTCGTGGATTTCTGATCGGGTACTTAGGGTTTTCGGGGAAGGAGTAATTTATAGGCAAAAGGCGGCGCCAGGGGACCACCAGGGGGCCCACATGGCCTTGGGACACGGTCCCACCCTAGGCCGAGCCTGCAGGCCGCCTCCTCTAGTGGTAGGTCCCCTGGACCTCTCCTTCGAGCACTTGCTTGGTTCCTTCGCAAACATAAATCCCGTAAATTTTCAGATCTTTTGGAGAATATTTCCGACTAGGATTTCTGAAACAAAAAGACAGCAGAAAACAGGAACTGGCACTGTGGCATCTTTTTAATAGGTTAGTCCTAGAAAATGCATAAAAATGATATAAAGTGTAAATAAAACATGTAGCATTTGGTATAAAACAAGCATGAAACATCAAAAATTATAGATACGTTTGAGACGTATCAGTATCAATCTCTTACTAACTAGGCATTACTGTTTTGCTAGTAATTCTAGCTAGTTAGTTTTTTATTTTTCTAAACTTGCGGCGGTTATGTGCTGAGTCTAGGATCAACATTGATGAGAATGTAGAAGGTTCATGATGTGAAGGTGAAGCTAACCCTCTTATCACACCTTTGCTTGCACATGGCAAGAGGAAGGAGCATGCTCCTACTCACCTAATCCCTCAGCGATACCAAAGATGAGTATTGCCACTGGCAGTGCCTCGAGGTTGGATCGTATGATGGATCTCATGGCCGAAAAAAAGAGAAAGACAAGGAGAAGATTAGGGTCATGGAGGAAGAGAAGAGTGGGAATGTTGTGACATCTTTGGAACAAATTAAGGAATCTGGGAGGTAGGAGATTAGGCGGATGGTTGCCTTAATCTCTGAGGATGGAGCTAAGCTTGGGAGTATGGAGTACTTCTATGCCACCCAAGATTGCATTATACAAGAGTATCGTGATATATTCACCTGTTTGATGGAGGATGTGCAATGCCTAGATAGAGAGTTGATTGGATTAAGATGACATGCAAGCAGCATAACAAGAAGAAGTAATGTTATTTGCTTTGAGCTTATATTGTCATGGAACAGTGTTTTTTGCTTTGAGCTTGTATTTTCATAAAACTATGTTTTTTCTTTGAACTTGTATTGTAATTAACCGGAATACCGGACACTCCTCCAATTTTCATGGTTTTTGTTTCGCCTTGTAAAAGAGATGCAAATTAGGCGGTGCATGCTTGCTCTCACGCAACTCTCTCTATAGATAAGTTATGTCTGAAATTCTGGTTGAGCATGTTTAAGGAGGCATGTCGTTAACGGAATATTTCTTCCGCTCCAAATTAATTGACGCAGCTTTGCCTGCGTCAGTCTACAAATTTTAGTCCGCGTTAGTCCGCGTCAATTAGTTTGGAACAGATGGAGTAAAAGAGTGAAGGTGAAGATTCAAAAATAAAAATAAAACATACATCTGAAATATTCGTGGTTGTAAAAATAATATAACCTCCGATCCGATAAAATTGTCATGGAGATTGTACTGCCGTAGTAAAACATAGGTATACGAGTCACATGATTCATAGGATTGTCAAAAGAATGGTGTAGAATTAAAATCCTATGAATTTTTTTCTTCAAAGCGGTTTGATTCATAGGATCATATCTCATATAGTAAAAATTCTTATAACAATCTTATAGTACACACTCAATAGGAAAATAACATGATCTCCAACCTCAGGGAAAAATTTCTTCACCAATCAAAGGAACTTTCTCTTATCATAGGATTCAACTACACATACCGTACAAATCATATAAATTTCCTATTCTTACACTTTCCCTAACCTATGAATCACTTATTCCAGATCGGAGGCCGAAACAGCTTCCCGCTTGCACCCCTAGTTTCCCGCCAGGCAAATAGCTCCTATGTGACGTTTTTCATCGTCAATTGATGGGCAGCGACGTCGTTGGCAGGAATAGCTCTGCTGCGACATCGCTATTTGCACAAATTGCTCTGCTGCGACTTGGCCCTTAAGCGCAGTCTGTTAGTTTAGGATTAGGATTATGGGGAGCCGGCGGGTGGGACCCACAACTTATCCACGTCAGCTTGCATAAGATGGGACCCACACAGTAACGACGACCGTTATATCCTCCTCCCCTGTGCGCACATCCTCCCTTGCCTGTCTTCTTCTTCTCCGGCGACGAAGCGCCGCAACGCCGACGAGCTTGTCTGAACTGAACTGAAGATTCATTTGCGCAATTTCTGAACTGAAGCAGTAAGCAGAACTGAAATTGCACTGAATTCAACTGAAATTGAACTTAACATATACTGAAATTGCAAATATTACATAGCTTAGTTCGTGGCGATCATCGGATCAAAAGCCACACACGTGGGCACAAGCCCGATTACATAGTTAGCCTAGCTAATTGGGCGTCGACGCTGCTCTACCCCTAAACGCAGATCCAAAATTGGGCGTCCGGAGCCCCAGGGCACTACAAGGATTCTGGTCTATTGCAACAAAATCGTTTGTCGCAATACATGCCGGTTTGTGGCAATAGGTACCTATTGCCACGAAACGACTTTCGTTGGCAGCCGTTGCAATTGGACGCATGGTAATAGGTTATCTCCACGAAAAAGCAATTGTGGCAATAAAAGTGCGCTATTGCAACAGCCATGTGGAAAGTTGCCACATTTTTTCCCGTGGCAGCACTCACCTAATGCCACAATTTGGTTTGTGGAGATAGCTTTAATGCAACATGCAAAGAATCGTGGCGACTGATAGCTCGTGGCGATAGACATTCGTGGCAACAACCTATGCCAACGAGGATGGTTTCGTGGCGCATAGTCTTCCGTGGCAATAGTCAATCGTGGTAATAAACTATGGCAACAAACATTCCAATCGTTGTAACAGGAAATTGCGACAATTTAAACTTTTCGTCGCGATACTCTATTTCAACAAAACTTAGTTTGGTGGCACTAAACAGCTATCGCAACTGCCAAAATATTTGTAGCGAGAAACTATTGCGACAATTTGAACATTTCGTGGCGATACTCTATTTCAACAAAATTTAGTTTTGTGGTGCCAAATAGCTATCGCAACGGGCAAAAAAATAGCTATCGCAACGGGCAAAATGTTTGTAGCGAGAAGCTACTGCGACAATGTAAACTTTTCGTGGCTACACGCTATGTCAACAAAACAACCTAGTGCAACAAAACAAGTAGGCGTGGCGACTGAGATTTGACGCAACAATATATTTTCGTGGCAATAGGCTACTGCAACCGTAAAAAAAAATACAGCCATTCAATTACAATATTCAAAACCATACATATAATACGTAGATTCATAATAATCATAATTCTTATAGCAAATATCCATCAACTGAGTCTCAAATATAATTTAGACATCCTAATTAAGTGCCAAGACTACAGTGCCCGTGATCTACAGGTCCAGTCCAGTCCAGCTAGTTCTTTGGATCCTCCTGCAATCAAGAAATAAAAAGAAAATTAGTTTAGTGTGACTGAATACTCTTGTTGCATTGCCAAAACTGATACAAAAGAACCTAGTACTTAAATTACTACAGGCTGCTACATGAATAATAAAACACCCAAATTATCAAATAAACTAACAACTGACAAGGTTGCTACTGTGGAATTGCCCTGCATTAACTAGTGAGTACGTGCTGCTACTTTTAGTCAAACAGGAACAAGGCCCAGCTTTATATTGCTTAGGAGCTTTTACAAGACCAGCCGGGGGATCACCCAGTTTAACAAGAAAGCAACAAGATATAGCAGAACAAGGCACAACTAACATGCACCAATCCGAACAAGCAAATCAGTCGCCACTTTGCATTACCATGAGCAAAATGGCAAATCGAAGGACATTGCCAGTCTGCCGCTTTGAAACAGAAAATGCAGAGTAAGCAGATGTACATGATCTCACACGTCAAATGAAAAGAGCACCCAGTAGCAGATAATGAAATTGACATTTAATTATCTGTAGTCATTTGTTATATTGCTCTTACTTTTCTAAAAGATACAAGGAAATAATTAGCAATCAAGTATGAACTTTTATAGCAGATAAAACGTCAACTGTCATTCAGATTTTGTCTTGCGTTTCAGCAAAAGCACATTCATCATTTCAATTATTATTCAAAATTCTGAACTTGCTCTATCAGAGTTGCTAAATAAGAGGAACAGAGATCCAAAGCTAGGAAAATAAAGACATCTGCTCTTATATAGGAATGAACAACACTGAAAAGATTCAGTTCTTATACGCAAATCAACAAACATGTAAAGGGCTGTACCTATAACCAGAAAACTTGATTAATTATAATTTGTACCCCTCCTACGACATGCACCACAACTAACTGAACAAGCCAGACAGGAGTTACAGCTCGTAGACACAACACTCCCAGGCTACTATTGAAAACACCAGTAAAGCTAAAATAACACAACAGATGCATCGGAGAGCAAGAACTCCCACACAGGTGAAAACTCCCTCCAAACAGCCAACCAAAAGATAAACTCCCAATTACATTGGAATTATAAATAACTGATTTATCAAATAAACTAGAGTCTGAACAACTGACTACCGGTTGCTAGTGTTGCATTGCCCTGCATTCATTCCTGACTACTACTGCTGCCACTTGTCAAACAAACTACAGTGTGAACAACAACAAAATATAATAGCTAATCATGTATAAAATGCAGGTGAACATGAACCGAAAGCAAGAGGTTCTGACTTACAATTGCTCTAAGCATTCGAGAATTCCTTTGTTGTATGAGCTGATTTGAAGAAATGACACTTGGCTTTGGAGCTAAAATCCTATTAGGACTAGAGCGCTGTAAAAAATTATTTTGCAGGTTTGGATTAAAATTTTCTTTGTCAACCCTCTTTTTAGGCACCTGCAAATAGAAGTGCACTTTTAGAAATGCAAGTAAGCAACATAAATCTTACAAATTCACAAGCATTATGACTATAATCACCTGATGTGTTCCCATCTGTTGGGACAGCTGTGCAAACTTTGCCATCATGCTATTCTCAAATTCCAATCTTGATCTTCGCTCCTCTTCTATCAATCTATCCCTTTCATCACGCTCTTCTTGTAACATCTTCTCAAGATTTTCCCTCTCAGCACGTTCCAACTCAATTCTCTCTTGTGTGCTTTCACGTTCAGCTTGTAATTGATCTTGCAATTCGTTGACCTGAAGGATGAGCTCAGAGTTTACCTTTTGGGTCTCTGCTGTAGCACGAGCTTGCTCTTCAAACTGGGACTTAATCCTCTCAGAACCACTAGGTGGTTTGGCCATGTATCCATACCCACGAGGCTGCGATGACTTGCATTTCAGAGTTTCTTTATATGTGGTCTGGAATATATTGCTTCTATCCTCACTTGAAACTGGACCATGAGTTTCTTTTTCTTTGTTTTGAATCTTTTCACATGCTTTCTCCTGAAAAAGAATTGTACACACCCATCAGATGAAGAAGCACCCAGGATGCACAACAATAAAAAACTAGAGAATGACCAAAACTCAGTGTACTCACGTAAACATCCTGCGACTCTTTATTAGTCCATGTCCCATTCTTCGTGTGGGTCAGTTCCCAAAGAGCAACAAAATCTGGCTCTTCCCCGGTTTCCAAGTCTCTCTGCAAGTAGTATAACAGTGAGATGCTTGAAACATGAAAGCATAGTTAGCAGTGAAGCATATATATTAAGTTAGACTCATACCTTCTCAAAACTTAGTTGTGAGTATGATTTTGATCCAACTCTATGTTTTGTCTTCTGCTTCTTACGGTTATTGGAGTTCTTTTGGCTGATTTCCTATCCACTCATTCAAACATAGTATAACCAGTCAAACAAGATATTTCATCATAGTACACAGTTCACAAACAGTTAGCTTAGAGATAACCTGGAATTTTGAATCAGTGCCAAAGTAGTCGATCAGCCATTCCCACTCTTCTGGTTGTAAATCTTCCGGCACATTAGCCATTCTAGCAGCATCTGTTTTGTATGCCTTGTAAGTTGAGCTTAGAGTTGACCGCCAGCCTCTATACCGCTCTTTCGCAATTTTGAGAATTCTTTCTTCTGTTTCTGGTGTATCTTCCAGTTCCCATCTATCCTGTAATGCGTACAACAAATGGATAGGCTTTAGTACTGCATTATCGACAGAAAAATATATAAGATAACACATGTGAAAAAGGTTGTACACACCATCATATCTGCAACAATCTTTCGAGGGATGGTAGGGTGAATGTCCGACCACTTCCTCACTCCAATGAGTGGTAACCTTCTTTTCATTATGACTACCACGTCATCCTTGAATGAACGATAGTTCATTCCTACGGTACCACCCAAATTTTCAGAGAATGAAATATTTAGCTTTGCAGATCCATTGGCAAAACGCTTCTTTGTTGCTTTCAAACCTTTTAGAACACCTCGCCCTTTATTCTTTTGTCCGTCACTTTCTACAACCCAAACCATACAAGAATTATTGAAGTAATCGTATTACAATGTAAGAAACGAGGACACAAACATAAACATACAAAAGTACCATTTTGTGTTGTGGACGGTTGCGGCGAGCATGGGATGGCCATTCATCCAGTGTACACATGTCATTATCAGACACATGAGTGTCAGAATGTTTTTGTGTTCCTGTAAAATGTTTAACAGTTTTGAAGATTAGGCAATCCAAGATTTTATGCATTGTAGCAAACGTTAGAGATAGCTTAAATGTCATAAACATTTTACCAGATCTGTGTTGTCCATGCTTGTTTTTGTAAGCTGTTATACTTTCCATCCTTGTTACAAGAACTGATCCTTTCTTTACTGAACTCAAAAACAATTAAGGGAGTTAGCATTATCAATGTGCACCATTCAGATAAGTGATTAAGAATTAAGGAAGATGTTGTGTACATTTGAGAAAGGAGTAATGTGCATCATCTCTTTCCTCTGAATCATGCTCATCACCTGATGCATCCCTAACTGCATGTTAATCCTAAATGTTAAGTACTTAAAGCAGGCATAAAAAGTGACCAGAAAAATATCTATTCAAGTATATAATGAAGCTGTTGTGCGGAGAAAGATTTGGGAGAAAAGAATAACCTGAGATGTACGTTTGATGGACTCTGGTGGATCCCATTTCATCATCACGTTGTGGCTCTGATGGTGCAACATCAACGTTGGCCCTCTCCTTAAACACATACAACTGTACCCTCTTCTCATTATTGTGCTCGGATATCATTTTGCTCACATGCGAGTCATGATCGATGAGAACCAGATGTCCTTTGCCACGCGGGTATTTTTTCCTGTAGTAGAGGAAATGAACCGGCGCCGAGAAGCCAACACCTTCAATCATTTTCATCAACTCATAAAAGCAGAGGTTGGTCCTGTAGATAGATGCTTCTAGAACTTTCTGTTTCTTATTCTCATCTTCATAGTACAGGTTCATGTTCCAAATCTCCGTGGCCATCTACAATAACATGGATGTAAAAAATATCAGAAAGTGCATAAGTGAGAGGTCTGATCGTTTTGATGTAGCACCCTTTGCATCGCATTCTAATTTGTGCTAATATTAACTGATGTGTCCTTCGTATAGATTAGTAAAGACACAAATAAAATCAAAATTCATTTTATAAGAAACTAAATGTGCACTGTTATTTCAAACTAACTCCAGTAACGATCCCATTTGATTTCCTAACCATCGTATATCAATGACATCTACTCCAGTATTTATGCACGGATGCAATAGAAAAGAAATATTCTTGACAACACTTTCAGACTTATGATGACAGACAAATAGGCAAAAGATATGCTATGATTTAGTTTCTGTCTATGATTAGAATTTGATTAATGCAGAAGACACGATGATAAGAGTTTGAGGGACACACAAAAAAAGAGCTTAATAGATTGGTTCATAACTTTATTCATCCATAAGATGCTAGCAGCATCTTATTAGGAACAGAAGACACGATAGATTGGTTCATGACTTTATTAATAACTTTATTCATCCAGAAGACACGATAATAAGAGTTTGACAATGGAACAGAAAACATAAGATGCTAGCAGCACAGATTATTAGGAAGACACGTACGACACAACAGATTGCTGCACAAACTCTTCATATTCAGAGTATTAGGGTTCACTGAAATTACTAAATTAATCTTGGATAAACATGTACTCGTTGTGAGATCCTACTGACTAGAGGACACCTACCACTAAATCGGAATTAAGGAAATATCAGATAGGAAGAGATCCAAGCTCATCTCGAGGGGAGATGAAACCTTCTGCAAGCGATGGTCCTAAGATCTAAAGGGAGTGACGCCTTGAACATTGTCTAGGAAACGAAGAAACTGAAAAATACATTCAAATTGGCAAATAGCTAACCAAAATTTGGGCAAAATAGGTCGCTGAGATGGGTGCTTGACCTCCGTGGCAAGGTTCCCCATGCAGCCATGCCCGTGTGGCTGCGGGCTACAGCGAGGTCGCTGATTGCGGCTCACTATCCTGCTCTGCCTCCGCTGCTTCTCCTACATCCCCTGCCGTCCTTCCTAAATTCCTAAACCTAGCCATGCCGGAGGCGAGATTGAGGAGTGTTGCACGGCGGCCGGCGGCTGGCGGCGTGGAAATTCTATGGAAAGGGGACGCTGCACATCTATGCGGGTAGAAAGGGAGAAAGGAATAACCGTCTCCTCCCCTGTGGACTCCGGCGTGGTCCGCAGTGTTGACGCCGTCATGACGCCGTGAAGACGGAGGAAGCAGAACGAGAGAGCTCAGATCCAATCCCCCGTGAAGACGCCGTGATTTGGTTTAGGGGATAGTTAGGAAAGTGTTTAGCGTTTGGTGGGCAAATATTTCGGAGGGACACTAATATGGGTCATTTTAGCGGGGGTTTTGGCGGGAGGTTAAAAAATATTGGCGCAAACTATTGTAGACCCAAATTAGGTGGTGCGAAAGTAATTCTTTTTGGAGGAAATGTTCAGATAACAATGAAATAAATTGGAAAAATAATATTTTAAAACAATATGAAAAACAATATAATGTTACAAAAAATAATGTCACTTGTATTTCGGGATGATCTTGATGACACTGGCGTTCTGGGCGATCCAGTGTGACACTGTCGTTTCCGAGCGATCTAGTATAACACTAGTGTTTCCGGATGATCTAGTGTGACACTGTCGTTTCCGGGCAATCTAGTCTGACACTAGTGTTTCTGGGTGTGATCTGTTGTTTCCAGGCGATCTAGTATAACACTAGTGTTGAAGTACTGTCACACTTTCGTTTCCAGGCGATCTAGTATAACACTAGTGTGACACTGTCGTTTCTGGGCGATCTACTGTGATAGTGTTGTTTCCAGGCGATCTAGTATAACACTAGTGTTTCCGGGTGATCCAGTGTGACACCGTCGTTTCCAGGCGATCTAGTATAACACTAATGTCCTTTCAAAGCGATCTACGCCGACGCTAGTGTTTCCGGATGATCTATTGTGCGAGTGTCGTTTTGGGGCGATCTAGTGTGTCAGTGGTGTTTCTGGATGATCTAGTGTGACACCGTCGTTTTCGGGCGACCCAATGTGACACCGTCGTTTCCGGGCGATCTAGTCTGACACTAGTGTTTTCGGGTGATCTAGTGTGACACCGTCATTTCTGGGCGAACTAGTCTGACCCTAGTGTTTCTGGATGATCTAGTTTGACACCGTCGTTTCCGGGCGATCTAGTCCGACACTAATGTTTCCGGATGATCTAGTGTGACACTATCGTTTCCGGGCGATCTAGTCTGACACTAGTGTTTTCGGGTGATCTAGTGTGACACCGTCGTTTCTGGGCGAACTAGTCTGACCCTAGTGTTTCTGGATGATCTAGTTTGACACTGTCGTTTCTGGGCGATCTAGTGTGACACTGTCGTTTCCAGACGATCTTGTCTGACACTAGTGTTTCCGGATGATTTAGTGTGAGAGTGTCGTTACGGGCGATCCAGTGTGACACTGTCGTTTCTGGGCGATCCAGTATGACACCGTCGTTTCCGGGCGATCTAGTCCGACACTAATGTTTCCGGATGATCTAGTGTGACACTATCGTTTCCGGGCGATCTAGTCTGACACTAGTCCCGGTTGACCCAGTGTGACAATGTCGTTTCTGGGCGACCTAGTGTGAAAATGTCGTTTCCTGACGATCTAGTATAACACTAGTGTTTCCGGGTGATCCAGTGTGAAACTGTTGTTTCCGGACGATCTAGTACTAGGTAAGATGGCGCGTCGACACGCCGCGCCTGTGTTAAAATTCATATTTGAAAATGTCCGTATTTAAAAAATTGTTTAGATATTAAAATTGTTGGAATTCAAAAAAAAGTTCACATTTATTAGTTGTTTAGATTTCAAAAAATTGGTAAAATTGGGAAGTTATTTGTATTTGACTCCTTTTCACGTTTGCAAAATGATTAGATTTGAAAGTCATTTGTAAATTTGTAATATGTATCATTTAGCAAGTTATTTGTATTTGACTCCTTTTCACGTTGCGATGACGTCACCAGTGGGTGGATCTGCCGCGGCGGCGTCGACCACGCCGGCGGCGCGCCACCGCGAGATAGGACGCGCGGCTGAGCGCGTCGGATGCGCGCGGACGCGGGGTGGCCGTAGGCGGCGGCGCCGCCTCTTTTGGGTCGCCGGAGTGTCGTCGGCGCCGTGCAAACGCGGCGGACGGGTAGAAGCGACAGTGGCGACGGCGGCGTCGATTCCGGTAAGCTCTCGGCGCCTCAGCAGCTGATCTTCGGCGAGGAAGAAGAGGAGGCGACGGCGGAGGTCTCCGTAGGCGTCGATCTGAGCGGAGGGATGAAGATGGGCAAAGGCAAGCAGACCTTGATGACATCCAGATAACCGTATAAAAGTCGTCTTAGACAGTAGTTGTCAAGTTCCCTACTCTATCCCAATGGCAAGCCACTGAATGTTTTAACCTTAGGTTCTGGGTTCGTGTCCAGGTCTCAATTTTTTTATGCGATTTTTGGACTAAAACGGTTTGGTCAAAGGCACACATCCTGGACGTTTCCGTAAACAACTCTCAATCTTTATCCTTTCCAGGTTTTCACGAAGCGGGTCATCGCGGCTGCTAGGAGACGATCTAGCGGGAGCCGTACTCGCCGACGCCCTGTTTTCGCGGCTGCGGCGGCGACCCGTGACGTGCCCTGTTTCTCGGCGGCGGCGTCCCGTGACGTGCCCTGGTTCGCGGCGGCGGCGACCCGCAACTCAACGAGCGGCGAGAGGAAGCAGGTGACCACCCCCATCCTTGATCTGTGTTGCAATTTTTTTACTCTTCCTCTTGCATTGCTACGGCTGTTTCTCTATTGGTTTAGTGTAGTCTATACAGTGTTACTAGTGTTCTTGCAGACCTATCTTCTCTCTCCCTCACGTTTGGTAGAACTGAATAGAGGAAGAGAAAGAAGACACTGGATTTTGTGCTGTGTGCAACTGCACAACTTTTGATTTGGACCGACTAGTAGCCAACAGACTGAATTTTGATTGTTTTCTATGGTCTGTACTAGTAGCTAACTGCACACCCACGTTCAGCGTGTTGCCATCCTACAGCGAAACTAGCTAACAGACTGAATTTTGATTTGCACGAATTGGTCTCAAACTGTCAAACAGTAGTCTGAAACTATCACATAGTCCACTTTATGCATTGAATGTTTTCTATGGTCTGTACTTTGCAAAACGTTGCAGTTTTAGGTAGGTTTTGCACTCAAGTTCATTGATATACAGATTATGAATAATAAGCTTGTTCTAGGATCTGCTTTGTTTTCCTCTCTAGTTCTCTTCCCTTAAAATAGTTGATCAAGATCTGTTTTGGTTCTAGAATTTGTGCTTTGTAAAGTTTCAGCACATATAATTAGCATGTCTATTGTATTCCATTCCAATCACACTGACTTCAAAACCATTTAACCTGTCGCTGTGATGTCTATAATTTGTGCTTTGTAAAGTTTCAGTTCATATAATGCAGCTGCTATGTTTTTTTAACAGGACACAAAATGTCGCGAGATAAGAGCTGGATGGGTAAGGAAAGAGATTCTGTTGAGTGGCAAACTGGCATGAAGAATTTCTTGAAGTTAGCTTTCCATGGTGCTCATCCAAACTCAACTGTCCCATGCCCATGTTCGAGATGTCTGAATAATGCTCCGAGAAAAAAAAAGGAAGTTCACACTCACTTGCTGCGCCATGGGATGGATCCGAGCTACACTAAGTGGATATACCATGGTGAACCCGATGAGGGCATCATGTCTGAAGATTCTGATGATGAAGATGCTGTAGATGATGGTGATGGGGTATGTGACATGCTCAATACTCTCATAAGGGGCACAGAGGTGGGAAGTAACGCAGATCATGATGAAGGTGCAGGAGACATCCATGTGGATGATTCCAGCGGTGATGGGAAGAACCAGGAGCCAAATGCAACAGCCAAGGTGTTCTTTGAACTATTGAAAGAGGCAAAAAAAGAGTTGTACCCAGGTTGCGAGGATGTCACGAAGCTATCTTTCATTGTGAAGCTTTACCAAATCAAGTGCGTGTGTGGGATGACCAATAGAGCATGTGACTTAATTCTGCAGATGTTTGCGCAGGTGCTGCCAAAGGGTCACTGCATTCCTACTAATCTCGCACAAGTAAGGAAGGTGATCCGAGAGCTTGGGCTGGATTACGAGAAGATACACGCGTGCGTTAATGATTGTGTGCTATTTCGTAAAGAATATGCTGATGCACAAGAATGCCCTATCTGTCATGCGTCTCGATGGAAATCTACTCCTATCAGTGACGAAGACAATGCATCAAGCCGTAAATCAAAGAAGCCAGTGCCACAGAAAGTTCTATGGTATTTCCCACTCACACCAAGACTGCAAAGGTTGTACATGACAGAAGCTATGTCATCACATATGAAATGGCATAAGGAGTGTCGCGTGGATGATGGCGTAATGAGGCATCCTGCAGATTCAAAGGCCTGGAAGCATGTTGATAAGAAATATTCAAAAAATTCTCAAAAGATGCTCGTAGTGTTCGGCTTGGCCTTGCTTCGGATGGATTCAACCCCTTTGGGCTGATGAGTTTATCACACACTACATGGCCTGTCATTCTTATCCCATATAACTTGCCACCTTGGATGTGTATGAAACAACAAAACTGGATTATGTCAATGATTATTCCAGGACCAAAGTCAGCAGGAAATAACATAGATGTGTACTTGCAGCCTTTGATTGATGAACTGAATGTTCTATGGAAGGATGGTGCTGACACATATGATGCTGCAACTAAACAAAATTTTAAGATGTATGCATGCTTGTTGTGGACCATCAACGACTACCCAGCTTACGCAATGCTGAGTGGTTGGAGCACAAAAGGCAAGCTAGCATGCCCTTATTGCCACAGACATACAGATTTTTTATGGCTCAAGTATGGTCGAAAGCATTGCTACATGGGACACCGACGTTTTCTGCTCAAGAACCACAAATGGCGTCGAAACAAGTGTTTGTTCAACAACAAGACAGAGCATAGAGAAGCTCCAGTGGCACTTACAGGTGAAGAAGTGGTGCAGCAACTTGATAGCATTGAGCATGCACCATTTGGGCGTTCAAATAAGAGAAAGAGACCGGAAACTAATAGTTGGCATAACTGGCGGAAGAAAAGTATTTTTCCAACTCCATATTGGAAGCACTTGCTCGTTAGGCACAATTTGGATGTTATGCACATTGAGAAGAACATTTGTGAGAGCATTCTAGGGACTTTGCTTGAGATGGATGGGAAATCAAAGATGGTGTGAAGGCTCGTCTTGATTTGGAGGACTTGAAAATTAGGAAGGACCAGCATCCAAAGCCCGGTAAGCATAATAAGTATGAAATAAAGAAAGGTTGCTATGCTTTAAAAAAGGAAGAGAAGATAATGCTCCTCAAGTTTCTGCGGAGCATTAAGATGCCCGATGGATATGCTTCACACATTAAGCGATGTGTGGTCCTCGATCAGTGCAAGATTAGTGGACTGAAAACTCATGACTGTCATGTTATATTTCAGAAACTTCTTCCTATTGCATTGCGCAAGCTTTTGCCAGAGAATGTTGTTAATCCTTTGCTTCAGCTGAGTAAATTCTTTCTGATTTATGCTCCAAGGAGTTAAGGGATGAAGATTTGGAGAAGTTGAGCAAAACAATTCCAGAAACTCTATGTCAGCTCGAGATGATCTTTCCACCAGCTTTCTTTGATATTATGATGCATCTCCCAGTCCATCTAGCTGAAGAGCCCGATTGGGAGGGCCTGTCTTGTACAGATGGATGTATCCAATTGAGCGATACTTGCGTACGCTGAAAGGATATGTGCGTAACAAGGCTCACCCAGAAGGTTCTATTGCAGAGGGGTACATCCTTGAAGAGTGCATGACTTTCTGCAGTCGATTCGTTGATGGAATGCCTACAAAGCAAAGTCAGTCTGAACGTCATGAAGATGGAGGTACAGATCAACCACCAACAGGGATTAGCATAATGAGTACAGTTGATTACTCCAAGAAAGGTTTTGTTCGTGAATCACTCTCTTTGGCTGAGGTTAATCAAATGAGGCATTTCATAATAACAAACTGTGACAAAACCGCGCCATGGATTGAGTAAGGATACTTATATTTTTTCACGTCATAATTTGTATTAATATGTCCTGTTCAACTAACCATCATTTCTTTTGAAGTGAACATCTTGCGGAGCTCAGGAGGAACAATTCTCCTAATCCTAAAAAGCAACACAAGGAAGAGTTTGTTGGCTGGTTTGAGAGACGGGTAAGTTTCGTTCACGTTTTTACTAATGTTCCTCGTAATGACGTACCAACGCTGCACATTTGACTCACCTATATACTATTCCATGAAACAGATCACAGAACTCCACAAGGATGGGAAGGTCAGCAATCTTATTTATGCACTAGCTAAAGGACCTGATCACCTAGCTCGTGTTTACAATCGTACAGTTCTGAATGGATATTTCTTTCGGAATTCCTATATAGAGCAGGACTTGAGTACCCAAAATAGTGGCGTCATAGTCAAGGGCGATGCAACCACCGGCAATATTGATTATTATGGGGTGATCAAGAAAATCATATTTCTTGACTTTCCTCCTGATAAGGAGGTTGTTCTATTGCAGTGTGACTGGTTTGATGTGCCTCCTGCCAATAGAACTCAGAGTAAGGGGTATAAGAAAGACAAATATGGAATTATTGACCTTGACACTACTCGACACCGATTCAAGGAAGACCCTTACATTCTAGGCATCCAAGCTGAACAGGTTTTCTATGTGAGAGATGTGAAGAACCCTGATTGGGCAAGTGTTATTAAAATGAATCCACGCAATTTGTTTTCTCCTTCTGTTTTAAACGGTGTAGGTCTTGATGAAGCTGCTGAAGCCGATGAAGCTGGTGAGGCAGATGTACTGGATGTCGTCGATGCAGAAATTACCGTGCCAAAAATTACAGTACCCGAAGAGATCACTAGTTGGTGCAGAAATGATGATGAAGGATCCAGCGTTGATATTTCAGTCATCAAAAATATAAAACCTGTTGAGTTTGAAGATGTTCAATTGGAATATGATGATGATACGGATGATGATGAGGCTTACATAAATGATGGCCATGTTGCTCCTTTGGGACAAGAAGAATTGGATGATGACCAGGGGTTCTTTGTGTAGGCTTTTATCTCTTGGTAATGTGCTTTCCACATGTTTAAGCCATGAATATAATTTTGCTGATGGTTACCTACGAGTACTATGTCTCCTAAAGTTTAATCTTATGTGAAACAGGGTCAAACAATGTGCAGCTGCATAGTGTCATCTGTTGTGTCAAAAGGGAACAGAAGCTAGTGCTCAGCACTAACAGTTTGGTGATGAAGAGAAGAGTAGTTGCTTGTGGTCTTTTAGTGCTGTTGCTATTTTCTTTACTTTGCCGTGGACTTGTTGTCTTTTGTGTGAACAATCTGTACAAGTATGGCTGTCATGTTGAACCATTTATTTATCGAAAAAATGTTGAACCATGTGTTATATATCTCGCTGAGATGGTTTGTTATATCCTACTAAAATCATGTGACATATGTCCTTATGTATATCTTCATGTACTGCTGTTGATCTGATGCTGAATTAATGCTGGAAATTAGGCTGGGATACAGCCGTTATGCTGCTCAATCTTCAGGTACTGTTGCTGATCAGCAACTCTGAAGTTTTTCGTCAGGTTCAGTTAACCTCGCAGGTACACGATATGTACTCGCAGGTCCCTTAACATTCAGCAACAAACGCACAGCCCAGTGGTGTGACTCTGCATTACTTAGGGCTCATTTGGTAACTGCAATCCCGGGGGATCCCGGCCTTTTCCCGGGGAGAATTTTCCCCTAGTCCGGAGGTCGGGAATAAAATCCCGGGCTTTTACACATGTTTCTTCAGATTCCCGGCCGGGATTATTTTCCCTGGGTCTTTCTCCCCCTGCAACCAAATGAGCCCTTAGGGGCGCGAGTTCGAATCCCCGCGGAAGCTCAATGCTGCACCCTTTTTGTAACTTTGCAGTTCACCTAGCATATACTATATCAAAAGTCAGACCCCTTATTCTCCAAAACACGCATACCCCAGTGGTCTTAACCATATTCTGCATCAAGGAGGCTCGCGAGTTCGAAGCACGGCGGAACCTTTTCGCCTTTTTTGGCTAGTTAACCTAGCATACATAGAGTATAAAATGTTAGACCCAAACTTTTGAAAACACAGGCACAACTTAGTGGTCTGAACGTTGTTTTGCATGACAGGGGCGCGCGGGTTCGAATCCCCTCATATGTGACAACGTTTTTTCGTTTTTGATTAACTAAAATTGGTGCAATTAATAAATGCTTTAATTACTCCTTAAAACTTGCAAAAATCATAACTTAATATCTACAGATCCGAATAATATAAATTATATGTCTATAATTATCAAAAAAATACATAGATGATTTTTTGCTCCTTTTTCGCAACATTAGCAGATTGTTGCAATATGTTCCGCATATTACCATGGATGGACAATTTTGTTGCAATATGTAATAGTTATTGCGACATAATGAATGTGATGCAAAAAGTCGCCATACTACAACCAATACATATTTTGTTGCAATACGAAGCCCTTTTTTGCAACAATATTTATGACTAGCGCCACATGACAGAATTGTTGCAATATATGTACGAATATTACCACAAAAATTTAGTTTGTCGCAATACCTAGTCTCTATTGCAACAAAATGACTAATTTACGCAACGCAACAAAATTGTCGCAATATCAGTACCATATTACAACACTGATACAATTTGTGGCAATACGTGTTTATTATTGCAACAAAACGAATACTTACTGCGACGAAACGAAACTGTGGCAATACGTTGCTCCTATTACCATGAAATTGAATTTTGTGGTTATATCGCATTTTATTGCAACGAAATATAGCTGTAGCAATAAATTTTGTTGCAATATACCTGGATTCCTGTAGTGGGGGTACGGCGGCTACGAGGCGGCGGCGCTGCTCAGTCGGACCAGTCGAACTCGGAGTCAGAGTCCGAGCTGACCTCGATGACGGGGTGGAGGGAAGCGTCGATAGCGCTCTGGAGGTGAAGTTCATTGAGCTCCTCCCGTTCCTGACGGCGCACCTCGACGTCCTGCTGCTGCTGCTTGCTGCGCTGGATCACCTCCTCGGTGATCCAGTCCAGGTCCTCGTCGGCGGCGATGTCCCCGGGCAGCAGGCCGTGGCGCGATGGGCGGTCCTGCTGCTCCTGCTCCTCCTCCCTCTTCGGCGGTGGCAGCTGTTGCGCCCGTGCCGCCATGCGGGAGCTCCCCGCGCCGGAGGAGCTCCCGTGCTCGTAGCGGCGGCCGCGCGCCGCCACACTGCGGTCATACTCCTCCACCTCACGACGGGCGTACGCTGCCGGCGGCGTTAGGCCCATGTTGAGCCACTTGTACGCGCCGCGCCTCCGACCGACGTCGGAATGAACCCGCCTCGCGCGTTCGGGTCAGCCGGCCGCTTCTGCGCCTTCCGGCCCTCGTCGGAGCGATTTCCAGCGCCGGAATGGCCACCGCGGGAGCTGGAACCCCCGGAACCCCCACGCCTCATCATCTTCGTGCGGTGGCGCTGGATCTGTAGGTAGCGGCGGCGGTTTCACGTGGATTTGGTCGCCGGCGGCGAGTGAGTGTGGGGAGTGGCGCAGATCTAAAATGGTGCGAAATAGCTAGGGTACGACACATCTGAGTGGATAAGAAGGGAACGGGGGGCAGTCGGGAAAAAAACGGTGGGCCGTGGCATGGGAAAGTGAACGGGAGGTGGGCCGTGAAATGAAATAACATGCCCGTTATTTGGTTGACCCTTATCTTATGCGTGTCTAAAAAAAAACTATGCCCTCGAACACTTATCATAAAAACATGAAGATTTTTTTGATTTGCAAATAAATCATTATTATTCATTTTCATTTTCATTTTTAAACTTGAGTTTAGTTTTTCATTTTCATTTTTAAACTTGAGTTTTTTTGGATTTGCAAATAAACCATTATTATTCAAAAGAAGATAAATTAGATGAAGATTAATTCAAAAAATAGTGAGACTTCAGAATGACACTATATAGATAGAAAACAAGTCTAGGAGTTTGTTTTGGCTGATTAAGACAAGGTGAAAAAAACGCTTGCTTAGGAATGGAGCTGTTTACCCTACCTTTAGAGCTCATTTGAATTTTGACAAGACAAAAAATCAAGATTTCAAAAAAATTCAAAAAATTTGTCCCAGTGCAATATCTCGATGGATGGGACAACTCACTATTATAGATTTTCTATAATAGTGAGATGCCCAACCCACTGAGCTACTGGATTAGAACAGGAAATGCAACACCCAAATTGTGAGCAGGGGGACTCGAACTTGGGTGGGCAAAGGGAGGCATCAACCCTTGCCACTAGGCTATGCCCATGTTTGCGACAAATCTACCACCATTAGGAGGTAATTGTTACAACCCTCCATCTAACAAAAATACACCCCAAATTGTGAGCATGGGGAATGACACTATATAGATAGAACACAATTTGCAATGATTTCCAAACTATAAACTTGTTTGTTCTAACTTGGTCGTCAATCCGAGCCTTCATGAAGAAGTGCTAAAAAGGAGCTCCAAAGGTAGGGTAAACGACCTTATTTTTAAGCAATCTATTTTTGACCTTGTCGAAATTAGCCAAATAACTGTTATACAAATCTATTATGTATATAAGAAGACTATGTGGGCTGGTTTTTTCATTTTTTGAATTTTTTTGCTCATTTCAAATTTGGTCAAACCTAAGTTTGACCAACATTTAAACAAGTTTAAAACATGAAAATGAAAAACTAAGTCTGGATCCTTCTTAGTCACTCCAAAATGAAGCTTTGGTGAGTTTTTGGAAAATTTCATGTTGCAAATCCAAAACCACTACTCTTCAACCTTAGACTTCATAGTTTGAGTTTTGAGATTTCACACTAGATACATGCATTTTGGTTTTGAATCTATGTAGACCTTGTTTATCAACTTAAGTTGTTAGTATATGACATACTAAGACTATGTGCATAGGTTTTCTATTTTTTTGATGTTTTTTGAATTTTTTATGCTTATTTTGAAATCGGTCAAACCTAAGTTTGACCAACATTTAAACAAGTTTAAAACTTGAAAATGAAAAAATAAGCATGGATCCTTCTTAGTCACTCCAAAATGAAGCTTTGGTGAGTTTTTGGAAAATTTCATGTTGCAAATCCAAAACCACTACTCTTCAACCTTAGACTTCATAGTTTGAGTTTTGAGATTTCACACTAGATACATGCATTTTTTGTTTTGAATCTATGTAGACCTTGTTTATCAACTTGAGTTGTTAGTATATGACATATACTAAGACTATGTGCATAGGTTTTCCATTTTTTGATGTTTTTTGAATTTTTTATGCTTATTTTGAAATCGGTCAAACCTAAGTTTGACCAACATTTAAACAAGTTTAAAACATGAAAATGAAAAAATAAGCCTGGATCCTTCTTAGTCACTCCAAAATGAAGCTTTGGTGAGTTTTTGGAAAATTTCATGTTGCAAATCCAAAACCACTACTCTTCAACCTTAGACTTCATAGTTTGAGTTTTGAGATTTCACACTAGATACATGCATTTTTTGTTTTGAATCTATGTAGACCTTGTTTATCAACTTGAGTTGTTAGTATATGACATATACTAAGACTATGTGCATAGGTTTTCCATTTTTTGATGTTTTTTGAATTTTTTATGCTTATTTTGAAATCGGTCAAACCTAAGTTTGACCAACATTTAAACAAGTTTAAAACATGAAAATGAAAAAATAAGCCTGGATCCTTCTTAGTCACTCCAAAATGAAGCTTTGGTGAGTTTTTGGAAAATTTCATGTTGCAAATCCAAAACCACTACTCTTCAACCTTAGACTTCATAGTTTGAGTTTTGAGATTTCAGACTAGATACATGCATTTTTGGTTTTGAATCTATGTAGATCTTGTTTATCAACTTGAGTTGTTAGTATATGACATACTAAGACTATGTGCATAGGTTTCCCATTTTTTGATTTTTTTTAAAAGTTTTTATGCTTATTTTGAAATCGGTCAAACCTAAGTTTGACCAACATTTAAACAAGTTTAAAACATGAAAATAAAAAACTAAGCCTGGATCCTTCTTAGTCACTCCAAAATGAAGTTTTGGTGAGTTTTTGGAAAATTTCATGTTGCAAATCCAAAACCACTTCACTTCACTCTTCATTTCATACGACATAGTGTGAGATATCACATTGGTTATGTGCATTTCTTCGTTTGAATATATGCAGACCTTCTTTATCAACTTGAATGGTTAGTATATGTCATAAGGAGACTATGTGCGCAGGTTTTTTCATTTGTTTCATTTTTTTGAATTTTTTATGCTCATTTCAAATTTTGGTCAAACCTTCTAGAAGAAATCTGCGGGCACTGTCCGATCTAACCCAAGCCTTCTAGAAGGTAACTGCAGCCGTCCGATTCAACATTCTAGAAGGAATCTCCGCGAGAGGCCTCATACTGCAATCTGATTGGCTGGACTATTTTTTTTCTGAACACGGATTGGGTCCCGAGTGGGCACGGTAGATGGACTGTTGGGCCGTGTCAATTCCAAGTGGGTCCGGGATGCGAGCACGTTTGCATGCATGCGCGGGAAACGACGACGTTTGCATGCATGCGCGGCTCCTTGCCTCGCCACACCGATTCAGATGAACCGGAGCCATTAAACACGCTTGATTCAGATGCCGCAGTGATTCAGATGCCACACCCCCTCTTTGCAATGTGAAACGGCAACTTATCTATGTAATGGTGGCACTCGTTTGCATCTTATTTATCTAAGTCATTATGTGTGTTGAAACATATCCGTGCGCAAAGATAATTTATGTGTGCCCAAAGATCAGACTACACAAGTGGTTAAGCAACGTGCCCAAAAATACAGTACAAACATGCGTTTTAAATCAACTTGTTTCTCATTCATTTACAAATTTTCATCAATTTGTTTGATAATATGTGGCGCGCACAAAAAAGACAAATGATGTATTATTTCATATTTTCATCAATTTTGGGATGCAAATTTGTGGATACAACATAACAAATGTCCATGATTTATTTCATATTTTTTTGAAAATCGGAAATAGTACATCGATAATGGGTTGCGGGGGCAACTAGTTACGAAATATTCGCTCTCAAGGGCTGAAATGGTTCCTACACTTACTGGGCCTAATTGGATGGAGTTAGGCCATTCGTCTAACCGACACTGGGCTCTCGGAACTGAGATAGCCCACCGTGAAACTTTTTATTTTTCTCGAAAAAAAAAGAGACAGAGTAAGATCGATCGGCATCACCGGAATCTCGATCCGTGAGGTGGCGCAGGAGCTAGAAGACGACATGGAGCTCGATTAACGACCACCCGGAGCAGAAAGTGAACTCAACGCCTCCACGCACGGCCCCTGTATCTGTAGCACACGGCTGCGTCCTCCACAGCAATATTCCGACCGTCGGCGGCGCTCCCCGTCGACGCCGTCCTCTCGGTCGCCCGCGCCCGGCACCCGCACCTTACTACCAACAGGGTCGCCGCCCACCTCTGCGCGTGGCCGCCTCCAACCCCGTCTCCCGCTCGGCTGATTCCTGCTCACCGCTGCGAGCTCCACCGCCGGCGTTGCTGCGCTGTCGCCGGAGAAGAAGGGGGGACGAGGGGATGGCTCTGTTTTCTATCAGCTGGTGAGGTGGGTCCCGCGCTCAGAGGTGCTCATGTGGGTCCTCTGCTGATGTGGATAAGTTGGGGTCCCATCAGGCACACATAATTCCAATCTCTAACATGTCCCTTGCGGTTAAGCACTACTGTCGCATAGGAGCTATTCAAACCACGAGATGTGTCACGCGAGAGCAATTTCAGCCAACGACGCCGTGTCCTGGACAATTCCCACAAAAACGTCGCATAGGAGCTAATCGTCCGTTTCCCGCCAGCGGCCCCCAGTTTCCGCCCGCCGCCTTCTCGTCTGGATTTACTCTGAAGCACCAATTCAATTCCCCATCTCATCGCCCAAAGATTCGGCCATGCCTTCCGTCACCCTTCTCTTCCACCGCGCACGCGCGCGTATTCTTTCCCGTCCGCTAGTCTCCTCCGACTCCGCGCAACGCACATGCCGGCGGAAGTCGCCGCCGGAGGCGGAGGACCCCACGAATGCGCTGCCGGACGACATGCTCATCGAGGTCTTCAAGCTGCTGCCGGACGACATGCGCTCATCGAGGTCTTCAAGCGGCTGCCGCCAGTCAAGGACACCATCCGCTGCGCCGCGGTGTGCCGGCGCTGGCGCCGCGTAATCTCCTCCGGCGCACGCGCGGGCTGCCTCCCGCCCCCATCCCGCCACTTCGTCTTTTTCTTCCATTATGGCAGCTCGTGCCAGCTGCCCCAGTTCGTCGCCACCAAGGCCGGCGTCAACCTCGACGTGGGCGGCTTCCTTCCCCCTACGGTGTTTTCCCGTGGCGCCCGCATCGACATCGTCGACGGCCGCGGCGGCGTACTCGTCCTGCGAGAGCGCAGGAGTAAGTCTATGTTCCGGAAGCTCAATCTCATCCTGTGCAACCCGCTGGAGAGGTCGTTCCGGCGGTTGCCGACGGTGAATACCACTGGGTATCAAATGGCCCACGCCGCTTACGTTCCTCCGCAGGGCGCCGGGTTCCGCGTCGCTGTCGTGCTCTTTGGCCGCGATTATCACTTTCTATTGGGGCAATGCTACGCTGTTCTGGTCTATGACTCAGCTAGCCCTTCAGCCTGGAAGATGACCTCCGCCTCGCGGCGACGTGGGGAACGGCACTACAGTCCCTTCGGAGGCCCGTCCGTCGTTGTCGGCGACGTCGTGTACAGACTTCAGGAAGAGCACGTCATGATTGTGGACACTACCAAGATGACAATGTCAGTGTTGCGGCCTCCGGTGGCCCATCTCTACTGGATTGACGGCATCCACTGGATCGGCAAGACGGATGACGGCCGTCTGTGCTACTTCGCGTTGGATGGCTCCAAGCTGCTTCATGTGGAGAGGTGGGCTCTTGGAGCGGATAGCAAGTGGACTCGGCAGCAGCCATTGCGGCTACCTCAGGACCTCCACGGCATGGAGCTCACGACGAAATTTGGTTCCTCTTTCATTAAGCGTCTGAGGATCGCTGGGTTCTGCGAAGGCAGCAGGATGCTGTTCTTCGTCATGTATTTCGACACCAAGACGTTGGAGATGGAAAGGCTGTGGTGCTGGGATACCGATGATGAGCAGTGGCCGTATAGGGAGGTGTATCCCTACGAGATGGCTTGTCACCCGGTGCTCAAAGGTTTCGTCCACTGAGTCTTCACTGTCCGATCAAATGCAGTTTGGTGTTAAGTAAGGGATGTGTTTCTGTGGTGTCAATGAGAAGATCACAATATATGTGGCTGTTAGGTTCATGTTCGAGTCTTATTCATTCCTATCTGAAAAACTGTTAGGTTCGTGTAATAATGTTCTGACAGTACAGCATCTTCGCAAGTAATCCTTAATCTAGATTCATGAGGAAGAATATTTTGCTGAGTTTGTCTTTAGTGCTGTTCCCAACTGTTAGTTTCTCAATCTCACGTTACCTTGAGATTGCAAGCTCTGTTTCATTTCTTCAGTAGTGGGCTGACTATTCACCTTCAGTTTTTGTCAGAAAAATGTAGCACATACAAACTGTTTTCAACATGCATTGTTTATACCTCCAGAGGTATACTTCTATTCAACTATTTACCTAGTTACGACATGGATGCCTATTCTGATTTTTTTTTAAGTGATGCCTATTCTGATGGTCATTCTTTTGAGAAACTGGACTATGTGTTTTGAAGTGATTCAGTTGGCTTGCTGTGCACTTGAGTTCCTTGTGCCCAAGTATTTTGCTAAGGTTTGTGTTTGGTGAAACGTAATCTGCCATGGTGTGCTGATTGTTTCTTATTACTGACACACCGTTGTTTGCTTGTACTTTTGGCATGCCTGTAATAGGGAGAGAAAGAAAATGCTAGCTTGTTTACTCAAGTGTAGTAGATTTAACATTTATGTTCACGTCTCAGGATCTTCTGGCACTCCTGTCTAATACCACAGAATCGGCTGAAAACTTTTCTTTTGCACGATCAAACATGTTTGTTTCCAGGAGTATATATTTAGACACCAGATCACACATCATACTTCCCCATATTTAGACCACATATCACAGTTGTTTCATAACAGACCAAAGATTAACCAACGAGAAACTGAGCTGCTGCCAATTAGGAGAGTATAAAACACTACGACTTCAACACTTATTTTCATAAGTTTGAGCCAACTGAAGGATGTCTGAATGTTGTAGGTGGGTTTCACTGGGAGTCCTTTGGAGCAAAGAACACCCTTACAAAGAAGTGGCCATCTGCAAGAATCGAGTCATCAGGAGAGCCAACAGCTCCAACATGTCCATCCTGAAAGGTCCACCGAAACAGTGATTGGTCTACTTTCAAAACAACATCCAATTTTTCATTTGCCTTCACCGCAACGACATGCTGGAATAGTTTCTGATGATCCCCAATTAACTCGCCATCAAAGAGAAGAATCTCATAGTCATAATAGCAGGTGCTCGAAGCAGTGAACCTCACATGACAAGGACGGTCAACCTTTGCATAGACCTGTATTATAGCCTCCACACTCCGTGTAAGGGCCATGCATTCTATGTCCAAGTTGCAAGTTTGCAACCATCGCTAGGAACCCGCACGTAGAGCATTGCATCAAATTCTGAGTGTATCTCTAACTCGGCATATGCAGAAAGTAGCCGCTTGTCAACCGATCCATCCCCTTCCTCTTTTACCCAAAGATCAACTTCTAGCAACGCACGATCATGTGCATACATTCCTCGACAAGGGCTGCAAAGAGGCAACACAGAGGGATCCCGCTCCTCAATCGTGACGGCATCATCCCTTGGACGGCTGAATACACAATTCCGCCGCCGGTCCAATTCATCACGAACAGGGAATACTCCATATACTCTAATGGGATAGGAGGCCGCATAGCTCGACAGACGCACCGAAAAGAACTGAAGCATCTCTTTCGGCGTGCAATATCCAAGAGTTGATGCGGTGGTAGAAGTATCATGCGTCTTGTAAACCTTGTGGTAGCAGTTGCTGTCACCCAGGATGCATGAACGTGTTGCGTCGGGGATCGTCTTCCCGGGCCATAATCTCATTGTAGATGTCCGTGTAGTCTCCAACCTGGTTGCAGTACCTATGTAGCCATTTACGCTGTATCTCATCAGCGGCGCTTCTGGGGTAATTCTTTCCTGTCGGATTTTGGGCAAGTGACGATTTTCAGTCAGGAACGCCGAGGATCAATGCAGCATCATATCGATTGGTCCTCACGATCATCGTCCTCATCGTGGCCCGGCTGTGTGCCACAGCCATTAACAGCTTCATCATCTCATGAGCAATCTGTCTCGTCGTCGTTCCCGTCAATCAGTTGATCCACATCGCGCTCGCCCTCCCGTCCGCTCCAGTCATCGCCACCGCGATCCTCTCGCGGGAACATGAGGTCCAAGGAACGCCGGGCAGTTTCACCGGCGTCTGGATCGGTGCCCGTGCTCGGCGGCGGGGTACCACTGTTCCTGAAAATCGGCACTGTTTCCCCGGATCTACGTACGACGGAGTTGCTCCTCCTCCGCCGACGCCAACGAACAAGGCGAGAGAAGCCTGGCGGCGACGTGTTGGGCAGGGACGAATTTGGGGAATTCGGAACTCTTTCGATGCAGAGTTGGGTCGACGAGAACTCTTCGGTTCGGTTAAGAGCAGCCGCACCTGGCCTTTTTTTTAAAGGATGCCGATCTGATCTCAGACTTGAATTCGAGCTAATTGTTTTTAATAATACATTTTATTTATTATTTTTGACTAATATTACCCAAATCGAAACATTTTCAGAAATAATGCGGCCTCGTCTTCGGCTAAGCCGATAGAACCCTATCGGCCTCGCCTGGGCCAATTAGGCTGTCGGCCGACGGCTGCATGCGGCAGAGGACCCTGTCAGCCACGGCAAAGCCGACTGGACCTGGTCGGCCTTGGCCCAGTCGGCTGCTGCTAGGCCGACTGCTGCATGGCCCATTTTTTTTTTGCTAAAACCGTATTTTTTACCATTTTTTTTGATTTTTTTTAAATAATCCGCCTTATTTATCGTCAATCCGTTCCCGCCATCTTATCTCACACCAAATTCGTTCCCGCCCTTTTTCCCGCCATCCTATCTCTCGCCCTTTTTTCCCTCCATCCTATCTCCCGCCCTTTTTTTCCCGCCATCCTATCTCCCGCTTGTTTCTCCTGCCAATTCTTATCATCTCGGCCTATAAGAACCCCTTCTCACTGAGATTGGTAAGCATTCGATTCCACTCACTCGAACATGTCGAGATTTCCTCCACAAATTTCAAGGTAGACAATAAGGTAGTGTCATTCGAGGATATTATTAGTTATCCACCTCATCTTGGTGAGCTATCAGCGATGCTATATAGGCATGGGTGGCGGCCATCAAGGAATTGGAGGGAAACACGGGAAGAACTTCTCACGTTGCATGCTAGGTGGCAGAAGAAGAAGCCAACATATAGGAGTGAATCACATTTGAGGTGGGCTGAAAGAAATCCTTATTCATGGGTCGAGGAGAGCGAGGATGAAGATGATATCTTCATGCCGAGTGAAGCGAGCAAGAAAGCTGCAGCGGCGGCGGCGGCGGCGGCGTCGAAGGACAAGGGTGCTGCGTCGTCGAAGGGCAAGGGTGTTGCGTCGTCAAAGGGCATGACTGTTCTGCCTGGTTGTTCTGCCCTGAATCGTAACTACCACCTCCAACATCTTCCTGACTATCATCATGTCCAGATAAATGCATCTCATGGCTGCTCTGGCCAGGATCGTGCTCACCCTCGCCTTCAGGAGGGTTAACCTCCTTCGCGACAGGTATCAGTAAGGCGACAGGGGTTGTTCCCCTGCTTTCGCAACCTTGCAGCTAGCGCACCAACTGAGAGGTCCGATCTATCGGCCTCAAATAGAAAAACACCGGTGACCTTGACTTCGTCCACAATGCATGCACACCGACGGTGTCTGTTTCAGGATTAAGCCCTAAACATCCTGCCAACCAATCTTTTAGCTGACTTATGGACCATGTTTGTGGGGAGTTCAGTTCCAACTCTGACCATCGAAACTGACCCAAATCAGCTCCCAACTCAGTTATTTCAACAGTATCAGGACCGTAGTAAAACACACACTTCACTAAATTACTCATATCGGCAACTTAAAAATGTGACACCAAATAATCATTATAACCGGAACAACTACATACTTATTTATTACTACCGCAACAAATACCTACTAATTTATACCGGATACTTAGCAATATCAATATCGCACGACAAACTTAACAGTAATGCAAACCTAATGAATCTAAACCCTAATTAGCCAAAAATCGCATACCCTTGAAGCGTGCCTTGATTCAATAGAGTAGCATCACCACCACCACGGCCGGAGCAACAGAAGCACCACCACCACGTCTTCCGCGACCTACACCAACCTCCACCGCATCTCCACCATTGCTCCAAAAAAGCACCACCAAATCACCCCCACACAACCTAACCCATCTGTAGATCGGAGTTGCCCTAACTCTCTAACACCTCTAGCCTTAAGATTTGCTGGCTGGATGGAGAAATCACCGGGGGAGGGAAGAAATCGCCATAGCTTTTTTTATTTTCGGGTAGGAAGAAGAAAGAGAGAGAGGCGAGGAGGAAGAAGAAACCCGTCGGGTTGCCTTATCCTGCGACTAATCGGCCTCGGCCTGGCCGATAGGCTTGTCGGCTTCGACGTGGCCGATTAGTGGCCACGCGTGACCCGAAAGGGCTGTCGGCCGCAGGCCTGGCCCGCCATGCCACCTGCTCGGCTTCGCCAAGGCCGATAAGGCCTAATCGGCTACGCCGAGGCCGATAGGTCCTTATCGGCTTAGCCCAAGACGAGGCTGTATTATTTCTGCAAATGTTTCGATTTGCGTAATATTAGTCGAAATTAATAAAAAAATGTATTATTAAAAAAATTAGCTGAATTCGAAACTTTTGATGCGATGGGTATGTTTTGGCTTTGGGCAGGAATTACCAAACTGGAAGCCCATGATGAGGCCCAATGGGAAGAACAGCCGGGACGGGCCAGATCCTGCCAGGCCGTCCGCGTCAGCGTGTCAAACTCCTCAGTTGTCTCCGCTCAACGGAACAAAAAACAACTCGTCTTCCTCGACAGTTCCACCCCGGCCGTTGCTGTCACAGAGCAGAGCTCCGACACGGCCTCCTCTCACCATCTGACGTAGATGCAAGATTTTTTTTTGTTTTCCCTGGATTACCACCTTACGACGTGCCGGCACAGCGCGGTGACGGGATATTCAGGTGACTGCGTACCGTTTGCCCTCAAGAAATTGGCTCAGACTACCCGCAAAAAAAAAAATGGTTCAGGAGTAAAGAATCGCTGTCGATTTCAGGGTGCCGTGTTGTGCAGTGGCAGCTGGCAGCAGTAACCGACAAATCATCAGTCTCAAATGCGGGCCAGATGCAATGAACACATGGCCAATAGCGGTATTTCGAGTCTGGCCTCCGAGTATGTTATGCAGCCAATTCTGGAGCGTGATCAGCAAACACGCTGGCATGTGTTCGAATGACGGTGTGTGACTGTGGAAGTAAAAAAAAAAAAAAGCCTTTCAAATAAGACTTATCGCCTAGTATTGGTCAATCCAAAAATATTCACATAGTGGAGAATGTACAGAGACAGATGCTATACTATATTAGCTAGTGTACATGCAGGCTACTGAGCCCTAACCAATGTAACAAATCTCAATATATGAACATGTCGTACAACACTATTACTATGGTCATCAAAACCCGTCATAGTAGCCACCGAATGATATGCTTGCCCTGGTGGTTGCGCCTCCCATGACCGACGACACAACCTGGTTCAACATGGAGGCATGCTCCACGACCCGCTGAATCCTCTGCAGATCAAACAAGCAAAAAACGTCAGGAACAGTAGGCCAAATTTCCCTCAAATTCTTCAGTGCTTTAGCCTAATGTACCGAAAGATTCCAAACTTCATAAAAAAGAATATGAAAGATTTTCTTAATCCAACGTGGTGACGCAAAGTTGCTGAACTCATCCACAGACCACAGGTAATTGTTTTTGCAGCCAAGGATAAGTGAAGTTCAAGCAAAGCTACTCCTGGTTCTGCTGGCAACAGTGCGAAGATTAAAGTGGTGAATTAAATCAAGAACGGGAGAAGTGAAGAGATCAACCTCATCATCAGCGTACATCTGGTACTGAATCTTCTGGCTCTGCATCTTCTTCTGGTTCTGCTGCTTCCCGCCAAGGAGGAAGATGCAGAAGGTGGCAGCCGCGACCCCAAACGAGCAGAGTGCCCCAACACCATTCACCCGCAGTTTCCCAATACTGAAACCAACGCATTCCAACCCTGCCATGTCTCCCTTGGCACCTTCTTCCCCCTCGTCATCGCATAGATTAAGTGCTGCTTCCACCATCACCTCGTCCTCGTAAACTTCCTTCGTGCCAGCAGCAGGGGATTTGATCAACTCTTCCTCCTCTTCTGCATCAGAGATCAGTACCTCAGTCACCTTCGGCATGAACTCCCCTTGGCTAGACTCGGTGTGCACGACACCGATGTTCTTGAATCCGACGACGGGATCCTGATCAGAGGCATGTTGCAACAATGGTGACGGATGTGGTTTCTTGGCCTCTCCATCTAGGATGCAATCGTAGGGAGAAGGGCGAGACGCAGGGCCAGGGTGAAGTAGTCCATGCTGATCATGACCAGATTGGAGCTGAGCAAGAGCTGGTCCTTACCACCAACGGTGCACTCCTCCATGAAGTAGGAGCTCTCGTGGTCAGGCAGGAGCTCCCAGTCATCCAGGCTGATTGCATCCATGGAATCCCCTCCCGTCATGGCAAACCAGTGCAAGAACAAGTTTGGATCCAGGAGTAATATAGCTGCTCAAACCTGCTTGCAAGTTGTAACTACTGATGCTAGGAAATGGATGCACCCCCAAGAATCAAAGCAAGTGATGGTTTGGAAGGATACTTTCTCTCGTTTGTGGAGGGGAGCAGCAACTGGAAAGGCTAGTGGGTACAACTTGTTTTGCGCCAATGGAGATGGCAGCCAATTTAAGGTGCTTGTGTGTATGTGGGTTTTGCCTTCCTGCTAAGTGACAAAGCAGAAATTTAAAATACATATTGAAAAGAAAAGCTGAAAATGTTCTTTGTAGCCTACCAATGGGGACTTGTTTCCTTCTTTCCTTCCTCCTTACTCAATTCTTTCCACTTGACATGTCTCTGAAAGGTCCTACTAGACTGAAAAGACTAGTTCTCCCAGGAAATCCAGAGTTAGAAAGTAAATCACGAAAGGAGATAAGAATATTAGAGAATAGGATATAGTGTCGGTGACCCGACCGGTAAACTTCTCCACAATCCTATAATAATCCCATGCAAGAGCACACTGTTACTCGGCAATCTCACTTGTACTACATAATAAAATTTAATTAATTGTGTCTTGTCAGTTGCTGTCAAGGATTAGAATGCCATCCCACCTAATCCTTATAGGCTTTCGACGTACATCGTTTTCAATCAAATCAAGAAGCATGCTTCCAGAAAATCATATACTCCCTCCGTCCATATTGAGCAAACTTGAGACACTTATTTTTGGACGGAGGGAGTACAAGTCAAATTCACAGAACGCTGCATAGTGAGAGTATCATAATGGAGAGGGTCAAAGTTATTGCACGGTAGATTATAAACAAAGGAGCATATAAACGAAATCAACAAGAAGTAATGAAGGATAGGGACACATACCAGTTGAACACGTAAGGCAGAAAGGGATGAGACACGTGTTCAGAAGGGTTCTGCAGAAATATAACTCTAACTGTAGGTCGAGTTTTGAGCTGCCAATTTTTGACGTTGCATATGTAACATAGATGCGTGTTGTCTATTTTTTTCGGAATTTTTCGACATGTTTTGAATTTTCAAAAAAAGTTGATCCTACGATCTCACCTAAGGGTGAGATCCTACCCAAGTCTTCCCCTAATTATGCAGGAGCAGAGTTATTGGCATCGCAATGCAAATGGGAGAAAATTTAAAACGGGCCTTCAGAGTAAGAAAAGATATCACTTGAAAGTTGAAAGTGAGAACCGTTCGTATACAGAACTATTTTATTTCTTTTAAACAGCATGGTGTGTAAAACAAAACAAGCAAGTTTTACAATTCAGAGCAGGAATCGGCTGCCCAAAGCTTGAAGGCGGTGCACATAAGACTCGCGTAGTGAAGCCAAATTGAACCAACAACTGAAAGACATCCATGAAAATACTCAGATCTTCACCACATATCGAACAATTACTTGAGTTAATTGGCAGAAAGATCAGATATTGCGTCAGCTACGCAAAATGTATTTCTCTATACAACAAGACGAGGTCTGAAAATTTACATTCCTGTGAGGTTCCCCACATGCGTGAACTCACATACATAGCAGGATGGGGAAGCAAGATCAACTGATTTTGAATCATATATCAGCAGCTAAACTATCAAAGAGCATCCCCGAAAGGCTAGGCTTGCCTTGAGGAGGACGGTTCACCCAGTGAGACAGACGCAAATGAGGAAGCCCAGGCTCGGGCATTACTCGCCCCTTTCCCAAGGTCCCTTGTCTTACAGCTTAGTCTAAGCTTGCTCCATAGCCTCTGAACATCTAGCACAGTCAGTGCGCGTTCCATAAGTTGGCTTGATCCCCTGTGGATTTCTAAGTTCAAGTTCCGAACACGCACAACCAAGAAGGCTCTCAGATGGGATATCACACTGGGGATGAAGTGTGCCGCGACCTTCAGGATGATAAAAAGCCCTGAGAGGAACACAAATGGCTCGTCTTTTGCCATTTTACGCAGAGACCGGCCTCCTGGCATGACTGATCCCACACTTCCAGGGCTCTCTTGCTGAATAACATCAACGTATGCAATTGGATCGAGGCCTGCAGCAAAAAAGACCTTACTTCAATGCTTGAAGTAACAAAATCAACAAAACAGTCTAATCATCAATAGCTGTATTAGTGTAGTGTGCAGCACTGCAACATATGCATATCCATGTTCAAAATCAATTGGGCAATGGAATAAATCGTTATTATCAAGAAAGGTTATTCTGGGCATGCCAACCTGCCCAGGAATAAGCTAATATGCTGCTCGTCTACATTCACAGGCATCAAGACTAAAGTGTTTCAATGAGTGGATCATAATATCAAGATGTCAATTCTGATTTATGGAACAAGAATACCATTCATGGAATCAAGGGTGCAACTAAATTCCCCACCAGGTAACTGTATATTCTCCAATGCAAAGGAGCGTTGGGCCGGTTAGAAGCAACAATATTTCGAACTTCGAGTGAAATAAACGAAACGCTGTTATCTTAATTCTGATTTTTTCTGAAGTTTCAAACAGGACACTTTGAAAGAATCTGTTGCCATTAAATGAACTATGTCTGCAGGAAACAGAGGAACATGCTATTCTCCTGCTTGCATGATACTGGGTGCAAAGAAATGATTTTCAAAACCAAATAAAAAGAGAATAATGATTGTACCTGTGATCTCTTTATAGAAATCAATCAGAGACTTCAGATCTTTTGTACCCCTGTAACGAACCATTGTAGTCTCATTCACCAAAAGAATGGCTGGGAAGGCACGGACACCATATCTTGAAAACAAACTGCAGTGAGCAAAAGAGGTAGGATGAGCAGTAAGCCACTGGTCAAATAATATGTTACTAGCAAAATAATCAGGATGCATTGCCTCGAGGACAGGCAGGGAAAAAGAGTCCAGCATCACATACCTAGGCGTCGCAGAAGATTCCTCAACAGCCAAGTGATGTATCTGAGGGAACATAGTGCTGAGAGCTTCAAATATTGGTCGAAATTTGCTGGAGAAAGGACACCATGTGGCATAGAAGAGAATGGAGTATGAAGCACCGCTACGGCGAAGGTTCAACTCTTTATCAAAAGCATCCCCTCTCACCTTCAGTAGGAGAAAACAATTTAGAGTTATTATCATATAACCAATAACTACAGAAGAAATCAGAAGCTCGCCAGTTTCACAAGTTGCAACATGCATATCAGAGATATTTATGGTGCAGGGTTTCACTTAGTATTATTTCTAGAAAATCAAATGAAGGCAGCGCTTAGGTATAAGCTTATTCATAATAACAGTTCTCTATAATGCACAATGTATCCTCAATCCTCATCACGCTTATGTTTGTTCAAACCAATCATTCTTACTGAACAAATAACCAAGATGCTACGGAAGTTGCATGCGCATAGTAATGCTATTTATGTGCCGCACGCCTGCGTTGCCTTTTGAATTCACACCTAAAACCCCAAATTCGATTCAGCTGCGCACCACAACGGTTCTCCTCAGCCACGGCACCAATGTTCTGTTTGCGTTCGTTAAATTCCCTTTGTTTGCTCCTGTTAACTGTCTGATTTTATGAAGCCACGAACGCATTGCAGCATCCCGGTAGCAATTTCAAAATCCCTATCTAACAATCCAGCCCTGATCACACGCCCCATGAACGATTCAAATTCCAAAATCACCCTTCGAGTACGGATTGGGTTGCGGCGGAGGGGAGGACGGCTGACCTCGAGAGGCGGCGAGGGCTCGATTCGGGCGCGGTGGCATCGCGATCCGAGCGCGTCGAGGAACGGCGGGCCCACCCACCGCGGGCAGGTGGGCCCTGGATCGCCCGGCCCGGGGGTGCCCGCGGCGGCTCCGGCGACGGCGGCGGCGGCGACGAGGAGGAGCACGGCGGCGCAGCGCATGGCTGGATTCGTTCGTGGCCTGGGGGAATTTCTCGGGGAAGGAGATGGAGACTGGCAGATGGGATTTGCGTCGAGCTTAATTTGGGCTGTGGCATGACGTGGCGCGTTGTTATTGGTTGTGGCGGGGTAGGTGAGCTGTTTGCCGGCTGTGTTAATTGGTCGGTCGGCGTCACGTGTGACGACTGAGGGTCGGGGACCCACCTGTCAGCCCCTGTTCCCATCTCGGTGTGCTTTTCCAAATGGATTGTGTTTGCATCTTTTTCCTAGGATAATTCTGTTTTCGGTTTTCCTCTCTCAAAAAGAAGTGCGCAAATAATTCTAATAAATCTCCCTCCGGTTTAACTCAATTCCTACCACAAGGAAACAAATCAACTCCGAGTGTAAAATAACACGATTAAGATTAATTATGTATAAAACTCTTGTGTTCCGTGCTAATTAAACATGTTGTACTATGTGGTGCCTCTTTGTCTATGGTTACATACAATCTTCACATTAATGAGCACCATTGTACGAGGTAAATTCTAATAAATTCTTCTCGTGAAGAGATAGTGGCCGTGTATAAGATACAAATTGTATTTTTGATAGTGGCCTTGGGTTAAAAAAACAATAGAGGGAGTATAAGACATGCAATTTGCAACATCTGATGCTAAAACATCAGTAATATTATGCTAAAACGTGTTGTCTCTTCCGTCGCCACCGTTGTCGCCGTTTTTGTTTCCTCCGTTGCAAGGCCCTATTTTCACGAAAAATGCGTTGTTGATTGAGCACATACCAAGGCTTCACCGGTGGAGACATGGTTAACAGGTCGGCCACCAAGATATTCACATCGTATCATTTTTTTTACCATAAGTTGTGATGCATCCGAAGTTGTCTTGATTCTTGCCCCGTCGGCTTTCACAGTAGACTCTAGGGCTGCGATCTTCGGCGACTTCAACTTTCTCCCTCTCAAGCTCGATGTTTTCATGTTGCTTGTCCATCAAGGTCGTCGACTTTTCATTTCAATTGCTTTTTTCTTTCACTCGAGAGTGATGAGACCTAGGCGAGGAACTTGTCAATCGATGCTTGCACCGATATTGAGGAGGATGTCGTATTCCTTTCGGCCTTTGCCTTCTTGTTCCCATTTGGGCGTCCCTCTGAGGCCGTCGAGGAGGGCGCCAACTCAACGTTCTTTCCTCCCTTGTTGAGAGAAAACCACATGTTTTCCTAGGAGGGCGCCAACTCAACGTTCTTTCCTCCCTTGTTGAGAGAAAACCACATGTTTTCCTACTTTGCGCAAGTTTGGATCCTTGTAAATCAATGTGTCATGATAAAGTATTGTTGGTGTTGCCTCGATACAACCTTAGTGCATCCCGCAACTAAGCAAAAATACGCACATCAATAGATGAGAAGGTGAGTATGCCAAATTGAACAAAGCTTAGAGAGCTTACATTATCCTCCATAGTCTTGCCACCCTCATTTGTTCCACGGATTTGGTCAAAGATCTCCATGGAATTTGTTGCGATGAATTTGTATGGTTTTCCACCTATGCGTATAGCATTGGCATTGCAGTCCATATGCATTTTTTTGGCAAACTCGCCATATTTCTTTTGTCCGTTGAATGTATATATGATCCTCCACCAATACAAGTTGTTTATTTGTTGGGCACCGGTAGAGGGGAGGAGGAGGGGGGGGGGGGGGGGGGTTCAATGTTCACGCCCTTCCAAACTTCACATAAGCACAATCCTCTTCCTTCTGCACAGTTTCAGCCGAAGGGCTCAAAGCTGTGGCGGGCGGAGCGGTATGTGTTATATCTTGGATGTTTCCTTGTAGTAGCTTGTAGCTACATGGAGTTTGCGATTCATGAGCACTTGGAGATGTACGCTGAGCTCATTGTCTTGGGTCACGGGTAGCCAGGGTCTAGGGCATCAGCAGAGCTACATGCTAGTCAGCAGTGGCGGACCCAGAAAAAAATTGGAGAGTGGGCACACTGCAAAAAAAAATCACGCGGAGACTAAAAGTTCCTAAATAGACAACATAAATCGAAATTGATTCACAACATTGTAGTTCAATACTAACTCCGATCCGGTTTAAGTGTCGTACAAAAATAACGGCCTACGAACGTTTCTAACGCTAACCTGGATCAGAAGGAGTAGAAAAATTTGCGTCGTCCCAGTAAAAATTCGCATGGTGGTTTTACTCTTGCATCCTCCATTTCAGTCTAAGTCTCACTATCGAAATCGGATTGGATCATACGTGCGATATTAATACACGTCAACAATATCGGATTATTTTCAGTTTATTCATCGGCTACCACCAATGGTGGTGAAATCTTCTTCGCTTTATGCTTCTGAAAAGTGATACAATCATAATTAATTATACAAATACAAAAGAACAATATAAACAACATATATAATCAGTCCATAATGAATTGGTTGGTAATTGTTGGAAGTAATCTTGTTATTGGTGTTCAGCTTATAGGATTAGATCAAGTTTATTTCGTTGCATGGCATTAAGTTGTAGTTGTCGACATGGTTTTGGTTACCGGTCGGGAAATTCGGTTACCGGTCAGTAACCGGATATCCCGAACTCTCTCGGGAAATAGTCATACCGGACGAAAAATTCCGAAATTTTGAATTTTCCTGAAAACTTTCGGTAAATGGTTAAATGTGGAACCAAAAAAATTGAATTTTTGAATTTCGGATTTCAAATTCGTCCAGTAACCGGTCGGGATTTTCAAGTAACCGCGATAACCGTAAATCCTGACCACCCTCGGGATTTTTTTCTACCGGTAATTAAAACCTTGGTTGTCGACTAAGTTCAAGCTAGTTGTATGCATGGAGTCGTGGTATCGGCCGGATCGTCAGAGAGCGCAACACAGAGAGATAAGAGTGTGTAGTGCAGCGGGCAGATCGGCAACCATTAGTTGACTGTGTGCGTGCACATGCTGCTAGAATTAGTCAAAAGCTAGCTTAGTTGTTAGGGTTAATCAGCATGCATGTGTGCGTCCTGGAATCTACCAGCGATACGAGAGGTAGAAAAAAAGTTTCCAGAATTCTGGGTGGGCCGGCCCACCCGGCCCACCCTCTAGGTCCGCCAATGCTAGTCAGAGCCCCCACCGTCCTCCCCCTCCCAGCCTATGAGTTTTTTTCAGTTTCATCGTTGCCAGACCCATTTGCCCCCCCACCCCAAACATGCAACCCAAACTCCACCACTAGCTAAAGGGGCTAATGGTATTTGGTTATGAGGTTTGCATGAATGGATGTTCAATTCGTCTTTTTTTGTGAGATTAAAATTTAGAGCTTGGACCACATAACTATTTATTTTTTAAATTTGAAAGCAAGCTTTGGAAGTTTCAAACAAAATTGGAAAAAATATTCAGGGACGTAGCCAATGATACGTCGTACAAGCGTGTAAATTCCCAATGCTAAATTCTTTGTACTGTATCCGTGATGGCGTGCTGCTACATTGATTTTGAAGACAGTCGTTCCCTACGTCACATCTCCTAAAAAATGATTTCGAATACTTCCTTCGTTTTTGTATACAAGGCCACTATCTTGGTTCCTAGGTACCAAGAAAACAAAACCAACTATTAAATATCACGATTAATTATGTAGAAAACCTCTTGTGTTCCGTGCTAATTAAACAAGTTGTATGTGGTGCCCCTTTCTCATGCAACCTTCACATTATTCAATGTTCAAGATATCGCTTATCATTTACAGCTCGGTTAACCTCAGATTAGATATTAATCGCTTATCGGCCGATTAATCGATTTTATCGGTCGCCTATTTATCGGCTAGTTTTTTTTGTAAATGTCAACTTCCGACACAAAAAAATCTAAAATATGCTATTCAAAAATTACATTGGACCATTGGATATAAGTACTACATTAAGTCCTTTCCTTTGAATCAACAAAGTGGGCAAAATTTGAGCTAATGTAAAGTTCTACAAAACTATCATCCTATAAATCGGCTGTCAGACCGATAAATCGCCGATAAGTGGCAAAAATCGGCCGAAAATCGGCTGTCAGACCAAAATATCGGCTCCAACGATAAACTAGGTCACCCCACGATTCACGATAAATCGGCCGATTAATCGGCATATCGGCCGATTTTTTGAACATTGACATTATTGAGCTCCATTATACGAGGTAAAAAATCTAATCAATTCTTCTCGTGAAGAGATAGTGACCTTGTATAGATATAAATTGTATTTTCGATAGTGACCTTGTATTAAAAAACAGAGGGAGTAGTTTTTTTAGGGTGACTGATTTCGAATACTCCCTCCATTCCACTAAATTGGGCGTCCTCATTTTACGTGTTTTTTATTTGACCAATAATTAGTCCAAATATATATATAAAATTAGCATCGATAGTTTTTCGATATGAATCCAACAATACCAATTATGTAGAATATAATCAAGATTTTTTGCTTAAATTTTTCAGTCAAAGTTTTTCTTGAAATACGCGTGTACCTTATATTCATAGAAACGGAGGCAGTAGTTATAAAATTCAACTACTCCAGCTCCAGCGAAAAAAATTAATCGGTTGTTCACAAAAACATTAATCAAAATCGGCAGAAACGAATTCAGCCCATTGAGGCCCGGCCACGGTAGCGCGCAGCGATCCACCATTCCAGCCTCCCCGCGCCGCGCACGACGAACTCCCAGTTCCCCACCACCGCAACTCCGCCTCCGCGATGCAGATCCTCCGGCGGAACCTTCTCGAAGCTTCGCGCCGCCTCTCCCTCCTCCTCCGCTCTCCACCCCCCGCCTCCCACGCCCACTCCCATGCCGTCGCCACCCTCTCCGCCGCCCGGCGAGGCCCGGCCGCCGGCTCCCTCGCCGCCACCCCGTGGGCCGCCACGCAGCGCCGCGGCGCGAAGATGCTCGGCTCCGACGTAATTACCTTGCTTCTCCCTCGCTCTCGCGTCCGCTCGCTTGGCCCGTGCCCGCCCGGGGTTTAGCTAGGGTTCTATTGAGCTGTCGCTATTTTCAGTTTTTCACTATTGCTACTTTGTTCAATTCAGAACGAATTTACCGGAGAATCGCTTCGTGAGCAGAATAGTGCATCGCTACTTAGCAATCAGATAAATGTGTAAAATGTTTCTCGCTTTTCTTTTTAATGTGGAATGCTCAAAGTGTATGTTCTACTTTCGCATCCTCAAGCATGCCGTAGAGGAAACTCGTTAGACGGTGATATGGATTCTCCGCGCAAGCGCAACCTACATTCATAGTGCTGCTAGTGCAGGATGTTTGCCAGTAGCCTATTCGATTGTAGATTTTAGTTGAGTACGTAGTATTTGATGGAGCGGCTTGACATAGATGCTACATCTAGAGGTTATGGAAGTTCCTTCCTACAATTGCATTTAGCAGGAAGGCTTGTAGATCCACATGGTCCTACAATATCAGCAAAAACAACTTTGGTGTACATCAATGACCTCTCCGCCCACGCCCATGCCGTTGCCACCCTCTCCGCGCCCGGCGAGGCCCGGCCGCCGGCCCCCTCGCCGCCACCCCGTGGGCCACCACACAGCGCCGCGGCGCGAAGATGCTCGGCTCCGACGTAATTACCTTGCTTCTCCCTCGCTCTCGCGTCCGCTCGCTTGGCCCGTGCCCGCCCAGGGTTTAGCTAGGGTTCTATTGAGCTGTCGCTATTTTCAGTTTTTCACTATTTCTACTTTGTTCAATTCAGAACGAATTTACCGGAGAATCGCTTCGTGAGCAGAATAGTGCATCGCTACTTAGCAATCAGATAAATGTGTAAAATGCTTCTCGCTTTTCTTTTTAATGTGGAATGCTCAAAGTGTATGTTCTAGTTTGCATCCTCAAGCATGCCGTAGAGGAAACTCGTTAGATGGTGATGTGGATTCTCCGCGCAAGCGCAACCTACATTCATAGTGCTGCTAGTGCAGGATGTTTGCCAGTAGCCTATTCGATTGTAGATTTTAGTTTAGTACGTTAGTATTTGATGGAGCGGCTTGACATAGATGCTACATCTAGAGGTTATGGAAGTTCCTTCCTACAATTGCATTTAGCAGGAAGGCTTGTAGATCTCACATGGTCCTACAATATCAGCAAAAACAACTTTGGTGTACATCAATGACCTGTTGATTCTATTCTCAGTCTGATTTTTTGCTAATGCCTTTTCAGTTCTGTTATTTATTACTCTTTGCGGAAGCACATACCAATGATTTCATTGACTTAGACTCTATTCATATGTTGTAGGTGAAACTTGGAAATGTTATACAGAGAAAAGGTGTGTGACTAACTGATTACATCCCTTTCGTTTCATCATTTACTTCCAAGCATCATGGATTATTTACTTATCCATCTTTTGGGTCAACCTTAAATCAAGGCCGCATTTATCAGGTACGTTTAACTGCTTTTCGTATCCTGCATTCATGCATATTCCTGTTTCACACAAACTATGGTTTATATTCGCCTATGTTTCTGGTGTGCGAAGAGCAATCACTTTATCCTCTTGACCATGTTTTTCTTAGGTGATAAAATATAATCATTCTCATCAAGGAAGAGGAGGAGCCACAATACAGGTCATTTATGTTGTTTCATTTTTTCAATCTGTTCCAGCATGCTGCATACTTAATTACTATAATGGTCAGAAGCAAATGAAAACTTGCCAGAATTTCTTGCATCTATGGTATTGGACACAATTAGTGTCACTTTGAGTCATTAGAGTACTTATTTTGGCATCAGCAAGAAAAGATGCCAACATGGAGAAGATAGCTTAGCAATAAAACACGACTGGCTAACAACAAGGACACTGGAATAATCGTCTAGACACCAAGAAATACGTACGAATAATCCCAATGTCATCTGGTTGACTCACTGCAGTTTCATGCAAACGTTCCCTCAAATGATGAAGAATTTAAGTTCAGGGCACAGTTTTTTATTAACTCACATTTTCCATTTGTTTTGTTACCAGTCTGAATTTTAATTTTCGACTCTTGGTTGCTGCAGGTGGAACTGAGGGATGTTGACACTGGGAACAAAACAGTAGAAAGATTTCGTACCGATGAGGCTCTCGAGAGTATGGACATTTCTTCACTCCGTATACAAAAGGCATCGTAGAACTAACTTATAGGATTTTGTGTTATAGCTTGATTTCCCTTGTGCAGATATACCCCGTCCTTTTAAAATGTGCTCTTGTGCAATTTTTGTTGGGCAGCTCTTTTTCCTGTTTACATAGCTCGAGCAATAATTTCTTCTAGTGTGTTTTGTGACATTCAGTCATACATGTGCCGGTATTCGAGCTGTGTTAGACACTCATAAGATACCAAACAAACTTGAGATGATGACCTTCTACAATGTACTCAAATCATGATAAAGATTCTAGAAGCTGGATGCATTGCCAGTCTATTGGGAGTCTTACAACCAGCACCACATATACTAATCACAACCACGAGCTTACACTTTGTCAGGATTTGGGCAACATTTGATGTTATTTTTGCACATAAATACAAATAATGATTGAAGAAAAAGAAGTAACTAGACGCCGAATTGAACTATGTTTTTCCAGAAGGTGGCCAAAAATTTTCACCAGGCTCTGGCTTGAGTTATCAGCTTATCAACTTTTTTCCAACAATATCTTAACTGTGATAAACAGTAGTTTGGTTGTTTAGATTTTAAATTTGAATTTTGTAGTTCATGTTCATAATGGAAGTCTAATCATTACACACTCTTTTTAACACATTCAGGAGTTTTTGTTGAGGAGAAATCTTTTACATATCTGTATCAGGAAGGAGACAACGTGATTCTTATGGAGTATGGTTCTTGTCATTTTTTCATTAACATGATGTGATGTCATGCCGTCCATATTCATTTCTATCCATTTAGTGATGCCTTTCATCTGGAATCCTATTTGTCAGGCCTAAAACGTTTGAGCAACTCGAGGTTTCGAAGGAACTGTTTGGCAAAGCCGCTGCATATCTGAAAGGTCCAAACAATATTAATCGGCAACCAGAAGACATGCTAATTGTTATCAATACTAGATACTGAGAATGTGCTTGTATTTTACCTTTTGAATAGTTAGATGATTGGTATATTTTTGCGCCTCTAGCTCTCATATATGGTACTGCTTGAGTAGTTTACTTTGAATATGATCACGCCTGACTTAAACATCAAATCTAACTAATATATACATGGGACGCTTGAGTTTCACCTTACAAATGATAATGATCTGTGTAGGTGCCTTGCATTAGCGGGCTTAACCATATCTAGTACATGTGCATTTCCTCATAGTTCATAGCCACGATAAAGTTGGCAGCGCCTAAGAGGCTCACTGACTTCTGAAATGACAGTGTAGATGACTCACTCGACGATCAACATTGATATTTCCTGTTCATTTTCAGACTTGTGGTTTAAATGTATTAGTTCATATCGTGGCATCCTGCTCATTTCTCACCTGTAACAGATGAGATGAAGGTGTCTCTACAGTACTTTGATGGCCGACCATTGTCTGGCTCAGTACCGCCTCGTGTGACTTGCACTGTTGTTGAAGCACAACCTAATACGAAAGGCCTAACTTCCCAACCACAGTGAGTTTCATATTACTATTCATCATAAAATTAATTCTTATTTCTGATACATTTATTTATTAGGTCAAGTCAAAGTTACTTTCCATATTTTGTAGCTCAATATAAGCACTCCTGTCAAATGTTCAACAATGAAGTTGTAGTAATAGACTAATATTTGCCATGCTATTGTTGCATATGTTGCTTGGAGTGAGTGTTGATAGTGATCGAACCATAATATGAGCATTTTAGTCTAGAGTGAACAAACCACACAAATAATTATTTGCACAAAGAAGAGAGAGTTACTTGCATAGTTAGTAGTTAGAGGCAGCGAACGTATGGCAATAGGCCAGCTAACATAACAAAAAATCTGCACAAGAGATAAGCATTAGGTCATGTGTACGTGTACCAGAATTGTCCGAACATTCACTACTGGATCCCACTTAGTTACTTGCAAACTTTTGCTGATCCATAATTTGTAAGTGTTTTTTTTTTGCATCAGATCTCCGCTAACCTGTTAGTAAATGTCCTAAAAAAATCTGTTAATGAATGATATGGCACGTAGTTTGTTCATAACACAATATCAACAGGGTGGAGTATAGAAACCTTAACATTTGATGCAAACAACTTTTTGGTACAAAAACATTGTCTAATGCCGCAGAGGACTTTTGGGACTGAGACTTGTGAGTTGACCATTTTCTGTCATTCTCCTTGCATGTTACCTAAGAACATAACTTCTCTGATGCTTGTGACCCCGTAATACCATGGAATTGTATCCATGCACGGCGCATCACATGTTCCACTTTAATCAGCTTTAAGAATATTTATTATCAAATATTTGAGGCCCAGTGTTATGCGGTAACTAAGCTCGTGTTTGTACTAAATGCAGATATAAAAGGGTCGTGCTGGATAATGGTCTTACGGTGCTTGTAAGTCGACGGGTACCCTTTTATAGAGTCTATTCGCACAGCCCTTTAATAAATTGTACTAAATCAGTGACAACTACTACCTCAGTATCAAAATATAGGATGTTTTACCATTTTTCTGATACGGATGTACCTAGACTCGTATTAGTGTATAAATTCACTCATTTTACTCTATCTAGTCCATAATGAAATGCCTAAAACATCTTACATTTTGATACGGAGGGAGTAATATGGAACGGAGGGAGTAGTTGTTATTGTAATGTCAGTCTTATACCTTTTCTCTTTGTGGAATGGTGTTATTCATATTTTTACTATGTAATCTCTTATATGGCATAATTTACATCAACAAATGTATCCACATGAAACCACAGCAACTCTAACCGAACTTAATCGACAATAACATAATTAGACTAGCTGAGAATTTATTTACTTGAAACATGTTCGTCTTTGTCGTGTCTTTTGTTGTGGAATGTAGAATGATTGGTCAGCTGTCATTACATTGTTCCTGTAGAGTGTAGACCACCTTTATCATTGTACGTATGATTTTTAAAAGTTGAGATGCATCTCTTTTCTATTCATTTCTCACGATCCACCTTTGTCTTTTGCCTGATTTAGTAATCAAATTGTAGCCACTGCAAACCTGCTTCGCTCCCCTCTTTAGCCATATTTTTTGTAATGAATGCAACTATGCTGTTTTTACCTTCACATAAGTTATTATTTCGATTATCAATATTAAAGACTGGAATCCACGAAATTTGATGGACTCCTGCAGATTTGAAGTATCCCTTACTTCCGTTAAATTTTTGCCAATCGTAGGCCCCGCCTTTTATTGAAGCAGGGGAGAACATCGTTATCAGCACTGTGGATGATTCATATATGACGAGGTAAGCTGTGGGAAATCTCACACGCCCAGATCATGTAATGATGTATTATTCTGCAAATGAATGCTGTGATTGCTACCTATACTTTGACAGTTAATTTCTTGGTAAATTCACTGAAGTAATTTTGCATTTCAGGGCCTAAGTTGTGTTACCATGTACTAGTAGATGTCATTGTGTGCTCGGAATCGGGATTGGACCTGCGCTTGCCTTCTTAGATGTTTGCTTGTGCCATTGATACAATTCTGAATCTGTCTCCGCAGAAAAGGCACCCAGCTTTACCAAGAGTTCGGCATTGAACAAAACATTTTGTCCTTATAGCTTATAGGTATATTTTATCTGGCTTCTGTTTTGAGTTTTGCCGAAATGTTGATAAAAAGTGTTTGCTGTGATTCAAACCAAGTAATGCTGAAATGTATTGCCCACGTATGAATTACAGTTTTGTGAAGTGAAATAATACTGGGACATGCTCATAGGATGCAGAAATGATGATCATATATCAATACCAAGTTTATATCAATACACGAACCGGGACCAAAGGTCCCTGACGACCTTGCTCTACCCCATTTGTCTTGGTTCATAATTTTGGGCGGGACAAAAGGCCCGAACCGAAGGTGGTTTTTCTACTAGTGACTTCGCAGACAACGTGGTATTGACCAAAATGTGTGGATCGTATGTGGAGATGGAGCTTTTTTTTTTTTGCAAAAATCTAGGCCGAACTAAACCCTACGTGCTTCGGTCAAACCCAATCATCTCGACCTTCAATCCCTAGTTCCCAAGCCAGTCGACGCTATCCACCGTCGTCTACATTGTCCAGCTTCACTATCGTTGTCGTGTCCGCCTTGTACTCCCGGAGCTCCATCCGAACATGCCTCCTTGGTCGGTCAGTTGCGGTGCCCCTCATCGGTTTCCTGACTGTGGCAAGCCGATGAAGTTCTACGTATCCAATCCACCACCAACGGGCACGACAATTAGGTGTTCTACAAGTGTGCCAAAACATGGTGTAAGTCCCACCGATGACTTGTTTTGTTTGATTTTTTGGCTGGTAGTACCAAAGTTCTCATTTTGATATGTTTGGTTGACAAAAGCATGTGATGTCTAGCGCTGGGAGCTAGAGTATGGGGTATCTAGTTGATCACCAGTTCCTTGCTCTTGATCAAACGTTTTGGTGCAATCGGCATATAGTAGAGGGCAGAAGGGAAGATCTTGAGGACAAGGGGAGGAATGCAGCCAGCAATAGAGGCAATGGAGCTCTAGAGCGAGGACGTTTTGGGAGCTATAGCCAGAGCAATGCAACTACCATGACCAAGCACCAAGTTGTGTTTGAAAGACTATGAAGCAAGTGTTGTAAGTGATGTCCTGCATTTTGCTATGTAGCAACTATATTTGCAAGACTATGTATTGCTTTGGCTGTTTATTATGAATGAAAAGATATGGAAATTGGATTTGCATGTATGTCTTGATACTGTGATTCTGTGATGCATGTGATGTATTGATGCTCTAGTGGTAAAATTGGTTTTTGCATGTGATGTATTGATGCTCTAGAGAAACCATGCATGTTCTCCCACTTACTCGGGAGGACCATTGTCCTTATGACAACTATGAGAGAAATTCGACAATTGATCTGACTAAGCGAGATGATCATCTCGCCTAGTCGGATCAATTCGACATCAATGGATATCTCGCCAAAAGGATGACGACAACCAAAACGCTAACCTAATCTATTAAATATAGTACTCTTATTAAAAAATTCCACTCATAGATCGTTCCCCACCCCTCCTTACTTCTATTGAATATATATTACTTTTATTAAAAACTCCGCTATGTCCGTAAGTACTACTATTATGGTTCTTTGTATGGTTTTGCTGCAACAACTTTCTCTTAGCCTGGTAATAGCACATCCTACTTGATACAAGATTATTGATTTTCTTTTGTCCCGTCTGCAGCGTTTCCACGCTGGATTTGAAAATCGGAAGCCAGTGTTGTTGAAAAAAAAACTAGTGGCTTTATATACAGCTACTATCGATATCAAATAATGTGATGCGTCATGTACACTTTCTAAGCTGCATCAAGTCAGAACTCAGAAGCTACAAAATCCTATCAACAAAGACACATGATATGTCTTCACTTGTAAGCATGGACGTAATCCTGGAAAAAGAAGTTTTTCTGTATGAAGTTCGCGAGCCAGCGGGACGCGGCGAAGCACAACACGGCCAAGGACACAACAACGGCTCTCTGGACGACCGATGTGACCAGTGTTCCCTTGGCGACGGCGAGGAACCCGACAACGGCCACCGACGCAACCTGCAGGGCGACCTCCAGCGCCTTCATGGCCTTCAGCGCTGCGCTGCAGCTTTTGCACTGCGCGACGTGCGACCAGTACCTGTGAACACCATCAACAGCATTCTCAGGTGGTCCCAAGCATTCAGGTTCACAAAGTTCTCAGAAACTCCAAGCTTCAGGTTGTGCTATGAAGAAGAATTTGAGTTTTGGATCATTTTTACCTTTCCATGAGCTTGTCTTTGGTTGGAGTCTCCGGCAACTGATTGGCAGTTGGGCCAGCCCAGCCAACCTGGCTCTTGCAGTGCTTTCTGAACCAGTTTCTGAAGGCGATCACCATGCTGTCTGACAACGTGGGCACGTACACTGCTTTCTGCCAGTTCTCAACACCAGCCGCGGCGAAGTTGCGCTCCTGAAATGATGGAAGAACGATGGGTGTACTGCTTGAGCTCCATACCCACAGATCAGAGTCAGAATCAGAATTATTACCTCAACGTGGAGGAGGTAGATGTCAGAATCTAAGATGGCGTTCTGACCGATGTGGTAGTACCACCGTGGTATGATCTTGTCGAGCCAGACGCCGACGTTCCTCGGGAACGCCCAGATCACCCTGCTCTTCCCCGGTGCCACGGGAATGCACATGAACACCAGCATGAACTGAGGCTTCTTCTTCTTTTTCTCCTGTTCAAACCATGCACAAACTTCAAACTTTTGAAAAATTCCAGTTCGTTCTTCTCTGAATTTCTGTGAAATCACTTGCATCATCAACAATGGGAGATGGGGCTAGTCAACTCATACCTCTCCCTCGGCCGCCCTGGGAAGCGGCGATCCATAGAAGGTGCACGGGGCAGCGTACCGGAAGTAGCCGCCGTTCTCCTGCGGCGACAGGAACCCGTCCACGTTTGCCTCCTCTATCTTCATCTTCATGGGCCCGCCGCCCTCTATGTCGAACTCAACTGTGAAGAGAAGAAGAACAACTAAATCAACACTCACATTCAGTGACAGTGTAAACTGAATTTGACGGTGCCGATCATGTCAGGGCAGGGGGCATATCTTCCGGGGTCTTCCTTCTTCCGAAGCTTGCCCATCAACCCCTTGTGGGCGTAAGGGACGTGAGCAGGGTCCATCAGGTTCTCCACCAGCACATCATACCTGCAAATGTTTGTGATTGTGAGAAAGCGTCCAATGCAGCAAAGATCAATGGACGCATCGAGATTCAGAATGTACCCGTAGGAGAGGTCCCTGATGCCGTAGACGGTGACGAAGGAGGGGTCGTCGATCTCCGGGATGAATGGCGGGCGCTTCGTCTGCAGCACGTCCCGGTGCTCGGCGTCGGCCCTCGGGTAGAACCACAGGATGTTGTTCTGCACCACGCTCGGGTACGACGCCACGCATGCCTTGCTGTTCTTGTGCACCTGCGCGCGAACGACCCAGAAAGTTCGATTCTTGGTTTCGTGATCGGGGAAGGAAGGGGAGGGGATCAATGGCGGGCGGGCGGGTCGGCCATGCTTACCGGGGGTCCGAGGGCGGGGGCCTGGGGGATGAACTGGCAGGAGCCGCGGCCGTCGAAGCACCAGCCGTGGTAGACGCACTGGAGGCGGCCCTTGTCGTCGATCCGGCCCTCGGAGAGTGGGGCCAGGCGGTGCGGGCAAGCGTCGTCGAACACGCGCCACTCGTCGACGGCGCGGTCGTACCAGGCCACCACGCGGAGGCCCAGCACCGTCTTGCCGTGCGGCGCGCCTGGGTCGAGGTCGCACACGGGGGCGAACGGGTACCACTGGTCCAGCCAGTCGAAGCTCCCGTCCGACACCTCATCCCCGCCGCCGGACGGAGACGGCGAAGGCGGCGCCTCCGCAGCCACGGCCGAGACAGGCGAAGACAGCCGCGCGCGCTGCCGCCACGCCGGCGCGAGGCGTGGGCGGGCGACGGATGGTGATGCTCGGCCGGCGCTGTTGGGCGCCGGGGCGGAGGTGCGGAGTCGGAGCGAAGGGCGCGCGCGGGGGAGGGTGAGGAGGGAGAGGGGATCCATGTCGTCTCGATGGATCGATCCCGCGGCGGCCGACGGCGAGGGACGAGGGCGTCAGGAGTGGAGGATGAACATGTGGCTGTGGAGAGTGGCGCGCTGGACGGGAGGGATGCGCGCCTGGCGCGGCTGCGGCTGCGGTTCGCCGGCGCGGCTTATCGCCACGTCTCCTGCCGCCGGGCAGCACACGTGGACTGCGACTGGCCGCTTGAATGTAGGGCCAGAGACTCGTGAAAAAACACAAATTTGACCCTTGCTAAAATTTCAGCCGAAAATAAAAGCTCTGAAAAATAATTTCGAATCCAAATCTTTTACTCAACACCGTATACCGGGCGTTGAGGTTGCACTACTTAACGCCACAGTCAAGGCGTTGAGTTTTCGAAAGGAGTTGACACTTGAATACGGCTTGAACCGTGACCTTGGGAACGCCATGAACCGGGGCGTTGACCTCTACACCTCAACAGCCCGATTCTTGGCGTTGAGCTTGAACACCTCGACGACTTCATTTTACGGCATTGATCCTGTCCTCATCACATTCGAGTGATAACTCGTCGTGAAACATCAAGGTCTTGACTCCTGGCGTTGAGCTATGTAAGCTCAGCGGCCCGGTATAAGGCGTTGAGCTATGTAACCATTTATACATTCTCAGTCCATATAATTGATTATATATTGATGGTCAAAGTCATGTATCAAAAATTAGCAAAAAGAATAGTGTGCCTTATATTTTGCAATGGAGGGAGTATAATATATGTTACATGTTGGTGAAAATATTGTGAAAAGAAGCATTAGTGGCCTCTTCAAAAGAAAGAAGATGATAATAATTGAATGAAACACATGGGGAGACAAATGTGTACATGGAGAGAGAGAGAGACAGTGTAAAATTGTCACGAAGCTCTACTCTAGCCAAAATTGGGCCGGGGAAGGGGCGAATGGGGTGCGGGGGAGCGGCAGGGAGGCGAACACCGGTATAAAGGGCGACGGTGCAAAATTTCAAGAAGTTGTTGGGTCTCCCGTGTGCGATGGGAAAGGGGGTGGGTCCTCTAGTAAGTGCCATTTTTTACATGAGTAAGTTCCTATTTGGATGGGAAAAGTATGTCATTTATAGGAAGTCTTAAAAAATTTAGGGACAGGGGGTTGTTTAGGGATTGTGTTGTGTTGGAGTAGTTTATTCAATAGTGGACAAATGGAGGCGGAGCTCGATGGAGCTATTTATTTTGAAAAAATTGAAATTATGTTTTCAAGTTTCAAAAAATCTGGAAAAAAAATCATGCATGTAGACAATGTTGTATTCTATCAACGTGTAAAATATCAACTAGAAATATCTTATATTTGGTCCGCACACAGATGACAAAGTCTGACATATGAAAATAGTGAACAATGCAAAATTCAACTCTTTTAAATATGTCAGATTTTGTTATTTTTGTGTAGCCTAGAATACGAAAAAACGTGACTTGATATTTTGAATATTGGTAGTTTAGAACATTGTCTACATCCAGGATTTTTTTACAATTTTTGAAACTTCATTTCAAATTGTTCAAAATAAAGGCTTCCATGGAGCTCGGACTCCATTTGTGGTTTCTGCAGTTTATTCTACTTTTTTGCACATGTGACGGTTTTAGGGACCTAGACTTGATGTAAATGTGACCGCATATATTCTCAGGTTGCTCACCCATCGACGGGCCTGCAAATGAACGCTTGTATGCAGACATCAGTCAGCGGTGACATCACCAACAGGTACCGACGAAGCTCTTATAGTTGCATCCTCCAGCTACTAGCAGCTAGGAGGCATAAATAAATGCAGATTACGAAGACAGAACTTGAAATTCAACAGAAGGATGCGGCCTGAAGGCGTGGTGAATTTTTGCTTCGTTTGACGACGCGACCTCTTTCGACTGCTTCACTGTCACTCTTTTGAGCATGGGCGTACATCTGAAAACCAGCTCCAAGAAATCAAACTCGTGATCTTCTCCTCGGAAGCCATCAATCTCCACTTCTTCAAGCTTTGCCAAGGTGACAGTTTTGCTTCTCCAGTCATTGGGTTCACAAGAACAGCCTTCATCGCATCCCTTTACATCCTCCTAAAAGGAAAACAAATGTACCTATGTATAAGCAGAGCATATATAGAAGAGCCGATGAGAAGGATTTAATTAAACTGCATACCCTGTGTCTAAGCTCAGGTGTGAGCAAGACGACCTTGAGGCTACGTGCCGCAGGGCAAACACGATGCATCCCCATGAGATACACAACTATTGCTCCGTAAACATGGTCCTCAGCTGTGAGATGCACCTCCAAATCGAAGTCAGATAAGTCAGCAGCGACCTGCAGCTGCAGATGCTTCTCTACTTCTTGCTCTAGGTAATCGTCTGGGAGCTCCTCGAAATAGTCAAAATAAGAGTGTCCCTGCAGATACAAGCAACAATACACCCTTAATTGTAGACCGGCGATTTGTTTGCTAGTTCTATAAGGTAATAAAACAGATATATGGAGCAAACGGAGCTTGGCTCTGATGGTTGGGTTCCCTGTGGTGGAACCAGCCCACCCAGGTTCAAGTCCTAGACTTGGCATGGGCGTTTGCATTTACCTGGATTTATTCCAGGTTTATCCGGCGCTATTCTTTCAGTGGTAGGTGACGTGCCCGTCAACAGCGAGGCGCCTGTGGTGACTTCGTCAACCTCAAGATCTGCCGGCTCAGTCCTTCAGAGGTGCTCATAGGGGTAGGGTGTGCGTGTGTGCGTTCATAGGGGTGAGTGTACGTGCGTATTTGTGAGCGTCTGTGTTGTACTGTGTTCTCAAAAAAAAAAAAACAGATATATGGATTGATGGAAGCTAACTGTCGACAGGTCTATGCGCAGCAGCGAAGGTGCTGACGGCCAAGTCATTAAGGTCACCGCCTCAAGGACCCAATCCCCAAACGCCGTATGCCAGCTGGAACCATGGTACCCGTACCGGCAGCGCCACAGGACCTCCTCCGCCATGGGCGCCACCACGGACACGGTGAGGTCATTGCGTGGGAAGAAGGACATGGCGAGTTGCTCGAGCATTGGGGCGGCGACGTCGACGCGATGTACCAATTCACACTCCTCCACGACGAGCTCACGTAGCTTCGTTGAGTGGACCGTGATGGCGTAGGTACGGCTGCAGGGCCAGATGCAATGGACGGCATAGCTGAGCACGAGCAGGCGGGGGCAGTGGGCGACCAGAGCGGCCAGGCCGTCGGCGGCGTAGTAGCCAGAAAGGAAGAGCTTCGTGAGAGCTGGGAACAGGCACTCGCCGTCGCCGCAGCCGGCCGGAGGCGCCGGCTGCACTCGGAGCTCTACCGGGTGCTTTCCCATGGAGAGGGAGATAGAGGTGGCCCAATCGAGGAACGGCAATTCTACGGGGTGGTGCACGGTCCCGACGCCCGTCGGGACGGCGAAGGCGAGCTCCTCCGGCAAAAACCACGCGGCGGCGCCCAGCACCGAGCTGACTCCACGGCTGGTGTGGGGTTCGTCGGCGACGCTGATGTCGAAGGAGGAGACGACGGCGTCGTCGCGAGCAAGGGCGTTGAGCGCCTTCTTGAGCGAGTGGAAGGCGACGCCGCGGAAGGCGAGCGAGGGGAGGCTGGTCCAGAGGCCGCGCCACCGGCGGGCGAGGACGCTGGTGCGCCCGGCGGCGGCGGCGCACTCGAGGCGGGCGAGGACGAGAAGGAGCAGATCATCAGGCAGGGCGCTGATGTGGTCCGCTCCGGACCCTAGCTGGACGCAGCGGCGCGATTCGCCGGATCCAAGGAGCCGGCACGATGGCCGCTCCATGTCGATTGATGATGATCTCCTCCTGCTCCTCCCGCACAAAGTGTTTACAGTCGATATGGGTTGTTCTTGTTCCTCCGTCTATGTACACAACTAATTCGAACGGCGGCTCGCCGCACGGCACTTGTTGGTTCTTTGAATTTTTTGCCCATGGTTGCCACAATTTATGCAGATTATTAGAAGGATATTTATATATCTATAATTTCATATGTATTTGATCACAGGTCTATAGATTTGAAAGCATATTTTCGCATCGTACGAAATCAATAATCAGAGCATCATACAATAAAAATCTTAAGAAACGGAAGATCAAACCAATGCTGAAGCATACATGAAAAGTAATATAGAAATTCACACCGCATTCAATACATAAGTTTTGATCACATGGATGTAGTACCAAATACATAAGTTTCGATCAGTTTGGAAACACGATCTCAAACACCGGATGAAGTTTTGGGTAACCAAAAACGATTCTAAAAGGCAGAGGTAGTTGGTCTCATCAACATTAACAATGAGACATTCGGCAACGGAGACCTGGACGGCGGAACAAATTTATCACCGAGCACAGGTTTTTGAGGCAGTCATGGACTTAGACGATGAACATGCAAAATAAGTCTGATCTGTAGTAACAAAGTTCAGAATTAATCGAGGGTAGCTATGTGGACTGACTTATGGTTTGGTCGGACCTTAAGGAGTAGCATCTATGCAGGGTAACTTAGTTTCTAGCTTTCTTCGCTAGACCACCACCTCCACCATCATGGATCGACGACTCTTCTTCAAGATGCTTGTTTACTGCAAGTGTTTCGATTGCAGTTTTTTCAGCGGTTAGTACTTGACCAATCTGAACTTGATGGTTTAGGTCCTTGGAACAAAGCCTTGCGTGCAGTTGAAGTGGATGCCTTGTTCCTGTACACGGTGAGGTAGGACATGTCATTAGAGAAGTGCTTGCCAAAACATAGGGATGAACTATAGAAATTGGGTTCGTGTTGGATTAGAAAGCATGTATTGGTCTACCTACCAGCAAGAATATATACTGTCTATGAAAGGAATATACAAAAAATACTGATTGGTAGAGAACACGGGACTGTTGTACTATATATTCTAAGAGAAATACAATTTACCATGTCGGTACAATATGGATTAATTAAAAGGGGTGTCATGTACTTCCATTTATGAGAAAGAAACATAAAAAATATTGCAAGCAACTGAGAAGTAATGCAAAGACCAAAATCTATGATTGATGTATTATGTCATAAAAGGAGAAACAACTCAAGGTGATTTACCTAAATTATGTTGACCTTATATTGTATAAAGAAGCTTTTAAATATATTTGTCTCGTGCATAATGCGAAGAAATCACAAGCCATATAGTTCAGCTGAATGAAATCTGTAGTGTACTTCACCCGTTGCATGAGATCTAACACTCTAGCAGTTAAAACTTCTCTCGGGACTCAGAGAACTAAATAAACCTATACGTTTTTCCGGAACACATCTAAAAACCCTGCTTGTGATAATTTGTTGGATATGCCTTTCACTGAATGAATGATTAGTCACTAATAGGTTGAGTTGCAATAATTGATCAAGCATTATATAGTAAGACATGACCCATTCAAACTATGAGAAAGAACTATTCCCAAATAAAGGAGGGTATGTGTAAGCTAGCTTACAGTTTCATTTTCAATTGTGGTTCAGCCCTGCTAGCAGCAACACATTAATGCAGCATCGTGCTCCAAAGCTCAGGTTTGGTGATACATGAGTAATTTCAGCTCAATCTATAGAACTAAATCAGAGTGCAAAAAATAATTGGATGCAAATCAAAAAAATAGGAGAGCCCCATAGTTACTATCCTATAAGAGAATACATTTCACGGACCTATCGTTGTTTGGATCGACTTGTTACAAAAGGATCGCATAATTATACAGCAATGTGCAAAAACTTAACTTTGCATGAACCGACAGAGAGAAGCAACATGACATACCTCATTTACAAATCCGGTGACCAAGCGAGAGGAGGCATAGGAGAGAGAGGAGTCGTGCCGCTGTCCAGCGTCCTCCTTGACCATGATGAACCAGGGCCAAACAGAGCACGTGGAAGGCAGTGTTAGGCGGAGCAAGGCGACCAGGTAAAGGGCACAAACATTTCACCAAATATATTCCTATGAACAGCACATGAAGTCTGTTTTTTAGCTAACAAAAGGACGACAAAACTGGAGGCGAGAATTTGCAGGCGTTCGGAGCAGAACAACGACTCTTTAGGACAGTACGCAGAGGCAAACACTGCGAATGTTGGTAGAGCAACGCCATCCCTAGACACCATGTAACAACCAAGCTGTAACACATAGTGGCAATGGTTAGTCCATTGACAAAAATAAATGAAACAGGCATAAAGGGTAAATAGAACATCCAACCCTTATTTTTTTATTGTAGTACAATGACCAAATAAAATATATTTGCTACAGACTTGCAACAAATGGATTTAGTGCGAGCAGTCAAAATCATCCATGACATAGAACAAAGGTAGATAAGATTATCACATGGATCACAAGAAAGCTACTGAATCGAAGGACAAAAAACTCATTACGTTACTTCGGATAGATTCAAGAGATATAATTTGTAGAAGTATCAAATGAAAAGCTTTTGGACCATCTTATCATCATATAACTATTCGTTTACTCATCGAAAACTTATATTCCAAGTTTTATCCAAAATAATGAGAAATAAACACTTTTCAGTCCACAATCAGCAGAAGTTCATTATTTGGATATTATGAACTAAATTCTTTTACCTCTAATGCTTACTAACAATATGCTTCTGGAAAGAATTAGGAAATTAGTAAGCAAGTGTTACTTATAGGAAATGATTTTAGATACAAATAGAAATATGGTGCAAGAAGACTAAGGACGTATGTAGTTCCTGCAGGTCCACAACCAAAAACAATTAGGTAATCAAAGAAGGGACAAATCAAGTTGCAAGACAACAATACGAAAAAAGGAGGAGGGGGGATTCTTTTTGGTACCTAGCGAATGTTGACCAGATATGCAATAGGCATAAAAAGCTTGTCAGCATATCTAGACAAACCAAGCTTGTCACCAGGTCCAACTAATCAACAACAAAATCTTGGTGGCTAGTGAGCAACTGAACCCTGCCAAGAACCACAACAACAACGCAAGGGGCAGTGAAACCTGAAGTGCTCGTAAGAAACAGACAATCACGCCTCATCGAGCAAAAACCATAGCACCAATTGATGAACTGAAGCAACTTCCTGCACAAAAGGGGCACCCATGAGAGATAGACCTCTTGTGTACCGCACACAGACACAAAAACTGCAAGTGATGATTGTAAAGAAAAGATGACGGCACATAATGGACCTAAATCCTAAACGAAAGAAATACTTAGCACACCTACGGTTGTAAAACATGATGACAATAGTAATGATTAACAGAGAACCAGTAGAATATGGAAAAACTATGGATGGTACATGGCAATCTCCCGCTGATGCTCGAGCCCAAGCTTCCGCATAAAAAATAGGACGTTGCTGCATTATCAATAGGTGAAGTTCCAGGTACTATGCAACTTAAATCAATAGAGTGGTAGATATAGAACAATTACAGGAGAGGACAATGTCCTAACCCAATGGGAAATACGTTCTGTTGCATTAGTCAAGAACAATGTCCCTAGTAATTTCTACAGAACTATGAGGCCACCAAATTACACAACAAAAGCATATGAAAATATACTTGTAGCTTCAACTCGTAAAATATTAGCAAAATTTGGAGAGCACGAATCAAAATTCAAACTATATATTGGCAGCATTAAACATCTGCATAACGATCAAAATGAAAATACACCTGCATCTTTACGGTTCTCACCTTAATCTCGGCAATAGCTTCTTTAAAAAGAGAACCAAGACTGGACATCTACATCACCCAAGTATATGAAGCCAGGAATTCACTATTTTTCCGAAGTACATGCAAATTCAATCTATCTACTTGCTGGATAGACATAAAAAAACTCGGTCAGTGTGCACCTCTTACAATTAAAGTAGTAAGGAAATTAGCTAACAAATACTCTACCAAACAGGAGCTGCATATAACTATGGGGTGCTAAATACTCCAGCCTGATAATTAACATCTGCGACAAACACACGTCCCTATTTAACATTTGAACATAAGCAAGCATGTTTTAACGGTGGCAGTCTTGTTATCCTAGATGTGTCAGTCTGGTTAGATTTAATATCGATTGGTCCAGGTTAAAACTGAAAACAGTGGAAATAAACTCGAATTCTCACACTCAATTCAGACTTCAGTCGAGGACAACATGGAGACATGAATACAAAGTAATAGGTAGTTCACACTTAGGTTTTGCTTAGTAATAGGTAGTTAAAGCAAGTTGGGCTGAGAAGAGAATACCTTGCAGCGAAAATCATTCAGAGTGATTGCCAAACCAATATATTGCTTTCAGCACCCTCATATCAATAATGGCCGCCGCCTCGCAGCACGCTCCGCCTCGTTTCCAGGTTTTTTATCCTCGTTCACTATAGCAATATGTAGCTACAAAATCAAGAAAAAATATTTACCATTAAATGAATGTATCCTTACATAAATGCAAATAGGTGCCCAAACAAAAGTACACCAGCTATTATACAGAAGATTCAGACAACAATATCAAGAGAATAAGCCACTACGTTCAAGAGCATGATAAATGAAGAGTCATTAGTATAACTTAAACTACCGGGAACCAAAAATCCATTATAAATCACTAACGCACAAAGAGGAATCCATCGGAGAGGAACACACATATGAGGATGCCAAGCTTAGACAACCGGGTTTGCCGAAGCACCACTTTCAAATAAATTTAAATGGAAGATAGCATTATCTGAAAAGTTTCTTACCTGCGTCAAGTCACTGAACCTTGAGCATGGTCATCTACCTAGGGCCATTAAACCTGCCACACAGCACAAACAAAACAAAAAAAAATCACTATTTGTAATAAATATTATTACTGTGTGATGAGGTGAAGAGCACTCTCAAACCTGTAGTTCCCATTTGATGTATAACCAATATGATGTGCAGAAACTAAATATAACAAATCGTGTTTGAGATTAGTCCTGCAGTTTGGTATTACAGAAAAACAGTCAGGAAAGCATACCGTTTTGTTGGATATAACGTTATATTATATAGTACCATGTATATTGTATTATATGATACTTTTCTCTGAATAAAGAGAAAAATCCAAGCATGCACTACGATTTAGATCTGAAAATTTTATAACCATTACATGTGTTTGGGTTGGCGAATTTTTCGCTGAGCTTGGCTGGGAGGAAGGATTTTGGAGAGTGCCCGTGTCTTGTGATGGTTCGGTTCGACCAGCTCCACGTGGGGAGTGACCGACCGACAGGTGGGGCCGACACGGGAAGCCCATAAGCTCTGAACTGAACTTGCTGGCACTCTGTTCTTGCTCACGGAAGCTCTTTTTCTCATGTCTTTCTTCAGTAGCTGAATCCTGAGTATGCTATTACAAGAATCCGTGCAACGGCCAGTCATCATCCTCATCAATCGGACATCATCAACACTCTCCTTCTCCGCTGGACTGGAAGATCACGAGAGACCTTCAATTCGTGTCTGAACCTGAAACTCTCAAACGTGATGCAGTATGATACTCCCAACCCATTGCACGTCTGTTTGCTGCAACCCTGAAGGCAGCTGCCAAGATCATGCTGCATTCACCGGTGGGCGCTGAGCTTGGCTGGGTCGCTGGGGCGCCGTACTATTGAGTTGGGTCCTGCCTACACTGACGCCGTAGGATCCATGACGCCTTTTGCCAGGGCGTCGTGCAATCTGGCACGGCGTCCCAGGGCCGTGCGCCGTGAAAAAGGGTTAGATCGTGAAATGATTTGAAATTGGCTCCATTTTGTGAAATAAGCATTGAACTGAACTTGCTGGCACTCTTTTCTTGCTCACGGAAGCTCTTTTTCTCATGTCTTTCTTCAGTAGCTGAATCCTGAGTATGCTATTACAAGAATCCGTGCAACGGCCAGTCATCATCCTCATCAATCGGACATCATCAACACTCTCCTTCTCCGCTGGACTGGAAGATCACGAGAGACCTTCAATTCGTGTCTGAACCTGAAACTCTCAAACGTGATGCAGTATGATACTCCCAATCCATTGCGCGTCTGTTTGCTACAACCCTGAAGGCAGCCGCCAAGATCATGCTGCAGGCCGTTGTCCAACCGGTGGGGAGGCAGAGGCAGCACCGCAATGCCGCGCCCAGTCTAGCGATTCTGGAGTTGACGGCGTCAGAGTCGGATAGGGTGTCCAACTTCTTCCCCAGCGACGGAGACGGACATGGAGCGCCTGTGACGGGCGCGGCTGGTCTTCTACAACGCCGACAGGACGGCAACGGCGTGGACGACCTCGACGACCGGAGCGCCGCGCCGACGAGGCTGTGCCCCTTGCCGTCTTCTTGGACTTCCCTACCAGCAACGTGGTGCTCGTCCTGGTCTCTCAAGGTAACATAAGGGTTTCTTGTTCAGCTTCTAAACATTTTCTGTTGGAACAATTTATTCAGGTTGGTATAGTTTTTTTTTTTTTTTTTGCAGTAAAAGTTTCCGAGGTTGTCACGCTTGTCAAAACAAATCTCTTCCTCCTATGAAAAACAAAACAAAAAATCTCTTCCCTAGATATACGCCAACACCAAGCCAGATGAGAAACTAGCGGGGTATTTGTCTATTTGACGATTTGCCATGTTTCACTTTGCACCTTGACTATTTGCCACCTTTTAGTTGGACTTTGATCATTTCCCTCGTTTTAGACTGGCTATTTGATTATTTGCCATTTTACCTCTTTTACCGATTTTTGGATATTTTTAATTGCGATTTTTTTTTTGCAAAGTACCCCCTTGGCTAACTTTCTATTAGTTATTTTATCTAGACGATCCTGTACGGCGTACCTGGCTGGACCGGACCGATCGCTCTGTTCATCTCGTGCAATTTGAGAGTGGTTTTGTGCTGGCTGAATGGTAGAATCGTAAGGGCGATCCATCACCAAACCTGACAGATTCATTTTGCACGAACAGAGGAAACCAGCAGCATCCCAAGCAGAGAAAGACATGTCTGGACCCAAAATAATATGAACATAAATCACCAAAACAATGAATACTGTGTGCACATGAAATTAGGAAAGGAAAACAGGAACTTGCCAACAACTTCATAGATCAAACAAGCAAAACTGACAGCATTTACCCACTTGACATATGAAATCGATAGATTATATTACACTGGAATTGATATCACAAAAAATTCTGATATTGAATGACATACAAAATATGGTTCCGAGTACAAATCAATCAAATAGTGAACTTTGAGAGCCTATCATGTTCGAAATTAAAATATCATCTCAGTACAATATAATTAGAGCTTCTTCCTCTTCGGGGTCAACTTTTTCTTGCATGCTGTAGAACTTGAAGGCATGTCAAAAGTAGATTTTGCTGGAGAAGCACTGGTTGACCTAGCTGGGTGCGATACATCATCTCGAGCTATGGCCATAGCAAGTCTCCTGCAGTTTACACATGAAGGTTATAAAATTAGACTTTACATGAATCAAGTGTGTATATGACAGTAGCAAGAATTACCTCCTTGTAATAGGCCCAGGGCTGTCATGAAGGCTAGGAGGCACTGTAATTGTTGTTCTTTTAGGTGTCCCAACAATAGCCGGAAATACCTCTTGAGCAATCACATCTCCAGAAAGTTGATCCTCGGCTTTATGAAATTTTTGTGCCTTTTTCTTTCTGTTTCAATACACAAGTAAATTATAAATGAGATACTAATATAGATAGCATACTAATACGGCAACACAAATGTACCTTTTTCTAGGTCCATTTTGTGGACAATTTGTTTTCCTAGGCCCCAACTCTCCACATTGCTTGCATCTATTTTTGCTGCCAAATCTCTTCTTCTCTTCTGCTTTCCCCTTGACACCATCTTCCTGTTCCTTCTCTTTGCCACCATCGTCTTTCTCCTTTCCTTTGCCATCTACCTTTTTCTTCCCTTTACTAGCACTACCACCGTCTTCAAGACAACCTTTGATTCTCAGTTTCCACTGTCTCCCAATGGGTCTCTTTGAAATCGGTGGCACCATCTCAAAATTCAGAGAAACCTGAGGCCACTGAGATTTGTCCGTGATAGGTTCAATCTCTCCATCATAGGCAGCCCGAAACATCCTCACAGAGTAGTACTCACGCACATAAGGATGGAAGTTTATATTTGCGGTTCCTATAAGGAATGCAAGTGCATGATGTTAGATTGATCTTCACCGTGTGGGCCCAACGGCCCACCGGGCCCTTTGACCTGCGCCCTGATCGGGGGCGCCCAGCCCACTATGGCTGACGGGCCCCTGTCACCTACGCTATATAGAGAGGTGAGGGTCGGCGGCACGCACTACGAGGTTCGTCGCGTGCCGCACACCCCACCGACACACCCACCGATTAGGGTTTGCGCAGTAGTGACGGGAAGCACCGCCGCCGCCGCCACTGCCCACTCTCTGCCATCACCGTCGCCCTCCACCATGGCCGACTCGTCGGGATCGTTCAGCCAAGGCGAAGGTACATCTCATCCCTCCCCTCTTCTCTGTTTCCCTCTCTCGAGTATGAGTCAGATAGATTCCTAAAAGCACTACCGTGGAAGTTCTAGTCTAGATGATCCAAAGGAACACAACAATGGTAACAGAGCACATGTTCTAGGATTTATATCTTTTCGGTAGGACAGAAATCACAGAAAAGTTTCTCTCCCGTACCCGTGGAACCCTAATGAAAAAGGGCAAAGAAAATCTCACCGGGATGCGGCCTCGGGCTCGCCGGAAAAGGGGAAAAGGGGCGTAGACATCGTCGGTCGCCCGCCGGTCGTCGCCGTCATCGCCAGAAATGGCCGCCGGCTTGCCGGCGCGCACCACTTCCTCCCACTATCGCCACGGATGGCGGCGCACACGCCACGCTCGACGGAGCAGCGCGCTGGACCAAGTCCGCAAGCACGCTCTTCCGGCGAGCGGAGCGCAGCGCCACCGTGTGCGGGTCGCCAGAGCAGAGCGGTCGCCTCGGCACCGTCTCTCTCGGGAGCGAAGAACGTGCGAGAGGAAAGAAAGAAAAGAAGGAAAGGAGGGGGAGGTGAAAGAGCTCGCGCGGCGCGGTGGCGTTCAACGCCGTCTCCGACGGCGGGCCGCTGGCCGCCGGAATTTCTTTTTCTTCCACTGGCCGCCGCCGACGCGCAAGACAGAAAGAAGACTGAGGAGGAGAAAGAAAATGGGGCTAGGGTTTTTTCCGGTCTGCGGCGCGGGCGAGTGTGCGGCCAATGGTGTAGCGGTCGCGTTGAGATCAAGGGTAGGTACCTTGACCGCGGAATCGGCTGAGGTAGGGGAAACCCGCGGCGGCATGGTTCCCGGGAGGTACCCGTACGCAGGCGATAGTGCCGTCGCGGAAGATCTCGACCTTGGCGGTCGTGCCGCCGAGGCGTTGGAGCTGGCCGCCGCAGTCGCGACCCCGACCGCGGCCGCGGTCGGGGTAATCCCAATCAGGAGGAGGGCAGCGGTCGCGGCCCTGGACACGAGGTCAGATTCGTTCGCCTCGCCCTACTGCTCGGCGGCGGCCTTCTTGGCGGCGTCGAGCTGGTCCTGCTTCAACCTCTTCCTCCGGGCGCTCCGCTTCTTGGTCTCTACGGCCCTCTGATCTGGCGTGAGTTCCTTCTTTGCTTTCTTTTTAGCTTGGGGCGCAGGTCCAGCGGCAATGCCAGCGGCGGCAGGTCCAAACTCGGCGGCGGCCGCCGCGGCGGCGACGGCGTCGTCGGAGGTTGCGTCGGCCATGGCTAGGGCTGGAGTGTGGACTGGGGTTTTGGGAGAGGAGGAGAGGCCGGAGTGTGAATTTCGCCCAGAGAGCGGACTGGAGGAGGACTCAAAAGCGGTCCGCCGCGCGTCCGGGGCCGACGCATCGGTGGCCCAAATTTGGGCCAGGAATGCGTCGCGGCGGACAGAAAAACGGACCGCGGTCCATTTGCGTCGCCCCGTTGGACCGTGTTTTTTACTCCAACGGACAGGAACGGACGCGCGGACTCGATGCGTTGCCCCGTTGGAGTCATCCTAACCACCATTGGCAGCGCACGCGCGCACCACACCTCCCACCAACAACCTCCACCTACCCCCACAACGTCTCCGCTTTTCCCTTTTTCGCCTTCCTCGATCGTCATCCCAAAGTCCAAATGCGCGCGCCGATAAAATAGTGCTCGACCAGTACTGTCACCGCACTCGAGCGGAGCCTGCGATCGACTGCGAGCGGAGCAGAGCAGGTCCGCTCGCAGGGATGGCGGCGACCGCGAGGGGGAGCGTGCGGGAGATCCGGGGGGGCGACGTGGAGGCGGCCGGGCTCGCCGCGGCCGACGCGGGGCGCTTCCTCGCCGCGCTCCGCTCCGCCGCCGCGTCGTCCTCGGACGCGGCCGCCGCGTGGGCGGCGGTGGTGGCGGCGGGGGTGCTGCGGCCGGAGCACCCGCACGCGCTCCACCAGCTCGTCTACTACTCCGTCTACGCCGCCTGGGACCGCGCCGCCCGGGGCCCGCCGCCCTACTGGTTCCCCTCCCCGTAAGTCGCTCGCCGCCCGCCAGCTATGATGGTGACTGCTGATGTTATTCTAAGCCATGTAAACTTCAAGCACGTTTGTGATGTAATTCCGCCGATCAGTTAAGCTCACGGTTCCATTTGTTAACCCAGTATTCTGTCGAACAATCCACTAGAAAAAAAGTATTCTGTCGAACAACAGTAAGATAAGGCTATAAGAGTAGTAAAATTCTGATAGCACATCACTGCAGTAACTGGGCTGTAGATTCACGTCTTGTGAACTATATGATACGACGATCGATGTATACTATGCTCTGCTTCTTGACACGGCCGTTTCGATTGTTACAGGACTGAATGTAAACAAACAAATCTTGGGAGAGTGATGGAAGCGAATGGTCCTAAGCTGCTAGGATCATCGTACAAGGACCCGATTTCGAGCTTTAACCTCTTCCACAAGTTCTCCGTAGAGAATCAGGAGGTCAGTTTTTCTGAATTGAGAATTTACCTCAGATTATACTAAGTTTTCCTTTTTTTTCATAATGTTAATGTAAGCTTAACCTCCTAGCTGATCTTTTCTTAGATCTACTGGAAAATGGTGCTAAAGACACTCTCAGTCAAGTTCGTACGAGAACCAGAGTCGATTCTAGATACATCAGATGAATCAAAGAAAGGGGGTACATGGTTCCAAGGTGCAGTGCTTAACATTGCTGAATGTTGTCTGCTACCTTGGCCTTCCCAAAACAAGACAGATGACAGCACGGCTATTGTCTGGAGGGATGAGGGCCTTGATGATTATCCGGTGAATCGTATTTCACTCAAGGAGCTTCGCACTCGAGTTATGTATGCACCTCTTACCAAATTAAAAGTAGGGAGCATACATAAACTTTGAATATTCTCTTTATCTTATTCCGCACTGTCATCATCAAGTTTTTTTGTTGTTGCTTTTATTTCAGGACTGTTGCACATGCCCTCGATACCATGTTCCAAAAGGGGGACCGGATTGCAATTGACATGCCTATGACATGCAACGCAGTTATCGTGTATCTGGCAATCATCCTTGGTGGCTTTGTTGTTGTATCGATAGCAGACAGTTTCGCACCTCAGGAGATTGGCACTCGCATGAGGGTCTCAAATGCAAAGGCAATTTTTACTCAGGTTAGACCGTTGCAAGCCTAACATCCTTCAGTACTGAAACAGGGCTAATACTAATTTCATGCGATTTCAGGATTTTATAACTAGGGGAAGGAAGAAATTTCCACTTTACAGGTATATGATTGAATAACTTAGTTTGCTCAACTTTAACAAGAAAAGAATAGCTATTTTGGTAGGATCTTATGATGTGTAATGATTGTTTTTCATTGACTTACAGTATTTTTTTTCTTAATTTCTTTCATGAACATACTGAACTATCACACAACAATTCTCAGAACTCATCTAAAATAAATCAAATTCTGTTCTGCAGCAATGTCATGGAAGGGACTTCATGCAAAGCTATTGTAATTCCTGCAACTGGAGACTGTCTTGGAGTTACACCAAGGAATGGTGATATATCCTGGAAAGATTTTCTTTCTCGTGCTGCTGGAAGGTATGCAAATGTATTTGATCCTTCCATTTCACAAAGAAATAACAAAAACACATGTATTACAAAACAAAGGTGATTGATATGTGATCAACGTGGGAACAAAATGTCTTGGATTTGCAGGTCATCCATGTACTCTCCAGTTTATCAATCCGCAGACGCGCTAATTAATATACTATTTTCATCAGGAACAACTGGTACATACTATCATGAGTCCCTGACGCCTTTTCCTTTTATCTCTGGTTGCACCATTTTTATTCTTCACAACTTCATACTCCCTCTGTCCTTGAAAGAGTGTACTTCCAACTTTCTTGGAAAGTCAAACTTTTATATGTTTGACCGTATTTATACAAAAACACGCCAACATATATGTTATCAAATTGGTAGCATTAGATTCATGGTAACATATATTTTCATCACATGTCTATTTGGTTTCACAAAAATTAATATATTTTTGTTCAAACACGGTCAAACTTCGAAATGGTTTGACCCTCCAAGAAAGTTGGAGTACACTCTTTCAAGGACGGATGGAGTACTTAAATTTTGAGCTCTGTTATTTGCTTCTCGTGCAGGAGAGCCAAAGGCTATACCGTGGACACAGCTTTGTCCCATAAGATGTGGAGCTGATACCTGGGCACATTTGGATGTTCGCCCACAGGACATAGGTTGCTGGCCTACAAATCTGGGTTGGGTTATGGGACCTATCATCTTGTTCTCCTCCTTTCTAAGTGGTGCGACTTTGGCTTTGTATCATGGTTCTCCGCTTGGACATGGTTTCTGCAAATTTGTGCAGGTGTGGCATAATTTGCGCCGTCGTTTTTTTGAACTGCTAAAGGCGATTTATCCATGTTTTTTAGGGAAAACAATACAATCTGCACTGTATATATTTATAATGTTTTTGGGAAAGCAGTACAAGGTTTTTTAGCGTTTGAGAAAAAATGCAGCAAAAGAACTGGAGTAGGACTTGTTTGCCTTATGGTTAACCATGGCAAGCTCCTGTTGAATTTCTTCCTGTATCTAAATTAGTTCGGCTGAACTCCTTTAAAAGTACAATTATTCCTGACTGTCCAGCCCAAGTCACAAAAATGATTGTTTCCATGAAAAATGCTAATATGGATAAATCACATAAATAAATTACATCTGCCTCCAGTTAAAGTGATGTAGGTCTTGCTGCCTTGGCCTCCATTACTTCTCTTGAATGTACTCCCTCCGTTCGGATTTAATTGACACACACTTCGTTACACATGGATGTATCTAGACACCTAACAAGTATAGATACATCCATATTTAGACAAAAGCAAGTCAATTAATTTGGAACGGAGGGAGTAGTATATAGGTAAAGCTTACCGTGTACAAGATTAACCTCAGAGCGTGTCTATGCTCCCAAGTAACGTTCTTACTTCTATACAGTATTGTAGAGCTCTATTTTTGTAAATGAATAAGGTTTGATTTTGTCAGAAGTCTGAGCAATGCATATTTATATTAGAAGCTAAATATAATTTGCTTTTACTCATGCACTTCATCGTAATGAAAATTTAAATATCTTACAGGATGCCAATGTGAGTGTATTGGGAACTGTGCCTAGCTTAGTGAAGTCATGGAAGACGGGGAATTTGACTAAAGGGCTAGACTGGACTAAAATTAGGTATGTACTATTGTACTTACACTGTTACAAGGCAGACAGCTTCAACACAAGTTGGTTGATGGAAGCTACAATCTATTATTTTAGGGTACTTGCCACAACAGGGGAGGCTTCTGATATTGATGATAATCTGTGGCTATCTTCACGTGCCTGCTACAAGCCTATTGTTGAGTGCTGTGGGGGCACGGAGCTGGCATCCTCATACATTCAAGGTAGTCTTTTGCAGCCACAAGCTTTTGGAGCTTTCAGTGGTGCTTCAATGTCCACTGGGCTTGTCATACTTGATGAACAGGGAAATCCATATGTAAGTACTGTTTCCATTGAATTTAAGTTTGGTAACTGTGTTCGAGGCATAACCGTCTGAGGTTTGCTATGACAGCCTGATGATCTACCTTGTGCTGGAGAAGTGGGCCTCTTCCCTTTATATTTTGGTGCTACTGATCGACTTCTCAACGCTGACAACAATAAAGTTTACTTTGATGGAATGCCCATCTACAGAGGACGGGTATAGAGTCGCTTATCTCGGTTCTCCATTTAGTTTAAAATTTAAACAACAAAGTCCATGTGGCTGCTTAGCTTCAGCCATTTATCAGAACTTCTTGACAAACTTTTTTGTGAACATAGTCAACATATGCAGTAGTCAAGTTGATAAGCTTTATAAATTATAAAATCAGTGATGATGTTATTGGGTTCTGACATCAGTTGCAATTATACGTGTGCTATGAAATAACTAGCAACATTTGAGTTAATGTTCCATTGCTGAACCAACCAAATAAATTCAGCGACATGGTATTAGAAGTATCGGTAATAATCATAATAGTGAAAGCTCATTCTTTGTCTTGTATTGCAGCAACTCCGGCGACATGGAGATATAATCCAGAGGACAGTTGGTGGTTACTATATCGTACAGGGCAGAGCAGATGACACTATGAATCTTGGAGGAATTAAGGTCGAACATCCACTTTTCGATGTTTTCAATACGTTGTTATCACCCATGCATTTCATGAAACCAAATCAATATTACTCTTGCCTGAACAGACAAGTTCAGTGGAGATCGAACGGGTTTGTAATAGAGCCGACGAGGGTCTGCTAGAAACAGCAGCAGTTAGCATCAAACCTTCTGGTGGCGGACCAGAACAACTCGCTATCTTGGCAGTGCTAAAAGATAGATCCGCGCCATATGATGCAGATCTTCTGAAGAGCAAGTTCCAGAGAGCCATCCAGAGGAACCTCAATCCTCTTTTCAAGGTAAGAGCTTCTCTTCTCTGATGTCCAATTCAGATGATCAGACGGACACAAACAAAATGAAGGGATTGAGATCGTTTGTTCATGTTGACAGGTGAGCTACGTCAAAGTCGTCCCGGTGTTCCCGAGAACTGCCTCAAACAAGCTGCTGAGAAGGGTCCTAAGGGATCAGCTGAACCAAGAACTCGCGAATCGCAGCAAGCTATAAAGAAACCCGAGGGATATTTCATCTTTTTTGAATAGAAAATGGCTCATCACATTCCAAGTATTATTGAACGCTGGATGATGCTACATAAACAACTGTCTGAATCCTTTCTGATGTGTTACATTAGGGGAATTCCCGAGAACAGCTTCAAACAAGCTGTTGAGAAGGGTCCTGAAGGATCAGCTGAAGCAAGAGCTCACAAATTGCAGCAAACTATACATTCAGAGGGGGTGTGTAGATAAATCACATAAGCAACGGTTTCAATTTCTTTCTGGTGCACTCATTGGGCGTGTGTAGAGAAATTCATAATACTTTTTATTGTATTGTATGTGTTCAGCTCATTGAAAGTAATAAGGCGGTTGCCTACTAAAATCGTATCACTGTATGTTTGAAGGTTTTTTCTTTGTATCTTCAAGACAAGATGAGTTGTAGTTTGTAATGTCCTCAGTTGCTGAAGCATCAAATATATTCATTTAAGATATCAAATTCAAATTCAATATGTGTTGGGAAAAATGGAAAGCATATTTCTTGGCTTGATATAACTTTGTGGCATTATAATATGGCCCCTGCATACCCAAAACATTATCCGTGTAACTTCAGTTCTCCTATTTTTGCGAATAACTTCAGTTATCTTAATATGCAAGTTTCCATATGTACCAGTCTACCAGACATGCATGATACATGTCTGACAGATAATCGTGCTCATATTTTTGTCAAGAATAATTGTGATCGTAAAACAACAAAAAAAAAAATCCATATCAACGATTTTATACACACCCTGCCTTGCCGGCTACTTTGTCTTGTGGGAAGCGAAACTGCTTTTTGACGAGCGCATGACAGCTCGCGTGGTTCGCTACTATATTCTAGTATGTATTAGAGTGCTACTATATACATTCGAATATGTAGTTTTCATTATATTAGTAAAAAGTAAAAATTCCATTTTGCAGTTTGCACGGTTTTTCATTACACATGATGTGGCCCGAACAAATTGTGTGCAATGGTTAGATACTATGGAGACGATTTTGTGTTTTTGATCGTGTGCGATTTATCACATATGGTTATATAATTAGAATCGTCTACAAAGTTCTTATCTGCAACTGTCGTCCAAGCCATTTTACACATGGCTTCAATTTCCAAACGAATACGATAGGGGATAGGATGACGCATACGAAAAGGTGCTCATGTGTGCAATCGTGGCGTGATTATCCCATTGGCCCTGACGTCATATGCCTTTGTAAATCTCTTTTTCGCTTCTCTCCTTATTCTTGGAGAAGGTGACAATGTAGCCGGAGACACCAGCCATCAACAAATAAGTAATTAAACTGGTCGTCGCCTATTCACCCTTCATCCTATGAGTGTACATAATATATACTCGTAGCAGTAGACGTGTCCGACGGTGGGTGAGAATCACATTAGTGTAGGCATGAATCGATCTAAAAAAACGAATCGATCATCGGCCAAGCCTATATATATATACTAGATACAGTATGAAGGAAGCAAAAGTAGTTGACCACCAATAGTGTACTAGCTCGATAGCGCATGGATCCGTGGCATGGCGACAGCCGCTGGTGCGCGGTGACCGGCGGACGGGGATTCCTGGCGAGGCATCTGGTGATGGCGCTGCTCCGCTCCGGATGTTGGCGGGTGCGGATCACGGACCTCGGCCCCGACGCCGCCCTGGAACCAACCGAGAAGGATGGGCTCCTTGGCGCCGCCCTCCGCGACGGCCGTGCCGCCTATGTCTCTGCCGATGTCTGCGAGCTAGCCCAGCTTATAGAAGGTATCTACCATACATGTATATATTTCTCTCCCACTGAAAATTACCAAGCCCGTAGTAGTTAGCTCCCCAGATCCGGCAGTGTAACATCTAGCCTCCGGTCGCCATACTCAGCCATGCATGCACCCTGCCTGGTTGCCGGTGATCTAGCTCCCTTCTGTAGCCCGTCGTCCGTCTGTCCTGTCCGGGACTTGACTGCGAGCAGGGACGGACTCCAAAATACAATTTTTCAATTATTTACTAGGAGTCGTATTTGTACTAATCCTATGTCTATTTTTGGCTAAATGTAAAGTTTACAAGCCCAATAGTAAGATTGGCACCCCACTGATCTGATGCTAGATCCGCCGCTGACTGCGAACGGTGCGCAGCTAGACCCAGCGGACTGTGCTGTCTGCCCACTTTAGCCACATAACTCTAGCAGCTCGCGGCACTGACATATGTGGTTCCATTGGACGCCGCTGCGGTTTACTCCTAACTTCGATGGCAAACCATCTACGCTCCCTCGTTGACCACCCGGTTAATTAATTCATGTTTGATGCAGATACTGCTACTATACAAGTTTACTTAGACTAGGCGCAATGGGGGCATCATAAGTGGTATCATGCATGTTATGTTGGCAAAAAAACTGACGTGTCACTGCAATTAATGATGAGAGAGGTGATAATAGTATCATAGGTAGATACCGTAACATAACGGATTCCAATGCAAAATGAGTCTACAACCTAATAAATGTAGCATTGTATGATACCACAATTATGTTACTACCCATTGTGGAGATAGTAACATACGCTAGTATACTAGCATATGATACTCCCCATTGTGACTAGTCTTAACATGGGAACTGTATAATGGACAACAGTAAAAAACGCTTCTATGTTCATGCTTAGAAAGTTTAATACTTGAGTAGGATTTTAATGTTTCTGAGGATGTTTCTTGAACTGTTTCCTTTCCTGAGTACCAATTAGCTAGTCTTATATATGCACTGCAGCTTTTGAAGGGGTAGATACTGTTTTCCACACTGCTGCGGCAGATTGTACCAACAATAACTACCAGCTCCATTACAAGGTCAACGTCGAGGGTTAGTACAATGAAATCGTCTTTCACCTTGCATGAGAGGTCCACCGTACTGAAAAACATTTTTTTTTCTTTCTTGAGCACAGGGACAAAGAATGTCATCGAGGCTTGTAACACATGCAAGGTTAACACGCTAATATACACTAGTTCGAGTGCAGTTGTATTCGATGGAGTTCATGGCCTCTTTGATGTAGATGAATCCACACCATATCCACATAAGGTAAGTTATTGTCCGCTTGCATGTTACTGCCTCAATTTCGTGTACTACTCCGTTTGTGTTTCTAGTCCCCACCCTGTTTCAAAATGGTTCAGAAATTTATGGTCACTCACATTATTTTTTTTCTTAATCCCCATGAAAATTAATGTGTTTTTCTCTATTTTTGTTATCTCTCTTCATCACTGCATGCCGGTTTCTTTTCCAATGTGGCATCAATTTAGTTGAGCATATGACACTAGTGTACTCCCACTATAGTTGGTCTGAATTAGTTGATTCGTTGGAGCTCTAACCATGTGGTTTTCTTATTGCTAGTTTCACGATGCATACACACAAACGAAGGCGGAAGCAGAAAAACTAGTGATAAGGGCCAATGACAAAGATGAGCTTCTCACTTGTTGTATACGGCCTGGAACCATTTTTGGTCCGGTGACAAGATGGTGCCAACATTAGTTTCCTACGGAGGAATGATTGTAAGTACATATCTACATATTGCACATTATTATTTAATAATAGTACCACTGAGAACATAGTATCAATTTATCACATTTCTTCGATGAATCATCCATCCCACACAGTTTTCCACGGAGTGCATGCATGGGTGTGCGATTGGGTTGGGGGGTCAATTGCACACGGACAGGAAAAACCGTGTGTGATGGGTCCGGGGCATCACATAGGACTAAATAAATCAGGCTGTCACTGATGGGCGTAGAGTACCCATACGATTACAAAGCTAGAACCGTGTGCGATCCAAAATTCAAAAATTAAAAAAGAAAGTACCCACCGTGCCGGCCGCACCTCTTATCACCATCCTCCGACTATCCCCGGTAGAGACCGAAGTGTTCGCCGTCAATCCGGTGGCTGCAGTAGCTGGACACGCTTCTGTTGGGCCTCCCGGAAAGATGCACCGCCGTTGTAACAACAACCTCTTGCCTCATCTTGAACGTGTCGCCGGCACCGAACCTGCAGCAGTCTCGAGCCCCTGCACTGCTTCCCGTGTCGAGAGAATCAGCATCTAGAGCGCCTTGCCTCCTACGCTTGCACTCCCCTCAGTGGTTGCATCCCGGACATATTGATAATCTCTTTGCTTCACGGTACTAGTGATATCCTGAGGTGAGATGTCGGTATTCTCGTGAATACGATTGGATGATATAGTAATACTTGAGAGGGCCTGGAGCGTATATGTCCATCGTCAGGAGGAGCAAGATCCCACTCTTGAAGAATCCAAGTTCCTTGAATACTTTAGGATATACTCGAAAACCATCGTTATGATCACCCAGTTATGGGATGACGTTAGATGGAAATCAAAGCACATCTTTCAAGCATATGGTCACTAGTTATTCTCATGGTCTAAGGAATTATGCAAAATGACAACTTCATAAAACTTTGCTATCAACACCGACGAAAAATATCTCGTAGCAAGATCATATAATTGGGTGGGTTCAGTACCATTATTTTGCCAACAATCTACTCTCATAATTGATGACTTAACTTAGCCCATGATTAGGAAAATGTGATCATCACACAACATGTAAGCTAATCTTAGAGGATAGACTAGGAACACTTGTTTGCTTATTTCTCTACACGTGCATATGAGTTTTCCTTTGTATCTCATATTCAAGTGTCATAGCAGTTATAGGATAAAGACATAAACATTAATAATGAATCTGGGATAAATAATGACTTAATGTTATTGCCTCTAGGACAGAGTCGATAGCCGGTGGTAGGGTGTATTGGACGGTGAAGAGAGAAAAAGGGAGGTGCCAACGTGGCTAGACGGTGGAGGTGGTCGGCCTATGGAAGAGGAGCTTCTCTCCACTCTTGCTTCTTTCTTCGCTCGACGGCTGGAACTGGGGTGCCATTTTATATAGTAGGTCAAATAGGGATATTTACATATAGGATGCATTGGTAATATTCAAAGGATATTTCTCCCTAGTCTAGGTCAGTAGAAATAGCTATGCATCTTTCTAGGAAGCCCCCTCTTTTGTGAGGCTTTGTGTTCCTACTCCGAGAGCACCTTGTATATTATGCACCCCTCACATAGTTGGTATGTGCGTAGACGTCTATTTACATATGGGCCCTTATAGGTCTACGTCTTTGAAGTCCAGCTTGACAGCTGATTTCGTATGCTTTGTCGTTCGGAGGAAAATCTCGTCTGTACTGGTGGGTTAGAGGCATCATGTACTTCACAAGTGTTGTGATGTGTCGGCTGTTAATTTTTGGTCCGGTGGTTGAAAGCCCTATGCTTCGGACACACCGGATGCTCTGACTTTTGGTGACTCCATGGGGATCGCTAAGAGATGGGTCGCACATGTGGTTCTCTCCCGGGATGGCATATTCATGGGATGGGTCACGGATAAGTCTTTCCATATATACAATTTTGTGATGACTTGGGGTTGGACAAAAATTCCTTCTTACCGCAGTACAAATTGTCTCAGTTCATTATATGTAAGTATTATTGTATGAACAATCCAAATACAACTATTTAACAATAATTTAAGAATCAATAATTTCACTTTGCCTAGTTTGAACTAAATGACTTGGCTACCATTTATTGTTGCAGCTGATTATGGGTGATGGCAAGAATTGGGATGATTTTGTATATGTTGAGAATGTGGTGCATGGTCATGTATGTGCTGAGAAAACTCTTTCTACCCAAGAAGGTGCAAAGAGAAGTGGAGGCAAAGTATGCATTTATCTTGAGCTGCATAATATGGTTAATGATATCGCTCTCTTTGACATGTTTAATTGTTTAATAGGCATACTTTATAACAAATATGGAGCCGATGAATATGTGGGACTTCATGTATATGGTTTTGGAAGAACTTGGATACAAAAGGTGACATTTTCATGTTCTCTTGTATATCACAGTGTGTCAAATTCTTACTTCACATGTTCATCACTTCATCTAGAAATTACAAAATAATTAAGACACCTTCTTATGCGGGGACATGTATGTACTACCTTAAGCGATCCAAATTAATATGATCATAGATTGTCAAATAAATATAAAGTGATTATATGATTGCGCTATAGTTTGAATTCGAAAGTTCCAAATGATGTTGACCCTATGCTACCCACATCACATATTCGTAGATGTACATGTGGAAAAGGCATTAACATATGACGTGCTATATGTGCAACCTACATATACATTGTGTTATATAAGTGACAACTAAGGCTTCGAATGTATAAAAAACGACTATATTATGGGCTATCCTAACAACATATGGACAAACTATATTTTTTTTTTGTAAAAAATTATACATGTCTCTTTATGTTGGAAAAATAATGATATTTCTTTGTTTTATATATTTATTATGTACAAGTATTAAGCTATTGACCAGGAAAGTTTAACATTACAAAGATAAAATTTGGCAATGAAAATGATTTAGTTCTTATAGCTGGAGCAATATTGCAACATATGATATACTAGCTAACTTATGATGTTTGTTTGCAGCCGATTTAGATTAAGAATACCGTTATTTCTTCTCATGCCGATAACACGTCTGGTAGACTGGAGCTACAGTAAAATATTCTCTCGCTACGGAATGCATAATCCCGGTGTGCTAACTTCCACGATGACTAAATATGCCACGCTAAATAGAACATTCAACTGCAACAATGCTGCTGAACAACTTGGTTACAAACCAATTGTTTCACTCAAGGTTGTTGTCTGCCTCATTTTTGTTTATTTTTTCACAAAATTTCAATATTATTTTATTATGCTGATATATCATTTGACCTTCTTTATTAGGAGGGAGTAAAGATGACCACTGAGTTCTATAAGCAAATGAAGGCATGAGTTATGGACATTTATCTAAAAAGGCATAAATTACATCAATCAATTTACAAACATATAAAGCACAATGGTGACATTTGAAAATTATATATATTAGATGGATACCTCACATGTTGCAGTGGGAATCTCGACAAGAACACTATCATGTAAATGAAATGGTACATCAAGAACAAAACATGGAGTGTCTAGAGGAATATGCAAGATTTATTTTTTTCACAATAGTCGAGTGGTATATTTAATCGATGTGAAACTGATATGTATTTGACTGCTAAAAATAGGTAATGTGGGAAATTGGTTGATGGGTGATGTGGATAATTTGCATCTGGATATTAGTGGGATTACACGAACAATTTAATGGTTCAATTTATAGGACATTGGTACAATTCTCTATAGTTTGTTTATGTGCGTAGACACCTTAGCAAGTGAAGAGAGATGTTTGGGATGTTTTGCATCCTCAGAACAGGGATGCCGTTAATAGAAACAAGTTCACTTATTTTATGTAGCGTTACCGGAGCTCCACGACGACGGCCCCAAGAGGATGATGATGTTGTGCGCCATCTTCGTCGAGACCGCGACGGTCAACGATTTCACCCGGAGCCATGACATGGGGAAGGTAACCACAGCAGTGCCCCCAAAAGAGTCACAACATGCACAGACATCGCCATCGATGGCGCCGAAGAACCGAGCTTTCGCCTGGAAAACCTTCGTACCACATCCTGATACACCGGACCGCCTGTTGTCTCCATGTCAGGACTCTAGGACAAGATCTGGGACCCTCCATTGCCGATGCGCCGCCAACACCAGGATCCCCCGTCGCCCGCTCCTCGCCACCCACATGACCAAAGAGATAAACCACCACCACCGATACGCCACTCGCCATAGAGCCGACCGCGCAATACACCTCCCTGAACGCACAAAAATCGCACTAGTGGTTTTATGTGGTCCATGATTGGCATTCCTCTCGCCATCCCTTCACTCCAAGCTCATGCATGACATGACAGTGTAAGTAGTGGAAAACTACGTGCCATTTCCTCGTTAGCTTGTTATTTTGATGTGTTCCAAATTCATATGAAGATATAAAGTGAGAGGCTAACTTCGGAGCGAAGCTGAGGCCCGGTACACGTCGTTTCCGAGTCAGACTGCAGCTGACTTAGGGTTTTATGCCACCATATATACATCTTGTAAGCCGCCGCTTGGGGTAAGCCACACATTGTAAACCCACGGCGTTTGTAACCTCACCCGATATAGTGAAGTATTGCTGGCTGGCGCCCGTGGTTTTTTCCTCTCCTTTGTTTGGAGAGGTTTTCCACGTTAAAATCTCGTGTCCCCTTTGGTTTGATTGTTCCGCTCTTCGTCGTTTATTTGCTATCGTTTATAACAAGCTCATGCTAGCAGACATACCGACTTTCGTGGGTTCAATTGCACTGGGTAGAGGCGAGTGCTGCCGGTCATAGAGTCGTAGCTCGCCATCGCCGATGATCGACTGGCACCACACCTCGTCGAGCTGCCCCAGAATCACAATCTTAGTGCGGTGCCTTGGGGTGTACACCCACCGTTTTTTAAAGTAAAGCATATATTTTTAGTCAAAAGTCAACATGTTGTCACTTTGACCGATCTTATAGATAAAAATATGAACATCTTGAATACCAAGTCAATAATAATATACTCACCATACAATATATTTTCGTTTTATGTTAATTAAATTTTATATATGTTTATATTTTTGTTTATAAGATTGATCAAAGTTACACCATGTTGACTTTTGACTAAAAATATACGGCTTACTATAAGTGATGAGCACATCCCAACCATTGACGCTACTCCAACCACCATGGACCTATCACAAGAAGCCGTGCCAAACTTATAAGTGATCAGGTGAACGCTAACTTAAGTTTATCTTATAAACTTGATGATACGGTTGTGCTTTCATCCCCTTCGTTGTTGGTTGAAATTAGGTATACACTGAAGGAATCCAACAACATATGAGTTCATGAAGACACCAAGTTCAAGAAACAATGTTGAAGAAAAGCAGTTTCAAGCGAATATGTTTATGCCGGATATTTGCTTCTGATCTTTTGATGTGCCGCACCCAAATGGATAAGAGACGGGTCCTTTGGGGTATATCATTACTTTCCAACCCAAGAAACCTCACATCATTTGGAGTTGTGGAGCTCAAGAAAAGTCAGTTTTGGTGGAAGGTGTTCAGGCTGATAAATGATTTGCGGTTTTCCGAGGAGCTCTCCAAGTTGACTGCTTACACTCCCAAGGAAGCCACGAAAATGCTGCCCATTTTGAATCAATTTCCCACCTAACTAAGGAGGGTCGTCCCTATAAAACCTCATCTCCCTCGAACTTTTTAGAGGCCTTTTGTCAAACCATTCAGCTATATGCTACTGCAGCCAGACTGCTAGAGAGAACCAAGAGATACTTGCTACCGTTGGTCTTGTGAGTTCATTCGGATTCGCGAGAAGGAGCCTCTGCTTCCTCCTAATTCGTGCTCGACGGTTCCGGCCGTTTTGTGTTGGTTAGTCCCAGTTTGTGCTCGAGGGTGGGTGTTTCACGACGGCAGAACAGATCTCGGCAGCGAGTATCTGATCCGAGCGTCGGTTGGGAGTGTGGACCTTTGCCTCCGTAGCCGGTGTGCGCTAGCAGAAGGTGTCGCACGGCTTCATCGTCGTCCCGTTCGCCTGCAATGGGTGGCTGTCCGTCAAGGACATCGTCCCGATCGCCGGCCAAGATGGGATCTGAGGAACTTGCTGCGAGTTTATCATCAAAATTGGGCGATCTGATGTGGCGGATAAGGAGGCCACTGGGCTGGTGATCAAAGGAGTTGGATCTGTGCATTTCCCACGACCTAATTGGGCAGTGGTTGGCATGGTCTGCTCCCCACGCATGTTGGTGATCGGAGCATTGGAGAGGGCAATGCAGAGAGCATGTGGTTTGCGTGGACCTTCCCAATTCAAGGAAACCGAGGACAATAGATTCATGGCAGATTCAGGTCGGAGGGAGATTGGAAGCACGTCATGAAGAATGGCCCTTGGCAGTTCGACTTCAACGCCATCCTTCAAGTTTAACAGTAGAGCCCTGCCCGAGAAGGTGAGGAGCAAACATGTGATCTACACATGTTACTGTGTTGTGACATCAGCTGCAATGATAAGTGCGCTATTAGAAAACTAGCAACCTTTGAGTTAATGTTCCCTTATTTGCTGAACCAACAACACAAACCAACTACATACTACTAGAATGGTGAAAAACCTCACCCTCTGTATCAGTACTTCTATAGCAACTCCGACGGCATGGAGATATAATCTAGAGGACAGTAGGTGGTTACTATGTCATACAGGGCAGAGCAGATGACACTGTGAATCTTGGAGGAATTAAGGTTGAACATCCTCCTTCCGATGTTTTCATACGTTGTTATCACCCATGCATTTCATGAAACCAAATCAATAATACTCTTGCCTGAACAGACAAGTTCAATGGAGATTGAACGTGTTTGTAATAGAGCCGACGAGGGTCTGCTAGAAACAGCAACGGTTAGCATCAAACCTTCTCGCGGCGGACCAGAACAACTGGCTATCATGGCAGTGCTAAAAGATAGATCTGCACCTTTTTTTCGAAATGGAGGGTGTACCCCCAGCCTCTGCATCCCCGTTTTCATTAGATTATTCAACAAAGTCTTACAAGAGGATTACAAAGATCAACCCAAAACGAAGCCACCAACCTAGCATGCGTTGGAGTTGCCCTTAGAAGACAAATAACATAAAAGAACACGAGTATGTATAATAGGACAACCCTCAAGTCTCAACAGTCAAGTAGTCATCACACAGAGTACTGTAGTACATGTATACATGGAGACGTAATGAAAAGCTATGAAGAACAACTGCTGCAACAACAAAAAACGTAGAGTACATCGTGGCAACGGAGTGGGCGTATTGTATCGAGGCCGCCCGGTCGTCGACATGGCCAACGCATCATCACGTACGTAGGTGAGCACGTCTACGCCGGGGAGGCGCCAGGAACGGCATAGGCACGTTCACATTCGGGACGAAGGGCATCGGCGGCAGCGTCACCTTGGGCACAACAATGGTGGGCATCGGCGCCATGGTAACCTTGGGCATGGGTGGCAGGACCACCTTAGGCACGACAACGGCAGGCATGGGCGGCAGCATCACTTGCGGCACGGTGGGGAGGGTGACCGCCGGCATGGGTGGCATCAGAGTTACCGTGTCCGTCGGCACGCCGGGCAGGGTCGGCACTGCCGGGAGGCCAGGGGCCGCGCTAGCAGCAGGAGCGGCAGCCGCCGGGGTCGTGTCGGTCAGGTGACGAGCGGCGTGGCAGGTGTTGCCGGCCAGGAGGAGCGTGCACGCCATGATCATGGCCAACAGGCTCGCAGTGGAAGCCATTGCTAGAGCTAGCTAGGTACCAGTGATCGGGATAGTTGTCTCCTGTGTGGAAGGTGGCTGTAGGGCTGCTTTTGCTCAGTAGGGCTGCGATGTAGGAACATGGGTCAATGCCTTGTGGTTTATAGTCCAATGCGAGGGTGTGATTAGGTTGGTTGTTGGGCAGATTCAGAATGTTTGTATGTTGCTCGGTCCAAAAAGGAAAGTGTTTTGTATGGTCGAGGCAGGAAAAGGCTGCAGTTTCCTATGTTTAGGTGAGGAGAGCGCTGGAGCTTCAGTTTGCTCAACCGTTTTAATCTTACGTGTCATCATTTCTCAACTGTCTTCGACCTTTCATACAGTTTCGCGAAGGCGTACTGACAGATTGACAGCATATATGCTGGTCGATCACTGGATTTTGAACACCCAAGAGTCCACATAGCGTGGCACCTATTTTTGAAATCCTAAGGTCGGGAGTTATAAAATTTTACTGGTAACCTAAGATTCCCATGTACCTGGGTGGGAAAAAACAATGCACCTGAACATTTTATGAAAAGGGTAATTTTACGTGTAGACTGCACACCAAAAAGGAACATAACATAGCTACTCGGTGAGCAATAAATTGAGTAATCTCTACTATATAATATGAGTAACCGTGGCGGTCGTACGTGTGGTTTCGTACGTCGTGTTTGATCGATGGGTTCGTTTCGTACGTCGCGTGAGGTTCCTGAGTTGGTCTCGGATCCGCTGAGCTACGTCGTTTCCCTTTCCTCCTCTAAATCCTTCGTCAAACTCGCGACAACGATTGAATCCCGTCGCGCTCAACAGGTTTAGACGCCGGCGTGTCCCACAATACCCCGGTCGCCGCCGGACGCAACACATATCACTGCTCCTCCTGCTCAAGATTTTCATACGGGAGCCAGTGCCGCCCTCGCATACGCAAACCCCGGCGACCGGCGCGGCAGCCATCCTCCAGCGGTAGGAACGGGATACCCTGCCCCAACCTCAACGTCTCCCCTTAACCGCTGCGAATTTCCCCAATCTTTTTGCCCGACCGTGATCTGAGACCATCGGCCGGAGAAGATCTCTCCATGGTTGCAGCTCCCAATATGTGATGGGACAGCCTCGCTGCTTTGGCGCGCGGCTTGCGAGCGTGCACACGTAGATGACATTAGCTCGTGCGGAGAGCAAGAGGTGGAGGGGCACCGAGGTCTGGGCGGCTCCGTTTCCGTCGCGCCAGCGAGGTCAACCCGTCTTTTCTGGCTGCATGAGCCTCGATGTGCAGGAGCTTGGTCGATGGGGGAGCTCTGCTCACAATGACCGTATGGCGGTCTCCGCTCAGCGCCCTGCAGTTCTATTTCGAGTTCTGAATGCTCCTGGTTTCCAAACTGTGAAGAAGGTTGTGCTACAGCCTGTAAGTTGATTAGTTCAAGGACCTGCATGCGATGCAACTACTTTTCAGTTAAAGCATGCCAAGGATTGACAAGAACGTCAACACAATGGGGAATGAGTGAGCTGAAAAGTAGTTGAAGCATTTTATTTTGCTGTCAGATTAAGAGCTTAATGGCAAAACTGCACGGGACTGCATTTTGCTGTCAGATAGCTGTAGATTGATCATTCATTCGTACAGTACTAATGAAAGCAGATACGCACCAAATATGGTTTAGAATGTAGACTGAGCAAATTGCTGGAGCTTGATTGCGACTACGTACTCCGGCACTCAATCTATTCAATCTCAGGTAAAATTTATAATACAAAAGTATAAATGATATGGGCTAAATGCATCGCTTTACTTCGATAGTTCTGCAAACTTCCTGAGACTTAAGTGAAGACACATACCGGGTTGTTGATGTCATTATTTAATTTGCCATGTGTATGTGTTTTTTTTATATCTTCGCTAGACACATATTTTCTTTCCCGTTGCAACGCACGGGCATATTTGCTAGTAATAATATAAATATAAAATGTTTTTCATCCATATGTGATATATGTTTGAGTTATATTTATGTATGCCTATACGAGCCAGCCCCCGTCGCTGAGGAACCACTCGAACCTCTGGAACTTGTTACAATTTGGGCCCATTTGTAGGCAGCCCTGGTCCATGTGCATGGCAGGTTGTGGGAGGTGCTAAAGTTTAATCCCACATGGAAAGTTGAAGGAGAGTGGCACCACCTTATAAGGTGGAGTGTTGTGCTACTTGGTAAGCTTATGAGAACAGAAGGTTCTTTCTCGCGCACTCCTCCTCCGCCGCTCGCTCGTCACGACACGCCGCGTTCAGGTTTTGGGAATGAGCCGAGCCGATGCCTATATTTGCTCCCGGATCGTGGCTGATGTGTGCGACGTGGTCAGCCCACGTTGTACCCGTTAGGGTTTCCCGAGGCACACTATATAATGCCTTGCACTGTGTGCGCCGTCACACACCGAACCAATCTAGGTTTTGCCAATTCTCGTGCCTTGCGCCGCCACTGTATTCTACTCCATCCCGAGCGCCGGCGTGCACCGGCGAACGGGAGAGCAGGTCTCCGGAACCAGTTGCCTTTGTGATCCTGTACGGGAGAGGGCGAATTAGGTTTTTTGGAAAGCGCTTCGCGCGACTTCTCGCCGCTACCGCCACGGGTCGTCTACAAGCTGGAGCTGCAGATCGTTCCCGCAGACGTCGTCTTCTTCGTCCCGTCTTCACCAACGTTGTCATCAACATCACTGTTGCTTTGGGCGCGGTGAACCTGTCTGCATCGACAGCTACTTTCTCTACAAATGTTCGGTACGTACGACGTATTCTGAACTGTGGTTTTACCATGGATATGTTGGTGTATGTATTGTTGATGTTTATGTTGAGTAGTACGTCTAGTGTGTTCGTATTTCACATGTTAGTAGTTGTTGTTGTCATGTTTAATATTCTGGAATTAATTATGAAATTATTGCCTAATTATCCAACAGAACTTGTGATACGTCCATTTTGCATCACTATTTTATATCATAATTTACTGCTATTCATTGATATATTTCACATTTGGATGATATACTTATGTTATTTTATCTTGTTTTGCATGTTTGATGATTATTGGAGAATTAACTGCCGGAGTCAGGATTCAGCTGGAAAAAGCATCGTCAAGACACTCTATTTCTGAAAATCAACAATTCACCGAAAATATACAGATGTTCCTATTTTGTCAGATACCGGAGCCAGCCAAAAGGGGAGGCTGAGATGGGCCACGAGGGGCCCACACCACCCCACGGCGCGGGCCCCCTCTCTGCCGCGCCGTGGCATGGTGTGGCCACCCTGGCCCACCTCTGACGCTCCCCCTTTGCGTATTTCATCCCACAGAAACCCTAAAACGAGGGGAGTCATCGAGAAAATATTCCGCCGCCTTCACGAGGCGGAAACCACAGAGAGAGAAAAAGCTCTCCGGTAGGCAGAAATCTGCCGGGGAAATTCCTTCCCGGAGGGGGGGGGAAATCATTGACATCATCATCGTCATCACGCCGGACTTCATCGGGATCATCATCATCATCTCCATCGCTGTCACCATCATCTCCACCGCTCCACTTCATTTCGCTGTAACATCTAGGGTTATACTTTGTGTAGTTCATAGGGGAAACTTTCCCGGTGTTGATTACTTCTTGTGGTTGATGCTATTAAGTTTTATCGGTGAATTGAAGTATATGTCCAGATTGTTATTCATCATTATATCACCTCTGATCATGATCCATATGATGTCTTGTGAGTAGTTCGTTCAGTTCTTGAGGACATGGGAGAAGTCATGCTGTTAGTAGTGGAACTATGTTGAGTAATATTTAATGGTTTGATATTTAATTTGTGGTGTTATTCTTCTAGTGGTGTCGTGTGAACGTCGACTACATGACACTTCACCTTTATGGGCCTAGAGGAATGCATTGTGTATTCGGCTACTAATTGTGGGGTTGCCGGAGTGACAGAAACCTAAACCCCCGTTAGTAAACCGGTGCATGAGGGAGTGTAGGATCTCAGAATTTAAGGCTGTGGTTAGATTTATCTTAATTACTTCCTTGTAATGCGGATGCTTGCAAGGGGTTTAATCACAAGTATGTATTAGTCCAAGTTAGGGCAGTGCATTAGCATAGGTTCACCCACACAACACTTATCAAAACAATAAAGATTAATCAGCCGTAGGAAGCGAAAGCACTTGACGAAATTCCCGTGTGTCCTCAAGAACATTTTGCCATCATAAGTAAACCAACCGGCTTATCCTTTGCTCTAAAAAGGATTGGGCCACTTGCTGCAATTATTATTACTGTCTTTTATTCACACGCATTTTATTTATCTGCAATATCAAAAACCGCTAAAAACTTGTCTGCTAGTATTTACAGTGATTCCTTGATCAAAACTACTTGTCAACACCTTCTGCACCTCGTTGGGTTCGACACTCTTATTTATCGAAAGTACTACGATACACCCCCTATACTTGTGGGTCATCAAGACTATTTTCTGGCGCCGTTGCCGGGGAGTGAAGTGCTATTGGTAAGAGGAATTGGTAAGGGAAACCTTTACTGTAAGTGTTGTTTTTATTTCTGCTTGTTGCTTTATTTTATTATGGAGAGATCTTCATTCGAATCCCTATTTGAGAACACTACTAAAATACCTATGAAAATTGTTGAACGTGTTATGGATAACTGCTATGTTGGAGATGGAACCATCCATCCTGGTGATCATTCACTATTTATACATGAATTATGCGAGTTGTTCAAGTGTGCAGGTATTTCAATGGAAAAGGTCAAGAGGAAGTTATTCTCTATATCATTGAAGGGCCGAGCTGCGGAATGGTATAAGATGCTGAAGAATGGCCGATCTATTGGCTGGGAGGAAATTGTACCTCTCTTTTATTCTAAATTCTATCCTCCGAGTGAGATTCATCAAGATCGGAATCGCATATATAATTTTTGGCCTCATGATGAAGAGAGTATTGCCCAAGCGTGGGGGAGATTGAAGTCACTAATGCTCAAATGTCCCATTCATGAGCTCCCAAGTAATATTGTTATCAATATTTTTTTTGCAAGGCTTTCTCTTCATGATAAGGATTTATTGGATGCTTCTTTGAAAGGACATATTTTATGTCCCCTATGTTTCGTGTGTTAGGCAACAACACTAGGAATTATTTAATATAATGTTAAGTGGTGCAGGAATGAAATGATACAATTACACTTTGCATCGAAACAACCAGACAAGAAAAAGAAGCTTACATTTGCCAGTCCAGTCCGGAGTCTCCGGGCTACTTGACCGGAGTCTCCGGCCAATTCGAAACACTGGAGCAAATGCTACTCAGGACGGCAGCCGCTGTATGGGGTGCGGAGTTACCCCGGAGTAATACCGGAGTTTCCGCACCGGCCGGAGTTTCCGGTCCAGCGGTCCGGAGTCTCCGCCCCAGACAAGATTTTTGAATCGAAGAAATTCCACGACGGCGCGTGCGGTATGGGGCCCGGAGTCACCCCGGAGTAGGTCCGGAGTTTCCGGCAATACCGGAGTTTCCGGTCTCCCTGACCGGAGTTTCCGGCCTGCTGAGAAGATGAGCTACGCAGAAGCTACTGCTAAATCAAGTCCGGAGTTTCCGCTCAGTCCGGAGTTTCCGGTCTCCCTGACCGGAGTCTCCGGACTTAGTGGACAGAAAAACGGCTAGTTTTCTGGAGGGGTATAAATACCCCTCCACCTACCTCCAGCTCTTGAGCTCGCCCAGATCTGAAGTACACCATTGTTGCAAGCTCAAGAATCACTAGATCTCCCAATCCCTCCACCCAAACTCGTTGATCTTTGGAGGATTGAAGGAGAAGGCCCGGATCTACTACTTCACCAAAGAGTTCTTCATTTCCCCTTCATTCACTTGAGGGATTCAAGCCTAGGGTTTCCACTAGGAAAACCTAGGCATCTTGTTGTTCTCACTTGCTTGTTACTTTTGTGTAGCAGGTGTTGTGGTGATTGAGAGCCCCCAATCCTTTTGTGGGTTGAGCCTCAAGTTGTTGTAACGAGCTTTTGTGCTCCGGATTCCGCTTTGGAGGATTCCGATAAAGAAAGGTGGACCGAGCTTTTGTGCGAGGTTCATCGGAGAATAGGGTGAAGCCTTTTGTGGCATCTTGAGTTTGAAGCTCACACCCCTCCAACGAGACGTACTCCCCTAAAAGGGAGGAACTCGGGAATACATTCTTGTCTCCGCGTGCTTTCCTATCGGTTAATCCTTTCTAGTTATTTACTACTTGTATCTTATCTTGTTTAGACTTAACTTGTCATATAGGTAAATTCACCATAGTTGCATATCTAGAGAATTTACCTTTTTAGTCAAGCCTTAATCGAAAAAGAATTAAAAATTGGAGTAGCACCTATTCACCCCCCCCCCCCCCTCCTCTAGGTGGCCATACGATCCTTTCATTCTTGTTCTGGATCATTTACACGTACTGAAGAAGAAGTTAAATGGGACCTTCTTGACCGTATTCAGGAAAATACTGAAGGATGGGAGAACGACAAAGGTAGAAAGTCAGGTATAAATTATGATTATGAATGCATTAAATCTTTTATGGAGACTGATGATTTCCGTAATGTTAGTGTTGTTTACTGTCTTGATTCTCAAGTTGTTGCAAATTATTACAAAGCTTTTGCCTCTTATCTTGATGTGCCTAAGAAGGATTTGAATAAATATCATGAACCTTATAAAGATAAAACCAATTCGGCCATTGGCAGAAGTATTGAAGTTCATACTGTTGATCACATTTTGCCAGAACCTTATATTGAAAAAATACCTTTTCCTGTTAAAGTCAAGCAACATTCTCTGATAGCTAGTGTGGTTAATAAAAGTGCCAAGAAACCTTTAGAGCCTGATGAACAAATAACTGTTGAACCTGAAGTAGCAATTATAAAGGATTTGGTAACTGAAAATGTAGATGGAGAACATATTATCTTTTGTGAAGATGCTTCTAATATTGTTTCGCATCCTGGTAAATTAGGAAAACAAGTGTTCCTGTGCTTTCAGTGAAGATAGGAGAACATTGCTATTATGGTTTATGTGATATTGGTGCAAGTTCTAGTGCTATTCCTTTTGAACTTTATAAAGAAATTATGCATGAAATTAGTCCCTGTGAACTTGAGGATATTGATGTGGTTATTCAACTTGCCAATAGGGAAACTATCTCTCCATTGGTATTGTGAGAGATGTTGAGGTTTTATGCGGTAAAACTAAATATCCTACTGATTTTCTAGTACTTGGTTCTAAAGCTAGTAAAACTTGTCCTATTATTTTCGGTAGACCTTTCTGAATACATGTGGTGCTATTATAGATTGTAAGAAAGAGAAAATTTACACTAAATTTAATGGAGAATCTTATGAGTTTAATTTCTCTAAGTTTGGTAAGAAACTTTATGAAACTGATTTGCCTAATGAGGACCGAAAATTGAACAACTTGCTGCTATTGCTATTGCTCCTAACAATGCCTTGCAGCAATTTATGGAGGAACACGAAAGTGAGGTCTTTATGGAGGAAAGGAATGAAATTGACAATATCTTTCTTCATCAACCACCATTACTTAAGCATAATTTGCCGGTGGAAGATTTGGGTACCCCTGCACCTCCTAAAGAAGATCCTGTTTTTGATTTAAAACCTTTGCCTGATAACCTTAAATATGCTCACATTGATGATAAGAAAACATATCCTGTTATTATTAGTTCTAAACTTTCAGGTACTGAAGAGGCAAGGTTATTGGAAGTGTTGAGGAAACACCGAGGGGCTATCGGATATACTTTGGATGATTTAAAAGGGATTTCTCCTGCTATATGTCAACACGCCATCAACATGGAAGATGATGCAAAACCTGTTGTGGAGCACCAGCGTCGTCTAATCCCTAAAATGAAGGAAGTGGTAAGAAATGAGGTATTAAAACTCCTCGATGCTGGTATAATTTATCCTATTGCTGATAGTAAATGGGTAAGTCCTGTGCATTGTGTTCCTAAGAAAGGAGGAGTTACTGTTGTGCCAAATGAAAATGATGAACTTATTCCTCAAAGAGTAGTTGTTGGATATAGGATGTGCATTGATTTTCGAAAGGTTAATAAAGTTACTAAGAAAGATCACTATCCTTTACCTTTTATTGATCAAATGTTAGAAAGGTTGTCTAAGAAAACTCATTTTTGCTTTCTTGATGGTTATTCTGGATTTTCACAAATTGCTGTTAGAGCGAAGATCAAGAGAAAACTACTTTTACTTGTCCTTATGGAACTTATGCTTATAGGCGTATGCCTTTTGGTTTGTGTAATGCTCCTGCTACATTTCAAAGATGCATGTCTGCTATTTTTCATGGTTTTTGTGAAAAAATTGTGGAAGTATTCATGGACGATTTTTCCGTCTATGGAACTTCTTTTGATAACTGCTTGCAAAACCTTGATAAAGTTTTGCAGAGATGTGAGGAAACTAATCTTGTTCTTAATTGGGAGAAATGTCACTTTATGGTTAATGAAGGGATTGTTCTTGGACATAAAATTTCTGAAAGAGGTATTGAAGTGGACAGAGCTAAAGTTGAAGCAATTGAGAAAATGCCCTGTCCCAGGGATGTTAAAGGTATTCGTAGTATTCTCGGTCATGCCGGTTTCTATAGAAGGTTTATTAAAGATTTCTCTAAAATTTCAAAACCTCTTACTAATCTTCTCCAAAAAGATGTACCTTTTGTTTTTGATGATGATTGTAAAGAAGCTTTTGAGTCTCTAAAAAAGGCTTTAACCACTGCTCCTGTTGTTCAACCTCCTGATTGGACTTTACCTTTCGAAATTATGTGTGATGCTAGTGATTTTGCTGTAGGTGCTGTTCTTGGACAGCGAGTAGATAAGAAGTTGAATGTTATTCATTATGCTAGTAAGACTCTTGATGCTGCTCAAAAGAATTATGCCACTACTGAAAAAGAGTTTTTAGCAGTAGTTTTTGCTTGTGATAAGTTTAGACCCTATATTGTTGATTCGAAAGTTATTATCCATACCGATCATGCTGCTATTAGATACCTTATGGAAAAGAAAGATGCTAAGCCTAGACTTATAAGATGGGTGCTTTTATTACAAGAGTTTGATTTGCATATTGTAGATAGGAAAGGTGCTGAAAATCCTGTCGCTGATAATTTGTCTAGATTGGAAAACATTTCTTATGATCCTGTTCCTGTTAACGATAGTTTTCCAAATGAACAATTGGCTGTGATAAAGGTAAGCTCGCGAGAAAGTCCTTGGTATGCTGACTATGCTAACTTTATTGTTGCCAAGTATTTGCCTCCAACCTTTACAGCTCAGCAAAGAAGGAAATTCTTTTATGACTTGAGGCATTATTTTTGGGATGACCCACACTTATATAAAGAAGGAGTGGATGGTATAATGCGAAGATGTGTTCCAGAATTTGAACAAAAAGAAATATTGAGGAAATGCCATGGAAGTGCTTATGGAGGACATCATGCTGGAGATAGAACTGCACAAAAGGTTTTACAATCAGGTTTTTATTGGCCTACTCTTTTTAAAGATGCAAGAAAATTTATTTTATCATGCGATGAATGTCAAAGAGTTGGTAATATAACTAGACGCAATGAAATGCCTATGAATTATTCTCTTGTTATTGAACCTTTTGACTGTTGGGGATTTGACTTTATGGGTCCTTTTCCTCCTTCTGATGGTTATACTCATATACTTGTTGCTGTTGATTATGTTACTAAATGGGTAGAAGCTATACCAACATCTAGTGCTGATGGTGAGACATCATTAAAAATGCTTAAAGATATTATTTTTCCAAGGTTTGGTGTGCCTAGATATCTCATGACTGATGGTGGTTCTCATTTTATCCATGGTGCTTTTAGAAAAACCCTTGCTAAATATGATGTTAATCATAGAATTTCTTCACCTTATCATCCTCAAACAAGTGGTCAAGTAGAATTATCAAATAGAGAGATTAAATCTATTTTGCAGAAGACTGTTAATAAATCTAGAAAGAATTGGGCTAGGAAGCTTAATGATGCTTTGTGGGCTTATAGAACTGCTTATAAAAATCCTATGGGTATGTCTCCTTATAAAATGGTTTACGGAAAAGCTTGTCATTTACCTCTAGAATTAGAACATAAAGCTTATTGGGCCGTAAAAGAACTTAATAGAGATTTAAACTTGCCGGTAAAAAGAGGTTACTTGACTTGAGTTCCTTAGATGAATGGAGAAGTGAAGCTTATGAAAATGCTAGACTTTTTAAAGAGAAAGTGAAACAATGGCATGATAGGAGAATCCTAAAGAGAGAGTTTAATGTTGGTGAGAAAGTTCTATTGTATAGGTCTCGTCTCAGATTTTTTGCAGGTAAATTACTTTCGAAATGGGAAGGACCTTATGTTGTTTCAGAGGTTTACCGTTCAGGTGCAATCAAAATTACTTCGCTTGATGGTGACAATCTCAAGTGGTTAATGGTCAAAGACTCAAGCATTATATTTCTGGGGATTCTTATAACGAAGACGTTGATATTATTCAAGTAGTGACTCCGGAAGATTTTATTAAAAGTCAAATTCAGAAAACTGCAGAGTCTGTTTTCGAATAGGTAACAGTTTTGGTAAGAAAAAGTTCGCGTTTAACTTCCAACTTATGTTTTTGTTGTTTTTATTAAATATGGAAAATTACGAGCCGAAAACGGGGAGGAAACGGTGCCCGAGGGCACCACACCACCCCACGGCGCGGGCCCACCCTTGGCCGCGCCGGGCATGGTGTGGGCGCCTCGGAGCCCGTCTCCAGCCCGGTTTCGACCTGGACTTTCCTTTTGTTATGAAACTTTTTGCTATATAATCCCCGGATCCCCCGAGGTCCGTATATCGTTTTCTCGTCGTGTTTTGTTTTCGAGCTGTTTCTGCCAGGAATTGTTTCCAGATTTAGAAGCATCATGGTCTCCAACAACAACAACAAGGGCAAGGAGGCTCTGAAGATGATCTCAAGGATCCCAAGCTGGAGGAGGAAGTCAAGAGTGAAGCTGAAGATGAAGTAGAAGAAGACCTCGCGCGCCACCATTGCAAGTATCGGAGTGGTGGCAAATCCATTCAACCCAAAGAGGAATGCGCGGATGAGCACAGGGGGGAAGGTTCCGCGTCATTTCTTAGCTCCAAGAACATCTTCTCCAGGCACCAATAACCCTTTCCACACTTTAATCCATAAATATCAGTTTGAAAGAGTTCCTGAGGCAGAATTACCCACTAGTTGGAATATAGATCGTTCTAACAATGCAGGAAAAGGAAGCTCTCAGTCTGATGAGAAGTGGGGAAACAATTCCAAGAGCTGGGACTCACAGTCTGATAGGTTCATGAACCGTATTGAACACAACACGGAGTTGATTCGTGCTCTCACTTACAAGATTGACGAGTTGAAGGAGTTGGTTGAGAAGCTTATTAGGGATTCACCATCACCACCGAAGGAGTAATTCATCATTGGTATTGGCATCCCCTCAGCTTGTTCCAAGCTTGGGGGGAGTGCCGCGGTATCATCACCATTATCTTTTACCTTTTACTTTTCAGTCGAGTCATATCATGAGTAGAGAAGTTATCATATAGGATGGTTTGCAGTGTGGAAGTATCTCTCCTTAGTTGGTTATCTATGTATCCCTTGGTGTGAGTTGCCGTTATTGGAATATTAATGAGAAGTTTTATCATTTACTTTCTGCACACTTTATTTTACTTTGCAAATTTCTGTCATATGAATGATCTTGTTGTTAGTATTGGCATCACTTTGGGAGCATCAAGTAAATCTATTTGGTTTTGGCAAACTTAGCATTGGTCAGTAGCAACAATACTTTGAGGCTTAAGTAGAAAAGAGGGGATTGCATGTAGATACATTATCTCATTATCTTTCTTTCTTGTTGGCTCATGAGCTTAGTATTCTCAAGTTAAAATTATTTGTGTTTACAAGGAAGATTGCATGATTGTTTCTATTACATTTATATTTGTTTGTATCCCTCCACTCTTATGCTTGCTACCCAGCCTTGCTAGCCAAAAACCTGTACTGAGAGGGAATGCTTCTCGTGCATCCAAACCTTGAGCCAAAACCCATGCCATTTGTGTCCACCATAACTACCTATATGTGGTATTTCCTTGCCACTCCAAGTAAATACTTCATGTGCTACCTTTAAACTATTCAAAAGTTACTACTCCTTATTTGTGTCACTGTTTACTAGCTCATGAGGACGGGGTGGATGTCTTTATGTCAACTGTCAAACAGACTTTACCACCGGACTAGCGGCATATACATCCGCTTATCCATTAATTTTGCAAAAAGAGCTGGCAAATGGGGTGCCCAGTCCCAATTAATTACAACTTTAACCGCTTAATTCTCTTCACATTTTTGCCCTGATTTATCAGTCAAGCAATGACAAACAGTGAAATATCTGCATGTGTAAACAAAAGAGAAGAGGGATGATCTGCCTTGCTGGTAGAAATAACGTCCTTCATGGGAGCCGCTCTTAAAAGTCTGGTTGGCAGGGGTCATATTGTACTTTCCATTTTCTGATTCGTTGACAATTCTCATACACCACTCAAAACTTATATTTTTATTCTCTATATGATTTCAAAAACTTAAAAAGCTCTAGCACATGATTTAATCCCTGCTTCCCTCTGCGAAGGGCCTTTCTTTTACTTTTATGTTGAGTCAGTAAACCTATTCCCTTCTTTCTTAAGCAAGCATTTGAGTTGTTGTGATTCAACCATCTATATATTAATATTATCAATCATGTTTGTTATCCTTCCTTGTTTTGCACAAGTCTTTTATCTGAAGGAATATAACTTTGAAAGTTATCAATGACTGTAAAGAAATTGTGATAATTGAGCATGTAAGTTCTGCAATATAGCTCCGATATAAGGACTCTACTCGAAAGATAAGTACAATCTGTTAATTGTTCTCTGACCAAGAACGAAGTTTGCCATCACCAAACTATGATTTTCTTTATGCACCTTTATTGTGATTTCCATTACTCGTTCCAAGATAAGTTATATGAGGGGAAGTTGCTGTCTAAAATGATTTGTGTGTTATACATGTTGATGCTTCTTGTCCGTATTCTTTATTATCGACGCTTCACTCCATAAACCTGTGGTCTTGTTTACTGAGTTCAGCTTTCGCTTGGGGACAAGCGAGGTCTAAGCTTGGGGGGTTGATACGTCCATTTTGCATCACTATTTTATATCATAATTTACTGCTATTCATTGATATATTTCATATTTGGATGATATACTTATGTTATTTTATCTTGTTTTGCATGTTTGATGATTATTGGAGAATTAACTGCCGGAGTCAGGATTCAGCTGGAAAAAGCATCGTCAAGACACCCTATTTCTGAAGATCAACAATTCACGGAAAATATACAGATGTTCCTATTTTGTCAGATGCCGGAGCCAGCCAAAAGGGGAGGCTGAGATGGGCCACGAGGGGCCCACACCACCCCACGGCGCGGGCCCCCCTCTGCCGCGCCGTGGCATGGTGTGGCCACCCTGGCCCACCTCTGACGCTCCCCCTTCGCGTATTTCATCCCCAGAAACCCTAAGACGAGGGGAGTCATCGAGAAAATATTCCGCCGCCTCCACGAGGCGGAAACCACAGAGAGAGAAAAAGCTCTCCGGCAGACAGAAATCTGTCGGGGAAATTCCTTCCCGGAGGGGGGGGGGGGAAATCATCGCCATCGTCATCGTCATTGATGACCCACAAGTATAGGGGATCGCAACAGTCTTCGAGGGAAGTAAAACCCAAATTTATTGATTCGACACAAGGGGAGCCAAAGAATATTTATAAGCCTTAACAGATGAATTGTCAGTTCAGCTGCACCTGGAAATAGACTTGCTCGACACAGATTATCAGTAGCAACAGTTTTATAGCAGTAGCAGTAGTGAAATAGTAGCAGCAGTGTAATAAAGACAACAGTAGTGATTGCAGTAAATAGCAGGATTAAAATACTGTAGGCATAGGGATGGATGAGCAGGCGCTGCATGGATAGGATGATTCATGTAATAATCAAGACAAGGCATTTGCAGGTAAATAATAATAAAGCATCCAAGTACTAAGTAACCATAGGCATGTGTTCCGTATATAGTCGTACGTGCTCGCAATGAGAAACTTGCACAACATCTTCTGTCCTACCAGCCCGTTTGCAGCGGGGCCTGAAGGGAATCTACTGGTAATTAAGGTACTCCTTTTAATAAAGTACCAGAGCAAAGCATTAACACTCCGTGAACACATGTGATCCTCACATCACAGCCATCCCCTCCGGTTGTCCCAATTGCTGTCACTTTGGGGCCTCGGGTTCTGGACAATAATATGTGTATACAACTTGCAGATATGATCTAAAACAATGATTATCCTCATGATACAATAACATGTTCAGATCTAAAATCATGGCACTCGGGCCCTAAGTGACAAGCATTAAGCATAACAAGTTGCAACAATGACATAAAAGTACTAACAACGGATACTAGGCACCATGCCCTAACAATCTTATAGCTATTACATGAACGATCTCATCCAATCCCTTCCATCCCCTTCAGCCTACAGCGGGAATTACTCACACATGGATGGGGGAGTCATGGATGGTTGATGGAGAGGCGTCGGTGATGATGATGGCGATGATCTCCTCCAATTCCCCGTCCCGGCGGAGTGCCAGAACAGAGTTTCTGGTCCCCGAAATAGGGTTTTTGATGTCGGTGGAGCTCTGGAGTGTTTCTGGAAATATGGTCGAACCCCCCGGCGTTTTTAGGTCAGAGGCGTTAAGTAGTCCAGAGGGGGGAATCAGGGGGTGCCCGAGCCGCCCTCACCACGTGGTGGCGCGGCCCAGGGCCCACCCGCGCCATGACATGGTGAGGGGGCCTCGTGGCCCTCCTCCGTCTCGTCTTCTGGCTCCGTGGATCTTCTGGAAAAATAGGACCTTCGCGATATTTTCCGGGCATTTTCCCGAAAGTTGACTTTCTGCACAAAAACAAGACACCAGGTCAATTCTGCTGAAAACAGCGTTAGTCCGCGTTAGTTGTTTTCAAAACACACAAATTAGAGGTAAAACAACAGCAAAAGTGTTCGGGAAAGTAGATACGTTTTGGACGTATCAGTCATCACGCCAGACTTCATTGGGATCATCATCATCATCTCCATCGCTGTCACCATCATCTCCACCGCTCCACTTCGTTTCGCTGTAACATCTAGGGTTATACTTTGTGTAGTTCATAGGGAAGCTTTCCCGGTGTTGATTACTTCTTGTGGTTGATGCTATTAAGTTTTATCGGTGAATTGAAGTATATGTCCAGATTGTTATTCATCATTATATCACCTCTGATCATGATCCATATGATGTCTTGTGAGTAGTTCGTTCAGTTCTTGAGGACATGGGAGAAGTCATGCTGTTAGTAGTGGAACTATGTTGAGTAATATTTAATGGTTTGATATTTAATTTGTGGTGTTATTCTTCTAGTGGTGTCGTGTGAACGTCGACTACATGACACTTCACCTTTATGGGCCTAGAGGAATGCATTGTGTATTCGGCTACTAATTGTGGGGTTGCCGGAGTGACAGAAAACTAAACCCCCGTTAGTAAACCGGTGCATGAGGGAGTGTAGGATCTCAGAGTTTAAGGTTGTGGTTAGATTTATCTTAATTACTTCCTTGTAATGCGGATGCTTGCAAGGGGTTTAAACACAAGTATGTATTAGTCCAAGTTAGGGCAGTGCATTAGCATAGGTTCACCCACACAACACTTATCAAAACAATAAAGATTAATCAGCTGTAGGAAGCGAAAGCACTTGACAAAATTCCGTGTGTTCTCAAGAACATTTTGCCATCATAAGTAAGCCAACCAGCTTATCCTTTGCTCTAAAAAGGATTGGGCCACTTGCTGCAATTATTATTACTGTCTTTTATTCACACGCATTTTATTTATCTGCAATATCAAAAACCCCTAAAAACTTGTCTGTTAGTATTTACAGTGATTCCTTGATCAAAACTACTTGTCAAAACCTTCTGCTCCTCGTTGGGTTCGACACTCTTATTTATCGAAAGTTCTACGATACACCCCCTATACTTGTGGGTCATCAACTTGCTCTTCAGAAGGTTTGCATCATATGGCCAAAAATATATGGGAAGCTCACTTGGCAGAACACAAAAGCGAACATTTCATGGCTGTCAAAGCTGAAGGAATCAAGCTTGCCTCTTTTTGTGAGCCAAGTCAGGATGTCCTCTTGCCAGCACCGGCTATATCTGCGTGCATGTCTTTGCGTGCGGAGTAAGCTTGAGGGTCTCCAAGTCAACAGCCGCGTCAGTGAGCTCACCACCACATTCTCCCTGTAAATCTTATAAACCCTTGATTTATATAGGTTCTCCCTTTCACCCAAAAAATAAATAGTTTAGTCGCGGTGGTTGTATTACGGTGATATCAAGGGATATAGGGTAGTATAAAGGGTAGGGGTGTAAACGGATAGGATAATTTCTGCACCGAATCCGTCGCTGATTCCGTTTTAAAGAATCCATATCTAGTTTCAAAGAATCCGACGGATAAGGATATCCGATTCCGAACTGAACACCCAGATACGTTATAGGATATGGTATGTAAAATAGCATCCAAATATGGATTATCCGATAATTAATTATGATTATCCGATGGTTATAATCCGATTTTCTACCGAGATGTCTAAACTAATAGAGCACAATTTGTAGTTAGTGAGTTGTGGAGTTCATCCGTTGAACAACAACTCACGTGCATGGTCATTGTATAGACTATAGAGTACGACTTTTTTTAGGTTATTAAGTTGTTGAGCTATTATTTTTGTTCTACTGATCCGATTAATTTGTTTCTGCCCTGAATCCACTATGTTTCCGTTCCGAATCCGTGATCATATATATCCGATACCGAATCCGAGAAAAAAATGTAGTAAAGGATAGGGTAGAGGTAAAATTTGATTCCTTTACATCCCTAATCAAGGGACATATGGTAAAAAAAACTATTACCCAATGGGATGGCCCGGCTAGTATTTCTAGAAGGCTTTTTTTAGTTTGGTTTTTCTTTTAACTCAGGATTTCTAGTACTAGTTTATCAACCTAAATTTGTCGCCCTTCTCTCTCATCAGGTCTGACAAAATATCAAGGGACATAGGGTTAGGGTTAGGGCCGCGGCTGCTTTGTTAGTTCCCGATCACCATGACCAGTCGCAGCGGCGCGCCAGAGCCGGACGAGACCGTCGCCTTCCCTGATTGGGTGATGCTGGATCGTTTCGGCTGCACCAGCTGCCACGACGGCCATGCCGCTGCTAACGAGGCCGTACGAAACGTGGACACCGCCGCTGCAGTCCACACGTCCAGCGGCCACTCCTGCTACTTTTCCTTCACCCTCGTGGCTCCTCCAAAGGTCTCCTACCTCGATCTCCACTAGCCGGAACGCCCAGCAAATTCCGTGTTCACCTTGCCCGCCTATTCCTATGTCCTGGCCACCGACGACGACCTCGTCCTCCTCCACATCTCCATCGCGAATCGATACAACTGCGGCCCATCTGATCTGTTCGTCTACGTGGTCGGTCCTCCTTCTTATCCCCCCTCGGTGTTGCGGCTACCTCTGCCCACCGAGCCTGACGACGACGACGACTACCGGACTAGGTTCCTGATTCGAAACTTTGGCATAGGCATCCTGTGGCTCGCGCCGGCGGACCAGGACCGCGGCTACATAGTCGCTGAACTCAACGTCTCCGCCAAGAAAAAAAAGGGTCAGCGCCCGCCACCACACGGACAACAACAGCAGCAACGGCAGCAGTGATCGTGATCCCTTGTTTGCCAGACTCTGCGTATTCTCTTCCGAGACAGGAACCTGGAGAATCATCACCAAGCGTGCCCCACAGCCACAGAGGAGCAATGGCGGCCAGTTTCCCACTTGCTGGTGGACCGACGACGTGCTCCCTTTTGACGGCCGCTTCCTGTGCTGGGTCGACTACTTCAAGGGCCTCCTGCTATCCAACTTCTCCAAGATAAACTCCCCGGTGCTCCACTTCGTGCCTTTCCCCGGCAAACAGTACACCGATGACATGATACCGTCCCCAAGGAGCGGCCAGTTCCCAGGGAGGTTCCGGAGCATGGCCGTCAGCCAGGGCAGGATCCGCTTCGTTCACATCGACAATGGCTGGCATGAGAGGGATCACTCGCATAGTTGCAGTGACTGCCATGAGAGGAAACGCAAAAAACTTGGTTACAGGTCCAGGATAACTATTTGGACTCTGATAAACATGATGGATGGTGGTAACCTCAAGTTCGAGTGGGAGGTGCACCGTGTGATCAACCTGGATTGCCTTTGGATGCAAATTGGTTACGAGGATCATGGTTTACCTCGGCGTCTTCTCGAGTTCCCGATCATCGCGGCCTCTGACCCGGACGTCCTCTACTGCGTGCTAAGGGAGGAGGAGTTTGCAGGCAAGACGTGGACGATCATGGTTGACATGAAGTATGCGTATATGCGGTCGTGTGCTCCGTGTATCGATTTTCGTAGTGTGCCCCTACTTCCAAGTGTCTTCCTCAAAAACCTAAAGAGGCCAACAGGAAACTAGCTAGAAGCTCCTGATATACAATATACGGTTTTGCTAATTCTCAATCGACTGAGAATTAGTTTAGTTATCAATCGCATGCTGTCATCAGTTGCAAGTGTACTTGCAACTGATTCGGACCATTTGATTTGCTTCGTGATTCGTGCATCTGTTGCAAGTCAACATGCAACGGGAATTTGATGACGTCATGTGAATGAGAACTAAGTTAATTCTCATTCGCCTGAGTTGCAACTGCTCCAGACCGTTTGATTTGCTTCGTGATTCGTTCTAATCATGAATTGCAACTTGACTTGCAACTGGAATTGATGACGTTATGTGAATGAGAATTAAGATAATTCTCATTTGATGACAATATATGATGTCCGTCTTGGATTACGTAATTAACATGCGGTTGCCCCATTGGATATGGTCCTGGAATAAATATGTTTTTTGCTTATTTATTATCTTACCTATGGTGCAATACATATTATGCTACAGGTTAATTGGGTGCATGATTTTGAAGGATAATTCAACTTTGACTTTGGTTCTCGTTTGATTGCTAGTGTACATTTGAGTTTAATAAAAGCGTTTTGTTTAAATAAAACTTGTGTAGCTTAAGTTTCTGCTCTCTGTATGCTCTTCCGATATGGTGAAATTTTGTTGGATGCCCCCATGGTTTTTCCCTTCTCCTTGGAGGATTTTTCCATGTTAAAATCTTGTGTCCCCTGTATTGATTTTGTTCTTCTTCGTTTTATATTGTGTGTCGCTTATAACAATAGTTCGCTGCTTTCTAAGGTTGCATCGCGCACCTCTAGTGTGGTAGTGTTACACTAATACTATTATTAATAGATGCATGTTCCAATTCCTTAGTCTTTTTTATAGATAAAGAGTATATATTAATATCGCGAAGATACCAATTACACCCAGCCTCTGCAATAACGCATTGCCGTAGCGGCCACATGGATGCACACAGCCCAGAATAAAAAGAAGAATTACAAAAAAGAAAAGTCCCGCTTCAGTGATCTATCCTTGTAGCAGCAGACCTAACACTACCAAAACAGAACCAGAAATCCAGCTTCTCCAAAAGCGATGCCTCCAAGAAGGGAACAGTGCTCAAGCGCCATCGTCGCCCTGATCATAGATCATAGGTTTTCACCCTGAAGAAAGTCCGCACTCTCAAAAACAATGCCTTCAACAAGGCCGTTGCCAGGCACAACCAATTAAGGCCAGACTTTGGGTTTTCACCTGAAAGTTTAGACTCTGAACTTCTCGCGTGTTGTCGCCCCCACTTTCCGTTGCCGCTGCTCCAAGTCACGAAACATCAAGCCAATCTCTCATCGCCACCAGGATTCGAACCACCATTACTAGTTCTCAAATCTTGTCTTCCATGTCATTCTCCGCACACTGACTTCATCATGGAACAGAACATGTTCACGATGGCAACAGACTGCAGAGTTTCGCGACGCTTCCTCTGAAACCAAACGGCCAGATAAAAACATGGCTGCGCGCGACCGAATCCCACCCGATTCGGCAATCTCCAGGCTTGAGTTACCCAATGGAGTTCGCCGGCGGAGCCTTTCGAAACTCGACACTCCGGCCAGATCAATGAAGACATGCATCAAGTAGATCTTCGTCTTTTTTTCGAGGATAGAAACTTTCGATCTCTTTGTGTGTTATAGATCTTCTTTTTTTCGAGAGTACACCAATGGTGTACCTTTATTTTATAGAAGATAGAAAGAAAATTTACAAGAGTTTTGCCAAGTCCAAAAGACCGGCTACACCAGACACACCACTAGCCTCCTTAGCATAGATACATATATAAAAGCTGGAAAAGTTCTCAGCCCCTCATACTGGCCACGTCGCCCGCAATTTACGGCCGTTCGATCGGCGTCATCGGACGGCCAGGAGTCGCCCACGTCGCCCCCGCGCGCGGCACTGTAGCTATCTACAGTGCACGCGATTTTCTTCCAATAGGAAGCCGACGCGTGGCCCGGTCACCAGCCGGTGCACCCGGTCGCAGCCGATCGACCCCCCTGCATGAGTTTTGGCGCAAACTATTAACAAAAAAAACCCGCCAAGGACCTTATTGTAAATTGCACAAACCCCAGGGGCCTCCGTGCAAAAGTGTGCACAGATCCCCCTTCCCCTTTCTCTCCCGCGCGACGTCGGAGCACGCCGTCGCCGCCGACGCGCCACCACGCCGCTCCGGCCCTCCCCGCACGCATCGCAGCCCACGGAGAGATGCGTCGTCGCCACCGCTCCCTCCTCGACGGGTTTCGCCTGCCGGAACGCCGCCGCGCCCGTAGGCGTCCGCCGCGTCCGCACGCCGCCGCGGCCACTCCGGCGACCCAAAAGGGGCGGCGCCGCCACCTACGGCTAGCCCGCGTCCGCGCGCGTCGGATGCGCGCACGCGCGTCCCAGAACGCGATGGCGTGGCCTCGCCGTGCTTCACGCCGTCGCGGCAGTGTGAGCCCTGGCCATTGCTGACGTCACCGCGACGTCAGTGTGGGCCCTACCCGTCAGTTTTTTTTCTTTTCGCAAATAAATTCGGAATATGATAAATTGCTTACATGTGGGCCCTACTAATTTATACAGATTTCCAGAAAATAAATAATGTTACAAATTCACTAACTTTAAAATTATCCACCGGGAAAAAATGAAAAATATATCAAACAAACACAAAAAAAACTCACCACTTATGGCATATGATATAAATTCAAATTTAAATATTTTCAAATTTTAAACGACTTTTAAATGTCACCATTTTACAAAGTAAAAAAATCCAAATCTAAATAACTCCCCAAACTGAACAATTTTTAAAATCTGAACAATTTCAAACCGTAACCTTTTTTTTAATTTCAATGATTTTCAAACCTAAACGATTTTTGAATATATACACTCTCAAATTTGAATTATACCACACATCCGCGACATATAAATTTGCGTACTTTAAAATTTTAAATGCCTTTAAAAACTAGTCATTTTATATACGTGAAAATAATTCAAATCCAAATAACTTTCCAATTTGTCCAATTTTAAAAATCTAGACAATCTTTCACATGTAAACTTTCTTTCAATTTCATTAATTTCCAAATATTCAAAAAAATTAAATGCCCAGATTTTCAAATTTGAATTTTACCCACACACGCGCGGCATTTCCAATAACCTAAACGATTTTTTAATATGTACACTACCAAATTTGAATCATGCCACACATCCGCGACATACAAATTTGCATATTTTAAAATTTTAAATGACTTTCAAACCTAGCCATTTCGTAAACGTGAGAATAATTCAAATCCAAATAACTTTCCAACTTGACCAATTTTAGAAAACTATACAATCTTTTAGACGTAAACTAAATAATTCAAATCCAAATAACTTTCCAACTTGACCAATTTTAAAAAAACTATACAATCTTTTAGACGTAAACTTTCTTCCAATTTCATTAACTTCCAAATATTCAAAAAAATTAAATGCCCAAATTTTCAAATTTCAATTTTACCCACACACGCGCGGTATCGCCGCGCTAAGTTGCCTAGTATGCCTAATCTCACATTGAAATCACCACCCACCCCTCTCCTGGCGATAATCCAGCTACTCACAGATGCTCCCTGCTAAGCCCTCGACACTCCATTGCTGGCTCACATTATTGAACACCCAGGCGTTCCTGTTCTTCCACAGTCTCCATCCGCAAAGCATGACCACAGCATCGAAGTTGCCTCTGGATTTTCTCACAAACCCCTTTCTTACAGCCAGCCACCAATTCTCGAAAGTCGCATTGCCTGTCGGAGCTGCAACCTGTGTATGTTTAAAGTCTGAAAAACCCTGTACCATACTTACCTCGCGAAAACGCATCCCACCAGAGGTGTTCTGCCGTTTCCTCCTGCAGGCAAATCGCACACGGGGTCGTCTGATCCTGGAGGCCATGTCTCCAAGGTGTGCTATAGATCTGAAGGAGTCAATCTTGAGGGTCTCCAAGTCAACCACCACATAAATGAGATCACCACCCTATTTTCTCTGGCCAGGCCACATAAATCCAGCTGCCAGATTAGATGCATATTATAGGATTATAACGTGACCTTCACATACATCAGTTATCCCTGTGACTTTTTGTTTACGAGATTTTCCAAACAAACAAAAAATTGATGAGAATTCTCCTTGTGACTTAGCGTGCAGGTTTTGTGAGCCGTCATGCATGCATCATATCATGAGTTCTGAAGATAATCGTGCTCACACTGTTGTCAAGAGCTAACCAGCCCTGCCTAGACGGCTAATTTGACTTGTGGGAGGGAAGCTCGCCGGCAGAACACCGCACGACAAGCTAAATTTCCATGGACGTCAAAGTTGAAGGAGTCAAAGCTTAAATCAGGTTGCACCTCTGTCTTTTCTTGCTGAGTACTGCTACATCTGCGGCCGAAGGAGTCAAGCTCAAAGGGTCTCCACTCCAAGTCAGCCCGCCAAATGAATGAGATCACCACCTCATTCTCCCTGGCCACATGAATATAATCCGGCTGCCAGATTAGATGCATGTTATGTTGTCTAACCTTGCTTTGGTACACACAAAAAATTGCCACTCTGCGACGACTAAAATGCTCTTTTGTCCTTGGGGCATCGGTATACCAGGGACGGAGCCAGGAATTTGTCATCAGGGGGTCAAATGAAGGCTATAGAACTTGAAGGGGGGCATAGGCTTAAAGTTTAGCAAAATTTGCTGTCAAATCCACATAATACAGGGAGGTATTCAGAAGAAGAAAAATCAGCATGGGGGTGGCCATGGCCCGTGTTAGCCCCCTGCTGGCTCCGTCCCTGGGTATACATCGAAAGATTGACATGGAATATTGAAAAAAATTCTTGGTGTAAATTTTCAAGAAGTCGGCATTGGTCTCAATATTTTGGAAATTAAAAAAATCATTGTTTCTGGTATTTTCTTTTATTATATCGTTTGTTTTACTTTCCGTTCACTTCTTGGGATTTTACTCCAGCATAAGAGATACTCTGGGAGTAGTAGTTGTTGTAGTATGGTTACGATGCTCGAAGAATACTACCTCCAATTCATAATAAGTATCGCAGTTTTAAACCAACTCTGTTTATTTTGAATCAGAGGGAGTAGTAAATTTCCTCTGTTTATTTTTCCTGGTTTCAAATTTTGCCAACGTTCGTTTTGTCAAATGAATTTAACTAAACTCAAAGGATAAGGACATGCTGACTGCCATGTGTACTTATAAATTCTAAATACACGAATCCAGCATGTTAGGCGACGGCATCAGGTTCCAAAGTGCCACCTAATTTGATATTCCCCTATGCTTCGACGAGTTCGTTGAAGAAAAGAAATAATCACAAGTTCGAGGGGCACGATTGTGCTGACTGTTCTTGGCGGCATGAGACGGAGAGGAAAAATCAACACAAGTGTAAAATCATCAGGAGCCAGCATTAGATTTCAGAACCTTCCAAAGTCACCATCAACTCACTGGATTAATATAATAATAAACATAACCAAACAACAGATGAGAAAGGAGAAAGAAAACAAGAGGCCGCGTGGTACTCCCGGTCCAGAGCGGGGGGCGGCCGGCAAATCGCGACGAACCAGGCCAAAGCCACCTCCCGTCCCCGTCGCCGGCCACCACCACCACCCGCCCGCCCGCGCCCTCCACCTCTACAAGAGTCCCCCTCGCCTGCGCCGTGCGGCTGCATCGCTTCTCTCTCGTTGGGGATCTCGCGCGCTCCTGGAACTAGGCGACATCGGGGGAGATATATGGATATGGAGGCGTCGGCCGGGCTGACGGGGTGGCAGGCGGCGGCGCTGTCGGGCGCGGCGGGGTGGGTGTGGGCGGCCTCCTACTTCGACCTCACGCGCCGGGCGCGCGCGCTGGCGCAGCCCTGGGTCACCCACCGCGTGCACGCCGAGACGCCCTCCATCCTCAGCTTCCAGGTCCGTTCCTCTCCGCCAGCCAACCTCAAATTTCGTTTCTTTCCAGCTAATGGATGACCAATTCGAACAAAGCAACGAAAATTCCTGCATTTTGTCCATCTTTTGTTGTACGAGTTGGGAATCGATACACAAGAAAGACATTTGATGTTCGATTTGTTAGTACCTTAGGAGAGATAAGAACTATTGAGCTGAATGGTGATCAAATAATTGGTTCGAATCATGTAGTTCGAGATGAATTCGACTCGAAAAGCATGAAGATATATAGGAAGGTTGCTGCACATATTTACATGGCATTCATATGTTTGCTGTACATATTTACATGTCATCGGTTTCTCAGACCCTACCTGTATTGCTTCTGGTTTATTTATTCATTCATTTATCTTCTGTTGAATCATTGCAGAGGATGCAGCACAGGTTGCTAGACAACTTCTTCTCCGTGCTGTCATGCGTTGTATCCGTCCCTTTCTACACAGGATTCCTCCCCCTTCTCTTCTGGGTATGTCCCATGTCCTGTTGCACATTGGCCACCTCTTGTTTTGCTTCTTTGATTCTGAATTTTTTTCGTCGGTATGGCATGCAGAGTGGACACGGCAAGTTGGCTAGGCAGATGACCCTCCTCATGGCTTTCTCTGATTACCTTGGCAATGTTGTGAAGGTTACCATCTATCTATCATATATGAAATGGGTGGTATTTGATTTACCTAGTTCTCTGTTCGGTTGGTTTAGCTGTTGCCGCTTTGGGTCTTTGTGGATGCAGGATGTAGTGTCAGCTCCTCGGCCATGCTCTCCTCCTGTGAGAAGATTTACAGCCACCCAAGATGAGAAGGAACACGCCCTGGAATATGGACTGCCTTCATCGCACGCTCTCATGACTGTTTGCTTGATGGGGTATACTCCTGTTACACTTATTTATGAAGAATTGGAAGTTGCATTGCTGTATATTTTCGTTGGGTTTTTTCTGGCTAATGCTGGTACGAATGAATGCAGATATATGCTGCATTATGTCTTCTCATATGGACAGTGTGATGGTTTTATGATTACCGCTGGTGTCTCCCTAGCTTTCTTGCAAGTAATGCTAGTTGGCATTGGTGAGTTTTTACTTTCTTCACGTGACATTCGCTTTGAGCTATCGAAAAATACTGATGGTGTGGGTTACTTGAAATTGTTAGCGAGGGTGTACTTGGGCATGCACAGCTTGACGGATGTTATCGCTGGGATCGGTCTTGGCGTTGTGATCCTTGCATTCTGGTTGCTTGTTGATGACCATGTTGATGCCTTTGTTGTCTCTGGGCAGAACGGTATGTCCAGATGTCTCAGCACCACTTTGGTTCTGGTGATAGATAAAATGTGATATTCAAAGTTGAAGAATATTCTCATAGTTTTTCTTTTCTGCAGTTACATTCTTCTGGGCAAGCCTTTCTTTATTGCTGTGCTTTGCATATCCAGAGCCAGAATTCCCAACTCCTAGCTTTGAATTCCACACAGCATTCACCGGGGTTGCTTTCGGCATTGTAAGAACTCTCTGTTTATGACTTATGGTTGCTTAATCCAAAAAAAATATTGCTCTTAAACTTGTGCTAGGATTCTGCTCACATAGAAGATAATTATCTACAACGAGCTTACCTGTGAAAACTGAAATAACTTTTAAGACAAAACAAGACAACATATTGGTTCTTAATGAGAGTTGACTGACTGGGACTTCTCCGGTTTATATTTTAACTTTCTGATAGTATTTCAGCTACCATTCACATTTGAATTGTGATCAACGCCAATAGTCTTCATAGTAAACTGTCTTATGTTTTACCTGAAAGAATCCCTTTGAATGAAGTCTATTTCTAGATCTTTTATCCCACTTATGTGCGTGAATACTGTCTGCATGAAGGAGCTCTAACATTGTTTTCCACACATGGGTCCAGGTCTACGGCGTCCAACAGACCTACCTCCGTTTCCACGGCCCCGACGCTCCCCTCATCTTGAGCCAGCAGCTGCCTCTCCTCGCGTATGTCGGAAGGGTCCTCGTCGGGATCCCGACCATCCTCATCGTGAAATCCTGCAGCAAAGCGCTCTCGAAATGGCTCCTGCCCGTCATGTGCAGCACCCTGGGCATCCCGATTGTCTCGTCCTGCTACGTCCCGGCGCTGAAGGCGCCCAGCAGCAGCCCGGGCAAGTCCTCTGACCCCAGGCAGGCCGGGTACCTCCAGAAGGTCTTCTCGCTCTTCCCGTCGCGCAAGGCGTACGAGGTGGACACCGGCATACGGTTCGTGCAGTACGCTGGCCTCGCATGGTCGGTCGTCGACTTGGTGCCGGTGATATTCACCCATCTGAATTTGTAGCTGAACTTTCGAGATTGGCATTTTGCTTCTTTCTTTGGAGTCGTCCAGCGGAACGGGTGGTTCCTCCTAGCTTTGAGGCTGTAAATCCATTGACCTCTACCTCATTTTTGCTTTGTATGTCTGGCTAGCACGTCCTCCATCCACTGGTGGTGTATCTGTACAGTAGTTTTCCTCAAAGTAGGAACGAGGAAAGCATTGACCTAATTACCTTTTTTCCTGGCAACAGTGACCGACATGTGCAATTGTGCACCATTGGTGCTTTAAACTGAATGCTGAGGCTTTAACTGCAAAGAAGTGATGTTTTCTTTCTTGCCTCTTCATGCTACAGCTGGGTCGATGCTGACATCCACGTTCCCTTTGTATGCGTTCTGTCTTAACTCTAATATCGGGGCGACCTAGCTCCAGGTCTTTTGTGGCTCAGATTTTGGTTGATTCTTCTTGCACTTCATTTTTATTTACTCCTCGTTGAGGAGTCATGGCTATCATTTGAAAAGAAAACATGTATAGAGCGAATATGCTGCAGAAATTGAAAGATGGTGCGGCCTTGTTTTTAAACCGGAAAGGCTGAGGTGAATGTATGAGTGACTTCAGCACCTTTGACTGACTGAGTTCCACTGACTGCCGAAACTTGCCTTGATAACAAGTGTTTGCCAAATGGGGCACGCTTGTACCTAACCGATGTTGGTGAAAGGGAAAGCAACGGAGGAGGAAGCCGTCGACATGCCTTCACTGTCAATCTCGTCAGTTCCAACATTGACCAAGGTAATGACACGTTCTGTGGGGCATGTCGGATGGGTCTCTAGAATCTATATCCTTATATTTGGAAAAAAGACGAAAATAACTACAGTAGTAAAATAAAATTTGTATCATCACCAGCCGCTGGTGGACACGAGAATCATCACAAAAGGCCTCCTAGATCACCGGCAAATATCACTCAAAGGCAGTACACTATACCAAAGAGTCTCATTCTGAATAAGATGTGCTCAAATCACCCAAAAATGTGTTGAGTAATGCAGTTCGTTTCAGAAAAATATGTATTCAAAGGAAATATTAGATGAATATGAATTTTCCTATGAAGACACAAGGATAATAATGTATTTTCTCTCCATATGACAATGGAACAAAAATCACCCTCGTCTCCTATAATTGACTGGAAAGAAGTGAATGCGCAGTTTCTTGTCCTGGACAATCAACGATCATACCCACATCTTTGCATCATAAACAAAATATCCACTAAGTACCAGATCAAACATTTGTCTACACAGATAACACACAAGACCAATGCTCAACATACTACTTCTTCAAAGTATATCTATACGACAAATCAATACGGGTTCAAGAAGACCTAAGGGCTCAACATGGAACCTTACAACAGCTACATTGTTCATCTCTACAACAAGAATCATGAAAAGGAAAATTAGGTGAAATGTCCCAAGGGGTGAAAAATGAATTACAAAGGGAAATAGTTTCCTGTCATAATACAAATGCGGCCTCGATGCTTAAAAGTCACTAGCTGCAGATCATCAAATCAGTTAGAGAGGTGAGCAAAACGAAATCCTTCCAGGCTGTACGTATACACTTGAATCACGATGTGGCAACGCAGCTCGCAATAGCCAAAGGCATCATGGGTGAAAATAAGAAGACGAATAACACACCGGACATTTCAGCAAAAAGGATTATCTGCAGCCAGGAAACTTCAGCTAGCTACCAAACCTTTGGTGCAGAGAGATCGACACCAGTTTCGTCGCATCACAGGAAATAGTCGGGTGTTCTACGGGTTACGTCTGGCTCTCCCCTTCTTGGGGCCGGCTCAAACTGCAGAATGACACATCATAGCCCATAAGATAACCAGGAGGCGTAAACAGATACAGCAACGACAGACAAGCTGGCCATGACAAAACTCAATAAACTGAAGGTCCAAGACAAATGCAGACGTGGATAGGTTTGTGAAACCAGCCAAGCATTAGTAAAACAAACTGTTTAGACTTCCTATGGATTCTCAATTTAAACCATACTAACAATATCAATCCAATACTTATGACTAGTCATCACATCTATCAGAACAGATAAAGAAATGAAAATTATATAATGGTACCTGGATGAAAGTATGCTCCCTGCAATCATCAACTTCCAAGATTGATGCCATGTTTCCGCAGCGGTAGCAATAATTAGGTGCACTAAATATGGTGACAACTTTTTGCTCCTGTTCGATGCAGTAAAGTGTTACCAAATATACGGAAAACAGGCAAAGACAAGGAGCTCAGGAGCAGATACTAACATGAGCCCAGTTGAATCCCTCCATGACCAACTGGTGAGCTCTAGCAATAAGTCTTAAGCTATTGGTATGGTTGAATTGCTCCGATATATCCTGAAACGATAGGAGTCGCGAGGTCAGCGGAAAACAGAGCAGGGAATTGGCTCAATACATTGAGTAAACAATAATTTGTTGTGCGAAGAAGTACCTGTCCGAAGGTATATCCAGCGCCTCGAGGAGAAATACCCCAACCACATCGATCATCTGGATCAGACCACAGAAGATCGCACATGGGCCCTTCATGAGGAACTTCTTGGATACGGTCAAAGTTACGTATGTTATCAAGTGTCTCGATGGATGGTGATAATCCACCATGCAAGCAAAATATTTCTGACTCAACCTATGAAAAGAGTGAAAAGTTTGCATGTCAATTTTACTGGATAAAGTGAAAAAAATAACTTGATATATAGGCCATCCTATTGATGTAAATGATGCAGGAGCGGGTTACACACCAATGCCGTCAAGGGGAAGTAGTCAAACAGATCCGTAAAGGTTTTCCAGACCGTTGCATTTCCGTACCTGCAATACAAATAGAAAAGTGATTCTTGTAATTCAATTCACTAACAAGAACACGAGATGGTCAGCTTTAATTTAGACACGACAAGTGGAACCATAACCTGAGGCATCTTATTTTCCTAATACTAGATTAATTTATCAGAATAAGAATCAAGAGAGGACTTTTTAGAGCAGAACTACCAGATACACTACATACAAAGGAAGACACTTACTTCCTTAAGCACTCGTCGTAGAATCCATAGACTTGAGTGATCTGGAAATTGATTGCCAAAATTATTCAGTTCAATTTTCAGCATATATAAAAATGTAACTGAGATGAAAAGATGTAACAAATCCCTCTAAACTTCATAGAGATGTATTATATGAAAATAGGTACAAGAACCAGTAAGAATCTACAGACCTGTCGGCTTTCATGGTTTCCTCTGAGAATGGTGATCCGCTGAGGATAACGAACTTTTAGAGACACCAAAAGCTGTGTGTTTTCAAGGATTACCATTAGTAACAGGAGCCACTGAAGTAACAAAATATTACAAACTTATATGTGTACATCCAAGAAGCAATTTACTGAGGTACAAATGAACACCACCAATATATTTTTCTGCGGTGCAAGCAAAAAAAGCTACATTAATGCTTGTATAACTCTTACCGTGACAGTTTCGACAGAATAGTAGCCACGATCTACATAATCTCCCATGAACAAGTAATTTGTATCCGGACACTGGTAAAAACAGAGAAGTCGTTAATATATTGAAGATCAGGCTTGTTCTTGATGAGTCAACAAGATGAACAAGAGAAAACAACTTTTACCTTCCCACCAATTCTGAACAATTCTGCAAGATCGTGAAACTGCCCGTGAATATCACCACATATTGTAACAGGACTCTTTACAGGCTGCAAGTATGCCAGAGAAATCACCAAAGTCAAAACAAGAACCAAAAATCTGGGAGGCGAGAGGCACGTAATCAGATGATGGGAGCACTGCATACGCCGCATAGCCATATGATTCACACTCCCTAGGCCTAACAGTCCGTATGGCCCATTAAAACAAATCTAACATATACTGGCTGCCAGACATACACGACAAACGTACATTTTTTCATGAGTTCTGATACTGAAAGCCCACAATTAAGCGAAATAAATTGGCTTTAGGAGTGAACTTCGCTGAAATTTCCAATTACCATTATCATCAAAACGTGTGGTTGGATTCATTGGTTCAATCTTTCGGGCTTTTACTGATCACTATAGTGTGATTGAGAGCCTGGTACAATACCATGCACTACTTGCTTTGTTCCAGAGAAGGTCTTTAGTTTATCTACGAAAGGCACGAGATAGTTGCTCCAATAACTCTTCAGATCTAACACTAGCCCAGCAAATAAATATGTGGTTAAAATATCAAAGATCTAAAGCACACAACTGCTTATGGGCAGTGCAGCTCAGTTCTCCAGGCTTGCAGTCTTGAACTTCTGGAGTTCAACATGTTTTTTAATTCCTTTATGCTATTCCAATTTATTCAGGAAAGTATAGATATGTGTGCACATCACCATAGTGAGTTTTTCTGTCTCTATCTGAAGTTTAATTGCTTGATGCCTGATCTGTGTGTTTTGGGAAATTGCTTACTATAATAGGGTAAAAACAGTGTATTTCTTGCCAAGTACTGTAGCTATTGCTTCTTAGTGTTATTTGAATTTATTTCTAACCTTGAAACTGCTAATATATACGGATTATCGATGAGCTAATGCTTGGCATTTTGAGGTCAGGCTCAAGGGAAATTCGATTCACTATGGAGCATATTGCTATTTAGTCTTCAGGAAGTGCAGATGAGTGCACATCTCCCCGCAAACTTATTTGGACTATTTTCTTTTGATTATATGTTCTCGTCAATTTGGCCAACATATTCAAGCTATTTTAAGCTTCCAGTTAAAAATAAAGTTGGAACTTTGGTGATATGAGCAAGGATCCATTTATCCTTGTCGAACAGTGTGTCACAGGATCCGTTATCTGATAGCTGTGTTACCTCAGGATACATCTTAATTCTCAACAGTAAATATATAGCACCCCTATATTCTAGAGTTCGAAAGACCAGTATTGTTCAATATTCATAATCGCTACAAGTCATAACATATCCTTGTCTTTTCGATTATTTTCTTGGATTCTTAAACAGATAGCCCCAAAATGGTGAGACTAATTATGATGAACAGAACCAGGCTCAGATAAGAGGGACTAGCTCACCCTAGGGAAGCATCCACAGATGAAGCAAAGGCAGACATCTTGAGAGAAGTGAAACAGCATACCTGAACATTGCTCTCCTCCATCAAAATCTCCTTAGCCTTCTCGCACAGCGCTCTAACCTGTACGGTGAACACCGAAAGGTCAGAGCAAATCGACGGTAACCTGTCTAATATTTCTACAACTTTTTATTCCAAGAAAGGTATCTATTTGGCCGGAGGAAGAAATCTAGCCGTACGCCTCCCTAACGATCTCCCTTGCACTGACTCTCCATTTCCCCCCAAAACAACATCAACCAGCTGCCAAAAATCATTCTTTGGGGGTTCAAAATCCAGCGATGAACAAGGATCGTGGATGAATCGGATTGCATCGCTGGTTTCAGGTCATCCAGCATACGAATGTGGCCTTGCGTAAGAAGCAGGACGGGCCAGCCAAGCAACCATTTCAGCGCGACCAATTAACGAACTGGAGCCGTGAGCCCCGATCTCCCCCGGAACCACGGCCAGCGCCCCTCAGGGCCGGAATTCCGCCAGATCTGGCGTGCGCCCACCCCAGAGCGAGAAGAGAGAGAGAGGGGTGGGTGTTACCTCAGCCTCGGGGAGGGGCTTGCACTGCATGAGGCGCTCGATCTGCTCGTCGAGGCCGCCATGGGGGCTGCTCATCGTCGCCGGAGGTCCGTCCGTCCACCCTGGGCAGATCTCGGCGGAGGACCGGGGAAGGAGGGAGGGGGTGGGCAGGGGGCAAAAGGTCTGGAAAGGTGGAAGGGACGGTGGTTATATAATTGCTGTCTGGAATGGATGGATCCTAGTTTAGATATCGGCGAGGCCGAGGACAGCGCTCGTGGACGTGGTGGTGGTGGTGAACTTGGTCCTAGCGCGGAGGAGCCACGGAAGGAAGGTTGCTACACTTGCAATGGCACGATGGATGTCGAGGTGAAGTAGTTCTCGAGTGGTTAAACTGCAGATTTTACGGACAGATCAAGGTGATAAGAGAAATCTTTTGTTACGTGGAAGTCGACATCCAGCGGGAGGACAGTGCAACTTTACGAAATTGATGAAATCTTGTCGAAATTCTTCACTTGTTCATTGTTCTTGGCTTTTTCAATTGTTGATCCCGAAACTCTTATTATGATTGGAGTTGGATCGAGATCTACTCTTTCCATTCGGTGATTTGTGCACATTCAAGATAGTGTGACTTGACGCTTTTTCAATTCTTTTTTCAAAAACTGACTTTGTACTTTTTTTTTTGCGGTATAAAACCAATCTTATTGAGCAATAGGGGTTACAAGTTGTTCAGTTCCAGTTCCGGATGAAAACATTAGGACCAGAACCGAACGTGAATAAAGTTTGATGATCTGTCCTTGCCCAATTAGCAAGACAGTGACTAACCCTAACTTGCCCACGATCTACTTTTACAAAATTACAGAATCTACCAATGCTAGTAAGTCTCTTATTAAAAACAGTATGTAAGTGGGGAGACTGATCTTCAGTAGTATCATGGATTGCCGCCACCAGCTGCGAACAATCCGTGTCTATGATGATTGGGAACTGACTGTGTTGGATTGCTAGCTCCAGACCCTCTGAACATGCCATAAGTTCAGCTTCAAAAGCTTTAGTACATGATGGTAGGTACCTGCATGCCGTGAAAATAACAGTACCCATTTCATCTCGTAGGACCATGCCTGCACTGCTGAACCATCCATGTGATCAAATGAACCATCAATTGTCAGCTTCACCCAGCCCGGTGGTGGCTTCTCCCATGGTTTTACTGGTGGTTTATCTTTCACCGAAGCACACAGAGGAGGCTCACTAGTGCAGAGCATCGGACGCTTGCCTTTCATAATCTGATCAGTAGGAGAGCTCCTAATCTCTCGGAGAGTTTTAATGTAGCTCTCTTGGACCCCACAATAGACGGAAGGGGTTTATCATGAGTGATCTCATTTCTTGCATACCAGATCCTCCATGCTACTAGCAGAGTATTATCAAACATCTGGTTCGGAATTTTAACCAGTAAAGCTCTGAACCAGTCGGTCGGAGCAAGGTGGAAATCATTTTCCGAAGGAACCTGCCAGCAGTCTCACATTGACTCCCACAACTGGTGTGCATGAGGGCATCGAGCTAGTGCGTGCCCAACATCTTCTGCTTTGGCTTGGCAACTGACTTTGTACTTCAGCTATTTTTATTTGTCTACGTGATTAGTATCAACACAAATATTAGAAGAAATATAAACTTGATTGTTAGAGCAACAAGGTATGAAAAGTTAACTTACTACAAGATGTACCAACATTATGCATTGAAAATATATTAGGACTAACACATAGCAATATGACATTTAGAAAGGTAGTGTTAATGTCCACACGAGGCTCACACAATGTTATCTTAGTCATAATATTCTCATGATTTAGCATATCATGGAAGACTATAAAATTATCACGAGAGATTGAGGGTTTTTCATGCGTTAGCTCAACATTCTCTTTCAATACGAATGCTTCACAATAAATAGAGTTAATAACAAGAGGAGAAGGCAACTTGGTAAACTCTTTTTAACATTAAGCTTTAAGTTATGCATAAGAGTAGGTGAGTTTGTTGAGCACACCCTTGATGACCCTAGAGCCATTTTCTAGGTGCTCAAAGCTCTCAAGGAGTTTAGCATGTGCAACTTTAAGATCCTTGTTTTTATTATGAAATCATTAGCTACTACAAGGGATCTATCATGAGTTTCCTTTACCCTAGATAATTCTAGAGCAAACTTTTCTTTAACATATTCCTTGGTGGTTTGTTCTTCTTCAAGATCTTTTTAGATCCGCAATCTTGTTTGCGTACTCCCGACTAAGGCGGTCCGCTTCCTCTTAGTGCTCCTCAATACGTACTTCAAGTCCTCGATGTGTTTCTTACTTCGATAGAAGTAGTCGTGAATCTCTAAGAAGTTAGAACGAGCATTAATATTCTTGTGAAGAGCATAAATGATCATTTCAACCTTCTTCTTTAGAGAATCAACCCTATTATCCTCATCATCACTAAATATATTGGATTTCAAAGTGTGGATTACCTTTAAAGCACTAGCCATAAGGCAAAAGTGGGAACCAAAAGATGATGATGAAGAATTACTTGAAGCACCATTCAAGTCCATATCTTGGTCGGTTGGTCCATGGAGTGTTGGAGTTCCTCTACACTGTTAACCACACAATTATTAGAGGAAATGGAAACATTTTTATCATGGCAACAAGACATAACAAACATGTCATCATGAGATTTAGTCAAGCAATTTTAACATGATATGCATGGACTATCAACACAAACAAGTAAACCATTTTCTGTGCTATATGTGTTAATTCAAAGGCATTGCAATGAGATAGAGATGAAAGATCATCAACAATAAGTTCAATATCATCATGGCAACACTTATCACTACTCACAGTTTCATTACCTTGTGACTTGCCACATGTCAGTGAAGTAGATAAAGTTGAGAGCTCTTCGTGACCGGAGGTGGAGAGAGAACACACAAACCCTGGACACATCATAATTATCTTGAAACTTGTACACAACTCATGCACATCCTCAAAACATAATTATGCTAGGCTCAACCATGTGCACCAACAATTTATGCTAAACAGGATGATGAAAGACACGATGTCGCCTAAAGGGGGGTGAATAGGCGATTAAAATCATACGGTTTAGACCTAAATAAATTCGGAATAAAACTATCGTTATCAAGCACAAAACCTAAACAAGCTACGTTACCTATGTGCACCAACAACTTATGCTAAGCAAGATAAGAAACTACGTGATAGCAATATATATAGCTCAAGCTCGAAGGCTATCACAAAGTAAGTAAGTAGCTCGGGTATAGAAATACCAAGCAATTGAAGACGATGATTTATCCGAAGTGCACTTCCCAATGAAAACTAGTTTCCGTTGGAGTGGTGCGGAGTCACAAAGTGATCCTCGACTAGCCGTAAATGGCACACCATAATCTCTTCGTCCCCCACCAATGTGGAGTGCCAAGAGCCACTATGGGACACTTGAGGTTGGTCACCGAACCCGTACACGGTTGGGGCAATCTCCACAACTTAATTTGAGGCTCCCAACAACTATCGGAGGCTCCCAAAGCCATAGAGATGAACAAGGTTGAGGCACACTCCACAACTTAATTGGAGGCTCCCAACAATATCCCGCGAGCTCCCAAAGCTCCGGAACAACAACGACCGTCTAGGGCACTCCAATTACAAATAGGAGCAAGCTCTAGGGCACTCCAAGTACCCAAGAGTAATAAGCTTCTCAACTTCACTTCCACGAATCACCGTGGAGAACTCAAACCGATGCAACTAATGCAATTGACAAGAACACAAGAAGTGCTCAAATCCTTCACTCTCAAATCCCATCAAAGCATCTAATGCTGTGGGGGGAGAAGAGAGGAACAACAAAAAATCCCTTCAAGATCTAGATCCAAAAGCTTCCCACGCTAAGAGCAGATTTGATTGGTGGAATGGTATATCTAAATCTCCTCTCTCTTTTTCCCCTCTAATTGGAGGCAAGAACCATGCAGGAGTAGAGAGATAGCAAGCTCAAAGAATGTCAACAATGGGGGAAAAACACGAGCTCAAGAGTTTGGACACTTTGGGAAAGAAGCCCCCTTTTGTAGGTCAAAAGAAATCTTCCCATTAGGCAGTTTTCGTGCGAGACCGAAATAGATCCGGATCAATTCTGAATGCCCCTGAACGAAAAATAGCAGAAGCACACACACGAGATACGCAATACCTTTCTTGATTGCGCTCCGCTCGGTGAAGACTCGCATATTTCTCCCCCATACTCCACTATGGGAGAGCCTCTCTTAGGCGCACATATTCACTTGGCCATTATCTCCAAGAGGGTGGCAAGCTTCAATATATGATCCCTACGAGATGCTTCATGGTGCCCCTTGGACGGGCATGGAGCTCGTCGACAACTACTCTCGGTAATTTCTGATTCAAAGCAAGAGATGCCCAAATAGTAAGACCAGTGCACCAAATCATGTGAAACTTAAGAATCAGATATCAAAAGCAGAGCAGTCATGGCGTCATACACTTACAAACATCGATGTCGCAATGGATTTTGTGACGACACGGGTGTAGGTTGCTATGACCTGTTCTGGTGCATGAGCCGGTGCTGGTGTTGCTGCCTGTGCAGAGCCGGTGCTGGTGCTGGTAGCAGTGCCACTACAGGAGCTGGTGCTCGTGCCTCTGAGGATCTCACAGCATGGGTCAAGGCACACCTACGGTAGACGAATGTATTACTAGAACAAGAATTTGCAAAACAGTAACCAGAGGATTTAATGAGTAGAAGTCAAGTTACCAGCCGGTGCTGGTGCTGCTGTTGCTGGTGGCTGTGCTAGTGCTGGTGCCTCTGTAGGAACCCGCCGTGCTCGTGCATGTGAAGGTCACAGCATGGGTCCAAGTTTGAACTTGCACTCCTTAAACTTGATGACGATCACCACCTTGAAATCATCCTCCGTGGGCTATATGAGATCTTCCTTTTGATATACGCCCATGGAAAGATACCTAACCCCACATAGACATACCACACATCGATCAAAGGTTAGTTCACAGAGCTATATTGACACTTTCTTACCATACCACGAGATCACTTGATCTCACTAGGTACATCTTCTAGCTTTATGTGTTGATCAATATCTTGATCACCTTGTATATTTTATTTTATTTTCATTGTGATGATGTCTTGAAGATAAACATGAATGATCACATGATCCTTTTCTTCAAGACATACTTGCAATATGCTCAACTCTCTAATGACCAATCTTCGGATAACCCCTCGAATAACACCTTGGTCATCACATACTCTTCTTCTTGATCATATCAAATATATCCATACAACTCGATGATCTTGATATATGCCAAATACTCCATTATATCATTATCTTCATGCATCAAACTTGAATCCAACATATGGAGTTCAAGCATTGCACATGGACAAACTCTACAAGTATAACTCAATGCAACCATTAGTCCATAGGGATTGTCAACTAATTACCAAAACCACACATGAGGGCGCCATGCTCTATCAATAAACCACTATTAGATAGCAACATAGTTAGCCTCAAACACGAAGGTTATCACAAAGTAAATGCACAAGTAGAGGGCTCGGGTATAGAGATAATCGAGGCACACGACAATGACAATATAATTCCCGAAATACCTTCCACAATGGAAGTACGTCTTCGTTTGGAGAGGTGTGGTGCCATAAAGGCTAACCTTATTCTCCTTTAGCTCTTTCCACAAAGCAAGTAACTCAATGCACTATGAGGTCTTCTTGAAGGCGTTGACCAACAACACCCGCGGTTTAGGGTACGCAATGCACCCAAGAGTAACAAGCTCACAAAATTTCACTTCCACGAATAAACGTGGAAAACTCAAACCGATGCAAGTAATGCAATGGTAATAACACAAGAAGTTCTCACGTTCTTAACTCTCAAATCCCACCAAAGTAACTAATTCTATGGAGAAACAAGAGATGAAGAACAAAGAGGAAATAACAAATGAATCCCAAAACTATATCCAATGGCTTCCCATCACTTTGAAGAGATACTGATTAGTGAAAAGTATCTAGATCGCCTTTCTCCTTTTCCCTAAAAAGGAGCAAGAATAATTAGAGGGATTGAGAGAAATTAAATATTTGGACATCAACAATGGAGGATAGAAACGTGCTCCAGAACATGGAAATCGTTGGGGAAGAAGAACCCTTAATAGGCTCCCAAACCCAACTGTTATGTGCAAATTTTCACGCGCATATCGGAACTTCCGGTGTAAAGACCGCGGATCAGAACTTCTGGTGTAAAGATCGAAACTTCCGGACTTCTCGGCCGACCTGGACGCATTGGACCCACGTGGTGCTCCTCTCTAGACACCCACTGGAAATAAGGCCGAAAATAGGTCACCGACGTTCCAGTGTTAAGTCCAGGATTTCCGGACCCCTGAAAATTGTAGGATACCAAATGAAAACGATCATAACTTGAGCGTCCAAACTCTGCTTTCTATGAAGTTATGCTTGTTTGGAAGCTAATAACAAGATATAGATTCCTACAAAGAAACACCAAATAACAACAAAGTAGGATAATCCAATAGGAAACGTTATACCTCTCTATCAAAAAATAACCCGCAAAACCTCCAATATAAAAAGTGTAACAAGTTTTTATACGAAATCTTTTTGACGAATTTGAGCTTGTATTGAAGATCATGGTAAGCTTCAAAACCTCACATAGATAAATTCCAAATAAGAACCAAAAAATATGATGCCAAAATGTAAAGGTTTGAGCTCGCTATGAACGAATCAGGCTACTCACTTGAGGGCCCCCTTGATAGTACGGTTATATCATATAACGGTCTCCCAACTAACACCATGAGATCGGTGAATTATAAAACATATAAAATGTCATACCTTTGCCTTACGCATATTCCACTTGAGTTGGATGATGAAGATCATGTCCGCCTCAAGTTGAATCACTGTCTTCATTGTGCTTCACACGGTGAAGAAGACTTGAAAATTGCTCCCCATACTCCAGTATGGGAGAGCCTCTCTTATATCCATCTTCACTTGACATATAATTGACATTGACACTCGTACTAGGAGTCGTAGAAGTCGTCGTTGTCTCCTACGTTCAGTAGTTACTACTATTTATCCATGCACTTGGATCCAAAAGATGATAAATAGATGTCACGCCATTGGAAACAATACTATATATAAACCTCATTCAGAAGGGATTTATAGGGGGAATCAGCAGCAAGGCATCCACTGCGCTATTGCTTTGGTCACGAATCATCTATGCCCTCGTCATCGACTCTTCATCGATACCTTTCTAATCCAAAACCCTATGAGGGATTCATACGTGTTTTGTTTTAATCATTCATCCACAATGCTTATGAACACCTCGACGATGTCTTGTTCCCCCATGTGTAAACAATTTCCATAGTTCCCGGGGATATAGAGAAACCCTAGTATTGTATGGACTTAATTCAATAGTATATTTGATCTATGTCCTCCAGATGTGGTAATGTTTTTCAGGATATTGTGTGAACATCGACTACATCATATTTTCTTTAGCGGATATGAAGGATATTTATTACCCTTGAGAGGCGGAGTTTATAGGTACATCGTGACATAACCTACCTCTCTCCCTGGCCAACCATTTGTAAGGAATAACGCACACCCATGTACTCACTAGAAGAAAAGTCACCTTCTACCACGACTTGTTTTTGTGGTAGAAAGGTCTTTTTCATCACCAAACGATTTTTACAACGAAAAACAAAGATTTATCTACCACGATTCACTAAAAATATGGGATAGATGTCTTCACATCAACCATGGAATAAAACCGCATGGTAGATGCACAGAACGGTCACATGGCAAAGGCCATTAAGTTCACTGTTACATAGTAATAACTCGTGGTAGATAATAGACCCATTGACGACATGTTCAAAGTAAGCGGGCCGACCCTTTAAGTAAAGTGGGCTAACCCATCTTACATGACGAAAAGGTACCCGTCAACAAAATGTTATGCCTCAGAACTGTTCTAGACATCATAAGGTCAGGTAAATCTTTCGTAGTACTAGGCTACTGCCAGTAGATTATCTATGGGAACTAAATTTATTTGTATTATTGGGTAATTCCTTCGCGGTTCAAAACCATAGAAGTAAATGATTCATGAAAATAATTTGTTATTTTTAGTTCACAACTCCAAACTAGCTTTATGCAAAAGAAGCATCAAAGCCAAAGTTAAGTTAGACCCCTTATGCGTGTATTGCCTTTTTGTTACCTTCATTTAGTATAAATTGCGAGTACATTCAGTGTACCTATCTGTCACATATCATGTTGTAGACTTGGACAATAAATATGAGACGAAGTTCTATACACGACACTTCATTTGGAGTTGTGGACCCTTTTATCTTCTATTTTGTAATCTTTTCCAATGTGATATAACAATTACTCTGGAGATCAGACGTTGTAACCATGGGGGCAAGATGTCACTATAACAACAAGTAATACTCCGACGTATCAAAGACAAAAAAGAGACCTTAACACATGTGTCGTTTCAGAAGTCTTAACTGATCAATGGAATGTAGCTTCAGGAATTTGCACACCATGGAATCAATTGGCCATACAAAATGTCCAGAACTAGAATCCCTGAATTGTTCTCTTAAAATCATCATACAATAAACATATCTTGAATCATTAGCATCAGCGGAACACATAGTATTGGCGAAATTTCCTTTCTAAGTAGATCCTTAACGAATTCCTTTTTTTAGTCCAAAAGAAAATTTCATTTTTCCTAAAAAAAAGCAAAAGAAAAAGTCTTTTCACGCAAGCCACAACACGAGTGGTAGATTTCACGACGGGGCCCATATCGCGGCAGCAGAATCCAGCCCGGACCCGGCAGGGCCACCGTCACGCACAGACACGCACGCGACGCGGGCCCGTGGCGTCGCGGGCCGGCCAAGTCAGAAAAGGGCAGTCCGCAGATATTTTGGGTGCCCTCCTTCTCTACCCTAGACTTCCTCCTTCCGGCATCCGCAGCTTTCGTTGCTTTCCCGTTTGTTCTTCCTTCCTCTCCTCTCCTCCGATCTCCCACCGCTTCTCTAGGGTTTCTCCGCGACGCCCACCAACCCACCCCCGACTCGAATCCTCGCCTCCTCCCCCTCGCTCGCGCAGGTGAGCACCCCGATTCCCCTCGCCTCCCCCACCCCGCCGCCGATCTGGGCGGCGCGCTCGATTCGCTCGATCCAGTCCGCGCCCTTCGAATTCTCGCCTCTCCAGTGTTTATCTGCGAGCGTGTCTGATGCGCTAGTGCTGCTCGTTGTTTTTTCGGGTTTTCAGTTGCTGCCTCGGTAGAATCGTTAGATTTCCTAGGTTATTTCCTGTTTGCGAGTAGCGGCGGATTTTGGTTTATTTACTGGATAGCGTTTCCCTCGCCAGGGTTTAGTCTGAGATTCCGCTGCTGAATCCTAGTGCCGTTGGTTTCCTCCCTCCCTATGGCGCTCGATCCAGAAGCTTAGTCGGATCTCCCCCATGCATGCTGCCTTTTCTCCTCGGATATAAGGTTCCGGTGGCAATTTCGTGCGGTTGATGCTATTTGGGCATGCTAATCGGCTGTTTTCCTGGTTTCTGTTCTGTATTTAGTCGAGATCTGCTGCTACACATGTTAGTGTGGATGCTCTGGTTCGTCTACGTGAGTAGATCTAATGTGCGACAGTGCAGCTTGTGCTGGTGTAGTATCGATTCGGGGACATGCTGGTTTTTTTTGCTGCCGAGTGGCACACATTGTAAATTCGATCCGGTTCTGCTTTGGGCTAGGTTTGTTGTAGTATCCGGTCCTCTTCTAAAGGAAAATCTGAGTAGTTTTCAAACGCAGGGCCAAACATGTAATTGAACGACAAACGTTTAGCTTGAATTGCACTCATATGATGTTCATATTTAGGATTTGACCTGCATTGTATGTGCTGATGGAAATAACAGCCTATCCGATAAAACGATTTAGTCACTTAGTTTAATCCTCTGTGGGTATCAAAGCGTGGTTAGGATTAGACTTATGTTGCTTTGCAAGTTAACGGTGTTTGCAAATTGTAAATTCGAACTGACATTCTCATTTATAAGCAATTCTCGTTTAGGTTTTATGTTTTTAACTGCTTTGATATGTATTGTGATTCACAATTATTTGTACTGATTTGGAATGTATTTTTGAATTAACAGGTTTTAGCGATCAGCAGTAGCATCTTCATCAAAGGTTTTGTGCAAAATTATGCGATCTTCATGGGCTGATTCAGTTGCGAACGCCGAGGAATCGGCGGCCGCGACTGGTGCTGCTCCCGCTCCTGTTGCCAACCACCAGAACTCGCGCCCCACTCGCAGCTCTTACGTTCCGCCACACCTCCGTGGCCGCTCACCAGATAGCCTAGCGCCAGCTCCAGCACCAGCTGGCGTACAGCCCTCAGGTGCTGTGCAGCCTTCTGGTGGTTACGCAGCCGCTGTTGGTGGCTCACGGTGGGCTGCCCCTCCTGGTGGCGTTAGCAGTGGTGTAGGTGTGACCCGCCCGATTGGTGGTGTTGGTGGACGTGGTGGTGGTTGGAACTCCCGCTCTAGTTTTGGGGACCGGAGGGACCGTGAACCAAACCCTTTTGGTGACAGTGAGCCGGTCGTCGCCCCTACGCAGGCGGAGGTTGACTTCGAGAGTCAGGCCAACACTGGCATCAACTTTGATGCCTACGAGGACATTCCTGTGGAGACAAGTGGCCATGATGTGCCTCCACCGGTTAACACCTTTGCAGAGATTGATTTGGGTGATGCTCTGAATGAGAACATACGTAGGTGCAAGTATGTGAAGCCTACACCAGTACAGCGTCATGCAATTCCCATTGTCATTGGAGGGAGGGATCTTATGGCCTGTGCCCAGACTGGGTCAGGGAAGACGGCTGCCTTCTGTTTTCCAATCATTAGTGGGATCATGAAGTCAAGGCCACCACAGAGGCCAAGAAACTCCAGGACTGCATGTCCTCTCGCGCTGATATTATCTCCTACACGTGAGCTATCAGTCCAAGTAGGTCACCGCTCTGATTTTATTTGGGACGTTTATTTTGTTTTGGTTTCCTATATTTATACCTCCTGTGCCTCAGATTCATGAAGAAGCAAAGAAATTTGCATACCAGACTGGTGTTAGGGCTTGTGTTGCATATGGTGGAGCGCCAATACATCAGCAGGTACCTTTTAGTGTTACAATTTTCTTTTGCAGTTTTGCTATGATTTTACTAATTACATTAATGGTCTTTTATTTCTGGTGTATCTCATTATGTTTGATGTGCTGGTTGCGCTTATTTGCTGTACCAAAGTCATGTCATACTTTTTTTGTGATGATGATACAAATATACGTACGTACATACATGTTTGTCTCTGGGTACTAGAATTCAGAGCAATGCATAATTTGTAAACATGGGTGGTTCTAGATTAGTAGATTGTTATGCCGATGAGTAGAAAAATTAACAAGTGTTCTTTTATGGTGCTTCAATGTGTGGGCGAGCAATGTGCGGGCTGCAGAGGCAAATTATTCATTATCGATTGTATGCAGAATTTTCTATGGCATGTAACTTGCTATATAACTGTGCTTGATTTTATGTAAAAAAAAGTTGATGTCGACGTTATTGGTATATGTTGGTCTTTGAACATGGTTAGCATTTTATGCTTTGTTTTTAACTGTGTTCACATGTACTAAGCTTAGGTAAGCTCTCATATCATAAATTGCCATGGGAGAAACTCTTATTGAATAATTTTATCAGCTTAAAACTTATTTGAGATGCAATTGCCTGTTTTATGTGTTCACTACTTACCAGATGATTGTTGGCCGTATCTTATGTGTATTGGACAGTAACTCTTGCAGAATGACATTTACTCCTGCTTTTTGACCATTTGTTTTTGTGTTTCTTTAGTTGAGAGAATTGGAAAGAGGTGTTGATATACTTGTGGCAACTCCTGGCCGGTTGATGGATCTGCTGGAGAGGGCTAGGGTATCACTGCAAATGGTGAATTACTTAGCTCTTGATGAAGCTGACCGGATGCTCGATATGGGGTTTGAGCCACAGATACGTAAAATTGTTGAGCAGATGGACATGCCCCCTCGTGGTGTGAGACAGACAATGCTGTTTAGTGCTACTTTTCCAAAAGAGATACAGGTTTGGGCTCCTCAGCTTTCTTCTGTAATTATATGTTTTATGCTGAAGTATCATCAGCTTGTGTCATCGCGGTATTTCGTCAGTCTAGCAATCTAGTGGAGGTAGAAATTTTCATATGCAATCTCCGTTGCTGTCAACCTGGGTGCTATAATTGCCATTTCTCATAGTACAGTATTTCAAGTTATACTTCCATTATACTGATCAATATGGTAGGCGAATTACAGGCATGAACATTTGTGCTTACCAGTTGCATTTAAAGGTGAATAGCAATAAGAGTCCTGTATTCAAATTTTTTGGAAACTGTAAACTTCGATTTATACTGTTTTTATCAGTCTGCATTCAAAGGTGAATAGTATTAATAGGAATTATTTATGTTAGCACTGTCAAATCTATTGCTGCACATTGTATGATAATATTATGACATTCATTTGCTTGGTTTTGTAACCTCAGATGGCAGGAGAAATATTGTCTGTTTGGTTGTTTTTGTATCATGTCATCTCTACTGTTTTCTTAGTTGTGTTTTTTTTTCTGCAGCGCCTGGCTTCAGATTTTCTTGCGGACTACATCTTCCTTGCTGTTGGAAGAGTTGGTTCCAGTACCGATTTGATTGCTCAAAGGGTAGAGTTTGTCCTTGAAGCGGATAAAAGAAGTTACCTCATGGACCTTATTCATGCACAGAAAGCTAATGCCGTTCCTGGGAAGGTGACCTACATTATTTTGATGCTATTAGTTCATGTACTTTCTTTTACTAGAATAAGGCTTTGTTTGTTACTGCAATGGATTACTATGGTAACTTCTTCTTTTGTAAGCAACAAAATGTGAAGTATTTTTTTTTGCACTCTAGGACATATTGCAATTAATGTTAGAGGAAAATTGTAGGCTAACAGCATCTACTAATGTGATTTACCGAACATATAATAATAGATTTCTTGCAAATTTCTTCTTGACTCCACTTTAAAAGCCGAGAAAGCTGTACTGCAACTCCGAGCTAAGCGGATATTGGTGTCATAATTCATGCAACTATTGTTTAGTTCAAAGCCTCAGCTAATTCTGAACTTGATGTTGTACTTCATCCAAATATATTGTTCCGTCAACCTTTGCTTTCCTGTTGTCTGCAGCAATCTCTTACCTTGGTTTTTGTGGAGACAAAGAGGGGAGCTGATGCTCTGGAGAACTGGCTGTATACAAATGGGTTCCCTGCTACAAGTATTCATGGAGATCGTACACAGCAGGTACTTTCATAGCTGTCCCTACCTGCTTACATTATAGGGGAAGTCAGTCTGTGTAATCTATAATTTGAAAGGGAAGTAATTACACGATAACATGTTTGTACGATTCTAACCAACAAGCGATGATATGTCCTTTTTAAAATAATGAGTGTTATTGGTATCACCATCTAAATATCTGATTGCTTTCACATGATATCTCTTTAATTTTTACTCGTCCAGACTGAGCATGTTCTTGGATTGTCTTTGTGCCTCATACTATATGTATTTCTACGTTGTATGGGTTTTAATTGAATATTACAACTTTTCTTTGTGCTTGCTTGGTCTTATTCAGGAAAGAGAATATGCGTTGAGATCCTTCAAGAGTGGAGCAACTCCCATACTTGTTGCAACTGATGTAGCTGCGCGTGGACTTGACATACCAGATGTTGCCCACGTCATCAATTTTGACCTACCAAATGACATAGATGACTATGTTCACCGCATTGGGAGAACTGGGCGAGCTGGGAAGTCTGGTGTGGCAACTGCATTTTTCAACGAGGGCAACATGTCAATCGCCAGGTCATTATGTGAACTGATGCAAGAAGCTAATCAGGAGGTTCCTCAGTGGCTTGAGCGTTATGGTGCTCGTGCATCGTTTGGTGGTGGTGGGGGCAGAAACCGCAGATCAGGTGGGGGTGGTGGTGCTCGATTTGGTGGCCGTGACTTCCGTCGGGACTCCAGGGGTGGTGGTGGTGGTGGTGGAGGTTATGGAGGCGGTGGTGGTGGATACGGTGGTGGCGGCGGTGGAGGCTACGGTGGTGGCGCATCTAGTTCCTGGGACTGATAGCAGCATCTCCTGGCTACCTTGAGAATTGAAGTGAAATGGGCGTATTCTATTGACTTAGCTGAAAACAGATATTGGGATGATTTGTAGTCACCGTGGGTGGTGGGTTCTGTTGCTGGAAAATGCCCCCATTTACCTTATTTGTGGCTGGTTGTGCCACTGCACTCTGTGTTTCCTGCGTACCTGGTTATTTTGTTACTGGCATTGAAGTCCGGGTGGGCTGATTTTCTTTGTTTCGTTACTGGTTCTTGCTGTAGTTCTGGATGATGCTATTTGTTGGGTGGTTGGGGCTCATTGTTGCGCTTCTAGATACTTCTATGTTAGCAATAGCGATGATTTTTTTTTGGATATTTTATGCTTTAAATTGTTTTCCCAAGTTAGCACCTTGTCTTAAATTGGTAACATAACGTTATGTTATATTTGCAATATTGTGATAATTATGTTAGCAGATTGCATGACATAACATATTTCGAGTGTTTCCTTGTGTTCTAATAAAAGCATCTTCATGGGCAATTTGACATTTTGTAGTGTTACCATTTTTCTTAAAAGAAGCCTACGCAGCCTCCCTGGATTTTAGTTAAAGCACCTTCTTGGGCAAATGTATTTTCCCTACACATAATTTGATCGTATTATTCCGCTCTGAACAACGCATACCTGGCATTCCACTCTGAACTAAGCATATTCGGCACAGTAGCAATTTCAGAGAACTCCAAACTACCACGGCCGAGAACAACAAGCATAAGAGCTAAACTCAAACGAGATGACCTCCACTAGCCATGGCCCATAGCTTTGCTACCTCCATGATTTCTCTTATGAGCTATTGTAGGGGTTTGAAAATCTTCTTAAAAAAAAGGAGAATATTTCTTTCCAAATCGACCAAATGGTTAATATGATACAGAGCTGAACTTCATGTCTAAAACTTGGATGCTCGCCGTAGTCAACTGCGACCATGAACTTAGTCAGAAATTTTAGGTTGGCATGTAGAGATGTGATGTATAATTCTAGTGGCAATTTTCAAAAGAGGTAAATTGTAGTGGTTTTTCTCGGCAAAATTGCAGTGGCATTTATCTAACAAAACCTTTATTAAGAGCATCACTCGAGGTGGCTCCTAAAACTTTTGCAAACGACATACTCGAACAACAATTGAAATACAATGACACAAGTTTAGATAACGGAGCAACATAGTTCAAACAATAATTTGAATACCATGACAATTGTTGAAACAATAATTACGGAATGACATAGTTCTGAATATGATCTCAAATGCGCTACAATTATCGATTCGCGTCTTGTCAATACAACTATATTTGATTTTTGAATCATCCAAATCCGATTTTTTGTGTGGATACAACAAACTTTGATTTTTATCAGGTTCAACCAAATAAAACCACATCTACTGAACATCTGGAGGACGCATCCTTGGCTCCGGCCGGGGACAGACGAGCACCAATAGCAGCCATCGTCTCTGTAGCGTCTCAGGTGCTCTACTAGATCATCTATGTATTTCTCTTGCCGCCCTTGATCCGCAAGTTTCTCTTGCAGCTTTTTGGCGTTGCTCATAAACACATTCCTTTTGTCGTCCACCATGACACATCGCACCGCCGTTGCAACACCGTTCCTATCAAACGAGATGACAGACTTTTGCCCCAGTGCAAGCTCGTGGAGGTTCTTGACAGTCAATGGAGTCTCGCTCCCTAGCGCCACATAGATGACAGACTTTGGAGCCATGACAAGACATTGGGATGAAGGTCGCTCTTGTCATCGGCAAGGTCACATGGCGGTAGCAGTATCCCTACAGGGATGGATGGCTTCTGAAAGAGGTCGGTGAGGAGGGAAAACATCCCTGGCTCGATCTCGTGGCAACTACGGTAGAAGGCGAAACGGCACCGCTCGTTGGCCTGCCAAGAGCGTTCAATGTCGGAAACACCGGACGCGTTGGGCTGGAAAGAGCCGGCGATCCACCCGGCCTCATGGCGGCGGTAGGCGGCGGTGGAAGGGAAGGGATACCACTCGGGCACGACGATGAAGTCCTCCAACGCCGTGCGTGGGTGCGCGGCGTTCGCCCGACGCGACCCCATAAAGGCGAGCAGGCTGGCTCTAGGCCTAGTTAGGAGGTGCGACCGCATAGGACGACCCGGAATGTGGCGCATGGTACCTGCAATTGTCGTTCGTATACCTTATGAATGCGCAGAAGAAGAACAATAGTACGTGCAACTGCCTCTGATGTGATGCGCATCGTAGATATATGATGCATTTTCTTACAAGAGTATGTGATAGTTGGCTGATTTAATCAAGAACAGAAAATGTATTTATAATTCATCAACTATTGGCCAAGTGTAGATCGATCTGATGTTTCAACTCTTAACTCCATGTAATTTTGCTACCTTATCTCATATCTCAAGTGCAGTTTTTGATGAAACTCCACGAAACAGGCTTGCGCCCCGCTATATTAATATAGCAACCAAGCGCTTAGGCAGGCTTGCGCCTCGCCGGCCCGTTCGCCGCGTTTCTCGCAGGCGTGAGGAAGCCCGACTGGATCGTGCACGACTTTTGCTACCACTGGATCCCGCCAAGCGCCGACGATCACAAGGTTCTTGATGAAACTGAAAGTTGCACTTTAATCAACTCGGACGTAAAACATAAACCGTCGTCGACAAGGCTCCTGCCTGCGCATGCACGCACCTTGTGATCGTCGGCGATTGGCGTGATCCAGTGGTAGCAAAAGTCGTGCACGATCCAGTCGGGCTTCCTCACGTCAGCGAGGAACGGGCCGGCGAGGCCGTCCATGGCCTTCTTCAGGAGGCCGCCCTTCCCGGGTGGCACGTCCGCTGTGCACTCGGCGCCCTCCGGCAGCCCGTCCACGGTGGGCAGCGGCAGCGGCACGAACCGGAGACGAGCGGACAGGCCCGGCGGCACGGGCGGGAGCCTGGCGAGGTTGCGCGGCGTGGAGAGAGTTTGATAGCGTAAAACTACCACTTTTGTAGCCAAATTTATTGATTGGTACCAGTGTGCTCCTCAATCTCATTTTGGTACCACATTTTGCCCAGGTTTTCTCATTTCGTTCAAATGACGCTCTGATTCAATTTAGACAGCCGTTCTGACAGGGCGGCTCCACCTGTAGGATGATATGACAAGTAGGCCCCACTTGGCAGTCTAATTAAAAATTAAAAAACTCAATTTGGTGAGGTGGAAGTTGGGTCCCACTTGTCAGTTTAATAAAAAAATAAAAATATAAAAAATATCTAAAAAAAAGAAAAGTCAACCAGGATGCCCGCTCTCGTCGAGCTCCTGGCCGTCGCGGTCCAGCGCCGCCGCGCGCCCGGCCGTCCGCCACCGCTCGCCCGGCCGTGCGCCGCCGCGCTCCCGGTCGTCGAGCTCCCCTCGGTGCCGCGGTCGGCGAGGTCGGCGGGGGCGCGGCCGATGCCGGCAGTGAGTGGCGGCCAGCGTCGCGAGGGTGGTCGGCGAGGTTGGCAGGGGCGCGGCCGATGCCCGTTAGCTCAGACTCGTCGACATGACGCTTATCCTAAAAGGAATCGGGAGCTAGGGGCCTGTAGCGTCGACGCCGCTCCTGTCTTCTCCGAGTCCGGTGACCGGCTGCCACCGTCGATCTCATCCTATGGCCAACCCCCACGCACGCAGGTCATATCCTTACCATCCCCCGATCCTCGTTGCTTTCAGGCGCGTCTCCACGCTCGCATCCGCGCTTACCACGACCGGCGGCGGCAATGGCGCGCGGTGGGTGCCGTCACGTACACCATTGACGTGCATCGCGTCACCGCTGTGCTCCACCGCTCCCCGGCCACCGCGCGCACGGAGGTGCACCAAAGGCATCCGTGCACCAAAGGCATCACCGTGCTAGTGCTGCAGTTCGCCAGTTCTTCCAGCAGGCATCAGGGATCGACTCAGTGGTGCTGTACGGCCCGCGCGTGCTCGCCATGGCCGGCGTCACCTCCAACACCCTCCTCCTGGGCTTGAAGCGCGCGCTATGCCGCCGCCTCGCCGGCCGTGAGCCATCGACCTCGCCTGGCCGGCTGTGATCCGCTTGCCGGAGCTCAGGTGTGCCGTCGTCGCAGCTCGTAGGTTTATTTCCCTGTGCATCCTGGTCAACGGGTGTGAGAGAGGAGAAAAAATTCAGATTTTTTTATCTTCTCTGTTTTTATTTTTATTTTTTATTGAACTGACAAGTGGGACCCACTATCAGATTAAGTGTTAATTCTCCGATAGGTGGGCCCGTGCTGTCAGAATGGCTGTCAATTTCTTATCAGACTGCAATTTGGGTTTTTTGAGAAATTCTGAGCAAAATGTGGTATGAAAATGCGATTTTGGAGTCGACTGGTACCAATCAGTAAATTTGGCTACAAAAGTGATAGTTTTACGCTATTAACTCGCGCGGAGACGAACGAGACGGCGTGGCCCCTGGCGGCCAGGCGCTTGGCTAGCTCGAGGTACGGGAGCATGTGACCGAATGCCAGCCACGGGAACATCACCACCTCCAGCTCGCCACGGACGGCAGCTTCGGTAACGACGAGGTCGGCCATGGATCCAGCTGGGGGGCGATATATAATCTAGACTAGGAACTAGGTAGGGGTGTGTAGGTATTCTCAAAGCCTGAGAATATGCGGTGAGTTCCTTCCTCGTGGCCATGACAATATACCAGATGTTACCCACGTCAGCAAATTTGACATACGAAATCGAAATGATAAGATGACTATGTCCACCGCGTTGGGAGGAACTGGACGAGCTGGGAAGTCTGGTGTGGCAACTGCATTTTCCAACGAGCGCAATGTGTCAACTGCCTGGGCAGCCCATTTATGTGAACTGATGCAAGAAGCTAACCATGAAGTTCCTCGGTGGCTAGAGTTTATAGTTTTTTGCAACTCGGTGGCTAGAGTGTTATGCTGCCGGTCAGGGGTCGAGCTAGAAAAAACTTACCCCGGTGGTTTACAACTTTATCACAAACTTTATATACTCCTTCCGTTCCAAATTATAAGATGTTTTAGATATTTAATAAAGATTAAATACAAACTGAAATAAATGAATCTACACACTAAAACGCTTCTAGAGTCAGAAAAAAGTTAAAACTTCTTATATTTCGAAATGGCGGAAGTACATAACTTCAACGAAGCAAATAACTCGACACAGAAAACATGCACATTATACAGTTGTGTGGTTATTATTGTACAATGTTAACTACATTTTTTCTGTGTCGAGTCGTCTAATGTGCATGTTTTCTGGTGGTGAACATCATATATTTTTCCTTTCTTTGTGTTATTATTATGCAGTGTTAACTACTTTTTTTTTGTACTCTTCAATTATATGGGATGTAGTTTTCCTGCGTGTCATCATCATCGGACAAAGGGCATATATATAATTTCAATTTCATCATATGTCCTTAAAGGGACAATTTTGACACGTGTTAGCAGATATATTACTCGACACGGAAAACATGCATATTATACAATAACAAATAGCTGGCGGCTGAATTCTTGCCAAAGAAAGGGCGTGAAGGACGTGAGATCAAAACTCAGTATCCCAATCTTTGTTGTAAAGGAAGGCGTCTAGCTTGCTAAGGGTTGGGTCCTCACGCTCGTTGCTCCGCGTAAGAATGTCTGCTTCTCCTTGCGAGTGATCCGGTCTATGTTTCTGGACTGAGAGCAAGGACAATAGTATAGCCGGCTGTTTGTTATAAGATGGTGCCATGTCATATATAGCCAACCTAATAGCCAACTTTATTTATAGTTGACCCACCTTTCACTCTCACAAAGTGCCTATGAGCACGTGCTATAGCTGGCTCTTGCATGAGGGCCGCTTCCACTCTCTCTCCTATTTTCTCTCCTCCATGTAAGCACAAATATAATATTTAAATCTTTACAGCCTGCTGACTGGATCTTATTGTCCTTTTTTGAAACGGAAGAATCTTGGTCTTGTAGGGCGGAATCACCCGCAAGGAGAAAAGGACATTGATCGGATAATGAAGGATGTGTGATCCAAACTCAAGGTCCCAATATTTGTTGCAAAAGAAGGCACCTAGATTGCTAAGGGTTGGGTCCTCACACTCATTGATTCATGTGAATTTTCTTTTTGGAAGATGTATCTCTTTTAGTCCGTAAAAATTCAGGGCACTGCAGAAGCAAACCTTAGGCTACTGGTTGGAGTTCATGCGGTTTTTGTCTCGGGCACGATAGATTTAGTTAAAGTCTCCGGTGACAATCATTTGATTCCGGGGGCTGGCTTTTAATTTTTAAGCTCTTAGAAGAAGGTGTCCTTGAGGTTCATGTTTGTGGGGCCATAGAGCGTGGTTAATTTGAAGGTGGTGTTTGAGTGAAGCACTCGAACCATAGCAGAAATGAAAGAGTCCAATGTGAATGTTCGTCATGTCAACAACACTTTCATCCTAAAGTAGGAGTATCCCAGCCGTAGACCCATCAACGGGTCGTTGGGCAAATGTTTTGAGGAGTAACCACCCAGAAAAGATGCCGTGGCGGCGTCCACATCATCTAATTTACACTCATGTATGCAAACAATGTCAATTGTCTCGTGGACGATGATTTGACGGTCATCCCCATTGACACCTCTAGTGTTCCAACTGAAAACGCTAATGGTGTTGATGGCGTCTGTCATTGGGGAACAAGAACAAGCACGAGAGAGCACACAACATAGTTTCCAGGTAGCAACAGGAGCAGAGGCAACACAAGCAGGATTACAACAACGATTTGGTTCAGACAAAGTAGTAGACATGAACAACAAGCTGCGAACAGGTTTAATGTGATATACACTACTAAGAATTTTTACATTGACTCAAATTCATATTCAAGTTGTGAAAATAGTAATGTCATAATTTAGATTTAACTAGCAGAGTGCCCGTGCGTTGCTACGGATGTTAAAGAAACAAACGATTGATAAATCTTTTTTCTTGGTCCCTCCATCTTTACTGTACACTTACACGTGCTGTGTTTGTATGAATCTCAAATAGATATGTCGTGATTGGTAGAGGTAATTCACTATGTTATCATTGATCTTAAAATCGTATATTAAACTCGTATATTACAATCGGCAGAACACAAATTATCACCTTTCCGGAAACCTCGCCCTCGTCTTTGTTTCCTCCAGCTCCACCATAAGTCTGTTACATCTCGTAGATGATATATCCTCTTCCTCCTTCCTTCTTGGGCGTTAGCTTTGATCTTTCCAACTCCAACATGAGTTATATTGCCTTCAATCACCCTGAACTTCGCCGCAATGCTCTGTTGCGGCTGCTTGTTTCTTAAGTTATTGGGCCACCAGTTGAAACACAAGATAGAAAGCACAATGATAAAAATCACATCGAGTTAAGAAAAGGGACACATCGCGCTTGTTTGCAGTCTCAGTTTTCATTACGCTAGAACTTGTATATAACTTATCAAGAGCTTGAATTTTGGCTGATAAATAATTATTTATAAACAGACTAAGAAATAATCACTCTTAAACATAATTATCCCTTGCAATAATTATCTATCAAGGTTAGAAATTATCACAGCACTATTAGGAAAAGAATGTGAGCAGCATCGAGTTCATAGCTCCTGAATTGTCAATTCGGAAGACAAGATACACCCCCCCCCCCCCCCTTTGCATCAAAATAAAACCTTTGGCATAGGCAGGTGAAATCCTCACATGCTCATTTGGCAAGCGGACTTACGAGTCAGGTTCCTTTGAGAGCAGAGCACCAAAGTATATTTGCTATTTTGTTCAGGATGATATCAACATGTATTTCTCTCACAAGGAACAAATGCAACATATACAGAATTACTTTACCTTCATCACCATTTTTCTGTTCTCAGTCCATGACTCTAAAGCTAAACAGTTTTAACGAATTCTGATTGCAGCAATTCCAATAGAAGAAAAAAAAACTTTGAGAAAAATATGAATGATTCGCATTGTAAGAAACACATGAAGCAGACCAGGTAGCCAACCTTGGTGCCACACTTCAGACAGGGAACTGCTGATGCTCGAAAACTGACACAACCTTGTTCATGAATCTCAAAGTCATCACGTTACTTGGCTTCCTTGCAATCAGAAAAAGAAAAAGATAATTTGAACACTGTACACATGAATTCTGCTATTTGAACAGCGAATGCATCACCAAACATTTATCAGGATGATGCAATAAAAATCAAGAAACAAAGAAATAAAAAGGAGACATAGCAGAAATCGAACTCCTTCTAGATGCCAGCGGCAGCAGCGTGTGCTCGGTGCGGTTGAGGCGCGCCATGTCGACCGCCTGGTTGAACATGTTGTAGTCCGCGATCAAGGCCCTCATGCCGTCGAAGAGCACCACGTTGGTGGACCGCACGTCCTTGTGCGTCACCGCCGGGACCGCCTTCTCGTGCAGGTACTCCAGCCCCCTCGCCGCGTCCAGCGCGATCTGCATCCTCCCGCGTCGGCGCCGCTATGCCTTCGTTTGGCCCTGCATGCCGCGACGCGCACGGCTGCGCGTCAGTGCTGTATAACTCAAGAAGGTTGATAATGGCGGCTTGCTGGATCCCATGCATGCATACCGTGCAGAGCGTCTTGGAGGGTGCCCAAGGTGGCAAACTCGTAGACGAGCGCGCGGAGGTCGCCGGAGGGAAAGTTGGATGACGACGTACCAAGTAAGATGCCGTGATTAGCGGCACAATGTTTTTTTTTTTTGAAAGGAGCGGCACAATGTTTTGGCAAGCATATATATGATAACGAGGGGTAATTTTTGGCTAGTGCTCGGCGATAAAGGGCACGTACCTGGAAAGTAATCGCCGTTGATAAATGACCATGATTCTAGGGAATTTGGCGCCTGTGATTTAAGTTGGCGGTTTGAGCGATCGGATGGTTCCGGCGTTGAGTAGGACATGTTTTGGGTAATATCGGACGGTACAGATGTTCTGGATGATGAGTGTTGAGTGTTTTAGAGATGACCAACCATCACCAACTCCCATTTAATAGTAAAGATGTGCAAAGTTCTTTGAAACAAATATCTCTCGTACTAGAGTTACTAAATATAGTAAAGATATTATTTTCTCAAAGTTCCAGAGAGTTTGCAGAATTGCTTTTCATTGTGGAAAAAATATTCGATTGGACAATCGTTAAATTGCATAAAACACATCGTAAAAGCGATTAATCTTTGGTTCAACGACTCGAGTCCAGAGTCCAGAGTCGTGAAGCACTCATCCATGTGTTAAGTAGGAATTTGGAAAGGATTAGGACGAGAGCGAGAGAGATTGCTCAAGGCGACTATTTACATGTCGTGCGTACCTCGATCTCTTAATTTCCCTAGATCGCGGGTTGCAGTCCGTCTTCGGCATGAGTCCAGCCGCCGCCACGGCCAGCCCGTGGACCGGTCTGCCCTCGGATCTCTTACACGAGGTCGCTGGCCGCCTGCAAGACGCCGTCGATGTCGTACGCTTCCACGCCGTCTGCCGGCCGTGGCGTGACGCGGCGGCGCTACTTGCTCCAGGGGCGACCCACCCCGCGTGCCTGCCGTGGGTTCTCGGGACATGCAGCGGTGCCCTCGTGCACTCCGTCGTCAACTTCCGATGCTCTTTCCAGCCACTGTGTAACCGCGGCAGCCACGACGTCGTCCTCGAAAAGCCCCGTCGAGCATCAGGCACCAACGACACGAACTGGGTGGCTACCGGGGATGGCACGGCCGCCTTACTCTTTGTCGCGCATCCCAGCCCGAGGCTCACCGACCTTCTCACCGGAGCCGTCGTCCGCCTCCTGCCTCCCTTCCCAGACGACGATGCGATCAGGCGGAAGTGTGAGAATTTCCGCGGCATCCGCTACGACGACGGTACGGTTTTCCTGTACAAATTCGATTCCAAGAGCCGCTGGAACCCGTCATGGCCGGACTTCATCGCCGCCACCCTGCGTCCCGGCGGCGATGCGACGTGGACAGTCGTGAAAAAGAGGCTGAATTTACCTGTAATTGGCCATGCATGTGCCGCATACCACGACGGGAAGATCTTGGTGTGCACGGGCGGGTACTTATGGTGTGTCCTGACGCCGGACACTGAAGCTAGCGGCGGCGACATTGGTGGCATGCTCGTACCGAGGTTGGAAGCAAGCGAGGATCCAAATTATCATCGCATGCGCAACTACGTATTGGTATCGGGTGGAGAGCTCTGGTGGGTATCCGTCGTGTTGGGACCCCATCATCCCATCGACTCGGACCTGATATCAGAGCTGTCGGTGACGGTGCAGGCGCTGCAGGAAGAACCGGGCGGCAGTGGCAAGATGCGGTGGGTCAGCCGGAGCTTGGACAACCGTGTCTTGTTCCTGGAGACTTCCGCTAGCTTTGCCACACAACTGGATTCAGGAATCTCATGCGCCTACTTTATCCATGGATGGTGCATGTATAGGTATAACTTTGGTCAAGGTGAGACCAAGCTCGTCAAGTTGATGAATGACGGATGTGGCACCTACGATTCAATCATGTGGCTGCGGCCTAGCCTGTCGTTTGCTCCAATCCAGAAAATTCGAGAAAGGCTCGAGGCTCAAAACAATAAGTGAAAAGGCTAAAGTTTGGTTTCCTCCGTCGAGGGATTTTTTTTTTGACACTGTAATCCGCTCTTTATTCATAAGATAAAATCAAGTTACAAGTCACGAATGAACCGACCTTACAGAACTGAAAAGATAGGATAAACCTATGCAAAAAACAGCGCCTATCCTCCTCCTTCGACACCACCGAAGCGAACACCAAAGGGGCGGAAGACAGATCACCACATCATCCGAGCTCGACGCGGCTCCATCGCTGATCAGCAGCTTTTCGGACCTCCAAAGTAGTTTGCCAGAGGCAAAACCATTGTCGTTGAAAGAATCAGACCGGGGCAACATGTCCCCGAACACGCGATCGAACGCCAGAACTGACACCCCCGCATGACTACAACGTCGGGAGAGGAAATCAGAACTGCCAACTTCCATCCACAAACCCAGCACAGGATACACCATCTTCCATCTGTCACCTGCGCAGACGATCGTCGGCACGTACTCCTGGACAACACATCCTTCCTGCTCCATCATGACGTCGGAGGCAACGCCGTAGTAACGGGGACAGAGCAGAAGGAGGGACACACCTGATGGGATCGTCGCCTCCGCCTCGATGACACCATCCAAGAACCCTAAAGCCGCCAATCCGAGGAATCGGCAAACACACGATGCCATCAGCTCCGAGACGCCGCCATGAAGGACACTGCCGGTGTGGGAGTGAAGCTGAGACAGATTTATTCGTCCGGGCGCCGCTCCCACCACCCCAACGGCGCTCCACGACCTACAAAACCAAACCCTAACTACAGAGCGGAGAGACCGGATCGCCCCTCCCTCCCACCGCCGGAGCAGCAGGCAGAGGGAGAGGCGGGACCAGCAAGAACGCCGGTGGAGATCGGGCGGTAAAGGCGTCGCCTCCCTGGTCGCCTTTGCCTGGCGGCTAGGTCAGGGAAAGAAATATATTGTAGTTGCTGTTCTGTTAACAAAGATCAGGACAGGAACATGCGGCGACCTCCGTCGAGGGATTTGCATAGTTGTTTGGTTTCCTTTCTAGTTGTACCATACGTTCAGGATTTTTTATGCAATATTACAATTGTTAGTTAAACAAGGAAAATGTTTTGCCTATTCCATTGATAAAGAAGAAGTACATAAGAGAAAAAACAACAACAATACAAACGCCACACCACCTCTCGTTGTTCACGCCGCCCGACACAAACAAAACCATCATCGATGCAGAGGGAAGCTAAGAAGGGCCTCGACCGTGAGGCGGCGATTTGGCTCTAGGGTCTAGATACACCCATTATGTAATTTTTTTTAGTTTTTTCTTCAAAATGTCAAAAAATTCCATAAAATAATCCGGATGTACATTACAACATGATGTGTTAGCACAAAAAATGGCATGGTGAAAAAAAGTTTTTGTGACCTGTACAAAAAAACAGACGCGTATAAAGACATTTCGGTGCGTCCGGATTTGTCTTTTTTGGACAGGTTGCAAAAAATATTTTTTCTTCGCGTAACTTTTTGTGCTAACATGAGATGTCTTGAACTATGTGCGAAATTTTTATTTTGAATTTTTTGACATTTTGAAAATTGTTTTTTGGGTAGCGGGTGGTTGTGAATATCCGCTCGACCGTGAAAGACTAACGCAAGAGAGAAGCCCTTTTGTTTGGGCTTATTTTGGTTTCCAAAATCGAAAAGCCAAAAAAACACCTATTTAGGTGCTTTTCTAGCTTAAAGCCAAAACCAAAAAGCCAAAATAAGCCTAAACAAAAGGGCCCAAGTGAAAATTGGGTCTCTCCCACGTAGGGTGGGGAACCATCACCAACGACACAAAAGGAGACCACAAGCCTTCGGACAGGAAGAGTGTAACACATCCACGCTCAGTTGAGGCCATGCACCAATCGAACCAACATGTTGTTACAATAATTTCTTTAGGAACATCATCATTGGAATCTTAATGCCCTCATTAAAATATCGACTTTTAAATTAGAATGTTTGTAGTACCTGCGATCGTCATGGCCATTAAAGGAGAAATCGAGGATCCCTGCCTGCTTCTTGTGGGCATGGTGAAAAGGACGGAGAGGAAGACGAGATAGGAGAGCTGACGGCATTGCCATCCTCGTGACCGGCGGTTGTCCAGGTTCTTCACAGCTTCACCTCCCTTAGCACTTCTTTAATTAGGACCGGCAGTTAGGGGCGCTACATGGTTTACCCTGTAAATTTTTGGGTCACATGGTAGGGGTTTTCTTCCTTTATATACTTATTAGTAATATAGAAACATGATCAAACCAAATAGTTAGTTAGCAGTTAGCACCCTCCACCATAGTGAGTACGTTTGGGAGAGCTATGCTCCTTTTTTTATCTCTCGGTTGAACCGCTGATATTAACTACTCCCTCCGTTCGGAAAAGGATGTCACAAAAATGGTCTATCTATAGTTCATTTTTGTGACATCCTTTTCCGAACGGAGGGAGTACATGATACCCCGCGCGTTGTTGCGGGAACTTATAAAAATAAATATGCAAAAATTAAAGTTACAATGCATGTAAAATTCTCGATATAGTATAAACATCTGCTTCCATTCTCCAAAAACAGTTTACTTGAACCAATGTATTTTCGCGGATATGGAGAAAACCGATGAAAATAACATAATCAAGTAAATAAGTTTGACGAAATAGGCTTACGCCCCGCTATATAAATATAGCAAACACCCGATACAACCGCCAAGAGATGCTGGGACGGAAGCAGCACAAACACGTCCAAAAGAAAAGAAAAGAGAAACAAAAGCCGACAACGGCGGGTCGACAAACGAAGAGGCTCCATGACCGCTGCGCCCACCAGAGAACTCCCACCAAGCTAGGACTCCGAAGTGCCAGTACCAAACAACACCTTCAAGAAGGAACGCGATGATGACGCCGCTGCCGCCTAGGGTTTCCCCCGTACGTGGCGGGGAGGGAGGGTAACACCCGACGCCCTTCAGGAAGGACTGGCGGCACCACAGGCGCCACCGCATCGGTGTCGAACCAGTCGACAGGGATTTCTGATCCCCCCATGACCCCAGGCACTCCGGAGCACTCCACCATGCCGTCCACCACCCAGCGCCACCACGATCAGGACGCCACGCACGCTGTCACCCCCGGCACCGAGAAGGGAGACCTGCACACCGAAGAGGAAGAGCTGCACCAGGGACTAGGGGCCGTAGCACCGCCAGCATGTGGGAAAGACCGACCTCCACCGTCAGAGACGGTAACCGATCGGACGCAACAACAGGAGCACACCAGGCTTACGGGCCCACAGGCCCGGCCGGGCCCCGAGAGGCCCGTAAAGCTCCCGCTGTCGCACTGCAGAAGATGCGCCGTTGGCGCTGCTGCCCCATATCCAAGCCGCCCTCCCTCTCCTACGTGCAGAAGGCAACACCGCCAAGGATTCGAGTCGGCCCGCCTAAAACCCAGATGGGGCCCGGAGGGCCCCGACCTGGGCCGGGGGCGGCGTGCCGGTACAGTACCACGCCGGCCTCTGCCCCGCCGCCAAGGGGCGGCGCCGTCTTGCTCCGGCCACCCGGACCGACCCAGGGCCGTCCGGGACCGCTGACCGCCGAAGAGCACCGCCGTGTCTCCACCGAGCCTGAGCCAGGCGAGGCAACATGCGGGGAGAGACGTTCCCACCGCCGCCGGCACCGCCCGGGCCTTGCCCGGCGGCCCGCCGGCGGCGGCTGGGAGGAGGAGAAGGGAAGGGGGCGGGAGGAGGCAGGTCGGAGCTGCACCGGTCGCCGCTCGGGGGCGACGCGGCGCGGAGCGTGGGGGGTGGGGGGCACACTCGGAACCCAATCCCAAGTAAATAAGTTTTGCCGCACATTAGTAGGGTCAGATTCCATTCTCATAAAACCTTGGTTCAACAAAAGATTAAAACTAATCATTTAAAGCTGGATAAAAAATGGCTATTAAACAGGGGAAATTGTTGCTTGCAAATTGCAATCAAGAATATAGAATGTGCTGAGATAACATATGCTTTCGAAGGAATGTATAGCAATCTGATTTTACAGAGGTTTTGTTCACTAATTAACCGTATGGTACAAAACCCCAATAGTTTGGAGTTCAAGATGCCGACTTAGTGTTCTATTTGATGTTGCGGGAGGGTATCGCAAGCGTCATATGGAGTCCAAGATGCCGACTTAGTGTTCTATTTGAAATACATGTACACAGAGTTACATGAAAAAGGTAGCAATATGCAAGCAAGTGGATATTCATTACTCCCTGTGAATGTTGTCATACCTTGCTTCTAAGTGTAATTATCCCCAATCGTGGAAATACATCCATTTTTCCTACCTGCAAGAAGTTTTCTTTTCAGATTATTCAGACAGAACGAAGGTTAGTGGAAAGCTATAAGAAATATCCCAGTGTAGCCAAAGAACAGACGGGAATCAACAACCCAAAAAAAATACTCACTTGACCTGAAAGATGCACCGAACATGACAATACTATCAATTACGGGAGAAGCGCATAGCCAAATTCAAGAAACAAAGAGGAATATGAACGACGTACAGAATTGGAGGATACTCCACATAGGTGATTGAAATCTAATCAACTGGTGGTTTACAATGGTGCCTGTGAGGGCGTCAAGATCTCCAAGGAATTTCTGGAATCCGTATGTGTCTATGAACTCCACATATACTCCCTCCGTACATGAATAAAAGAAGTTTTAGCTATCCAACATGTTGTCTACATACATACCAATATGAGTGCACATACACACTAAAATATGTCTACATACATCTAGATATATGTGAATGTGGACAAATGGTAAAACTTCTTATATTAAAAACCGGAGGGAGTAAATTGCAGTCGACGTTGTTCTGCTCTGGATGGTCATGGTGGTGCGTACTCGATAAATAGAACATGAAAGGGAAGACAAAGAGAAAGAAGGGAAGAGGAAAGGAGCCGTCTCAGAGTATAATGAGTTGGTGGGGAGGAGGCGACAGTCAATGGACCCGCTCGAATCGCAGGGTGTGATCATGGAGAAGAAGAAACGTCCATGGAGAAGAAAAACAGTATGTGCTAATTTCCTGCGATTTGTTGAGATATAGAGTAACGGGCTGCATATGGGCAGGACTGATGGGCTGCACGTGCCACGTGGAGTGATTTATTTTTGTCACGTAGGAAACGAACAGGCTCACATAACCAGTTTTACCTTCGGTGGTAGAGAGAGAGAAAAACAAAGTTTGATGAGGTGGCAATGTGCTGAGGTGGACATGGTGCATGTTGAGAGAAATAGGTTAGTGGGGATCACCTATTTAGTTTTCTAGGATTACAACATTCTCCACTTGAATCGTAAGGATAACAAACATCATAAGCCCATTCTCAATCAAAATAAAGTGTTACAATGAAAACTAAAATGTCATTGAACTTCTTAACCTATAGTACATTATTCTGTATAAAAATGGAAAACATAATACATTATGTGAGCTGATTTATTCGATGGTCCTTATAACAAGATCAAAAGGCTTTACAAACCCATGTCGACAACTTCAAACATATAAGGGTGAACGGTAAGCCTTTACTAGGCTGATCCACGAGCATATTTATCATACTTATGCTTACCATTATTGGTTTGATCTTGGATTATATTTTTCACAGGTTGAAACATAATGCCAATGGTTTCAGCAAATCCATTTGACTTCTTGTTACTCACATAGAAAACCGTTGCTGCATAATATCACTAAGTTTTTTAAAAATGTTCTATGATTGTGATTTCGGGAATGAAAATCCTTTGACATAAAAACCTGTCGGACAACCTCTTAACGTGCCACACAATAGTTTGTGTCATTATTGATGTCATGCGTGTCTTTCTGGAGCTTTTCCACGATAATATGTGAGGGTGAAGATGTAACATGATGCGAAATTAGTAATATCAACACAACTCGATAAGGCAATGTCTGAATAACCCACGGACGTCGTTCCCTTCCTGAAGGCGTCGTAGCGGCTTCTCTTGGTCCTTCTTCGCTCCGGATGAAAATCCAAGATCCTCGGATCGGGCGGTGGCGGCGCGCTGGCGTCGTGTGCTTCTTGAAGACATCGCCTTGGAGTTCACGGCGGGTTGCTTTCCGGAGGTGTTGTGGCCACGGTTTCATCGTCGAGCTCCCTCGGGCAAAGCTTGTGTCCTGCACCTCGGTGTTTCTTGCGCAGTGCCTGCTGATTGAGCCTGTCTGCCTTTGCGGAGAGTGACGGTGATGATCCTTCTGGTGGTGCTCCTTGGATGGTGTAGTTGGTCTCGGCGGTGTGCCGTGTGTGTTGGTGTGTCCGTGCTCTTGGTCAGCTCCGGCCCGACACTTCGGCCCATCCTGCTTGTGCTCTCCCTCTTCGACGTTGCTCGCCTTTGGTGTTTCACCTGTAATCTCGTCCGTAGCTCTTTTATCTAAAAAAACAACAACATAAGGAACCATTAGACTCGGGCTTGCATGATATCACAAAGCACAACAGACAAACAGTGGCGTCGCCTACCCTCGGGCCACCTTCAGTATCAAGGCTAGACGTGTCTTCTCCTCCATGGTCGACGAGTGCATAAATTTATTTCGTGTACACGCGCGAGGAGCAACTGGGGAGTGACCGGTGAACATCAGATCATAATACGTCTCGACAACCTGGCTAACAGTTTCGACTCTTAAAACGGGTCAAATGTGGCACACATTTCACTAAAAGGATTAATTAGTGTCACAAATTAAAGTGGCAAACTAAGGGGTAAAAAAGTTAATTCACTCTAAATTTGATATACACTACTAACATTTTCACATTCCCCAAATTTATATTCTAGTTGTGAAAATATTAATATCATAGTTTAGATTTAATGTGCAAATTTCGTGAAACAAATTTCTATCGTACTAGAGTTAAATATGGAAAACGCTAATTATCACCCGGCTATAGCTACAGCCGGGTCGTTGGCGATGACGCGCATGCACGTTTCCTCTTTCTCTGGCGCCCGTATCTTTCATCGCTCCTCAGCGCGAGCACCGGTCGCGACCCCAACTTCCTTCCGTGCGACGGCTGCCCCTGCCAGGCCGCAACTCGCGCGGCCCTTGCACCTGAACCCGCCGGCCAGCGAGCCGTCCTTCCGCCATGAACGCCCCTCCTGGCGGCCATGGCTCCCCTCGCCTCATCCTCCATTCTCAGCTTCGACAGCAGGCCACGCTGACCAAGCAGTGCCCCGTCCCTCTTCCCGAGCTTCGGCCGCGACCTCGAGCCTCTCCACCGTCCATGGATGCCATGGATGCGATCTTCCCACACGCCACCTACCGTCGAATTTAGGGAAGATGAGGTTGTGAGAAGATTTCGTCGGGATTCACCCGATCTAGCTGCCATAGGTCATCAGGATGCAGATTAATGGCCGACGAGTTCGAATCGGCCATGGTGGTGTCTCCGTGGCCGACGGTGGAGGTCAGTTTTTTTTTGATTTGTGCATGTTACATGTGGTGTGTGCTTTTGCTACATATGAGTATGGTTTTTGTTGGGTAAGCACGGGCAAAGTGCTACAAGGGATTTCTGTAAAAGTGACATTTTACAGACCTTTTGGTACGACCAAATTGGGTTTGTTGCATAGCTTGTTGGTTTTTGCTACATGACTGTGTTTTATGTGGTACATTCGTTTTGCTACATGTCCCAAGTTTTACGGATCTGACATTTTTTGCTACACACAATGCTACATGCGACAAAAAAATGTTGTGTTTGACTTTTTGTTGCTACATTTATCGAACGTAGCATTTTATGAATTTTTCTTTGTTACATGCGATGTTGCATACACAGACACAAATTGCTACACACGAAACGTTTTTGTTACATAGATTGGACGCACGAGATCATTTCACTTGAGTGAATCCGACGGCTCTGAAGGTGGCTGTAGGAAGCCTCCCTGCACCCGACTGATTCCTAGCGCTGGCTGTTAAATATTGTAAAGATACTATTTTCTCAAAGTTCTAGAGAGTTCGCAGAATTGCTTTTCACATGGTTCTTACCTGTGGCCAAATATTCGATTGGGGTCAAATATTCGATTGGCCAAAATCGTTAAATTGCATAAAACACATTGTAAAAGCGATCAATCTTTGGTTCAACCGACTCCAGAATCGAGTCCTGAAGCACATATCCACGTGTTAAGTAGGAATTTGGAAAGGATTAGGAGGAGAGCGAGAGAGATTGCTCAACGCGACTATTTACATGCGTGCGTACCTCGATCTCCTTCCCTATAGAGCGCGGGTTGCAGTCCCATCTCCGGCATGAGTCCAGCCGCGGCCACGGCCAGCCCGTGGGCCGGTCTGCCCTCGGATCTCCAACTCGAGGTCGTTGGCCGCCTGCAGGACGCCGTCGACGTCGTCCGCTTCCACGCCGTCTGCCGGCCGTGGCGTGACGCGGCGGCGCTACTTGCTCCAGGGGCGACCCACCCCGCGTGCCTGCCGTGGGTTCTCGGGACGTGCAACGGTGCCCTCGTACACTCCGTCGTCGACTTCCGATGCTCTTTCCAGCCACTCCGCCCAAGCCACGACGTCGTCCTCGAAAAGCCCCGTCGCTCATCAGGCACCAACGACACGAACTGGGTGGCTACCGGGGATGGCACGGCCGCCTTACTCTTTGTCGCGCATCCCAGCCCGAGGCTCATCGACCTTCTCACCGGAGCCGTCGTCCGCCTCCTGCCTCCCTTCCCAGACGACGCTGCGATCAGGCGGAAGTGTGAGAATTTCCGCGGCATCCGCTACGGCGACGGTACGGTTTTCCTGTACAACTTTGATTCCCAGAGCCGCCGGATCCCATGGCCGGACTTCATCGCCGCCACCCTGCGTCCCAGCGATGCGGCGTGGACGGTCGTAAAAAAGAGTCCTAATTTAGCCGTAGGACACCATACATGTGCCGCATACCACGACGGGAAGATCTTAGTGTACACGTGCGGCTACTTCTGGTGTGTCCTGACGCCGGACACTGAAGCTAGCGGCGGCGGCATGCTCGTACCGACGTTGGAAGCAAGCGAGGATCCAAATTATCATCGCGTTCGCAACTATGTATTGGTGTCCGGTGGAGAGCACTTGTGGGCATCTGTCGTGAGACGTCACAATCCCATCGGCTTGGCCCTGACATCCGCGCTGTCGGTGACGGTGCACGCGCTGCAGGAAGAACCGGGCGGCGGTGGCAAGATGCGGTGGGTAGCGCGCGACAGCCGGAGCTTGGACAACCGTGTCTTCTTCCTTGGGACTTCCGCTAGCTTTGCTACACAACTGGATTCAGGAATCGCATGCGCCTACTTTGTCCATGGATGGCGCGTGTATAGGTATAACTTTGTTCAAGGTGAGACCAAGCTCGTCAAGTTGCTGAATGCCGGATGTGGCACCTACGATTCAATCATGTGGCTCCGGCCCAGCCTGTCGTTTGCTCCAATCCAGAAAATTCGAGAAAGGCTCGAGGCGCGGAACAAGAAGTGAATGAAGAAGGTAAAATTTGGTTTCCTGCGTCAAGGATGCGCATAATTTGGTAGCTCGGCCTAATTCCTTTCTAGTCGTACCTGACGTTCAGGATTTTGTATGCAATATTGCAATAGAGGAAAATGTTTTGCCTATTCCATTGATAAAGAGGGAATACATATGAGAAAAAAACAACATTACAAACGCCACAACGCACTCTCGTTGTTCACACCGGCCGACACAAACAAAACCATCGTCGCTGTAGAGGGAAGGCGGGAAGCCAAGAAGGGCATCGACCGTGAAAGAGTAACGCAGGAGAGAAGCCAACACCACTCAGTAGGGGATAATTGAGTCTCTCCCACGTCAAATGGGGGGGGGGGGGGGGGGGGGGGGGGGGGGGGGTGTTTGGGGGCACAAGCCTTCGCAGCCCTGGAGGTGCAGGAATCAAGAAGAGCCACGCTGTCAGCCCGGCTTCGCCGCTTGAAACTGGGTGCTGGTCTCCTAGCCCAGACCCAAAGCCGATGAAGAAGCTGAAGCCATCTTCCCGCCTGCCAGAGTCCAGCAACGCCTCCGCGGCTGTCGTGTAGTCGCTCCTGTCGTGCGAGCTTTCTTTTTAGTCTCACTTCACTGGACTGTAATAAAATGCCATCAAACCTTGTTAGCTGGCAGTGAACCTTTGAGCTAGGCCTAATCCCTAGTGATAGCCTCTCTAGCTCCTGTTTCCTTTTGATGTATCGCACTTGAACTCGGATGGTTTCTATGTTAATGCGATGAAGCCGGGGACGAGGTTCCTTAAATTCTAAAAAAAACGTTAATGCGATGAAGCCGGGGACGAGGTTCCTTAAATTCTAAAAAAACCCACAAGTCTTCGGACAAGACGAGTGTAACAGATCCACGCTCAGCTGAGGCCATGCACCAATCGAGCCAACATGTTGTTACAATAATTTATTTAGGAGCATCATCATTGGAATCTTAATCCCCTCATTAAAACATCGACTTTTAGATTAAACGGTTGTACCTGAGATGACCGTCATGGCCATTATTTCTTTAGACAAGATGCCTTATCTTTGGATGATTCTAAGTTTGACGTTCCTACATTTCCTGCAAAAATAACTTCACCACAAAAAACTATCTGTTCCTTTTTTCTGCAAGGAGACATTAATGTTATATATAATGTTCCTAGCTACTGAAAAAACTCCAAAGCTAATTTTGTTTGGAATTCCAGAAAGGGGTTGCTTGAGTGGGTTCCAATTTTTTTTTTTTAAAACCATAAAGGTTCATATAAAAGTTCGAAGCGCCCCGCCTGGAGCGACACCGGGGCTAGGGCTCAAGTATGACATTTGTTTCTGCTATATGCTTCGTTCGAAGCGCCCCGCCTGGAGTGACACCGGGGCTAGGGCTCAAGTATGACATTTGTTTCTGCTATATGCTTCGTGAGCATATTGCAAATATGTAACCATAAGGTGATCTGATATCCGATTGTTTCGTACTTGAACCCAGGACCTCGTCGCTGTTGAATTGCGTCATTCAGAGTCAGTTAAATGGGGGTAATGGGACTTGAACCCAGGATCTAGGAGTTTACACAATGGGTTTCTCCACAGGAGGTAACCATCTATTCTGGGTTATGTTGGTAATATAACAATTAAAATTATTATACTTAACTATTTATTTTCTCCTATACTATTAAGAATAAGTTTTTGTAATCCAAACCTTCACTCTTCCTTTTTTCCTTTTTCCTTTTTCCTTTTTTTCGTGTTATTTGAAAAATTTATTTTGTATCAAATATGTTCCTTTGATCAGTTTTCTTTCTAATTCCTTTGTTTTTGAAAAAAATAATGGACAGGAGCTAACAATTTCAAAATTTTGATAGTTCCTTTTTCTTGTAAATTAATGTGCTTCCTAAATATACCTGACATTGGAACATGTATTTATTTCAAAAGCTTCAGATCTGGCCACCCTTTACGTTTAGAGGGAGAGCCAAACCTTTCTAATATATTTTTGGGGATGATCAACCTCGAGCTCTCTATCTCGGTGATATTGTGTGGGTTAGAGTAGTTGCTTTCTTTCACGTGGCTTGGATTTGATGTGTAGCTTGCAATTAATTTTTTAGCGATGTACTATGATGTAAGTAAGTAGTTATCAGGGTATTGACGTTCTAATTCCGTGGTGATGATGATGTAGTTACCAAAGTGTTAGTGATAATGTTCTAATTCCATGGTGACGATGATGGAGCAAGCACGATAAGCCTTCAACTCCAAGCAAAAACAAGTACAATGATAAATGTCCCCTTGAGGCCTTGACGGAACCCTCTCGTGGTTTAAACTTTTCTGTTCTACACCCATTGGAAAGTATCGGAAGTCGACAGAGACATAACGAACTCCTCTCATCACCATATTCACCCACTGACTAGTCTAACCTAACTTTAGCATAATGGCCTCTAGGTAATTCCAATCAACCCTATCATAAGCTTTTTCATATTTAGCTTATGGGCACCAAAACATATGTTCTTCATTTTCTTATTCTTCATAAGATGCAAACACTCATAGGTCGTGACAATCGTGTCTGTAATCAGTATCCTAGGTACGAAGGCTCATTGTCCCGGAGAAACAATATCGTAAAAAAAATTAGTTTGAGCCTGTTGGCCACAACTTTTGATGCAATTTTGAACAATACAATGCCACTAAACCAAATTTGTTTTTTCCTGGGCATTGTTTCCTATTAGTATGGATTTAGTTTTTTTTAGCACAACCATAACACTTTATTGAACGATAATATTGTTTGGAATACAAAGACCGCCAGGGGGCGCTAAGAGCCAAACCTGACGTCCAAAATTACTGGAAATAACTGAACAAGCTAACCTATGCGCTTCAGAATTCGACTTTCTATTCTCATGTCTAAAGGAGACCTCCAACAACAAGCTTGCTGTGGCCTTTATTTCTTTGATCACCATACTATAACTTCCTGCATAAGGCCTATCCATGTCATTCACGATTGCGAGACAGTCCGTCGCCACCGTGATCTTCTGCAGATGCAGGTCCTAGGCAAGAGCCAGGGCCTCGTGGCACGCCAAGGCCTCCATCACTGAAGGATCCGAGACGCCCTCGAAATTCAGTGTCGAGGCCCCAAGGAACTCGCCTGTTTCGCTTCTGCATATGACACCAACCGCGCCTCCCGGCCCCGACTTTGCCATGGCGGCATCAACATTCATCTTTGCACAACCCCGAACTGGCGGGATCCACTTCAGATGCACTGGTCGATTTCCCAGACCCCCAACGGGGCACGAGGGGCTTGCCACCAAGAGGTCTCGCAAGTAGTTCTCGATGAAGAGGTGAGTCGACAAAGGGATCTGAAACTCCTCTTCGTGGATGATCTTCCGCCTCGCATACCAGATGGCCCAAAGCGTCACTGCCACCCACGCGAAATCGTCTCGCTGCAAGGTTTCCATCATCGCAAAAAGCCATTGTTTCACCGATGTGGCATCAAGCATGCTCACATGCTCAGCAATGGTCTCGTCAGCTAGCGCCCACACCAATCTCACCACGACACACTCAAGCAAATAGTGTCGCCAAGAGTCCTCCGCTCCGCAGATCGAGCAAGCACTTGTCGCCGCCATGTGCCGGTGGCGTCTGACATCACCCATAGGTAAAGATTGTTGAGCCAATCGCCAAAGGAAAACACGCAGCTTTGAAGGGACCTGCACCTTCCACAGACGCTGCCATGCCTTCTCTTCTTTGATCGTATGTGATCCGGATGCTCTGCCGTCCAACCAGTCCTCTCTCCGCTTCTTCGTGCTGATAATAAGACGATACACATAGCGGACTATAAGTATCCCTGACTTCTCATAGTGCCAGGCCCAATGATCGTCCATCCGTCGAGTACTCAACGGGATGGAGCAGATCGCCTCCACATCCATCGGGAGGAAATGATCCCACAGCAAGTCTGTGCGCCAAGAAGCAGACGTGTTGTCGATGAAATCAGCCACCGAGACGGGTGGATCATCCTTTACACTCACCAGGGGTCGCAAGGAGAAATCTCGCGGCAGCCAATTTTGGTTCCATGTGTGGGTGCTTTCCCCTGTTCCTATGCGCCAAATAAGACCTTGCTGCATAGTATCACGTCCTTCCACCATTGCCCTCCAAACGTGTGACGGGCTAGAGCCTAAGGTGGCCTCTAAGAAATCCCCATTGGGAAAATAGACCGCTTTCAGCACCCTGGAACTCAGTGCTGTAGGGTTTTGAAGGATCCTCCATGCCCGACGAGCAAGAAGCGCCAGGTTGAATAACTCAATGTCTCTGAAGCCCATCCCACCAGAAGCTTTCGGAGAGCACATTTTCTCCCAGTAGACCCAACATGGCTTTCGATTTCCATCCTTGCTTCCCCACCAGAAATTCCGAAGCATGGAGTTGATTGCCTTGCATAGCCCTCTAGGTAACTTAAAGCATGACATGGAGAAAGTGGGAATTGCTTGTGCCACGGATTTGATCAACACTTCCTTCCCCCCCGATGCCAAGGTCTGCTCAAGCCAACCCTGAATCCTCTTCCAAATACGGTCTTTTAAGTACTTGAAAGCCCCATTAGTGGATCTCCCAATATCAGACGGCATCCCAAGGTACTTCTCATTTAGTGTCTCATTAGGCACGTTGAGAATATCTTTAACAGCTTGGCGACGCCCCTCCGGGCAGCCCTTGCTAAAAAATACTGACGATTTGTCCAAGTTTACTCATTGACCCGAGGCATTACAGTACCTTTCCAGTATATTGTTTACCTCAGTTGCTCCCTCTTCACTAGCTTTGACGAACAGCAGGCTATCATCAGCAAAGAGGAGCTGGTTCACTGCCGGAGCTGTGGGAGCCACTTGAATCCCTCGGAGATGCTGTGATTGACGACTTTGTTTTAAGAGGCCCGAAAGGCCCTCTGCTGCAAGTAAAAATAGATAGGGGGATATTGGGTCTCCTTGACGGAGTCTCCTCGATGGCCGAAACTCCTCAAGCGGTGTTCCATTGAAGAGCAACGAAAAGGATACCGACGAGACTAAGCTCATAACAAGATTGACCCACCGGAGATGAAAACCCATGCGGATCATGATAGCACGAAGACAGTCCCACTCAACGGGATCATATGCCTTGCGCATGTCAAGCTTCAGCGCACAATGTTGATGTTTCCTTGCACCATTCCTTTTCATGAAGTGGAGACACTCATACGCTGTAATGATGTTATCCGTGATCAACCGTCCAGGAACAAAAGCCGATTGTTCCTCGGAAATGATGTCTGGTAGAATAACCTTTAGTCTATTTGCCAACACTTTGGAAGCAATTTTGTAAATGACATTGCATAGACTAATGGGGCGGAATTGACCCAACTCTTCCGGCGAAGCCACCTTTGGAATTAGGACGATGAAGGTTTTATTTATACCTTCTGGACTTTCCTCTCCTCGGAGAATCCTCAACACTGCCTTAGTCACCTCCTCACCACATAGATCCCAATGTTTCTAGAAGAAATGAGCTGGGAATCCATCGGGTCCCGGCCCTTGAGAGGGTATATCTGAAAGAGGGCTCGCTTTACTTCCACATCTTTGAAAGGAGCAACTAGACCCTCATTCATATTTGCTGTTACTGTAACTGGGACAGTCCGCATCACCTCGTCCATGCCCACTGTCCCTTCGGATGTGTATAGATTGCTGTAGAAATCCCGCGCCATCTGTCCAAGTTCGTGTTGGTCCTCCGTGATCAGCCCATCACTTCGGACTAGGCGGTGTATTCTGTTCTTCTTTTTTCTCCTACTAGCTCTCATATGGAAGAACTTCGTATTTCGGTCCCCCTCCGAGAGCCATTGGATACGAGACCGCTGTCTCCACATGATTTCCTCCCTATGTTGGAGTTCGACTAGTCGCTCTGCAATTTTCAGTTCCTGGTGACTCAGCCCGACCCTGTCAGGGATAGACCGAAGGTGTGCTAGCTGTGATCGCAAGCTTCTCAGTTCCTTTCGGACATTGCCGAAAGTATCGTTTCCCCAAGCCGAAAGGGAGTGCGAGAGGCCCTTGAGCTTCCCTTGCAAGCCATGCATGGAGCTGCATGCCCCTTTTTCCACTCAACATCGATCATTGGCTGGAACTCCTGATGTGATTCCCACATAGCTTCGTATCGGAAAAGCCTCGGCACTCTAGTCTGTTCCTCTGCAGGGCGGAGGAGTATCGGAGAGTGATCAGACACTGTCTTAGTCAAGTGTTGTAGTGTAGCCAGCGGAAAACGCTCACTCCAGCTCGCCGTGGCTAGGGCGCGATCCAGACGAACTCGGCAGTATGTTCCACCTACAACTCGCTTCTCGAAGGTCCACGGGTTACCTATATATCCCAGATCCATAAACTCGCAAACATCGACAGTGTCACGAAAAGCCTGAATCTGGGTGTTGCTTCTCTCATTTACACCCATATGTACTCCCTCAGGAGTACTTCGTTGAAATCACCAATGCATAACCACCGAAGAGGTGACGATGCCTTGATGAACTTCAACATATCCCAAGTTTTGTGGCGATGCCTAACTTGAGCCTCTCCGTAAACACACGTTAAACGCCATGGAGCCTCGCCCGGGGACAACACAATTGTGTCAATGTGGTACTGAGAGTAAGGTAAAAGGTCCATCTTTATTTCATTATTCCAAAAGATAGCCAAGCCACCACTGCGGCCTGTACTGCTAACAGCAAAAGCATGGTCAAAACCAAGAGTTCCCGGTAAACATTCCACCCTAGATTTATGTAGTTGCGTCTCCACGACACACAAAACGGATGGGGCAAATTCCTTCACGAAATCGCGAAGTTCACGAACCGTCGCGGCGCTGCCAAGTCCACGACAGTTCAGAAAAGAGGGTACTCATTGCTCCCGGTGGTCCTCCGCTCCGGAGTCCGCCGATGTAGTCACTTGCTTGTCCTTCCTTGCTGTCCCAGTGTGTTTCTTGGGCTTCTTCAATTCTCTCGCCGACGGCGGTGGAGGGGGAATGCCAGTCGGGGCTGATAGTTCTTTGCCGGCTCCTCATCTTCAAAATTCAGCTTCTTGATCACCTCCTTGCCATCAGCAATTTTAACAACACCCGTTTCCTTCCACTCAAGCATGGGTGGTTCCACGGTTTCATTCGTGGTAGGCTTCATCGGGCTAACTTCAGCCAGCTTCGCATCCGCAGAGCTGCGTTTGCGCGACTCTGAAACCACCAGGTCACCCCGTGCTCCACCGCGTCCGTGGCCATGTCCACGTCCTCCATCACCACGTCCACCATCACGGCCACGTCCATCACCCCGGCCGCGGCCGCCCCCACGTCCGCCCACCTGGACTCCTGGGGTATATCCAGCTTTTGGCTTCCTCTCTTGGCTGTCGGGGCCCTCACCGCCAAAGAGTTGTGTCCGGTTCCATGCAGTGTCAGCCAACATCCATTTGCCAAACTGCACCTTCCCTGGCGAGTGAACACCTGAACCGCATTCTTCCATTGCATGGCCGAGGAGGCCACACACGGCGCAGTACCGTGGTACCTTCTCGTACTTCACCCTCATGATCACCGTGGGCAGTCCCTCCGGTTTGATGGACACAAGCCGTGTCAGTTCCTTCCGCACATCCAGCCAGACCCGGGCTCTAACGAAGTCGCCACCCTCCAGCCTTGAGCTCGCCAGGTCGACCGTGATAACCTCACCCGCATTGGCAGCCAGATCACTGATGATCGGCTTCTTGCGGTACAGCTCGGGTACATCATGTATTTGGATCCAGGCATGAATCCTGTTCAGCTCTACCTCCGAGGTTTTACAGCTTCCATCATACTTCTCAATCAGAATACCCTGTTCACGAAAAATCCATGGTCCTTGCTCCGTGATGCGTTGCCAATCACCCAGACAGTTGGTTTGGACCACGAATCTGTTGTTCTCCAGATCGCGAAAGACCACCTCCTGGGCAGGAGCCCATGCGAAGTTCATGGTCTTCTTCATGGAGGTCGTGCTGAACGGCCTAGAGGTTAGCACCCGCATGACAGCCATCCACTTCGTCCCCTCCTTCAGAGATTCAACTTCATCCTTTGGAACAAAAACACCTCCAATGTCCTCTCCCTTGAGATTCAGGCTGCTCAGCAACTCATCCAGCGTTGGTTCAGAGCCAGAACGCTCCGAGGAAGTGCTGGCCTCCCCCTTCTCGCATGCCGCCGCCATGGAAAACCGATCTACCCCAAGCTCGAAGCCCACCAAGGCCGGGCAGTCGGACCAGCCGACCCCGTGATCAGCCCGAGTGGTCTTGTTGCCGATGGAGATGAGATGGATCGGAAAACGTGGTAGGAACGGAGGCCCTCGTCGCCGGAGATCAGAAATCGCCGGAGAGGTAGCTTAACCCTAGATAGGTATTTTGCGAGGTTCCTCGCCGTCTTGCTTCCTGGGCATTGTTTCCTATTAGTATGGATTTAGTAAGCCCCACATAAGCACCGGGCACCAAATTCAAACTGGGCTTTACTGTCTGACACCCCCGACTCGCAAGCCCAGCCCAGCCCCGAATCGCACGCCACCACCCACTCCAACGCCGGCCGGAACCCCTCGTGATGGCGGCTACTGGCCGGCGACGGAGCCTCACGAATTCCACCACCACCGCTTGCCGGCAGTCCGTCTTTCATGGAGGCGGCGGCGGGCAACAGCAGCAGCAGCCTCCCCCTCAGTCCCTCACCTTCTAATTTCACTTTCCTCTCGCCGATGGTCTCGACAAGGAGGTCTCGGATTTCTTCGTCTAGAGCAGGATCTACATCGACGGTAATTCTCATTATGTTCCGTCAGTATCTTCTGCGATTCGATTCATCATGCTGCCTTGGCTCTTACTCAAAACTGTGTCACGAAGAGAGTGGATTCTCTGCATATGGATACACTGAATGCCCAGCAAAACAAATGACTTGCTTCCTCGTCTTCGACAGACAAGCATGTGACTATTCACGTGATGCATTTAACGTATCGATAAAAACTGCTACCAATTTCCTTCATGCAAATGGATGTTTTGTAATCGAAGTGCACTGGCATATGGTTGTAACCTGCATCGTTAATAACACCAATTTTGTATTCTGTATGCACCGTCCCCACTTGAAAAAATTATGCATATATAATCTCGATCATCGGAGCTATTGCTAACTGTCTACGTTTATTTGATGTGTCAACAGATTAAAAGTCTACATTTATTCATACAAACTGAGCAGAGGATTGTAACTACAACTTGCATCAGTCTGAGCATAAGAAATGAAGATACCACCTCCTCTTTGTCCTTATTGTATACCTCAGCCCAATAAGAATGCCCGGTGCCGAGAAGTTGAAAAATTGGATACTTTTGCCTTGTGATTGGTTCGAGAACAGATATCAATCTGCATACATACGTTGCTGTTGTACATTTTAGATCTCAAGCTCTGCACGTCTCCATTATCGCCCATCAAGGTATCCACTCGTTCCCCTTCCCTTGTCTTTTTGATTCATTGCAAAACCCGTAGGTCAGTAGGTGAGATAGAACATTTCGAGAGGCGCATTAACAAGTAGCAGTATGAGAGATGCCAGATAAGCTAGAACGTCTTGCCTTCAGTGCTATGGACAGAGTCAATGAGAAGGAGTGCAAGCGGCTGGATCATTTGTTTCCTAACCTAGTCGTTGATTCTGCAGTTTCGAACATGGGCGAATAGCTCCTGTGCGACGCTTTACTTCGTCAATTGATGGGCAGCGACGTCGTTCGCTGGAATAGCTCTGCTGCGACATCGCTGTTTGCGCAAATTGCTCTGCTACGACTTGGCCCTTAAGGGCAGTCTGTTAGTTAGGATTATGATTATGGGGAGCCGGCGGTGGGACCCACAACTTATCCACGTCAGATTGGTGGGACCTAGACAACAACGACGACCGTTATATCCTCCTCCCCTGCGCGCGCATTCTCCCTTGCTTGCCTGTCTTCTTCTTCTCCGGCGACGAAGCGCCGCAACGCCGACGAGGTTGTCTGAACTGAACTGGATTCATTTGCGCAATTTCTGAAGTGAAGCCGTAAGCAGAACTGGATTTCAACTGAAATTTAACTTAACATATACTCAAATTCGAAAGATTACATAGCTTAGTTCGTGGCGATCATCGGATCAAAAGCCACACACGCGGGCAGAAGCTCGATTACATAGTTAGCCTAGCTAATTGGGCGTCGACGCTGCTCTACCCCTAAACGCAGATCCAAAATTGGGCTTCGGAGCCCCGGGGGTGCGGCGGCGACGAGGCGGCGACGCCGCTCAGTCGGACAAGTCGGAGAAGTCGAGCTCCTCCTCGTCGGAGCTGATGTCGATGATGGGGTGGAGGGAAGCCTCGATACCTCTCTCGAGGCGGAGTTTGTTGAGCTCCTCGATCTCCTGATGGCGCACCTCGACCTCCTGCTGCTGCTGCTGGCTGCGCTGGATCACCTCCTCGGTGATCCAGTCCAGGTCCTCATCGGCGGTGAAGTCTCCGGGCAGCAGGCCGCGGCGTGGTGGGCGGTCCTGCTGCTCCTCCTCCTCCCTCTTCGGCGGCTGCAGCTGTGGCGTCCTTGCCGCCATGCGGGAGCTCCCCGCGCCGGAGGAGCTCCCGTGCTCGTAGCGGCGGCCGCGCGCCGCCACGGCGAGGTCGTACTCCTCCACCTCACGGCGCTGGTACGCTGGCGGCGGCGTCAGGCCCATGTTGAGCCACTTGTACGCGCCGCGCTTCCGACCGACGTCGGAATGAACCCGCCTCGCGCGTTCCGGGTCAGCCGGCCGCTTCTGCGACTTGCGGGCATCGCCGGAGCGATTTCCACCGCCGGAATGGCCACCGCGGGAGTTGGAGCCCCCGGAACCTCCACGCCTAAACATCTTCGTGCGGTGGCGCTGGATCTGTAGGTGGCGGTGGCGGTTTCTCGTGGATTTGGTCGCCGGCGGCGAGTGAGTGTGGGGAGCTGCGGCAGATCTAAATTGCTAGGGTACGACGCGGGGCTGAGTGGATAAGTAGGGGAACGGGAAAAAACAAGGTGGGCTGTGGCACGGGAGGTGGGCTGGGCCGTGGGGAAAGCGAACGCGAGGTGGGCTGGGCCGTGGTTGGCACTTGTGGCTGAAAAAAACTTTGCCCAATTTCAAATGAGCATAACTAATTCAAAAAATATCATAAAAACATGAAACCTTCATTAATTTAAAAAATAGTGAGACTGTAGAATGACACTATATAGATAGAAAAAAAGTCTAGGAATTTGTTTTGAGTGATTAAGACAAGGTGAAAAAGACACTTGCTTAGGTTGAATTTTGAATTTTGCTCATCTGAATTTTGACAAAACAAATAATCAAAATTTCAAAAACAATTAAATTTTTTTGCCCCAGTGCAGCATCTTCGTGGTTGGGACAACTCATTATTATAGATTTTTAACAATTAACAAAATTGTCCAAATGCAATATCTAACTTAAGAGCTCATTTGAAAATTCAAAAAAATTGTACCAGTGCAATATCTTAATGGATGGGACAACTCAGTATTATAGATTTTTCTATAATACTGAGATGCCAGACCCACTAAGCTATTAGACTAGAACAGGAAATGCAACACCCAAATTGCGAGCATGGGGGGCTCGAACTTGGGTGGGCAAAGGGAGGCATCAACCCTTACCACTAGGCTATGCCTATGTTTGCGACAAATCTATCATCGAAAAAGTGTTTGTTTTAACTTGGTCATCAATCCAAGCCTTCATCGAAAAAGTGCTAGAAAGTAGCTCCAAAGGTAGGGTAAACGACCTCATTTCTAAGCAAGCGATTTTCGACCTTGTCTAAATCAGCAAAAAAAACTGTTCTACCAATCTACTATGTATATAAGAAGACCATGTGGACTGTTTTTTTTTTCATTTTTTGATTTTTTTGAATTGTTTATACTCATTTCAAATTTGGCCAAATTTAAAATTGAAAATGAAAAATTCCACATGGTCTTCTTATAGACAGAACACAATTTGCAACGATTTCCAAACTATAAACGTGTTTGTTCTAACTTGGTCGTCAATCCGAGCCTTCATGGAAGAAGTGCTAGAAAGGAGCTCCAAAGGTAGGGTAAACGGCCCCATTTCTAAGCAAGTTTTTTTTCGACCTTGTCTAAATCAGCCAAAAAGATTTCCTAGACATCCATTCTACATATTAAGTGTCATTCCAAAGTCTCACAATTTATTGAACTAATCTTCATATTATTTATTTATTTTTACATAATAATGGTTTAATTGCAAATCCTAAATAAATAAAGTTCAAAACATGAAAATGAAAAAGTAAGCTCAGATCTATCTTAGTCCCTCCAAAATGAAGCTGTGGTGAGGTGTTCACAACTTTATATTTTCAAAAACATTGAAATCACTTGAAACCATACTCTCTACTTTGAAATCCATACTAGTCTGTTCAAGATTTCACATTTGAGTGAAGGCATTTTCGTGCAAATGTATGTACACCATGTTTATATTTTTTTTCTCGTTACTACATGACATAAGACACACATGTGCGCTGGTTTTTTCATTTTTTGATTTTTTTTGAATTAGTTATGCTCATTTGAAACCATACTCTATACTTTGAAATCCATACTAGTCTGTTCAAGATTTCACATTTGAGTGAAGCATTTTCGTGCAAATGTATGTACACCATGTTTATATTTTTTTCTCGTTACTACATGACATAAGACACACATGTGCGCTGGTTTTTTCATTTTTTGATTTTTTTTGAATTAGTTATGCTCATTTGAAACCATACTCTATACTTTGAAATCCATACTAGTCTGTTCAAGATTTCACATTTGAGTGAAGCCATTTTCGTGCAAATGTATGTACACCATGTTTATATTTTTTCTCGTTACTATATGACATAAGACACACATGTGCGCTGGTTTTTTCATTTTTTGATTTTTTTTGAATTAGTTATGCTCATTTGAAAGTTCTGTCAAATCTAGGCCAAACCTTCTAGAAGAACACCCGTTGGCCGTTGGATCGACGAGAATCTTGCGATGACGGTTGAGATCCGCTGAGCCAGGGCGATCCGCGAGACTAGCGTTCTGCGCTCTGATTGGCCGACCTCTTTTTTCCACCCAAACACGCACGGTTTGATTCACTGATATGTGGAGCCAACCTACTGTGGGGTCCGCATGTCAGTAGCTGGTTTGCGAACGTGTGGGCCTGCCATGCGCGGGGAACGACGACGTTTGCTTGCTTGATTCAGAGATTCAGAGATTCAGACATTCAGACATTGCCGCGGCGATTCAGATGCTCGAAGTCAGTCCAGGGTTAGGGGGGCCGAAGCTCTCACGCGCGCCTTCCTTGACGCCGGTTATGCCCATCTCCCACCGGGCACGCCGGCGATGTACGAGCTCGAAGTCAGTCTTGATTTCTTCGACAACATCAGGATGATCGCAGTATCAGCGATCCCCGAGCTAGAATCAAATATGTCAAAAAGTCCTTTTCACACATGGAGTATCAGCGATCCCTTTTTTTGAAAAATATAAAAAAAAGTTCATTTTTTGGACTCTAAAAATTCTGGAAAGAAACATAGAAGTATAAAGTCTAGTATGCAAGACCAAATTTATTTATATTTTTATATGTGATTTACACAAAAATGACAAATGTTGAAAGAAATAATTTGTTTTCCTTTTAACATCCATAATTTTATGATTTTGCAGATATTAGATAACATTTGTATGTGAGCACACCTTTGTTCACAAAAGTCTAAATCATTCTTCACCGGGACCAAGTAATGGAAGTATTATTTTGTGTTTTCTGCGTTTTTTTCTTTGACGTGTCGTGTCCCTGAACACTAAAAGGCAAAAGTGGCTCAAATAAAAAAGCAAAAGTGGCTGAAATGGCTCCTACACTTACTGGACATAATTGGATAGAGTTGGCCCATTCATCTAGCCCACAGTGAAACTTTTTCATTTTTCTCGAAAAAAAAAGATCTGCGCACGGCTGCGTCCTCTACAGCAATATTCCGAAGACGTAAATCATTCTGGTAAGTCTAAATAAAGAAGTAAAACATTGTTTCTACAGATGACACGATAATTTACATTTTTTACAAGGTTTAACCCAACGGAACGTGCGAATGACAACATCGGGATGTCCAGAGCACGCCCCCAGGGTGTTCGACAGAATGCAGTCCACATGCCCAGTTCACAAAATTACTCCCCCAGAGCATCGGATATTAGAAAAAGATTGTTTCTACCAAAATTCACTACACTTCCTATCTACATAATGCAGTTCAAGCTTCCAGCTCCATCTAGCAGCTCTGTAGCTGATTCTTCATCTCGCATAGGATCAAAGCTATTTCGATGTCCAGGCTCGATGAACTAGCTGAACTCCTGCTCGATGTGGTACCCCTGCTCGATGAGCTCCAGCCCGAGCTGCTCTGGTCGCCCGCATCAAGTTTTCGCATCGATGCATACCTCTGTCTCGTCATCGGCGGCGATTGACCGCCGAGCGAAAAACCCTTACCGTCGATGCCGTAGCGCTTCCACGCCCGCTTCAAGACCTGATTCACCGAAATCCGGTAGGGTCGCTTGCCGCTGCACGAGTCCCTCGCCGCTGCACGAGTCACAAATAGGGCCGCCGGTCGCCTCCGCGACCGGCGACCCGCACCACCCCAACCTCCATCCACCCTCGACGCGCTTACCTTGCATTGCGACCGCAAGCCCTGCGTCGGCGCCCGCCGCTCGAATCGCCGCTTCTTTTCTTGCGCCGCCGCTCGAATCGATTGCTGCTTCTCTTCTCGCGCCACCGCTCGAATCGGCCGCTCCATCTAGCCCGGAGAAGTCGAGACGGCAGGACAGGAGTGAGCTCCGAGGGACGCCGGCGCGTGGCAGAGTTTGTTCCCCCACGATGAACAGATGCAGCTGTCGCATCGGAGCTATTATCACCGATTCAGAGCACGCACGCGTGAGGTCCCACTTGTCATAAACTTATCCATTGAACGGTCAAACGGGGTTTACCGCGTGGGATAATAAATTAACGGCCATATCGTGCCTGGGCTATTTCTGCACAAAGGCATGTCGCACCACAGCTATTGTTACGAAAGATGTAGCATCGCAGACAATTCCCCACAAAGACGTCGTACTGGAGCTATTCGCCCTTCGAATATACAGTGTGAAGGCTGCATCGCATACTCACACCCCTATCTGCCGTCATCAAATAACAAGAGATTGCCAAGTTGTGATTTATCATATCAGTATATTATTTGTTATATGTGTCCATATGGACAAGACATAAGCAACTGCCAGCAGATTATGATAATTTCTGAGATCAATCCTGTACTCAATCTTAATTAAGGGTGTCATTAAAAAGACAAAAAAGTAACCACTTGCTTCTGGGTCTTCTCTCTTCCCCTAGCAAGAAGCATGTGGTGCTTCAAGATTCAACCAATTCAATAAAACCAATATTCTGAGCGTCCCTGCGAGTAGTACTCGAGATGAATTGTGTCTCGTAGTTGCACGGAAGAAATTTTGTACTAGTATTTTCTAAGTTCACAGCCAATCGAACGTCACTTTTGGAAAACAACTGAATTGGATGTACTTTCATAAATACCTAATATAATGTTCAACTTGCAATATTAAGAATGAAAAACCGCCATTCGTACATACACTAGGCGGGGTTGTCTGTGTTGCGTGGCGCTCTGGCTGTGCCCTATTAAATCGGAGATACCCCCAACTGTTATCGTGGTGCACTAGTTGTCTCTACTATACGTCAGCCCAAAAATAATGCCCAGTGCTCAGCTGTTGCAAGATCGGATAGCTGTGATTGGTTCCCTGAAATCAAACTCATCCACTTGCCTTGTAGAAATTCAATACCTCGTTGACTTCCATTTTCTTTCACAAGCAAAGCAAGCACGTCTTGCTCACACCATTCTCCTCTCCATTCTGCACTGCCCATGTGTTGCCCTGTGTTCTGGTGTGTTGGTTGAGTTGTGAGCGTTCCAATGGCGGTGGTGGTGGCCACCATTGCGATCCGGCCACTGGTGTCCATGCTGATGAGCAAGGCGTCCAGCTCCCTCCTGGACCAGTACAAGGTGATGGAGGGAATGGAGGAGCAGCACAAGATTCTCAAACGCAAGCTTCCGGCCATCCTCGACATCATCACTGATGCCGAGAAGCAGGCGACCGAGCATAGAGATGGGGCCAAAGCCTGGCTCCAGGAGCTCAGGACAGTGGCCTACCAGGCAAATGGAGTCTTCGATGAATTCAAGTACGAAGCACTCCGCCGTGAAGCAAAGAAGGGGCACTACAAAGAGATTGGCTTCAATGTAATAAAACTCTTTCCTACTCACAACCGTATTGTGTTTCGTTACAAAATGGGTCGCAAGCTTTGCCGGATTATGCAGGCCATTGAGGTCCTCACAGCAGAGATGCAGGTCTTTGGGTTCAAGTACCAACCACAACCACCAGTATCCAAGGAGTGGAGGCAGACAGATTATGTTATCGTCGACCCGCAAGAAATTGCCAGCAGATCTAGAGATAAAGATAAGATTTTTTTTATTGAATTACTACTTGGTCAAGCTAGAAGTGCAGATCTCACAGTTGTTCCCATCGTCGGAATTGGGGGCCTTGGCAAGACCACACTAGCGCAGCTCATATATAATGAACCTGAAATTCAGAAGCATTTCGATTTCCTGCTCTGGGTCTGTGTCTCTGATACCGTTGACGTGAACTCCCTGGCTAAGAGTATAGTTGACGTATCACCCAAGAAGAGGTATAATACATACAAACCACCACTAGATAGACTTCAAAATTTGGTTAGCGGGCAGAGGTATCTCCTTGTATTGGATGATGTCTGGAACAGAGATCCCCATAAGTGGGAAAGGCTGAAGGGGTGTCTTCAACATGGGGGCCGCGGTAGTGCAGTGTTGATAACAACTCGTGATAAGGGAGTTGCTGAAATCATGGGTGCAGATAGAGCCTACCATCTCAATGAGTTGGAGGATAACTTCTTAAAGGAAATTATTGAGGTTAGAGCATTCAGTTCAGATAAAGAAAAGCCCGCCGTTCTAGTCAAGATGGTTGATGAGATTGTGAAGAGATGTTATGGCTCTCCTTTAGCTGCAACTGCATTGGGCTCTGTACTTCATACGAAAACCAGCGTGGAAGAATGGAAGACTATATCATCTATAAGCAACATTTGCACGGAGGAATCTGGAATTTTGCCAATACTAAAGCTTAGCTACAATGACTTGCCATCACACATGAAGCAATGCTTTGCTTTTTGTGCTGTATTTCCCAAGGTTTACAAGATTGATGTAGAGAAGCTTATCCAACTATGGATCGCAAATGGATTTATCCTAGAACACCAGGAAGATAGACTTGCAACCAGTGGAAAACAAATTTTCATTGAGTTGGCCTCAAGGTCATTCTTTCTGGACATAGAGGAATCTGAAGATTACTTTAAGTATTATTCCAGAACTACATGCAAAATTCATGATCTTATGCATGATATTGCAATGTCTGTTATGGAAAAGGAATGTGTTGTTACAACTAAGGAACCAAGTCAGATTGAGTGGCCTCCGGATACTGCTCGGCATTTGTTTTTGTCATGTGAACAAACCGAAGGTATTTTGAATGATTCTATGGAGAAAAGATCCCCTGCTATCCAAACACTGCTATGCGATAATCTTATTAAAAGCTCATTGCAGCACATGTCAAAATACAACACTTTGCATGCCTTGAGGCTCTGTATACGGACGGAATCACTTGTACTGAAACCAAAGTATCTGCATCACCTGAGGTACCTTGATCTCTCACATAGTCTTATCGAAGCACTTCCTGAAGAGATAAGTATTTTATATAACCTGCAAATGTTGGACCTTTCCAACTGCTCTCGTCTTGATCGACTTCCGAGGCAAATGAAGTATATTACTTCCCTCCATCACCTCTACACCCATGGATGTCAGAGGTTGAAGAGCATGCCTCCTGAACTCGGAAATCTCACGAGGCTGCAGACTCTTACATATTTTATAACAGCAGTTACTAGCCTTGATTGCAGTGATGTTGCAGAGCTGGAGCATTTAAACCTTGGTGGTCAGCTAGAGATATTCAGGTAGAGAATGTTATAGAAGCAGAGTCAAAAGTGGCAAACCTCGGAAACAAGAATGATCTCAGAGAACGGTGGACTTCTGTTTGTGACAGCAAGGTGCTCACCAATTTCAAACCGCATGATGAGCTGCAGCTTCTGAAAATATTTTCCTACGGAGGAAAGTGTATGGGTATGTTGCAAAACATGGTTAAGATTCATCTTTTTCATTGTAAAGATTGCAAGTTCTGTTCAGATGCGGTACATCCTTCACTTTTCCTAAACTGAAGGAGCTTGCGCTAGAACATCTGTTGGATTTTGAGAGATGGTGGGAAATAAATGAGAGGCAAGGACAGATAATATTTCCTGTGCTTGAGAAGTTGTTTATTAGGTCTTGTGGAAAGCTGATCGCATTACCTGAAGCACCAATTGTCCAAGAACAATGTAGTGAGGTCATAGATCGGTATGGTCACCGTTTCCTCTTCTCGAGAAGTTGTTTCTTAGATATTGTAGAAAGATGATAGCATTACCTGAAGCGCCATTGCTTCAAGAACCATCTAGTGGAGATTTTCGCTCAGGGTTTCCTGCCCTAAAGGTACTCGAATTGGAAGACTTAGAGAATTTTCAGAGATGGGATGCTGCAGTCGGAGGAGAACAGATATTGTTTCCTCAGCTTGAGAAACTGTCAATTCAGAATTGCCCGAAGCTGATAGATCTACCCAAAGCACCAAAACTAAGTGTATTTGAAATTGAAGATGGCAAGCAAGAGGTCTTCCATTATTTGTCTTCATTGACCAAGCTGATACTGAAACTAGAAATCACAGAGACAACGTCAGAGGCTGAGTGCACCTTAATTGTACCGGTGGTCAGAAAAGATAAATGGAACCAGAAATCCCCTCTTACATTTATGAGGTTAGAATGCTGCAACTCATTATTTCTATCAGGTGGAGTAGAGCCGTGGGATTATTTTGTACATCTTGAAGATTCGGAAATTAATAGATGTGATGTGGTTGTCCACTGGCCAGAGAAAGTGTTCAAAGCTTGGTATCCTTGAGGAGATTAGCGATCAAAGACTGCAAAAATCTGACTGGATACGCACAAGCTCCTCTTGAGCCATCAGCGTCGGAAAGGAGTCAACACCTGCCAGGTCTGGAGGTTCTTGGTTTACAATCTTGCGCAAGTTTGGTAGAGATGTTCAGCGTGCCAGCATCTCTCAAGAGCATGACTATTGTTTCCTGCCATAAGCTTGAATCCATATTTGGCAGGCAGCAGCAGCAGGGCATGTCAGAGTTAGTTCCCACAGTTGTATCAGAGTTGTCATCGTCACCCATGAATCACGTTTGTTCATGCCTAGAATATCTACAGTTATCTGGATGTGATAGTTTATCAGCGGTTCTAAACCTTCCACCGTCCTTAAAGACCATTGTTATTGCCAACTGCAGTAGTATTCAAGTCCTATCATGTCAGCTGGATAAGGTCCCAAAACCACAAGTTACAAATTCCATAAATGTACCCGAGCAGTCAGCAGTAGCAGCAGCAGCAAGGGAGCATTCACTTCCACCTTGCCTCGAATCTCTAAAATTATGTTCATGTGCTAGCATGTTGGGGGGCATCCTCCGTCTGCCCACGTCCGTCAAGAAACTGGTAATTCAGGAGAACAGTGGGTTCACATCGCTGGAGTCTCTGTCGGGAGAGCCCCCATCTTTCCAATGCCTTGAGCTTCATAGCTGCAGTACCCTGGCATCCCTACCGAATGAGCCACAGGCATACAAGTCTCTCTGGTGGCTTGAAATTAAAAACTGCCCTGCTATAAAGAAGTTCCCTCTATGCCTGCAGCAGCAACTGGGCAGCAGCATCTACAAAGAACTAGATGCCCAGTATGAAGGTACACGCGTATTTCATTCTATCTTTGCTACAGTATATGTCACCAACAAATGCAAGGATCCAGCCCCTGTACCATACCAACACGTCATCTTCTATCAGCATTATCACTATGCTTTTTCAAGACGAGAAATAGCAATCTATTACCAGTATCTCATGATTATGATATTTGTGACATAGTATAAATTCATCTCTGTAAGTGTTAGAAAATAGCGAGAACATTCATACATGTATAGGACAGATAGAAGCACATACATGCAAAATTTGGTTAAACGAAATGATCATCCCTGGTCTGTAACCGACGGTAACTTAAAAGCAAAATTGCATCATAACTTAATTTGATTTTTTCCTTGCCTGCAAATGATACTATCATTAGATAATTCTGACTCGTTTGAATACATGCCAGCCAGTGCAAATGACACTATTATAGGAATGTAGCCCCTAAGCATATGTCCGCGTCTCAGTCCAAAATGCAAAGACTTTCATATTAGATGTTTTAAAAGAGTATCGCAGATCAAGTTACAAAAATGGACTTGGCATTACTGATGTTTTATATAACAGCAAATGTGTTACGCAGAGTGTTAACTGAAGACTTGGAACTCATAGCATGTGTTATTGTTTTTTTGTTGTGCTAAAGATCTCCATTTGTTAATGCCATGTGGTATAAGTTTCCATGTTGTTTGTTCTGACATCATTTTATATATACAGTGATGGCACTTAAACCAAAGACATGGAAGGAAATACCAAGACTGGTCCGTGAGCGGAGGAGGCGGGCTGAGCGGATGGCCAAGCAGATGAGGCAGGCCGATCGCATGATTGCATAGCAACAATTTTCAACAAGTTTGCTCACCCTGGGACAATTTGTTTATGACTGTGTAATTTTTTCGACAGTCACCAGTTTTTACATAAATGGAGTTAATTGCAATAGCGGTCACACATCTCGTCGCGTATGTGCACTTAAATCACACATGTGGAAAACGTGATTTTTTGGTCTCACAAGTGAACAAACGTGTGCACTTTGGTCACAAATAGGACATGTCATCCCATTTTGGACTGGAAGTTTTCAGAAAACCCCCTGGAGTAATATTAGGAGTGCCAAATTGCAAAATTATACACCTGATGGGTGGGGCCCACTCGTCAGGCTTGTCTTCTACCTCAAGCAGCTCAAGCAGGGGGCGGAGGGTGGCGACCGGCGGCGATAGAAGGCGGGGCGGGGGTCAGGGGCGGCGGCCGGCGGCGATAGAAGGCGGGGCAGTAGTCGCTCGCGGGAGCACGAGTGCTTCACTGCGGGTGGCCGCCGTCGGCATCCCCCAACGGCCGGCAGACCAGGCGGGAGCAGCAGCCCAGCGCAGTGGTTGGCGGCCCGACGCGGTCCTTCCTGTGCTCGATCTGGGCGGAGACGACCTGACGGCGGCACTCGGTCTGGGAGGAGACGACCTGACGGCGGACGCCGCGGAGGTGGCAGACGAGGCGGAGCGCCGTGCACGCCTCGTTGCCCCAGGCGACGCTGACGCCGTCGGACTCGCTGCAGTAGCTGGACTCGTCGGGGACCTCCTGGCGCACCGGCTTGGACGGGGTCTTCCATGCCTTGGCCTTGGGCTTGGCGAGCTCGTCTCCGCAGCCGGCCGACTCCGAGCCCTCGTCTCCACCGCCTGCCCTCCCGGACAGGCACCTGCTTGAGGACAAGCCTGACGGGTGGGCCCCACCCATTAGGTGTATAATTTTTGCAATTTGACACTCCTAATATTACTCCAGGGGTTTTCTGAAAAATTCCCGTCCAAAACGGGATGACGTGTCCTGTTCGTGACCAAAATGCACACGTTTGTTCAGTTACGAGACAAAAAAATCACGTTTTTCAGATGTGTGACTTAAGTGCACATACGCTCGAGATGTGTGACCACCAGTGCAATTAACTTACTCCCTCCGATCCATATTAGTGGACATATCTTTGTCTAAATTCATATGTATCTAGTTAAGTATTTAGACTAGATACATGTGTATCTAGACAAAGTTGTGCCCACTAATATGGATCGGAGGTAGTACATAAATACCTCCATCCACACATCATGCAACCAAAGCTTGAATTTCTTTTGCCACATGCAGCAGTTTTAACCCGATCATCTCAAACTGAAAAAATAAACGACGAGACTCCCTCATGTGACAGACGGCGTCCGTCGCGCATCTCTGTAGCGTCTCAGGTAGTCCACGAGCTCGTCGACGTACCGCTCCTGCCGCGCCTGGTCCGCCACGACATCTCGCAGCTTCATGGCGCTCCTGGCGAGCAACTTCCCTTCGTCGTTCACCATGACGCGCCGCACTGCCGCGGCGACGCCCTCCCTGGTGAACGAGCCGTCGTTCTTGTCCCTGGTCACCTCCACGCCGATCCCCTTGTCCGTCATGGCCTGCGCTGTGAGCGGCTGGTCGACGACGAACGGGAGCATCACCAGCGGGAGCCCGAACGCGAAGCTCTCCAGCGTGGAGCCCCACCCACAGTGCGTCAGGAACGCCCCCGTCGCGCCGTGCGCCAGCACCGCCACTTGCGGCACCCACCCCGTGCACACCAGCCCACTCACACGCGTACGCTCCTCGAAACCGTCGGGCAGCACGCCGCGCTCGCTGCCGTCGTCGAACAGGCCAGGCGGGGTCCGGAGAGCCCACACAAAGCGCACGCCGGCGAGCTCTAGCCCGAGCGCGAGGTCGTGCAGGTTCTCCCGCGTCAGCGGCGCCTCGCTCCCCAGCGCCACGTAGATGACGGACTTGGGTGGCTGTTTGTCGAGCCACTGCAGGACGTCGGAACGGACGCCGTCGTCGTCGGCGACGTCCGGCAGGAGGAGGCCGACGGGGACGGCGGGCTTCCGGAAGAGCTCGGTGAGGAGGTCGAACATCCGGGGCTCCTCGACGCCGTGGCAGCTACGGTTGAGGAAGAGGCGGCACCGCTCCTCGGTTCGCCAGAAGCGCTCGATGTCCGACAGCATCGTGCCCGACGCGTTCCCCCCGAAGACCGCGGCCATCCACCATGCCTCGTGGCGGCGGTACGCGATGGTGGACGGGAAGGGCATCCACGCGGGCGGTACGGTGAAGTCCTCGGCGGCGACGCGCGGGTGGTCGGCGTTCGCCCGCCGCGGGCCCACGAAGGCGTTCATGGCGGCCGGCACGATGTGGAACAGCGCGCAAGCTATGTTGTGTTCGGCGGCGATCGGTGGGAGCCAGTGGTGGCAGAAATCGAGGATGATCCAGTCCGGCTTCGTTCCGGTGTCCGCGAGGAAGGCGGCGAGCGGGGCTGCGAGGCCGTCCATGGCCTGCTTGAGGAGGTCGATCTTCTCGGGCGGCACGTCGGCGGTGGACTCGGCGCCGTCCGGCACACCGTCTACCGCTGGTAGCGACAGTGACACGAACCGCAGACGAGCAGACAGGTGCAGCGGCACGGGCGGGAGCCTGGCGAGGTTCCGCGGCGTGGAAACGAAGGCCACGGCGTGGCCGCGAGACGCCAGGCGCTTGGAGAGCTGGAGGAACGGGAGCATGTGACCAAACGCCAGCCACGGGAACACCACCACCTCCAGGTTCCCACCGCCGGCGGCGGCGTCGGCAGCTTCCATCGGCTGAGCTGGACTGAAAGCCTAATTTGTGAACTGTCCGTGCATGCATGCAGCCATGCAAGCATGGAGCAATCCAGATCGTTTTGGCTGGCCTGTCAAACTGAAATTTGCGTCTCGTTTGTCTGGTCGAAGCACGCACACGCATAGAGCAATAGTACCATACAAAATGCAGCATATATCCATATATGGAATTATAGAAACAGCCGTATCCGGAACAACAGGCGAAATCGGTCGCGTGGGTCCGAAATTTCAAGGCGAAATTCCCATGGCCATGGCGATAAGGTTGCTGGGGCCTGGGGGGGCATGAGTTCTGGTCCACTACTCTTCCTGTCCCATAGCAGTAGCGATCCAGATCCTCTCACGATGCCATTGGTTGACGGTTCAACCCCGAACAGCCATGGCTCGTGGCAATAATGATTAGATGAGCACTTCCAAGGATTAATGGCAAGGAAAAGAGACGTGGCAGGAGTAATGGCGCGCCGATCTCCACGTCAAACTGTAAGCATTTGATCAAAGCTATCCACAAGCTGTTTATGATGAAATTGCAAAGTAGCACTTCAAATGATACTATATCATCACATATACTCCCTCCGTTCGGATTAAATTGACACACACTTGTTTACACATAGATGTATCTAGACACCAAACAAGTATAGATACATCCATATTTAGACAAGACCAAGTCAATTAATTTGGAACGGAGGGAGTACAAGTTACAAATTAACAGAATGCAGTTAGTAGCGCCATAAAAAAGGCGCTGCCACAAAATTCATATAGGATACATGTTACAAGTTACTCTGAAATTCAAACAGCTTCATAGGTTGAAACAAACCTACTGGACGAGGAAAAATGAAAAACAAAAGAATTAACATGGCATCATGGTAGCATAACACTACATGATCATATCCCCATCTGCGGTCAGCAGGTACACATGTGAAACCTACACCAATGTAATTCTGAATCAGGGTTCTAAAGTTTATTCGAATCGAAAGTTACAGACAAAATATCGTCAGTTTGTTAGTTAAAACCGATAACTGTACCAGGGCCATGTTGACCGAATCACTTGGCATACAGGACACCCAAGATAATAGCCACCAACATAAGCGCAAGCATGATCTGAGGATGTCACATCAGCAGTTTGAGAAATTTATAAAACAGAAAACAGGCAGGATTTTTCAGCTTATAGATATATTACTCACCAACAGATGCCTATACTTTGACTTTTCCAGATCATATCCCCTGTAGAATCAGAGACAATCAGTGAAGGTGAAGCCAATAGCAGCTAAGTACAACTCTCAAGTCATCGACAAACCTTCTCTTTAGTAAACCGGATGACTTGCAAGTTTTCTTTATTGCAACTACACGCTTCCGTGTTAGCGCAGCACTTGGGTCGTTGTCCTCAATCTGGAAATGGCGACCACACGTATTATGCATAAAGTTACAAGTCACCACTTAGTCGCTATCATTAATCTGGACATGGCGACCAACCAAATTATGCATAAAGTCACAACTACAAAACAACAAAGGTCGCCTTCATAGGCCCATTACTAACATCATGGGTCAAGCAATATGGCCATTTGGACCAAAACCATCAGATGGTCACGAATAAAGATGGCAAGTTTTATACAGACAAGCATAAAGTTAAAAGCTAAACACAACATCATCTTGAAGTGAAGCTGCCTACTTATGGCTTTCTGAGGGCAAAATAAACATTCAATGTGATACATAAAACTACAGGACTGTGTCAGCAAAAACAATGGAAAAAAATCAAGTATTTTCACATTTGTTTAACATGACATAATATCATCTATTTTACATGTATACATGACAAAATGTATAAATCTTCTATAAAAATATGTATGCTAGACTAGACTCCATGTTTGTTTGGATAAACATTGCAGAGCATACCTTCGACTCTAGCAATGAAAAGAACTCATAGAAAGCAGAATAGACATCTGACATTGATTTTGTCTCATCAATTATTCGTGCAGTGAGCCCTGAGAGATAGGCAGTACATGTTAGGCTACGGATCAGGTCAGAAGGAAGATAAAGGAGACCGAAACATGCAGATTATTAATAGGCAGCAAAAGAGTAAAAGTTGGTTAAGGGGATAATAACCCCTTAAAGAACAAACTATACTTGGTCCCTTTCTCTAATCTGACTACGAAGTCTGAGAACAGAAACCCATGTACTGCCCAAAAGGAGCACATCTGTGTCCACCAAATGCCCACAACAAATGCATAACATACTTTTTTCTCAAATTAACCAAAACTCAAGTAATTTAACTACTGAATCATTATTCATTGAGTATTCTTATGATACTTTGCAAATAAAATAAATAGCAAATTACAATCAAACTAAAAGATAGAAATTGTAATTTCTGATGCCAAAGGCCATCGAAGCAATCCATCATGTGATTCGTTGTATCATTGATCAATTCCTAACTATATAATAGTACGCCAGAAAATGCATATACTCCAAATGTTATATAGAAAGGCTAATACGGCTTGTCAACTTGAAGTGACTTAATATGTCTTACCACGCCTCATCTTAACAACTCCTCTAAAGACATTCACATTATTGTAGCAAATAGCGCAGGTCCCGATTGCCATTATCTGAAAATATGAAACAATTAGCCATGAAACTTTAGAAAGCCACTCAGCCATGAAATATGATCAAAGAATTTACTGAAAACTATGTCGAGTAGCTATATTACGAATGTTGAGTATCTATGGAAAAAAGAAAGTATGACTGGTCCGAAAGATAATTGCCATGCTAACAGATCAATCCTTAAAGTATCAACATAGGTACCCTTTGCTATAACTTATCATTACTAATTGCCTTAGGGTGTAATAATATGTCAACTACACTGCTATGGAAAACATATCTTCAACCCTTGGTATCCTCCAACATCAATTACATCCAGGAACCAGTTAAAAGAAGGTTCAATTACCATAAATCATGTCTCGTACCATAAATCTATTCCGAGCTATGACAAGCTCCGCTGATACTACTAGAGTGTGAAGAATATAATAGGAATAATAAGGACTATAGTGTACCTGTGGTATGGCACAAAACCTAAAATTGGTATTATCCTTCAATGCTGACATGTATTGAAGGCAATCTTCAGCATGGATCAAAGCATTAGTCACCATATCATTTAAGCACTGCACTGCCTTCTCTGAATTTTCCTCATACTTGAGGTCCTGATTTAGTAACCCAAAAATGTTGCATCATTATAGATGAAAAGAGGATGATGAAGGTTGGACGATTGCAGACTTCCAATTAAATGAACATCAATTGGATTAGGTATTAGATTACATTATTGACTGTTCAATTAAATATTTCGATTACTGATTTACTGCAAAGTACCAGCTTTCATTGTTCCTAAAGCACTGGAACAGAGGAAATCTCCATTTATTTTATAATAGGATTCCAATGTAACTACCTTGTTCCCAAAAGACAGAAAATTGTGGCTGTGTGATCATTCATAATTCAGAATATATGATACCTGGAGCTAGTCAGGAGGAATAGAATAAGCAAATGGATTGATGTACCTCAAGTTTATCAGCATATTTACTCCATATTTCTCGAGGCCAGAACATACGGCACTTTGGTATCTCATTTATGTCCTCCAAATAATCCCTTATTATATTGGTTTTCTGCGATTGACGTCCAATTATTAGTTACAGGGTAAATGTAAAAAAGGTTCTAATTCATTATGATAGTGGAAGTACAGATATTTGATTTAAATAATACTTATGAAAATACCTGCAGAAACAAACCCATTGAATTTGAAAGCTGATCTGGAGCCAGATCTTCTGTCCCAGCAGCATGAAAGAGCCTGGAAAGTCCATAGCCTACTAGCCCTGCCACATAGTGGCAGTACTCATCATAGTCCTCCACAGTTTCAACCTACAAAATGAAGGTGTTCCGAATTAATTCAAACAAATAACGATACTGGGATTTAATTGATATAATAGCAGATGTACAAAACCCTGGTCTACAACCAGTACATGCTTCCTTTTTCCTAGAGCTAACTAATGATTCTTGCTGTCTCGCCAAAGAAATCCAGAAGCACTTCTATTCACAGATGTTCGTGTCAGTTCTTGTGCACAAAAGTATTTGTCCTTACTGGTGTGATAGCTACATTTATCAATAGACATAATACCCACAACCATCTTCCATATGTATAAGTTACCAAAACATCAACACATTGCTATGACAGCCGAAAAATGAAATATCAAACCATTTAGTAGTACCACAGGAAGTGTGGCAAAACTGAATGACCATCATTTGGGCATAAATTGTGGTTATCAAGTGAATACCGCACAAGTATTCATATTCTTTTGAATGTATTCATATTCTTTTGAATGTACTACTGGCTACACACAAGATATGTAGCGCATTTTCCTTTTTTTTCATCCATGAAATTAAGTATGTTACTTGACAAGTATCAGATATTTTGAAAGCTACCGAAATTTGGCACAAAGGATAGAGCCAAATGAGCCATAGAGAGTAACATATATGTCATACAGACATTTATAATGAGAGTGGAATACATACAGTATCCTAGGTTGATTAAAAATTGAAGATGGCTCCACCTCATACCAAAAATAAAGATAAACATTTATACATAAAATGATTATATAACCACTTCATATTAGTTCTGTGACAGGGATCGAATATTTTGATTGATATAGATTAACACACCTCCTTGCATATAAATTTTGCCATCCCTGCTCCCATTCGTCTAGTGATTTCCTCAATTGCCTTTTGGTATCTGAAAAACATGTGGAAAATATAGTTAATTCCTGCAAGGTTCAAACGAACTTACCTGTACTTAAATGATAAACTTTATCTGATGGAAACATAAATGAGGTGAAAGAAAGCTTCCTTTGCAACATGTGAAGTACTACGATGACTTTAATAGCCTAATTCAATAAATGGACAGTGGATCTGTAACTTTGTCTTGTTGTCTGCTGAATGGGAAAAATGTGTCTATTGTATCTAAATGCCTCCACAAATATGGCCTCACAAATTAAACGGTATTTCACACAAACTATTGAACGAACTCTCTTAGTTCTACAAATGGCACTTTAATGCTCACTGCAAGATAACAACATATGAGTGGTTCTGTCATTTTTACCAGTTGGAAATACTAAAACACACAAAAACAAGAGCACAGAAAAGAAAAAATGGCAATGCACAGCTACTTCCCACTATTCAACTTTTCCCCTGTTCTGTCTGGTCCACTTGTGACGATCTGGCCAAAACAATTCTCTCTTGTAGTGTAATAACAAACTAATGAGCTGTTTAGTTTTTAATTCACGCTCACAACCTGACAGTGACATCAATCAAAATTCCATAGTTCGGCACTAATACCCAATGAAAGCAACGCGTTTAGAGAAGTCTTCAAGTTAGTTAGTTTTTTAAAGTGACATCAGTGCTGACTGGACGGTCGTTGGCCTGTTCCCTAAGACTTTGACAAAAACAACCATCCTTATGAAGGCACAAGTTCCCAACCACAAGTTGGGAAACTAGGAAAATTCAGAAAACAGCAACCGCTCTGAAACTCGGAACAGAAATTGATTACCCTTCACCGAGCTCCAGGAAAGCCGTGGAGACGTATCTGAACTTGTCCATGAGCACTTTGTAGTCGTTTGTTCCACCTGAAGACCAAAATCATCAGATCAACAAAAACAGCAGGTAACACAGCACAACAACCGCTAGTTCTCAGGGAAGAGATCTCGCACATACATAGATAACGCCAGTCAGGGTCGTAGACATGGCGGTAGAAATCCCGGAGGATGGGCAGCTTCACCTCGTTAGGGATGCTGGTGTCGTCCTCTGCAAACACAGTACTTATCAGAATGAGCGCTGCTCTTAAAACGGAAAGCACTGATGAACTCGACACATCACCGCACAAAAATAGACGACGGAAACCAATCTAGCAGACGCGGCAAAACGAGTTCAAACGCAAGGGGATGGCGCTCACCAACGGTGTCGAGGGCCCGGAGCACGAGGTAGAAGATGCAGACCTGCACAAGCACACCATGAGCGGCCGTGTTTCAGAAACTTGTCCCAAATCCGCCGCGGCGGCGCCTCAGATCACGCCCAGGGCAGGAAGCTATAGAATCGGAGCGGATTCGGATGGAGGGTGCTTACGGCATTGCGGAGTTCGGGCCCGAGCTGCTGGATGACGAGGGCGAAGCTGCGGGAGACCCTCTGGAGCATGTCGTAAGCGAAGGCCCAGTGCTCCTGCGGCGGGATCTGGCGCTTGATCTGCCCCGCCGCCACGCGCAGCTTCACCAGCGCCACCACCTCCTCCGGCCGCGACAGCGCCCCCATGTCCCCTCCCCTCACGAACCCAAATCAAATCTCCACGAGCGGCGATCTGTCCACCGATCAAGCAGCAGCAGGAGGAGCGGGAGGAGGAGGGGCAGGATCGATGTTATACTGAGCAGGATGCCGAGGCGTGCGTGGGAGTGGGCGGGAGTGTCGCCGTCCGGCGCGCTGTGGGCTACGCGGCACAGACTGCACTGGTGGAGATCTGTTTCCACACGGCGTGGGGGAGTGGAGCCCAGCTGGCCGGTGGCCATGACGGGTAGGGACAAGTGAGCGGGCCCGGCCGTGGACCTCGGCTGGGTAGGGACTCACTGTTGTAGCACTAGTTTTTGCCAAGACCGTTCCTAGACTAGACAGTTCTAGAAGAATTTAAAAGTACTGTAGCTAGCCTAAGACGGGATGTGGATCTGAACGCGAATGCGCAGCGAGCTTCGCACCAGATTTGTCGAGTTCGTACCCGGTCAGCCAGCGGAACGATAGTAGATAGGAGTATCATAGAGGGTCTTCACCGGAGCCTCACTACATCACGGTCTAGATACAGGGGCACTTCAAAGTGCCCCGAAATGTCAGGAAAATGCCCCAAAATCTTGTTAGGGCATTTAAAAAAATGCCCAATATACTGGTGATTGGAAAGGTTATTAGGACATTTCTTTAAAATGCCCTTAAAACTTATACTTTAGAGGCGTTTGAGAAATACCCCTAAAACCATTCAGGGCACTTTGGCAAAGTGCCCTAAAAGGTTATTGGGGCACTTTGGCAAAGTGCCCTAATAAGTTTTTAGGGCACTTTGCAACAGTGCCCCCAATAAGCTTTTAGGGCACTTTGGACAAGTGCCCTAATAAGTTTTAGAGGCACATTGGTGAAGTTCTCTAACAATTTTTCGAGTTACTTCTGAAAAATGCTCCAAAAACTCAATATGCATTTTCCATATTACACAGAATTCACAATTCGGCAATGGATTCAAAATCACAGATTCCACATCGTTATCACAATATACAACAATATTATATACAGGACAAGGAACTAAACATAACTTACTGAAGATTGGAGACTTCTTCAATTACATTAAGGATTTGACAACTGGTAAAAATAACCTCATGACAATTGGTACGGTTGCTTCATGTAGCACTGGTACATGACACTAGATCGAGAACTACAACTTGTACCGACCAGTACAATGATACGCATATGAATGGTTTACCATATATTCTTACAGTATCCACTAAGGATACATAAGTTGAAGCATTGATCCATTGTGAGTCCAAGTTCCTCCAAAACCTATAGACATGACTGAACATGAGGTATTAGCATACATGAATAAAGAATCATAAGGGTGAGAAGTTGCTAAATCAGTGACCTATAAACGGTATTTACCAGCTTGTCAAATAATAATCCTACCAGGTAAAAGGCAAACTACACTATTAATCACCACGGATTGTTGCGTAACGCATAACATAGATTAGTTATGTAGAAGTACCGAATACAGCAAACAACCATACTATAACCAATAATCACTTAGTAGAAAAAATTCTAGTTGTACAGGCCAACATTACCAAATCCCAGTTTGCTCCCAGTGGTGTATTTCTAAGTTCGAGGAAGTGAAAACGCTGGGAAGAAAAAGTAGCTAAGAAAGAGGTTCATGACACATTTTACTAGTCTATGTTTAGATTTATAAAAAGACACTAGTCCTTGTAACGCTCAACAAACATTCAAGTCAGAACAACAACATCCGTGAGGCAGAAATGGCATACATTTTGAAAACCAGTAAGCATAATCATTGTTATAAACAGCCATGAATAAGATACTCCTTAATCTTATCAGCATGAGGGTATGAGTAATCGTGCAAGGTTCAACTTGGTGCAACAATGAATAAGATAGCTTCTGAGCTGAAAGAAAAAAGCCATGCCTAAATATAGCATCATCAACTTAAACAAGCAGATTAACGGCCTCATTAGTTCTTGACTTTAAGTTCTATATAGAAGAAAGATGTCTTTTCCCACCAATTTCCTATTCACGTATACAGAAGCACCTGCAGAAATGAACTTCTATGCTTCAGGATTTAACTCTACAAAAGTAGAATCACACTATTTCTTCTGTAAACTAACATCTACCGAAAAGAAACCTCATTTCTTTCTTTGAGCTAGGTCATCATAATATAACGCATAATTCTCTATAATCAGACTGACAAAAATACTAAAAATCCCCTTGAAATGAATAAATTATGCTCAGTTATTGAACAAAGTAATCTGTGATATAGCTTACAAACAGAAAGTCAGCCCTGATACGAAAATACAAGCAATAATTTGGGAGAAAACATTCTCATCATTTCTTCTCACACCTCTAATATGATGAAAGTTGAATGCGTTCTGGTAAGTGGTAAAGTCATTTTAAAGGTTCTCAAACAGATATATGTTTCGTTCTCGCTTCATCATATACTTAATTAAGAGTAAATCTTACCATTGGGCCAACATCCTAGGAGGCATTTCATATCCCCACTTGTTACAGAACTCTGCTGCTGCGTTCCTTGCCTGATGAGCTCATGATATTCCATCAGCTGCGGTGAAGGAAAAGCCTGTCAAAGTGTCAATAATCTAGAACAAGCAGACATATAAAATGTTGTCATAGCGTCATGTCCTGCTAATTTACGTAAGATAAATGCTTTGGTCATGTCATTCTGTACTTAAAAAGCATCATAGGAAGGAGCAAAACAGTCAAACAGACACCCAGTAAAAGAGCACAAAATCACGCATCGACTATGAGCTAGTACAACACAAAACTGGTTCAGATCGGTACAACCAGACAATGATTTTTTTGGTAACTAGAACCACATTAACATATAGTAATATAAATATATAATACCTATCTAATTAAGAATCAGGGTGATATAACTATGTCAACTGTATAATCAAGGTTTCAGATTACCAGATGGATCATGCATTCATAATAGTAGCCAGCATCTGAAAAGTATTTCAACTTTCAGATACGCGAACCTTTAACTCACACATGTGTCATCAGGCCCCGTGCTAGAAGAATCACAGTAAACAACAAAACAACCAGCCATTCAAGCAACGTGGAAGCTATTTAACGAAAAAGAATCAGCAACATGGTTGCTCAGTCCAGCACAATGATTCAGTCAGCACCTGTCCGTGTAAACATTAAAAATCAAGGAAAGTGAAATCTGAGTAGTCAGATAGCTATGTGTGACGTTCTTTGGTGACATGAAAGTAGTCAGATAGCAAGGCAATGTTCTTAGAGAACCGACAAACAAAATTTAACAAGCACTGACTAAAAACCAGGGCCAATATCACTTCACTGGATGTTAGATATATGTGTATATTAGGTAGCTCTCGATCTAATCCTAACCGTATCGGTTATTGCCTTGTACATGTGTATTACACCTGATATATATACAAGAGGCCACGCACGTTATGCCATTTCCCACACAAACCTCTCTAGCTAGGTTTTACACTGGAGTATAAGATAGAATAGGCTTGGTCAATATATAGGTTCCCTGGAACCTAATTCTGTTTATTTAAGCTCTCAAAAAGCAAACTCAGATAATAATGTATGACCATATAACAATAATAGATAAATGATATTTGGACTGGATAACGCTGCCGGACTGGACATGCTGTGATTCAGAATTTGGATCAAGCAACACATGACCATCTACAGTGCACACCTAACATTGCGATCAGGTAATCTTCATTGTAATGCCAACTACTAGTAACAACTAATAACATGTGATGTTCAATCCTACGGTATAGGCAAAGCAACAAACACATGGTCTGCATCGATTGGTCTCCAGATAGATGCGAAATCGAAAGAGGATTGGGGAGGGGAACTAACCAGATCACCACCACACCATGGCCACACCACTACATCAAGCACCGCACCACCACACCAAGTTCACGCCACTACATCCACAGCACTAGAACATCACACCACCAGGAAACCGAGCTGCGCGGTGGTCCAAGGGGAGGCCGAGGCGGCGTGGTCGAGCAGGGGCTCGCGTAGACGGCGAGGAAGCGCAGCCAGAGGAGGCAGGAGAATCGGAGGCGGAGACCGGGGCACGGCCGCGCTCGTGCCCGTGGCTGGAGAGCACCCCGAGCGAGCAGCAGCAGCACCATCGGGCGGCAGCCGCGGCCACCATATGGTAATCCAACCCCCACGGTGATGAGACGGCGAGGAGGAGCAGGAGCACGGGGATCAAGGAAGAGGTCGTCGAAGACGCAGAAAGGGGAGCAGGAGGCGCGACCGTGCGGGAATCGCGCCGGCGACCGAGCCTTACCCCACGTCTAGGGTTAGCCGCGGCGTCGCGCTCGGGGGCGGAACGTCGAGGCGCTGGCGGGGATCCGATGGAGGGGGGATTGGCACAGCTTGTGGCGGCGGCGGATGCGACCGGCGTTGGCCGGGACGTGACGTCGGCAGGCGGCGGCGGCATCGCGGGCGCGAGAAGGGGGTCGGGAGGAAGAGAAGTGCGCGTGCGAATAGTGTGTACTTTTTTTTTAGCTGAAGTGTGTACGTGATGATGCACATGGGCTTGGCCCACCTAGCCCACGAGAAGCCCGCTTAACCCGCTTGCAAGTCCTGGGTCGAGCGAGCGAGCTGAGAGGATTTGTTTTTGGTTCCTGTCACATTTTGAACGTTCAAACAACATACACGTACACACGCTACCACATTTTGGATCAGGTTGAATACCACGCGTGTTTGCCCAAAAACACGTGCAACTTGATAAATGCCCCTAAAGACTCCATCTTTTGGGGCACTTTGATAAATGCCCCAAAAGACCTTACATATTGGGGCACTTTATCAAAGTGCCCTTAAAAGCCCATGCATATTGGGGCATTTCGGAAAAATGCCTTTATAAGTTAAGTTTTTAGGGCACTTTGATCAAATGCCCTCTTTTAGATACAATTTGGGGCATTTTTAAAAATGCCCCTAACAAAGTGCCCCAATATCCATGCCGTCCACTAGTGCCTCTAATGGGTGTCCGGTACCTCTAATTGAGGTTTAATTGAGGGTGTCGGACATGTGTCCGGCCACTTGAATGGTGTAGTCCACAGTGGCGCACCTCAAACAGACACTCCAATTTTTTTCATTAAACCACATCGGCGGTTGTTCTTTCATTTTAAATTTTCAATACGAAATAAAAATAGAGAAGTATATATTATTACAACACAAGTTTAAATTTGAATGCAAAATTCAAATACGAATTCAAGTTTAACACATGACATATCAAACCGGCGCCGGCTGAGTTACTTTGACAGCCCACAAGTGCGTCACGAGGTCATAGTGCAGCTGCTTATGCATTGTTCCATCACGAATTTCCCGATGTATGGCAAGAAATTCTGAATACTGCGTCCGCACGCCCGGCTATGGATCGGTGGAAATCAAACACCTCGTTGATCAATGACTTCCTCGTATCACGCTCACTCTCAATGATCATGTTGTGCATGATAACGCAAGCCTCCATGATCTCACACATTTGATCTAGCGACCATGAAAGACAAGGGTAGCGGACGACGGCAAACCTGCCCTGGAGCACTCCAAATGTCCGCTCCACATCTTCGCGGACAGACTCTTTCCTCTTTGCAAAATGGCAATCTGCCTCGCCGACAGGGTTACGGATAGTCTTCACAAATGTTGACCAAGTAGGATTGATGCCGTCGGCAAGGTAGTACCCCTTGGTGTACTCATGGCCATTGATCACATAGTTACATGGTGGAGTTAGGCCATCACAAAGTTTTTTAAACATCGGGGAGCGTGGGAGCACATTGATCTCATTGGCGGCACCGGCCGTGCCGATAAATGCATGCCAAAGATCATAATCTGCCACGGTCTTAAGTATGACACTGCACTTTACATGATGTCCTGACTTATACATCCCCTGCCAAGCGAACGGGCAGTTCTTCCAGTTCTAGTGCATGCAATCGATGCTTCCAAGCATCCCTGGAAATCCTCTTGCTTGGCCTTGTGCCAAGAGACGAGCCGTGTCTGCCTCATTTGGTGATCTCAGATATTCCACTCCAAACACTTTCACAACTGCCTTGCAAAACATGTAGGTGGCTTCGACGGCGGTGGACTCAGACATACGGAGATAGTCATTCAACGCATCGGCGGGAATGTTTAAAGGACAAGGATGTCGCCTAGAGGGGGGGGGGGGTGAATAGGCGATTAAAACTTTTCCGGTTTAGCCTTGCTAATTGCGGAATAAAACTAGGTGTTTAAATTAACAAGCCAACAACCTAAATAAACTAGGCTCACCTATGTGCACCAACAACTTATGCTAAGCAATACAAGCAACAAGGTGATAGCAATATAGGATACTTCAAGCACGAAGGCTATCACAATGTAAAGTGCATAAGTAAAGAGCTCGGGTATAGAAATAACCGAAACACGCGGAGACGAGGAAGTATTCCCGAGTTCCTCCTTGAAAGGGAGTACGTCTCGTTGGAGAGGTGTGAGCTCTCCACAACGGTTCAACAACCACAAAGGTTTCACCCTCTTCTCCGATGAACCGCACCACAAAGGTTTGGTTCACCTTCCACTATCGGTATTCCTTCGAGGCGGAATCCGGAGCCTTTCAACAACAATCCGAGGCACAACCCACAAAGGGATTGGGGGCTCCCGAACGGCTCTCAACAACAATCCGAGGCACAACCCACAATGGGATTGGGGGCCCCCGAACGGCTTCAAGTGACCACACAAGGGTCCAACCACCACAAAGGCGTCTAGGCTCCAAGGACCCAAGAGTAACAAGTTCACAAGCTTTCAACTTCCACGAATCCTCCTGGAGAGCACACCGATGCACCAAATGCAAAAGGCAAGAACACAAGGCTCAAATCCTTCACTCTCGAATCCCACCACAAGCAACTAATGCTTATGGGGGGAGAAGAGAGGAAGAACAACGAAGAACACAACAAATGGAACTTCAAGAACTAGATCGAAAGGGTTCCCCTCACTTAGAGGAGAGATGGATTGGTGGAAATGTAGATCTAGATCTCCTCTCTCTATTCCCTCAAAGATATGCAAGAATCATGGGAGGAATTGAGAGAGAGAGGCAAGCTTTGCAAGGTCAACAATGGTGGGGGAGAGATAGAAAAACGTGCTGGGCAAAGCTAGGGAACCATTGGGGAAGACCGTTATGTCCAGTTTTCGTGCCCAGCGGTACTACCGCTGGGACAGCGGTACTACCGCTGCAGGACTCCTGGCGGTACTCAGGTGAGTACTGCTCCCAGGCGTAGCGGTACCTTACGGTACAACCGTCGCAGCCAGGGGGCGGTACTACCGGTGGACGGCCGGTACTACCGCTGGACAAGCCTCGAATAAATTCGAGATATTCCAGCGGTACTACGTGGTCGCTACCGCCGGGTACCGCAAGGAGTACAGAGGCGAAAAACTTTCTAGCGGTACCTCTAGCGGTAGTACCAGCGGTAGTACCGCTGCCTGGAAGGCACGATACTGCCCGCGGTACTACCGCCCGAGGGAAGCACCTGGAGTACCACAGCAGTACTGCTCCTGGGAGGAGCGGTACTACCGTTGCGCGGGCGGTACTACCGCCAGATGGGAATTCTGCCTGGTACAAAAACTGCAAGAACTTTCTCATACGAACTCCGAAAGAGGTGAAACCAACGAGGTTGGAAATATTAAGGGTCACAAATATAGAGGGGATACCACACATGGAGATGTGTGGACCCTATCTCGAAGGCGGACCGATAATATTTCCAACACGAAAACGCAACAAGTTTTCCATAAGAAATCCGTTTTCGAAGAACTTGGGCTTGTCATGAAGACCACGACAAGCACCAAAACCCAACAAGGAGAAAAGCCAAATAAGAACCAAGAAAGATGATATGCCAAGTATGCAAAGGTATGAGCTCTCCACAAAGATGCGATCAAGTTACTCACTTGAGAACCCCTCTTGATAGTACGCCGTCTATCCTAAAACCCAGTCTCCCACTAACAACATGAGACCGGTAAAATAGAAAACCTATCAAGATCATACCTTTGCCTTGCGCATTCCAGTTGAGCTCGATGATGACGATCTTGCTCTCTCAAGTTGGAACACCTTTCTTGATTGTGTTTGCTAGCACATGCTTGATGAAGACTTCTCCAAATGCTCTCCCATACTCCATTATGGGAGGGCCTCGCTAAGCTCCGTCTTCATGACTCCTTTGCAAGCATCAATCAAATGATATCTTTCGAGATGGATCATGTTGAGCTTGCACTTCATCTTCTATACTCATGACCATTCTTCATATAAACCATTGAATAGAGCATTGGTCATCATGTCATCTTCTAGAGTCCAACACATGAACTCCAAGCATTTCCTATGGACAAGATCTACAAGTATATCTCAATGCAAACATTAGTCCATAAGGATTGTCATTAATTACCAAAACCACACATGGGGCAACACATGCACTTTCAAATGTCCGTAAGCAAGGCACCATATGACCGTTGTGCATTGATACGTCTCAAACGTATCTATAATTTTTGATGTTCCATGCATGTTTTATACCTATATTCTAGGCTCAGCTCGAAACTGCATGATCTTGGTTTCAAACCATCAAAGGCTGATACTTCCCTGTTTCTTTATCAAAAGTCAGGTATCACTATATTTGTCCTATATATGTTGATGACATTATAGTTGCAAGTTTTTCAAATGATGCCACATCCGTTTTGCTTCAAGAACTTAACAAACATTTTGCTATCAAAGATCTTGGTGATTTGCATTTCTTTTTGGGAATAGAAGTTAAGAAAGTTAAAGAAGGATTAATTTTGACACAATAAAAATATGCCATGGATCTACTAGCCCGAGTTGGTATGATGAATTGCAAGCCTGCTCCTACACCATTGACTTCTACTGAACAGTTTTCTCTTCATAATGGCACTCCTCCTGGCCCTGGGGATAGTACAAAGTATAGGATCATTGTTGGTGATCTTCAGTATTTGACTCTCACACGTCCAGACTTGTCGTTCTCAGTTAATAAAGTTTGTGAGTATCTTCATGCACCAACAACAACACACTGGACAACTGCAAAGAGAATATTGAGATATGTCAAGGGTACAATAGAAATTGGTCTCAATTTCACACGTTCTTCTCGCACACTATTGAGTGCTTTTTCAGATGCAGACTGGGCTAGATGTATTGATGATAGGAGATCCTCTGGAGGTTTTGCAATCTTCCTTGGACCAAATCTAGTTTTATGGAGTTCTTGTAAACAAGGCACAGTGTTTCGTTCAAGCACTGAAGCTGAAGATAAAGTTGTTGCTAATGTCACTGCTGAGTTAATATGGGTTGAAGCACTTCTGCATGAGTTTGGTGTTCAGTTAAAAGAAAAGTCATGTCTATGGTGTGATAATTTAGGTGCTACCTATCTGTCTGCAAATCCTGTCTTTCATGCACGCACAAAGCATATTGAGATTGATTATCATTTTGTTCGAGAAAGACTAGCAAGCAAAAATTTAGAGATCAAGTTTATCTCTAGTAAGGATCAAGTGGCTGATGGATTTAATAAACCTCTTCCTGTTAGAGAGTTAAGTTTAAGTGTAATCTAAATCTTTGTAAGAGTTTAGATTAAGGGGGCTGTTAGAATTATTTGTACCTATACGCATAGGGTATGGTGTAGTATGTACCCCTTTGTACACGCCACGTTGGAGGCTATTCCCAACCATATAACACGCACCCGACGCCCTCCAACGAGGTAACGTCGTTTCCCCAAACCCTAAAACACTAACAGTCGCATCTTGAACACCATGTCCATAATGACATTCATTTTATGAAGGGATATAAAAGATAGAAAATTTCTAACCGTAACAAAACACGACGGGTCGATGTCCGGTTCACGTGAATGTTCATCCACACACGCAGGAATGGCAGGATGGTACCTCAAGACTTCAAGAGATTATACTTATACCTCCGGGTATACAACACCACAAATCAGAAGTCACGTACGTATACACCAATACATGTGATATATACGTATATGCTGAACTCATGTACGTGCGTATGTATGTATAGTTCGATTACAAACTTGATCCATGCACTACTCTTTTTTTTTTTGCACAGCACAACACTTATATTCAAACTGAAAAGAACACAATACATGTCGAAATACAAGCGGCTAAAACTACAGAGAGAGGATACAGAGAGCAGCGCCGCTGCAGAACATCGTCTTCAACCTCGAGAACGCCGAGCACACCAGCCCTCCGTCGTCGATGACGCCGCAGAAACCAGTCGCCAGCATCCTTCACCCACAGAGCGGAGAAGCTCCTAGCCCGAAGGCGTTGACGAGCCGCATCAGCCTCCAACTCCGAGAAGCTGGATCCGACACCGAAGAAGTACCATCGGCCGGGGGAAGCCCCCAAGCCACCTCCGCCCCAGATCTGGGGCCAACGCCACACCACCTCACCGGAGATGGCCAGATCTTCAACCTGCACTCCACGAGCCCCCGCAGCAGCAGCCTCCAACTCCCTCCGCAGTCCTCCAGATCTCCCACCGCAAAACAACCACCGGCGCCGGAGGAAGCGCAGGCAGATCGGAGCAGCAGCCATCCGCCGCCGTCGGAGACGACGACGGAAACGAGGGGAAGCTGCGGCCCGACAAAAAGGCGACGGAGGCCTCCCCACCACGACCCCGACACCCAAGATCCACCAACACCACACCCTATCTACAACGCCGAGCCGCAGATCCGGGGATCCCCCATCCTCCCGCCGCCGGAGCGGCCGTCGGAGGGTGGGGAATCCCACGGATGCGCCGGCGAACGCTGGCCGAGCCGGGGTCGCCCTCGGGTCGCCTCTGGTTTCAGTAGAAGGAGAGGAGAGGGGAGAGAGTTCCAGAAACACTACTCATGCACGCATGGATATGCCTGCAGATGAAGGTGGTACGAACTAAATTATATACGGAGTTCACTCGAGGGCAGTGGAAGGTGAACGACACACGTACGACGTACTCCTGCACACGGCCTGACGGCCATGACGATGCCAGCAGCGGGCTTCAGCGGGTTAACTCGATCGGCACTTGCCCGGTTGCCCCTGGGCACGGCGGGGTGGGCGGTGTAGGCGGGGTAGGCGGCGTTGGCGGGGTCGGCGCCCCGGGCGGAGTTGGCGGGGTCGGTGGAGTGGGCGGTGTCGGCGGCGTCGGAGGGCACGGCGCCCTGCCGGAGGTCGGAGCGAGCAGGGAGATCAGTAGCGCCAGGAGCAGGAGGTGCACAATTGCAATGCGGCGCTGGTTCTTGGCGGCCATGGAGCCCGGCTGCTTCCAGGGAGCTCTGCCTCTAGATCGGCCGGAGTACGCACTACTTACTCTTCTTGCTCTTGGCTTACAACCTTCACTAGGAAAGCAGTACTAGATATAGAAATGGTGAGCGGGCGGGCGTGCATGCTCTTGTGTGTACCGTCGCGTGGTCCAGAAAACCTCCTTGATGGCGGAGAGGTTGTCGTTTCGTCACTGAAACTTCCTGTGCCGACATCAAACAACCACACGTAGGAACCTCTACGGACGGACCGGATTCGTGCCGACAAGCCTCTACCTGTCTACGGGAGACACCTGCACTGCACTAATATGTGATTTTGCTCCCCCGCTGATATAGGACATCATTTTAGGGCGTGCATTTTTACAACTAGTTACGTCATTTTTTTCTTATAAAAATAGTTCTTATTATCTCAAAAGTTTGCACCAAGACGATACAATAAAAAAAATTACACCCGACTTCTTCATAATAAAGATGCACACAACTCAAAACATGGGATTGTTCTTTTAAAATACTCCTAGACTATATTAGCATATGACAAATGATAAAGCAGGCTAAAACTACGGTAGATTACGTCTCCATCCGTGTTGGATGAAATCTTGTTTAGCGCTCGCTCCACCTGAAATATGCCCTCATGATGAATTTCTTATGCTCCGATTGTTACAAATGGCTGCAAGTGTATAGTTAGTGTGTACACGTAGATAAGGTGCAACGTCCGCAAGATGCGGCATTTGCAACGCTATGGCAGATTCATGGCGATGGCGCCACTCTTGATTAGACTATAACATGGCCACGTGTCCGTTGAAGATTAACATAACCTCCACAAGCTTGCACTTAGTCTGGAGCTCGCGGGTGGGGGTGCGGTGCTGCCCGAAGCCGCGCCAGCGTGCAAACATGAAGGGTGTCGCTCGTTAAATTTCTCGGACATGATGAAGTGGCCATGTTCTTAACAAATTGTGGGCGGGGATCAATCATCAATAGCTTCGCATTCGGGCACCCGTTGTTAATGCTTCTGTTCATCGTCAACAAGTCATTTGTCACGAGGACCATGGATAAAGCTAAGTTGCCGAGTGACCAAAGTGTTATTTGGTGATCCAAATTCATATAAAGATGAAGCTAAGTTCGAACCGAGCGGAGCGAGGCCCGTCGCCGGAGGCTTGGGCTGATCGTTGCCGAGTCGGACTGTAACCGACTTAGGGTTTTTCACGGTTATATATATCTCTTATAAGCCGCCGGTTGGGATAAGTCATAAGTTGTAAATCTCCGTCGTTTGTAACCTCACCCGATCATAGTGAAAATTTGCTGGCTGGCGCCCGTGGTTTTTTATCT